>OZ018375.1:23403682-24014620 GCA_963969555.1 Polydrusus pterygomalis
GTTTGTTCTAATTGAATTTTTGTAGTCATTTGGAAGACACTGCAATAATGTATTATGTAATAATTTTTATATGGTGTGTGTTTTTGATCTTAGCAGTTGAATTTAAGTACACAACATATAACTTACCTATACTTTTGCGCTAGATTTCAGCAAGTTGGATCGTTCGGCTAAGTCTTTTGACGTAATTATCCGATCGTAATCGACTTCTTGCGAATCCCTGTATTACAGCATTTTACATTGACTGTTAAGGAACTTTAATGGCCCTGCCTTCAGATTAATAGTTAGTTTTTAACCTAGAACCGTCGGTTGTTGTTATATTATTTATTTGCATGACTAACACTTGTGCATTTGCTACCATTATTAGTTTAATTTATATACTCTTGGTGTATATAATATCTTTACTAAGTCTGCTCCTCAACAATGCCCACAATTTCGGAACCGCCAAATTGCTTTTAAGAATTATAACCCCCTAATTTAGTATAGCGCTAAGTGTTTTTCTATTGATAAACATGTTGTTAAATAAACAGATATGTTTAACAGATTTTAGATTCATTTTTATGGGAGTGTGGTGAGTTCTCTGTCTAACCTCGATGTTTTGTATATGATTACTTAGAGCAATATGTAGGCTATTTGACCGCTTGATTTTCACTTAATCGTTCCTTAGCGCTTAATCTTTATGAATTCGGTTTAGTTCACTATAGTAAACTAGATATATTCTGCGTTTATGACAACCTCCTACCCTCGTCCTAATTTTACTGAAACGCCTATCTTTGTGTCTACATGACTCAAATATTTCGTTTTGGGTTTTTAGGTCTTCATATCTTTAACACCGCCCGTTCTAAGGATCATCCTTGGTTTTTTCTAGCGAGTTAAGGTGTTATATCATGCATTCTACTATAGTCTGATAATATGCTCGATGATCCGTAGGCGAGGTATGAAAACGAACTTTTGCTGCTTCAGCTACCTATTAGGTTCTTAGATGTTTATTAAGCGTTTTTGTCTGGCTTAAGAGCTGTTGAATATCCGTTTTTATAGATTTAAAGACTGTTTTTTGTGCTACTTTATTGGTTTGTTTTAATAGTTTTTAGTTTTTATCCTATGAAGAACAGAGAGGTTTTAGTTGTTTATTATGTATAGGAGCTGCTAAATAGCTGTTTTATTGGTTCAAAGGTGTTCATTAATTGACCTAATAGTGATGGGTTAGTGGATGATTAGCGGTTGATTAGTAGTTGAATAACGTCTTATTTGCTGTTCATACCTGTAACGCTAAGTGTTTTTCTATTGATAGACGTGTTGTTAAATAAACAGATATGTATACCAGATTTTAGATTTATTTTCATGGGGTGTTGTAAGTTCTCTGTCTAACCTCGATGTTTTGTATATGATCACTTAGAGCTATATGTTCCCAAGTAGGCTATTTTTTATATTTGACCGCTTAATTTACACTTAATCAGTCCTTAACACTTAATCTTTATGAGCTTGGTTTGGTCCACTATATTAAACTTAATATATTCTGCGTCTATGATAGACTCCTGCCCTCCTCTCAATTTTACTGAAACGTCTGTCTGGTATGTCTCGAATATCTCGTTTTGGGGGTTTGGGACTTCATATCTTTAACATCGTCCGCTCGAAGAATCATCGTTGGCTTTTTCTAGCGACTTAAGGTGTTATACCGGGCTATATGATGATGATGAGCCCGATGAGTCGTAGGCGAGGTGTGAAAACGAACTTTTGCTGCTTCAGCTACCTATTAGGTTCTTAGATGTGTATTAAACGTTTTTGTCTGGTTTAAGAGCTGTTGAATAGTCGTTTTATAGATTCAAAGGCTGTTTTTGTGCTACTTTAGTGGTTTGTTTTAATAGTTTTTAGTTTTTGCCTTATGAAGAACAGAGATGTTTTAGTTGTTTATTATGCTAAATAGGCGTTTTGTTGGTTCAAAGGTGTTCATTAATTGCCCTAATAATGGTTGGTTAGTGGATGATTAGTGGTTGATTGGTGGTTGGATAACGTCTTATTTGCTGTTCCTAGACGTTCATAACTGCTTATATCTTTTCAAAGCTTTTCATTAGCTGCTTATTAGGCATAAGGACTCTAATCCGATATTCGCATAAGTTTATGTTCTTGCGTTTTACTTTTATAGATAGGATGATAGCTAGTCACTAGCCTATTGATAGAGAGCTGGTAATGATATTGGATATTAATCAGATGCTATATTTTTAGAGATATGTATAATTATTACATATTTGCTGGTGCAATTATTCGGGTTCACGCTATTTAATATTATCTAGTTACTGTATTTGCAAGCATCTGCTTTAGTGGGTTATTGTATGTTTTTATTCGATCCCGATCAGTTCAGAGCTGTTTTTGGCTACTTATTATTGAATAGGAGCTGTTAAATAGCCGTTTTATAGGTTCATAGACCATTTTTAGCTACTGTAGCGGATTATTTGATTTTTTTACCCCAACAGAAAGGCTATTGGTTGTTTGTTTTGTATAGAGACTGTTAAATAGGGTTTTATGGGTTCAAAGTCCTTTTTTTAGGTGCTTTAATGGATTATTGGATGTTTTTTTATCCTATCAGAGTGTTTATTGGTTGTATATTTTGTATATAGGTGTTGTTAAATATGTTATCATGCGATAGTATATTTATATGCCCAAACGTTATAAGACTAGTATAGGACAATCATAAACCTACTATAGGACAATCATAGGACGGTTATAGGACACTAATAAGCATACCCATAGACCAAGTATAGGTCTGTCGGAACTTGTATAAGTATACTGGGGGTTTTATATGTTCAAATGTCATTTTTTAGGTACTTTATTGGCTTGTTTGCTGTTTTTATCCCATCAGAAAGGTTGTTGGTTGTTTGTTTTGTATAAATAGGGTTTTTATATGTTCAAAGGTTATTTTTTAGGAACTTTAATGGATTATTGGATGTTTTTTTACTCGTTCAGAGAGGTTTTTGTTTGTTTAATATTTAAACTGTACTACATGATATAGATTATAGGTATTACCAAAGTAGGTGGTGTATAGGTTATCTTTTATCTGTTTTTTCTCTCGTTTAGTGACGGAAACGACTAATTTTTCGTGGTTTGTCGATTATAAGCGATCTCTACCCCTTGGAATCCTATCGTATATACCATAATTTAGACGCATATTAATTGCTTATTTACTTCGACCATGCCTGTTGGCATTGAATATTAATTGCTTGCTACATTCGCGGAATAATTACATATTTTCTGATGCAATACTTAGTTATTCTTATCCATGCCGTTTAGTTTTCTAGCAGCTACTATATTAATTCCAAACCGGATGATCTTGTCTCCTGCTAGGCCTCTATGGTTTTATACCTCTAGCGCTGTTTTTTACTTGATATTTTTGAAATATTGCTTCACTAGTCGATAGGTATGCCCATCATCTACCTGTTTACCAAATTTCGTCTCTCTCTACCTTTAGTCATAAGGGTCCTAATCGCAAAAACTATATCTCCCAAATCAGTTAGACCATCGACTTCTGGGTTTTTCGTAATGGTTTGTTACGTCATCCGTAATACAATTCACATATCCTTAGCGACTTTAACGAGCGAACATATAACTCTAGTATACCTCACCTCTGCAGGCCTCGAGATTTTCATATTTACTTGTTGCATTACCCTAAATACGAATCACATGTTACATTATTTCTAACAACCTTAACGAGTCGTAGGCGAGCATATGTCTTTAGTACACCTCGACCTGCGGTCTCGGGAATTTTTTCATAGCTTGTTTCGTCATCCTAAATACGAATCACATGCTATGCTATCCCTAACAACCTTAGAGAGCGGTAAGTGAGCATATATTTTTAGCACACCTCGACCTGCGGTCTCGGGATTTTTTCTAAATAACTTGTTACGTTACCCCAAATACGCTTCACATGTTTCATTATTTCTAGCAACCTTAGCGAGCTGTAGGCGAGTCTATGTTTTTAGTACACCTCGACCTGCGGTCTCGGGATTTTTCATATTTACTTGTTGCATCATCCTTAATACGAATCGTATGTTGCGCTATCCCTAACAACCTTAGCGAGCCGTAGGCTAGCATATATCTTTAGTACACCTCGACCTGAGGGTCTCGGAATTTTTTCATAATAACTTGTTACGTCACCCTAAATACGATTCATATGTTACGTTATTTCTAACAACCTTAGCGATCCGAAGGCTAATATATGTCTTAAGTACACCTCGACCTGCGGTCTCGGGATTTTTTAAAAATAACTTACTGTTTACCCTAAATACGAGCCACATGCTATATTATCCTTAACAACCTTAACGAACCGTAGGCGAGCACATGTCTTTAGCACACCTCGACCTGCGGTCTCGGGATTTTTCAAAATAACTTGCTATTCACCCTAAATACGAACCACATGCTATATTATCCCTAACAACCTTAACGAGCCGTAGGCGAGCATATATCTTTAGTACACCTCGACCTGAGGGTCTCGGGATTTTTTCATAATAACTTACTAGGTCATCCTATATATTACCCATATATCAAATTTTTTATTAAACAATTGATAAATGATCGGTGCCCTTGAACTGTCTTAATTGACAGGTGGCATCCTCCATCTTTTCCTATTCGTAATATGACATCATCCTGAACACATTCCATATATAGAATATTATTGCCCAATGTAACTAGCGCCCAAGTAGCTAAGGCCCAAAGTTGCTAACGCCCAACAATGTGACGTTTGACAGTTGACGTATGACAGATGACAAATGACATTTAACATTGACATTGACTTTGACATTGACTTTGACATTGACTTTGACATTGACATTGACAGATGACAGATGACAGATGACAGGTGACAGATGACAGGTGACAGGTGACAGATGACAGGTGACGTCATAATTAGTATCGCCCACGTCTGCGCGCTGCCCGGTCATGCGCAGAAGGGCCTGGAGGAATGGAGGGCGGTGAACCCCTCTTCTATCACTACTTGGCTAAAAAATGGTGGCCTTCAAATATTTGAAAAGTAAATACCTAATTATAATACAAAGTAATAAATTTTGTAATTAAAAATACAAAATTCAGCCGCCACCTTGGATTTTGACTGATTTCCCGGGCCAGGATTAATGGGGATCTTGAATAATGTTAAAATAGATACTCTACACCTCGCTTTAAACAATAGAATGCAAAAAAAAATCATTTGTGTCGAAATTTTGCCCAGGTCAAGGAAATTTTTACACCATATTGACTGCACTATAGGGGCAGGGCCGTTTCTGGCCTGTTGGCCGCCCTTGTGCGACATATGAACTGGCTGCCTTTTAAATCAAATCAGTTACTATTTTACAATTACCTACCTGAAATTATGGCGCAAAGCAATTGTCAGAAAAATAAATCTTTAATAGGTGTCTATTTTTAATATTTTTCTTTTATTCATACTTACCTACAGAGGGGCTCAGCAATTTGGCTTTCAATGGCGATAAGGGCCAAGCCACTAATCCATTCTTGGGACATAATTGACCGCAAGTAATTTTTAATTAATTTTAACTTTGAAAAACTACGTTCGATAGATGCAACAGTAACCGGCAGAGTAATAAAAATTCTCAGCGCAACACAAAGATTTGGAAATGATGAGATTAAATCTTTTTCAGCTATGAATTTTAGCGTATCTACAATTATTATTTTGTACGTTTTATTGGAAAAATTTCTCGGAACGACAAAATTTCCTGGTCGAGCTCTGAGCGATCAATATCTTTGTTTGTGGGACTTCCTTGCTATTGAAGCGCTATATCGAGATCTTTGCAGGATTTTAACAATTTCTCGTCATTTATGGCATTAGCTTTATAGAAGTTCGACAAAAACCCAAAAGTTTCATTACACTTATTAAGTGAAACGAATCTCTCCTTAATTGATTCTATCACAATATCCAAAGAACAAGTAACCGGTGCCCATAAAGGGTTTCCTCCCTGGCAAAAAAAAAATATATCCAAAATCGAAAAAAAAAAATTCACATTGAAACTCTGTTTGGCCTCGACGATGGGGTCATCTTTTAATTCGTAATCAAAATGTCTGGGTACTTTTTTTCGGCGTCGGAAAAGTTATTTCTAACAGCTTTTGAAACCGGACATCGGCGGCAAATTTAAATAGGGTGCGTTCTTTTGCCCTGTGAGTATTTGTGCCCCCACCTACCCTACTACAAAATTAATAAGACCTATAGTTAAATTCACATAAAGTTTTAATGCCAAATGTCAAGACTTGTCATTGTCTAGTTACTTTAGATTTCACCAACTTACTAAATTTCTTATACAGCGGAGATTGGTCAGTGTTTTTTCTTTTTCTTTTCTGGAATTGTTCGGCCAACTCTTTTTATTTCTATCTCTTTTTAATCGTATGAAATAATACAAGATAGACATACTTTGTGTGCAGTACAATTATACTAATTAAATTTAGCCATATGAAATTTATATTTTATGAGTTGCTGCAGTATTTGACAAGTATGACAGAACTGAAATGTCACGGCATTAAAAGTTTATGTGAATTCAACTATACCTACATAATTATTCAAATAATATCAATTAGCATTAATTTTTTGAGTAAACCTAAGACAAAATGTAATTGACGTGGGTCACCTCCGTTGAGAATTCTTTTTATTTTTCCGATACTTATCTATCTAAAAAGAAATCTCTAATTAACACAAAGGGCGGCTGCCTCATTCTTGACAGCTACTGCATAATTTTTTTTTGAAAACTAAATTTACCATTCTTATTTGACCCTTCATATTTATGAAAACTCCTAGAATTTTTTTTACGTCTAACACTTTTTTCTGTGAAACTGCAGGCGGCTTTCGCCGCCCTATAACTTTGGCCGCCCTTGTGCGGGGGCACTCCTAGCACACCACTCAGAAACGGCCCTGTATAGGGGTAATAATAGATAACCTTATGAAATGGGATTATCATACAGAATCCCTTACAAAAAAAAATAAGATCTTTACTGTACATGTTTAAGCATATAAAAGGCATATTGGATATACACAATTTACGCATTTTGTACTTTGCTCTAGTCCAGTCTCATTTATCATATTATGGATTACTTGGTTGGGGGGGATGCTTACGAAAATACATTAAAACCTTTAGAAATTATTCAAAAACGCATTTTCAAAATAATTTACTCTTTGAATATACGTTTCCCTACCGATCAGCTCTTTCAAAATGCGAATGTGTTAAGTATTAGAAATCTTTATTATGGGGCATCTCTATTACAACTGATTAAAGATAATACATTTGTCAAGATTATCAACCCAATTTATCAATTACGTTTTCAAGTAGATGACAACATTGTATTACCCAGGATGCAAAAAGCAATAGGCCAACGAACTCATACCTATATTGGTAAAAAAATGTATAATGCAATTCCTTGACTTTTGAAAAATAAGCTAAAAACTAGAAACTTCAAAAAACTAGTTATGGAATGGCTTATTGCGGAGGCTCCTGTACTGCTATAAAAAAATTAATAAATGTATGTTTCTTGCGTATAATTTAATGAAACCTGGTTTTCTTTAATTTGTATTGATTTTTTATGCATTGGTAACTGCCTACAGTTTTCTTTTTTCTCTCTCTCTCTCTACGTGATATTTTGATTTAGTTAATTTTTGTTAATCTTTTTTTTTCTTTTCTATTGATATAGAGGGTTAAAAACAAATGCTGTTTATTTGATTTGATTTTATGTTTTTTTTTTTTTTTTTTTGGGGGTATGTTTGTAGGGTATGTTTGACGAAGAATGAGTTTATACTGCATACAAAACATAAATTCAAGTTTGCAGACAAGGTTTCAGCTTTGTGAGCTTGAATAATTTCTGTTTTCCTTCCTTCTTTATTTTTTGCTTAATTCATTGTGGTTACAAGAAAATCCGGAATACGAGAAGGAGCTTAATATATTTATTGTATTGAATGATACAAAATATATTGTTACTTGTTTTAAAAAAAGAAATAAATATATTTTTGATTGATTGTTTTTTTATCTTAAAGTAAAAAAGGAAATAAAATACTTAACTGTGCCAATTCAATGTTAAAAGCAAAAATACGATATACTTATTATTGTTCTAATTATTACAGCCAGTTTTGGGTTTCTATATTGTTATTATTTTAAAATTTGATTAAAATAAAGACGAAATAAAAAATTAAGAAAATGAAAAGCACCAAAACCTCTAGACAGAAGTACGCCATTTAGTTAGAGCTGGAGACAAATAAGTTTATAAAAAACCCACGAATTCCGTGCGAAAAGTCGTCGTCTATGAACCTGAAAGAGATTGCTGGTATGTCGTGTAACTACCCATTTAAAAGTAAATTCTGTCTTCTGTAATTAACAAAAACCAGCAAATATTAAAAAATGACGAAGTTCTGTTGATGCATACCTTTATTTTAACTCGTCTAGTATAACTTGTAATATTTGTCGGCGCATACGTAGTGTTTCCAATTTCCATAATTTTTATTTATTTATTTAGCAACAGCAATATTACAATATAATTACAATACTACAATCTAACATTTTCTTCTTACAGCCATTACTAGGTTGGTTGCACGATGGTATCTGATGATACTGTGTGTGCACCTATTTCTATTTTCTATTTTGTACATGTAGAGGTTTTTATTATTACAATATTTCACTATCAATAAGAATATCAATAACATTGATTGCTAAAAATATTAATAACTTTGCTATTTTCGGTTTACTTTAATTAAGGTAATTTTTGTACTTACATTTTACTTATACTTATTCCAGATACACAAGGGTAAAACCAGTGTCAAGAATCCACCGCGTAATCTGGTGTTTTATTTGGTTATAAGGTTTTATTCTTAAGAATAGAGGCATAGAATTGTGAATTTTTGGTCCTGCAGTATGCTTGGGGTTACGTAGCAGGACATTTTGCAACGCTGCGTTTCGAGTGTTTACACGATGATTTAAGATTTCTTTTTAATATGGTACTTTTAGCATAAATATTATAGCTGACTTTATGTAAAGCTGATCAAGTGTGAGCAGTCCGCTCTCTTTATAAACCAGTTCTGTAGGGTATCTTTTGTTTTTAAAAAGCATCACTTTTATCACCCACTTTTGTGCTACTTCCTGCTTCAACATAAATATCCTGCCAGCATTTCCCCATACAATAAATCCATAATTAATTACAGATTCTATAAGGGCAAAATAAACAATCTTAAAAGTTTTCAAGAGTAGTATATTACGTAGCTCATAAAACTTAAATATAAGTTTCCTAATTTTTGAGGTCACATAGTTGATGTGTTCTCTCCATGTAAGGCCTTCATCAAGCAAGATTCCCAAGTACTTTAAACATCATTTTCTTTCAATTGTTTTATCGCATTTACAAGTTTCCCTGTTTAGACTGCACTCAGAATTATGCAGTTTTAAGTTCTGGTTATTCGGCAGTGATCTTGTGGATAAAGCAAAGGTAATAAATTTAGATTTCTCTACGTTTAGAGAGAGCAGGCTACAATCCAACCACTTCTTTATTTTGCTCATGGCTATTTCCGCTGTTTCAAATGTTGACCTCCAGCATTGGCCGGTTATAATAATAGCAGTGTCATCAATTGTCGCCAAACATACCCAAAAAAAGTACAAAATAATACCAAAACCTCAAAGGTTATGTTTTAACGACTCTCAACGACTGCTTTTGGGTTGTTGTTAATGGACGACTACATTTCACCGACTTGTCGTTTGTTAACAACCGTCAAAATTTTACAGAATACCTTTTTTAAAATTTGTCGTGCAGTAACGACGTTAAGGGTTAGTGAAAGGAGGGGTATATATGGGAACATTAAAACCTCGATTTTAAAGAAGTGAATGAAAGACAACATATTATACAAGCCACTCAATTTCGGTACTTCATGGAGTCAGCCCACGTCGGCAGAGAGTACTGTAGTTTTTGGTTAATTATTGGTCTCTAAATGCGAAAATGATCGTTAAAACTTCTTAACACGTAAAATTTTTGAGTTATGATTTTTTCAGCAAAAATTAATGAGTATTTTAATCACATTATTTTAAAAAGTAATTTATAATAGTGTCACGGGGGGGGGGGGGGGTAGTTTTGTAGTTTTGCTTTCTAATTGGTCGTCGCCTGGGCTCCCCCGCTTATTGGTAATCCCAACGGCCGGGCCCAGAGTGGGGAAAACCCAGCGCGACGACCAGCGAGAGTTAGCCTCCCGGGATGCAGGGTCAGCATCTATCTCGCAACCAAGTAAGTACGACCGTCAAGCGCCGGAACGGCCAATAAATATCGCGGTGACACCTTTCTCCGCCACAGAGAGTACAGCCAAGCTACTTAAACTTTCAAAAAAAAGTTTCCTCACCGTTTAGTTAAACGAAATGCAAAAAATATAAGTGAAAATTATCCTTTTTATTTATTTTTACTACATTTCATTTATTAAAACAAAGGGAAACCATAGTATAGTCTAGTTTAGGCTAGTTATGCCAGATAAAACAATTTTTAAAATCTAGGTAGATAGTAGATACCACAGTCAAGTAGGCTTAGGCTTGTGATGTCAAAATCGTCTCTGCTATACATCACGTCGACAGTTATTTCTTAAACGTGCTTCTTTAGTTCACAATAATTAAATCATGGCAGTAAACAATCAAGAAACTAATTTTAAGCCCTACGGTGTTTGTAAATCTTGCTCTGAAATAGGGGACATTAATATGTCTCATAAAAATTTAAAGTATTTGCAATGTTTAATGGAAAAAACTGAATTAAATCCCCATCAAGAAAACCTTTTCTCAGCTATCCAGAAGATTTTGGAGGAAGATATCCCATCCTTTTTAAGAAAAACCAGAATTCAGTAGAACAAAATTGCATCCAAATATTACATCTATTATATTAAACATAGACAACTGATAGAAGTGGAAAGGGAAGATAACCATTATCCTTGTTATTCTCCATTACGAAGAGAAGAGTTCGAACCAGAATTCCAAAAATATTTAGCCTTAATGAAAGAAATATTTGGTAAATAAATATTTGTATTTATTTAGTATTATAAAATGAATAAAAACATTAAATAACAAAATTTGATTCTGAATACTGATTTTCTGATCATATGATAGCTGTCAAGAAAAAATTTCCACTTATTAATTTTGTTCGCCTAGCTTGGCAGGAGGAGAAAAATTTCCGAAAAATTTGAAGGTTGTCATTGGTAACTGTCGAAATGAAAGTGTGTGATTGGCTTAGAATGACAGGTGTGAAATTTTCTTTTAAACCTTTGCCGCCCCTTTAGCGGCTTTAAATGAGACAATGTGAATATAACGAAGTTGACTTGAATGGACCTAACTTGGCATGAAAATTTATACAACGTCATCAAACGTTATACACGTATTTTCCCGTTGGCCCTGTAGATAACCCGCCTAAAGTTCCTGTTGACAAAAAATAATTTCAAATAAACGAAGCTTCATAAAAGAGGCTTTGCAAAACACTATAATGGCTTTACAAAGAAGGAGAATGTATCTAATAAAGTTGGCTCATACATGTCGTTCAGGGATCTCCAATCGTAAAATAGGGCACCATCGGCTTCCTGTGTGTGGTTGGTTCGTTATCCTGGTTTGTTTTATTGCCTCAAAAAGGATTTGTGCGTCCTGATTGAATTCTCTCGGTGAAGAGACTCGCTCGTAAATATGCCATGTGGACTTTGTTGGCCTGTTTTGGGTTTATGTTTTATATGTGTCGGGATATTTGTGGGAATTTGATGGCTTCCGCGAGTTTACAAAAAACAGGAAGAAATTTCAAAGTATCTCTCCAGGTATAGTAAACTTATTTTATTTTCGTCCGTCATGAAATATATGTTGGTTTTTAAAAGACATGCAATGTCTTTCAGCCAATCATTACTGATGCATATATTCAGGGTGTTATTTAGGTATGTGGCCAAAATCCAAGGGGTGCTTTTTTAAGTGAATTTAATAAGAAAAGTTCAGATAAACATGAATCCGAAAATGCATAGTTTTGACACGATACAGGGAGTCAAACTTTAAAAAAAAAATCGGATGTTCGTAAATATCTCAATACTCTTTTATTCGATTTTGTTGAAATTTGAAAATTGGGTTTGTAATAACAAGAGGATAATTTAGCCTTAATTAGATTAAAATTATTAAGATCAGTGGCGTCCCGGAAGACAGTCCAACTAATATTTTTGACAAAAAAATGGCGCGACACTGACTTTTTTTAAAATTAAGTATTTTTTTCGAATTAAGCAACTACAAATACAACTATTTTATTTTCTGAGTTTTTTCATAATAATATCTTGCTTTGTTTCCGAGAAAAAAAATAAAAACCACTTTATTGTATGTCCCCGGGACAATAAGAGTAAAAAATTTAAACTACTTACAAACTATTAAGCAATTCAAATTACACGAAAGTCCTCTTTCGATTTTTTTCGAACCGATTAAAACTGTTTTCGATAAAATATAATAAGTTATTACTGCGATGTTTTAAAAGTAACAACTAAAGGGTTTTCCAATAAGAACAATAAACGATTTTGAAACGATATGGTAACCATGGTAATAAAGTTATACCTGTCACCAGTTGTTAGTTATTGTCAGTAAACTATAACAATTTATTATGGCTAAATACGCGCTTCAAGAACGTTTTGTTATTATCCAAAAATTTTACGAAAATAGACGATCTTTTGTGAACACTTATCGCGCACTTCGCGAAAACTTTGGTGTAAATAATCGTCCTCCTTTGCTTGCCATTCGTCGCATCGTTGAGAAATTTGAAAATAATTTTACTCTTTACGATGTAAAAACAATAAAAAGAAGACATCGAAACGCAAGAACTGTTGAGAATATTGCTGCTGTAAGAGCTAGTGTTGCAGTGGATCCAAATTTATCAATTCTTCGTCGTGCTCAAGAGTTAAGGATTAAAAAAACGACAACTTGGCGTATTTTGAAAGAAGACTTGAATTTACACCCGTATAAGATTGTTTTGACCCAAGAACTTAAGCCACTGGACCATCGTCGGCGCAGAGAATTTTCTGCTTGGAGTTTAGAACAACTTGAAAGGGATCCTAATTTTGCCAAAAAAATTATCTTTCCAGATGAAGCTCATTTTTGGTTAAGTGGATACGTTAACAAGCAAAATTGCCGTTTTTGGTGTGAAAACAATCCACAACAGATTCATGAGAAGCCTTTGTATCAGCTAAAGGTATCTGTATGGTGTGGTTTATGGTACGGAGGCATCATCGGACCATTTTTTTTCCAAAATGAGGCAGGAGATGCAGTTACAGTGAATGGTGAACGATATCGACAGATGTTAAGAAATTTTTTGTGGCCAAATTTAGATGCACTTGATTTGGAGGATATGTGATTCCAGCAAGACGGTGCCACATGTCGTACTGCTCATGAAACTATCGATATACTGCAAGAAAAGTTTGACCAAAGGATAATTTCAAGGAAGGCTACTGTTCAGTGGCCTCCAAGAAGCTGTGATTTAATTCCTTTAGATTACTTCTTGTAGGGCTATTTGAAATCTAAGGTTTATGAAAACAGACCACAAACACTTGATGCATTAAGGTTGAACATTGAACCCTGCATTCGTCAGATCACGCCCGATTTATTACATAAAGTCATCGAAAATTGGGTTCGTCGAATTCGCTCGTGTACACGAAGTCGCGGAGGACATTTAAACGATGTGTTATTTAAAACATAAATGTTATCGACTATACTTTAAGATAATATAAAACGTTTTGTTGTATCTGAAATTATTTTAATTTCATTTCATTTTGAAATCATATCGTTGTTTTCGGAAAACCCTTTATTACTCTTTTTGTCCCGGGGACATGCAATAAAGTGGTTTTTATTTTTTTTTCTCGAAAACAAAGCAAGATATGAAAAAAACTCAGGAGCTAAAATAGTACTTGTAGTTGCTTAATTCGAAAAAATACATAATTTTAAAAAATCAGTGGCGCGCAATTTTTTTGTCAAAAATATTAGTTGGACTATCTTCCGGGACGCCACTGGACTTAATATTTTTAATCTAATTGAGGCTAAATTATCCTCTTGTTATTACAGACAGAATTTCCAAAGTATCGTAAAAACTATGCATTTTCGAACCCATGTTTATATGAACTTTTCTTCTTAAAATCACTTAAAAAAGCACCTCTTGGAGTTTGGCCACATACTTAAATAACACCCTGTATATGCATATTATGTCATCATACTATTATGAAAGGCCAAGCAGAAAGTAAACATGCCTAATTAAGTAAATGAAGCACGTGCTTAAAAGTAACAGACGCCCGGGCGGAACAAGGCAGGTGCATAAATACAGTTCTTAATGTTCCGTTCCATCGGTTCCCGAAACAATTGGGGTACATAAATTGATCTAAATTAAACGATATTTAATTACTCTTGCTTGCCTTTTAACTTAAGTTATACGGCCTACTATGTAACAATAGGAATAACGTACGCCTTTTTATTTGTAATTTTTAGTGGAAGAAAGAAAAAAAATTGATCCTGCTGGCAGTGCTTCCGAAACAAGTTTTCTGCAAAGCTTTCTTAGCATCCTTAGAAAAAAACGATCATAGAGCATCAAATGTAATTTGCTTGTAATTTTTTGATACCATATAGTCACTGTTCACTGTTATTTGCAAAGCAGTCGTTGGTACCGTGCGAGCAAAAATTATTTGCATCAAAGAGGGCTTGGATTAAAAGACGCAGGGCTTGGTTTCGAGCACAATGATATGGGAAAGATATATCTAACCAAATCTAGGTTAAAATTTATTTATACATATTATATACAACATATTATGACATGATATGCCAAACTAATGAGTAATAAAATAAGCACCTAGAAAAATATAAATTAATTTTTGTTGTTTACAAAATTAACAAAGTAAGAATATACAGAAAGAAAAAGAAAAATAATTACATAAATTGCTGAAATTGGCCACCGCCATGCACCAAGCATAAATTCACACGTCACTTCATATTTTCGTGTTGTTCAAATTACTATCCCAGAAAGTGTTGCGAATTACTCACAGCTGCAGGGACGGACTAGCTGTGACACTAATGTGTCCATTTTTTTACGCCCAGTATGATAAAAACTTGGGACAACGTTTTTTACATACCATTAACTATTGACTAAAAATTGAGTATTCTTCAATGTCGCTAATCCTAACCGTTTTCGGGAAAACGTTATTTTTAACATATTTACATCATGTATCTTTAGCGTATTTTAATAAAAGATACATCTTTGTTCTTATAAATTATAAATGTTCACTTTTAACTTATTAATATTAATAGATGATCGCAATAAAATGACGTTTTTCCGAAAACGGTTAGGATTAGCGACATGAATGAAGAAGAGACAAGAATTTTTAGTCAATAGTTAAAGGTACCTATGTAAAAAACGTTGTTCAAGTTTTTATCATACAGGGCGTAAAAAAAATTGGCACATTAGTGTCACAGCTAGTCCGTCCCTGCAGCTGTGAGTAATTCGCAACACTTTCTGGGATAGTAATTTGAAGGATCTTACCTGGTATAGATCATCTTAACATAGTATAAAACAAAGTCGCTATCCTGTCTTATGTGCTTAAATCTTTAAAACTACGCAACGGATTTTGAAGCGGTTTTTTTAATAGATAGAGTGATTCAAGAGGAAGGTTTTTATGTATAATTAGCGACCCGCCCCGGCTTCGCACGGGTGCAATTTCAGAAAGTGGCATGCCGGGTACTAATATATCGGGTTTGTTCGGGTTTGTATTTATACCAGCGGGTTGCAACGCAGGCCGGGTACACGCTAGTATGAAAAAAAAATTGAAAAATACCTGTTGGTTTAATAATTATGTATCAAAACTTAATTGCATGGGAGCTCTTTGGGAGCCCATATCTCCGAAGAGGAGGCCGATACGAAAGAAGTTTATATTATTATTATTATTATTTGTTCTTTTTCACAGGTTTCTACCCTGGGTTTAGAGCTAGAGCACATCGGTCAGTGACAAGATGGCCTGCTCGTTGGTGTGGTTCTAAACCACTTAAAGTTAAGTTTCGCCTAGAACCCTACGGACTATGCTGCACGTGTCTAACAACACAGACTTTTGCATAGGTAAGTATAAATCTACATCTAAACCAAGTTGACCTAAACTCTTCTTAATTGTTTTAGGTATTTCACCAGTCGAGCCGATGACTATCGGTACTATCGCCACTGCCTCCATGTTTCACATTTGGCGTATCGGATCGCTCAAGGGTAAGTATTTATTTATCTTTTCAGAGTAAGTTTTCTCGATGTTGGTTGGAAGGGGAACGGCAAAATCAACAATGAGTGTTTTCTTTTCAGCCTTGAAGGTAAGTACTAGGTCGGGAATGTTGTTTGTTATTGTTCGGTCTGTGATTATTTTTCTGTTCCAGTAGAGTCGCATGTCATCGTTCTCACATACTGGGGGCGGCTCGTATTGATAATATGGTGTGTGTTCTGTGAGACCTAGGTATTTTTTCCGTAGACTTTGGTGGATAATTTTTCCGACTCTATTATGCCTGTCTAGGTATGCTTTCGGTGCAAGCACTGAACATCCAGCAACTATGTTGCAATATTATTATTATTATTATTATTATTATTATTATTATTATTATTATTATTATTATTATTATTATTATTCTTATTCATTCACTAAAATCACACTAAAATATTAGCGGTATCACCATAGGTTTCATCGGTCGATGTCCGACAAGATGATCCTATTTCAGGGCAACAACCCTTATCACAATGCTGCATGTGTCCAGTAACACTGATTTTTGGATTGGTTTGTATAAATCCCATTCAATATCAAGTACTGATAGGCTGTCTTTTAGCTGTTTGTATTTTCCTGTTCCAGTAGATGCACACGTCGTCGTTTTCACAGACGGCTGGAGGCTCATATGCATAATATGGGGCAGCTTCTGTGATTCCCATATGTTTTTCACACAGCTTCTTGTGAATTATTTTGCCTACTCTGTTGTGGCGATCCAAGTAGGCTTTCGGGGCAAGCATTGTACAACCAGCAGTAACGTGATCCAGATTTTCTTCTGCTGAATTGCAAATTCGGCATTTGGCATTTTCCAGGTTTTCCTTAAGAATGCGTTTTTTGTAGGATTTTGTGGATATCACCTGATCTTGGATCGCGTTAATGAATCCCTCTGTTTCGTTGAAGAGGTTGCCTTGTGAAAGGTATGATAGTGATGCAGCTGTGTCTATTGCCTCATCTTCGATTTTTGCCAGATACTTGCCATGTAGAGCTTTACTTCTCCATTGTTCAAGCAGCTGTTCATTTGGGACATTTTCAAGGTCGAGCTTTTTCTCCGAGAGACGTAGTGGGGTTGCTTTTTTGTCTGTTTTCACAACCGCTTTGTGCAATGTACTTTGCTCGGATTTTTTGTAAAAGTCCTGTCTTAAATTACGAAGTTGCTGATGATGTCTATCTTTTATATCTGGTATTCCTCTACCTCCGAGTTTTCGTGGCAAGTGGAATCTTTCGGTAGAGGATCTGGGATGGTGGGATCGATACTTGCAGAATTCTTTTCTTATTTTTATATTCAATTCTTCGAGCTCCGTGTCAGTCCATTTGATCACACCAAAGCTGTAGCTGACAGCGGATACGGCGAAGGTGTTTACCGCCTTAGCGACGTTTCGGGCTGATAGTTTTGATCTTAGAATTAATCGTATTCGTCTCAAGTAAGTATCTGTAAGTTTTTGTTTTGCTGGCTTATGGTCTATATCTCTGGACTGTAAGTATCCTAGATATTTGTATTTTTCCGATTCTTCCATCCCTTCCACAAAACCCTGCTCCTCGTTTACTTCAAAGCCTCCATGCGGTGTCCATCTCCCTCTCTCCATGCTTCTTATTTTACACCTGTCAAGGCCAAATTTCATATGGATATCCGAACTGAATTTTCCCACGCAGGTGAGTAGGCTTTCAAGTTTTTGCTTTGTGGGTGCGAACAGGTTCAGGTCATCCATATATCATAGGTGGCTGATATATGTACCCGTTTGACTGATGTTGTAGCCTTTGTTGTCTTTATTAAGCAGCTGAGTGAGTGGTCGCAGAGCAAGACAGAACCACAGAGGACTCAATGAATCTCCTTGAAATATTCCTCTTCTGATATCTATCATCCCAGCATCAACTGTACTTTCGGGAGAAGTAAGTAGCAGCCTAGTCTTCCACTTTGTCATGGCATGTGCTAAGAAGATGCTAACGTGTTTATCGATTTTGTACAGGTCTAAAACTTCAAGTAGCCAGGAGTGCGGTATTATTATTATTATTATTATTATTATTATTATTATTATTATTATTATTATTATTATTATTATTATTATTATTATTATTATTATTATTATTATTATTATTATTATTATTGTTTGGCAATAGTAAGCGGTACAGCCGATGAGAATATTGCATCAATTGTTTTAGAAGGTATTACATGTATAGTTTTCAACTCCGGTCCTGAAATTTATACCAACGTATAATAATTTAATGGACCAGAATTGACAGAGTTTCACGTGTCTTGGAATTCATCTTGAAACAGGAATCAAAATTTTTACTCTACGAGCATTGACTGGAGCTAATATAGTAGGCCCTCAGCGAAAACAATCAGCTTCCTTAATGATTTCGTATGTGTCGCCTTAGCTCACGCAACCCAACTAAATTTTACAAATTTATATCTGCCCTTTATCGCCCACTTAAATCACTGGGAATAATTTCCAACTGGAAACGGGTTCGTGTCAAATCAAACCAAGAGCCAAAATTTGTTTTCCTATTTTCTTGTTTGAATAAGAGAATTTATGAAATCATTAGGACGTGAGTGAAATTTATATTGATATTGTAATAACATGGTTAATGCAGCAGCGATGCAAGTATAGCGATTATTTCGGTATATTATTTAAATAAATGGGTAAGATCGGTGATAATAGCAATAGACTACAGTCCTACAGACTGCAAGTTTTAACTTAGCGGCATACT
The DNA here is from genome assembly GCA_963969555.1 of Polydrusus pterygomalis. Taxonomy (NCBI): domain Eukaryota; kingdom Metazoa; phylum Arthropoda; class Insecta; order Coleoptera; family Curculionidae; genus Polydrusus; species Polydrusus pterygomalis. Next base: position 23,422,650 of record OZ018375.1, read on the forward strand.
AATTGGCACTCGAGGGTGCCTTTAAAATTTGTACCTACTTGAAAATTAACTAAAAATTTTCTTTAATTTTTTTATTATCTTTCTTTGTGTCATATTCCTGCGGACTCAAATTAGGGATCATAAGGCTTAAATTGCCAAAATATGACAGAATATATATTATCTTTTTTTTAAAATTAAATCAGTTCACGTGTTGGTTACAGTAGAACCTCTCTAACGGGAACACAATAATTTTAATTTTTTATTTTATTTTTTTATTTCTTAGAATTTTTTGCACCAAATGTGTGTGCTTTGACTCCGGCGGGGTAACTGGGCCGTAAAAAGCCTGGTACCTAAACAGTTTTTTACTTTTAACCAAAAGATGCTTTGACCCCTAAAAAACAACTTTTTTTTTTCTTTACATCTCACTCCAACACTTTCACATGTTTCTGACTAGGCTTAATAAAACTCAAGATGTTTCAGTAATTTAATAATGATTTTTACAGATAAGTTTTTTAAAACTCCCTAATTTTTACTACCCTAATTTTCTGCACGGCACAGTGTGCTTCTGCACTTAACCCTCGACTCTTCAGTATGCTGGAGTCTTGATTGTCGACCTTCTGACTATTCAATTATTTTACACCTCTTGTACACCATTAAAAGCTCTATTACGTTTCATTCATACCATTATTTTCTCTTTTGCTAAAAACATCAGCATTTTACTTTTCACTTTGTTTTCCTGATGATGAGTGTTTCTACACTCGAAACATGTCGTCGATGTGATCCTAGGTTCGCCTAGTTTTATGATTAAAAAGTATTGTGGAGAAAGACTTCGTGCTTTTCTTTTTCTGTATCATTTAACTCTACTTAGAGTATGGACTACTTCTTCAAAAAAAATATATAGTTCTAACATTATAGCAGTTTACGTACATAAAAAAATAAACGTCTATAAAAATTTGTTTTTAATTTAAATATTAAACAAAATGTTAACAGATCAGTGTTATTATACTAAAATTGAATTCATAAGATACTTTCTATGCAATATGATCCAAATAAAACTTTTTGAGTGCACTGGTTAGAGCCATCAGGGAAAGAAAACAGATATCCAGTTGAACCAAATTTGAAAGCGTATTATACGATTTACAGGAACGATTCAGAGGCGAGTTAGAGTGATAATTTGTTGTACTGGGTTGTTTATGGAAAAATATCTGGTTTCGCGTGTTATAGGATGGAACGTTTATATTTAACAAATTAATAATTAGCGTTAATTCGATCATGTTGTTGAAAATTTTGTGGGCAAATTTTATATCGTACATTTGCCTTCTATCCTCAAGTGATAGTAACTTTAGATTTCGTTTGATTGAGGTAAAGTTGTCGTTTAAATAAAATAATGATTTTTACAAATAAGTTTTTCAAAACTCCCTAATTTTTACTACCCTATTTTTCTGCACGGCACAGTGTGCTTCTGCACTTAACCCTCGACTCTTCAGTATGCTGGAGTCTTGATTGTCGACCTTCTGACTATTCAATTATTTTACACCTCTTGTACACCATTAAAAGCTCTATTACGTTTCATTCATACCATTATTTTCTCTTTTGCTAAAAACATCAGCATTTTACTTTTCACTTTGTTTTCCTGATGATGAGTGTTTCTACACTCGAAACATGTCGTCGATGTGATCCTAGGTTCGCCTAGTTTTTCGATTAAAAAGTATTGTGGAGAAAGACTTCGTGCTTTTCTTTTTCTGTATCATTTAACTCCACTTAGAGTATGGACTACTTCTTCAAAAAATATATATAGTTCTAACATTATAGCAGTTTACGTACATAAAAAAATAAACGTCTATAAAAATATGTTTTTAATTTAAATATTAAACAAAATGTTAACAGATCAGTGTTATTATACTAAAATTGAATTCATAAGATACTTTCTATGCAATATGATCCAAATAAAAGTTTTTGAGTGCACTGGTTAGAGCCATCAGGGAAAGAAAACAGATATCCAGTTGAACCAAATTTGAAAGCGTATTATACGATTTACAGGAACGATTCAGAGGCGAGTTAGAGTGATAATTTGTTGTACTGGGTTGTATATGGAAAAATATCTGGTTTCGCGTGTTATAGGCTGGAACGTTTATATTTAATAAATTAATAATTAGCGTTGAATCGATCATGTTGTTGAAAATTTTGTGGGCAAATTTTATGTCGCACATTTGCCTTCTATCCTCAAGTGATAGTAACTTTTGATTTCGTTTGATTGAGGTAAAGTTGTCGTTTAAATAAAATTTTTAGCATAGATATTTTATAAATTTTTCTTGGACTTTTTCAATTTTACTGATACATACATTATCTTGAGGATTCCAAATTACCGAACCAAATGAAAGTACACTATTAACATATATGACATGTATAATAATGTACGAATAGATTCGATTTGTTTAAAACCCCTATACAGGTTCTAATAAAACCAAGTGATCTTTTAGCTTCGGTGGTAATTTGCTGGATATGGTGATCAAATAACATTTTACAGTCAAACCAAATACCTATGTCTTTTACTATCGAGACTCTTGTTAGTAGTATATTGTTGGTAGTATAATTTGATAAAATTTTATTTATATTTCTGGAAAACGTAATAGTGTAGCATTTTTAAAGATTAAGGTAGAGACAGTTACGCTGGCAGTACGAAAAAAGATTATTTAGGTCTTGTTGGATGAGCAAGGCATTTAAGTGATTAGTGACCACATGGAAAACTTTTAAGTCATCTGCGTACATTAAAAAATAACAAAACTTAAAGCAGCTGACAATATTATTTATGTAAATATTAAATAAAAGAGGGCCCAGATGAGACCCTTGATGCACTTTGTTTAAACAAATAGCTACACTGAGGAAAATGATCTTATACCGTGCGAACAAGAATTATTTGCATCAAAGAGGGCTTGGATTAAAAAACGTAGGGATTGGTTTAGATCACAATAATATGGGGACGATATATTATCTAACCAAAGCTAGGTTAAAATTTTGTCAAATTCAAATTATGACATGATATGCCAAACTAATGAGTACTGAAATAAGTAGACAAATACAAATTCATATTCACAGGAGAGGGTAAATTGAGCTCTTCGTGCGGTGACGTCACGGCTTGGCGCTTGACATTTGACATGCAATGACGTCACTCTTCTTGAACGCGGTGCTTTTAAATTCTTCAAATTGTCCGTTATTTGCGCGCGACGAGTGTGTTTCAAGAACACTGACAATTTTTTTATTTTAAATACTATCCTTCTTCATTTGAGACATAGTATTGATCCAGTAGGTAAGGAATACACACTTTTTTGCTTATAATAAAGTTAGGTTTATTCAGATTAAAAGCTATAATGGGTCAGTATGAGGCAGGGTGGCTGAGCATCTTCCTATTGGCCTACTTACTATTTAAAAAAGTACATTAGAAATAACATAAAAACATTTTACGTATTCCAGAATAGGTTTAAATTAAAGAATTTTATTGGATTATTGAATAAAAAACACCAAACAAGCACTTTAAAAATAAATTTATTAAAATTAATACCTATAAAATAAGGTTTACTTTAAATCGTTTATTATCCAAAAACGTCATTGCTAAACCCATGCAATGATGAAATATTTGTCAAAATAATCTTTTAAATTCATTACTTCTGCCAACGACTAAGTAACTCAAGCTAATATATATTATATTATGTTTATATTGCACTAGTGGGGATTTTAAAAAAACTCAGTTTTTTGACTCCAAATTATATATTAAGTACGTCCTATTTATTTTGCTATTATTCATTCTCATTTACAATATTTGACTTTAATGGGGATCATCTTTTAAAAATTTACTTAATCCTTTACAAAATAAAGCAATGAAAAATATATATTGCTTGGATAGACAATATTCAACTAAACTTTTATATAAAAATTTTATTATTATGTCATGGACATTTACTTAATGCAAAATATTGTTTTTTTTTATTGATACCCTATTTCGCTTATTTAAAGTACGCCTCAGCGTGTTTAAATCCCACTTTCAAAAACGCGCGTATTTTAAAGTTACCATGGCAACATCAACAACCCGTGAAACGTGAAGTCTAAATATGTCAACTTTTTAATTATTGATTTGACAGAATTACCTTTTAACGTCAAATAAAATATTTTTTTAAGCAAAACACAACCAATGTCAACGGTGACAACAATGAATCTTATGTGACAGATTGGAAGTTATTTTTTATTCTCCTCATTTTCATGACAACGACAGATATATCACATCATGAATATAACCATTTCATTTACTTACTAAGTTATTATTTCCATTTTTTGTAATATAAATACCAATAAGTGTACCAATAAAAAAAAATAATGTAAAGTATTCGTGGATAACTGGTCTTTAAAACACTTGCTCTATTTCAAGCACTCCGGCTGCGCCGTCGTGCTTGCAAAATCGCGCGTGTTTTAAAGACCTTAATATCCACTTATTCTTTAATATACTATTGTTTACTAAAAATTATATCAAAAAATAAACATTAAAATGTAAAAATTAAAACCCGTAAATTTTCTTTGCACACAACTCGTAAACCAGATAAAATAAAAGTGCAGAACTTCTTCTTATAAAGAAATAAACACCTTAGTCGTTTCTTTCAACCTTTCGCTTTTCTTCCTATCTAACATGTCAAATGTCAAGCGCCAATGACGTCACGGCATCAGTCACGTCACCGCACGAAGAGCTCAATTTACCCTCTCCTTAAATTCACACGTCTCTTCATATTTTCGAGTGTTGACCAGCATCTCTGGAGAAATGTTACCACATTCTTGGATAATCCTTTCTTTTTCCTTCTTAACAATAGTCCAGCATGTTCCATAAGATCTTCCCACTTCTTGGGACAGGCCTCTTATACAATTTGTTGGCGTATTTTGCATTATTTCCCGAACGTTTGCAACAAGTTTTTCTGTTCTTATAAATGGTCTTCCTGCTCCTTTCTGGTGTTGTATAGAACCTGTTTCCCTAAACACAGCAACGGTTCTTTTCAGGCAATGACAAAAAATCCCCAGCAATAAAAGCAACGTTGTGAAAATGTTCGTGAAAATCGTCCATGCACAAACTCGGATTGTATTGCCACTCACCATTTACTCTAACCCCGTTTCAAAAATATGTTTCAACCATGAATGTTTTGTGCTGTTCCGTAAAGCCCATTGTGTGAATTGTTCAAGAAATTGAAAAAATTAGCGATGAATCAAATTACTTGTAACGACTGTCAAAGATGACGGAATAACTGATTGATTGTTAAATCAGGTAGTTACTGACACCCAACAGGTATAAAGCTCTACGGCTAAGCATTACGTCCTTAGATGCAAGGCCCTCTTTGATGCAAATAATTTTTGCTCGCACGGTATATTACTGTCTCCAATACCTAGTTATTTTTAGTTGTTATATTTTATAATTTTTAAAAATATATTTTTTATTTTCGCACAAATAAATATTTTTTTAATATTATTAAAATAGGTCACATTATGTTTTATAGCATTTTTTTATTCCACAGATCAAAGCAAGTGAAGACGCAACTATCTGATTGATATTTTCTAAACAAATTACTAAAAAAAATCTGAAAACTGCCCTTTAATAACGTACTTATTACAATTTTTCGAAATAATACATTCTGCTAAGCGTAAATCCAAATAAAACCATATCTTAAAATACGATTACAATAAACAAGGAGAAACCCTCGTAAGCCATAACCATTTGTCGGAAAACTCCATTAAATCTCTCTTACGGGTGAAAAACTTGGGGTCGCCCAGACGTATCCGTCATAAAGTATCGCCGGGCTCAGTCGGTAAGGTAGAAATTGTTTTTCCCGACGGATGCAACGCGTGCCGGGAGAGAGGCGTAATGCTAAGATATGGCCAATACCGGCAAGTTTTATATCTCGTACCGCTGTTGCATATATAACCGGGAACATCAATATTTTAGTACCTGTGGCTGGGGCCCTCACCTTAGCTGCCCTTGCCCCGGGCCAATAATAAGTCAAATTGGATGAATGCAGCGTCGGACTTTAAATTTTAGGTCATCATTTTTAAGCAATGTATAGATATGTACACTCATCGGCGTAGCTAGGGGGTAGGGGGGGGGCAGGGGCAGCCTGCCCCCCCCCCCTGATGGCCCTGGGGCCCCCGCCGATGTGTACACTGTAGGTACAGAGAGAAAAACTCTACCGCGGTTTGTGCCAATTCGGCAGCCGACTCACGCATGAACATCTCAAAGGAAGATGGACGAATAATTATTACTAGATAAGTTTTTGATTCCCTATAGCGATCATTTATGACTGTGACCGATGAGTTTGGCAACTTTTATTTTTTTAGTTTTCCTTCTATTTGCAACAATGAGTTAAAAAAATTTTGATCCTAACCATAGGAATTTTGTGATCGTAACCAAAAATTTTTGTTATGTTCAATGTTTTTGTTTCCTTTGGATTTCTTTTCGCTTGGCTTTATACCAAATTAAAGTTTTTTGTAGTTGAAATTGTTTATTCCTGTGTTATTAACTGGTGCCTAGCTAACCTTATGTTTTTAAATTTGCAATATATTTTCTGTTGCCGGCGAAATCGTTCCAAAATTAAAGTACGTTGGGAACACGTCGGCAAAATAAAGCACCAACAATGCAGTCTTTTTAAGAACCGTTGCTTGTCGTGGCCTGACTCACCAGTGGGGCAAATATATACAGAGCGCGGCAACACCTATTAGGTGCTTTCATTATCCAGTTTGATTTTTTTCTGTTCTCCTCCATAATATCATAAGCTCGCTAAATCATTATCCAATACGAACGTCATAAAGAAAACTTTTTTTGAGATGTTCATGTCATCCAACCAACATTGCATTGACTTGACCATGACGGAAGTTCACTGTTGCAAACACTCCCAAAACCCTAGGGAATTCAATGTTGCCAACCACTTTGGTCACAGTTTCTACAGACGCATAGGGGAGTCAATTTCTCGCAAGACGGCCATATGCATTATTAGTCCAGTTTTCTTTATGACGTTCGTGGACTTACGCGACCGTAACTTGGAATCCATCTAGCGAGAGGAATTAAAACTTTCACTATATAACTTGTTGCGATCGACGCGCGCCAAAATACAAGGTTATGTATTTGGGTTTGTTGAAAGGTGAAAAAAAGAGCAAATAATATCTGGACATCCCCAGGCAGCACAGTTTATCATAAACAATTTTAAAAATTTGTTTATGATATGATTGTGGTTTAATTTAATGTACTTAAAGTCTGTTCAATGATCGCTGACCGTTACGTTAGACTAGTGCTTATCTTTCTAACATTTGTAAACTAGGTGAGATAGTAAATTTGCACCAATAATGAATGCCGTATAATTTTACCAGTCAAAAAAGTTTTATTGTCACTTTTCATACTGACATTTTTAATCAACATTATTTCAAAAATCTCATGGTATTGTGAAAAAGAACAGGCATTAATTCTAAAATTATTTGAATATTTTCAAAGAGAAAGTGATGCTGGAAATACTCCTTTACCCTTTAAAGCAGTTTATGAGGTAAGTAGATAATGATAAAGCAGGAATTGTGAAAACATAAAAAATATATGGCAATGTTTGTATAAATACCTATCTATTTTAGAGAATTTTTTATGCTTTGGGAGTTTCCTGTTCAACAATTCAACGAATTAAGGCAAAGGAGATAGAGAAGGATTTAAATTTTAGGAAATGCAATAATGTAGCTATTTTATTTATTTATTTATTTATTTCATACACTGTTTTACAGTTTCCCAGTTACAAAACAGGTAGAAGGCTGAAAATTGCTTACAACATAATATGAATGAATGAATTATTTAACAATACATACTAAGATAATCCAGAAATTAATTAATAAAACAACATATATAGAGAACTATGTACCTACATCTAACAACCACTACTGATAAAAGTGCCTTTTGACAGCGCTCAAGCTACAATTAAAGATATCGTACGCTTCGACGTTTTCATTGTAACAGGTACACATTCTATTTACAGGGGAAAATTTATATAAGTTTGTCCGTAAAGGTGGTAAGTAAAACGTATAAAAATTTCATCGTCTACATTGTCTACATTGTCATCATCATCTTCGACTACTTTACGAAATTCATGAACAAACCATAAGAGATCGTATTTATGGTATGTATAGAGCAGGTAAACACGTTACCATTCGTTCAATACAACTAAACCTTAAAATTATTGATGGTGTTGAAATATCGACTGGTTCATTAGCGGACGGTTTAAAAAAAATTTAATTTAAATGGCGTAAATGGGCTGTTTCAAACAGGCGTTTTTTACTAGAGCAACCTCATATTGCCCAAAAACGAGTAGAATATTTAAGAGAATTTAAGAAAAGCAGCAACTTTCAATTTCCCTTAAAACCTATTTTTTCCGAATGAAACTTGGATATACAAAACTTAAGGGGCTTTTAGGCGAAGTTGACAAGATAATACTTTTTATAAAGTAAAAAAAATCGTCAGAGGGTGTACGGTATATTATTCTACATGCCGGTTCAGAAAATGGATTTGTGGATAATGCAAATTTGATATTTAAGTCTGGCCTGAAATGTGGTGATTATCATGATTCGATAAATAGTAAAAACTTTGAGAAATGGTTTGAAGAAGAATTGTTGCCAAACTTGGAAGAAACGCCACCTATCATTCTGAGCTAATTACAAAAATTCCAAATACTAGTTAGTCAAAAAGATTACTTATTGCATGGTTAGAACAAAGACAAATTGCGTTTTCATCATTTGCAATGAAGGATCAGATATTAATAGTAAAGCAGCATATCCCACCCAAACGTTACAAGTGAGTCTGTGAAATAAAGTAATAGAAAATGTAACAGTTGAAAAATGGAAAAATTATGTAACGGTACAAAATTATAAATGCTATGTGGGAAAATTTATCGATGCTTCAGATACTCTTCTCCTTATTATTAACTAAATTGGATGAATGAATGGTTCAGCGTGTCTACCGAACAAGCAATGCCCGGTGATTACGGCAGTGATGTTTCTTAGGTCCTTCCGACTGTGCTGTAATAGCGCTGCGGTTTTCCTGTTATCAAGTAGGGGCCACAATTGCCTGGAGATGCTACAAGTTGTAAGTCCTGTCCATCTGCTTTGCGCAAGTTGTTTAGCTGCTCGATCTATCTCTTCTTTGACTGATCCCAGTGGTCTAGCCACAGTATTCTTTGCTAGTTTGACAGACATGCTTGCGCCCTCCCTGGCGAGCGCATCAGCAGTCTCGTTGCCATATATGTTGCTGTGTCCAGGAACCCAACACAAGGTGATTCGATGTTGAGCACCAAGTATGCAGAGATTGCTGCGACAGCGCCTTACTAATTTTGACTTAGTGCTGCTGGAGCAAATTGCCTTTATTGCTGCTTGACTGTCTATATATAGATAGCTATAGACGCAGGTCCTCTCAAGCCAGGGTGATCCCGCAGGGTACTGACTGCTTTATCCACTGCAAAAATTTCTGCCTGGAAAATGCTGCAGTAGTCAGGGAGTCTGTATGACCTCTGTATTGGCATGCTCTCGGAAAACATGCCAGCTCCCACCCCGACGTCCATTTTTGAACCGTCTGTGAAGATCGAGTGATCCGCCTCCATTGTTACTTGATTGCCTTCCCACTCTTCCCTACCCGGAATGAGCATAGAAAAGCCCCTTCCAAAGTCTGGCAGCGAAACAGTGTAATCGGTCGGCTTTCGCAAATTTTGGCCTGAATATATCCTTAGTATGCTGCTGTGTCCGTTGTTGGCACTGGTCCAGCATTTCGACTCTTTCAGTTGTAGAGCACTTTTTGCAGCCACACTTTTTCCGTAAATATCCACGGGTATAAGATGCAGCATCACTTCCAGTGCCGCCGTCGGTGCTGAGTAAAGGGCAACGGTCACTCCTAAACAAGCTGCCCGTTGTACCTTCGTCAGTTTTTTCATGTTTATTGCTTTTTCCAAAGCAGTCCACCAGACCAGGACCCCGTAGGTAAGTATAGGTCTTACAATGGCTGTATAGATCCAGTGTACTATGTGAGGTTTAAGTCCCCACTTCTTACCAATAGCTTTTTTGCAGGCATAGAACGCAACTGACGCCTTTTTGACTCGTTCTTGTAAGTTCATGCCCCAGTTAAGCTTGGAGTCGAGTATCAATCCTAGATACTTTGCTTTTTCTTTCAGCACTAAAGTACTGTTGTCCAGGACTGGGAGCCTGAAGTTCTCAATCACCCTTCTGCGTGTGAATAGAACCCGCTCCTTTTTTTCTTGGTTGACTCTCAAACCACATTTCGCAGCCCACCGTTCGAGTTTTCGTAGCGCTGTTTCTGTTAGTTCGCTGATGGTATTTAAATATTTGCCCGACACAAGTATAACTAAATCGTCGGCATATGCAATCACCTTGGATTCAGCCCTTTCTAACGATCTAAGAATTTTGTTCATTACTCTTAGCCACAGAGTTGGCGACAAAACCCCGCCTTGTGGAGTTCCTCTTCCGGAAATCCTGGCTATCTCACTGCTTCCTAATTTAGAGCAGATTTTACGGCCTTTCAGCATCTTGTGAATCCAAGGGCAGATGCAGTTATCGACCCCTGATTCTAATAGGGCATCGCAAACTGCCTCAGTCGTGACGTTATTAAAGGCCCCTTCAATATCTATGAAGGTTCCAAGAGTGTACTCTTTATTACTAAGTGATTTTTCAATTGCGCCTACCACCTCATGTAGCGCTGTTTCCACTGATTTGCCTTTTGTATAGGCGTGTTGAGACGAGCTCAGCCTTTCTTCTGGTACCGAGTTCTTGATTTGTGTATCTAACAGCCTCTCCAACGTTTTTATGAGAAACGAAGATAGGCTAATCGGTCTGAAGTCTTTGGCAGTCGTGTGGCTGCTTTTACCAGCCTTTGGTATAAATACTATTTTAATATTGTTCCAGCTTGCAGGTAAATGCGTGTAATACAAGCTGCTTCTGTATATCACCAGGAGCCAAGGTATTAGGATCTCTTTCCCTTTTTGTAGCATGGCGGGCATTATTCCGTCTAGTCCTGGTGATTTATACGGATCGAATGAGTCAATCGCCCACTCGAGCTTCTCGCTAGTGACCACCGATTTAATGATGTTTAAATCCGGGGGGTCTCCTTGATCAATGGGGGCTTCCGCTGCCAGTGTATTTCCAGGAAAATGGGCGTCTATCAGCAGTTTAAGGGTTTCCTCGCTGCTCTCTGTAAATGCCCCATCGTTTTTTCTTAGGAAGGAAGGCTCCTTCGATAATACTTTCCTGAGCCTAGCGGCCTCGTTAGTGCTCTCCACTTGCTCGCTGCAGTCCTGCCAGGAATTCCTTTGAGCTTTCCTAATAGCTTTCTTATACGTCTTTAGAGCCTCTCATCCTCCGTACGTCTGCTCTTTGCTTTATTAAACAGCCTTCGCATGTCACGTCGTAGCCCACTCAAGTCTGCGCTCCACCATGGTGGATATGACTTCTTGGCTGGTCTGCTTATCGGACAGCTTTTGACAAAAGCTGCCGTAAGATTTTCTGTTAGCTTATTGACCGCGCTATCAATCGAAGCAGTATTAGGCAACAGATCCTCAGGTGGTTCTGTCAGCTTATCAGAGATAATACTACAAAACTTATCCCAGTCTGTTTTCTTAGGGTTACGAAATGGTTCAGGAGCACTCGTGGATGCGCCGACGTCGAACAGAATCCAGCGATGGTCCGAGAACGAATTCTCGCTGGAAACTCTCCAGTTTTCGACTTTTAAATTGCTAGATTCATTCGCAAACGTAACATCCAGAACCTCCTCTCTATTCGCAGTAACAAATGTGGGTGTATTACCGTTATTACAGATATTTAGGTTGGACGTAATGATAAAGTTAAAAAGACACTCACCCCGTTCATTGATGTCCGTGCTTCCCCATAGTGTGTTATGGGCGTTGGCATCACATCCCAAGATTGAGTTTACTCTTTCATTCCTGGCAGATTCCACAATATTTTGGACGTCTGCCGATGGTATTGGAGCGTCGTGGGCCATGTAGACGGATGACAACATTAAGGGTGCCCCTCCTCTGCGTTCCCATTTGACGGTTGTTACGTCTTGATTGCGAAAATTAGGCATTAAGAACATTTTGCTTTTATTATTAACTAAAACACAAGTTCTTGGCTTACCTCTGCCCTTGGAGTAAAACAGGGAATAGTTTTTCAGCCTTAATCCATGTATGACGTCATTTTTGACCCAAGGTTCCTGAATTAAGGCGACGTCGAGGCCCTTCTCTTCCATAAGAAGCGCCAGATGGCACGAAGCCATTTTACTGTGGTGAAGGTTGATCTGTACCACCCTCAACATCGCTAAGCGGCGTTGGACCCTCAACCTCCATCACAGGAGCCGGTTCTACCACCAGTACCGCGCCCTGCTCCACTTCCATTGCAGATGTCGTTGTGGCATCCTGCTTGGATTCAGCTGGTGGTACCACTTGGCTTCTCTCCGTATGTTTGGGAAAGCCCTTGTACACACTAACTGTAATTGCATTGAACCCGGGGTAGGGACTCATCCGTGAGTTGTAGGATGACGCTTCTCCCTGTCGGTTTTGGGTCTTCCATTTTCAGAATCCTCCATTCTTTGCAGGGAATCTTTGGATTCTGCGCTGCCAGTAGTGGCAGTAAATTCTTTTCGGTAATCACAGGCACCGGCAACCAAATCCTCTCTCTCGGACACTCTGGTAGCTCCGATCGAGGGATCACCTGCAGGCACGCATGTTCCCAGGGTTCTACGATTTTCTTAACACTCTCGTTCAAGAACTTTAAGGAAAAATCATCCATGCAGTTGATGATCTTGATTCCTCTAGTCCATCCCGAAGTGTCGTATTGTGGAATCTGGCCAGTAGGATTGGCTATTAGAAACTCCAAAAGGATTTCTGTAAGCCTCTTCTCAACCAGAATCCAGCGGTCTGACGTAATCTTCCAGCATTTGTTGCCGGCGTCGATTACTGCAACTTGAAGACTGCTGCGAGACGCTTCCGCCATCGTTCTGTTGTCGGAACGCTCTCTGATACCAGTCTTTTTACGACTCGGTCCACTGCTGGACGCAGCAGAACTCTTCCTTGTTGAGCCCGCCACGGAAACTTGTTTAGTCTCCGTAGCCAGTCTTCTTGAAGACGTTCCAGCTTTGCCCTGCTGTGGAACCGGTTTTCGTTTCTTGTCTCTTGGGGTGCTCTCCTCATCAGTAGAACGTGTCCTTTTTTCAGCGACACTTCTTTCGAGGGTTGCACCCGGTTTTTGGTAAGTGTAAGGAACATGGTACGGGTCGCGAGCCAAGAGTTCTCTCGCCCACTTTAAAGTACCCTGATCCTTACTTGTGAGGTCAGCTGGATTTTTACTCTCCAGTATTCCTAGAAGATGCCTTGCCTTTTGGCACAGTCGCATCTTCTTTGCCCCAGCTGAGATCTTTCTGCGAGGCTTGCTGTCCTTGGGATCCGCCTGGGATGAACCAGGCGATCTCAGCAGCTTTTCCTCTTCGCTTTCATTAACACTTTCTCCATGTGAGCTGCCCTCGATGACCAAATCATCTCCTGGCAGCTCAAGCCGATTGCTCTCGGCGGTATTTTTAGGTTTTTTATTGTGTTCCATATAAGTCCCACGAGTAGCTTGGAAATAAAGGTCCATCCTGGCAGAGCCGGCATACCAGGACAAGGCGCTTATACTATAGTGATTGCCTGGTCCACTATAGGAGCTCGTTACAGCTGATTTTACCCTCAGCCTTCCATCCTTGGCACGGTTGCTCACACCACCTCGGATTTAGGTCCTCACATCCATAACTGAGCAAAGGCAATTGATGTGCCAGACTCAGTTTTAGCTGACTAAGTCATTACCAGCGGGCGCCCGCGGGGAGGACACGGAGTGAGGATTTTGCCCGCCAGCTTGTATCCAAGTGTAAACGAATTTGTTGAATTATTGCTCCAAATTGTCAGAAAAACAAAAGAATATTTCTAGTTGTGGTCACCAGATGTCAGTTTTAGTTTAATGAAGCTTTAAGAAAAGAAAAGTATGGAAATTTTTAATTCGGTAAAAAAATATTTACAAAAATATTCGATTTTATGTTTTTTCAAGTAGATATCCCAAACATTGTATTTAAGGTTCTAATGGAATTCTAAACACTTTTTATTCTTGGAATTTTTTCGATATCTCATCAACTTATCTGATTTATGATGATTTCATATTGGTTTTTTCAACTTTTCCGCCATACCATTGGTCACGTGACGTAAGTCAAAATCGATTTTAAGGTTATGGGACATGCACATCCAATCCCCCAAAATAGTATATTACATAACAAGTGTTGAAAGTGGCAATTTTCAAACGAGGAGATATTTAGCACGAGGCGCCAGCCGAGTGCGGAAATTCTCCGAGTGTGAGAAAATCACTTTCACACGAGTAATGTACACAATTTTTCCTACGACCATACAAAATAATCAAAAAGAGTTTGTTTGGTTTTTAATAGTTTGTACACCATTGTGTTAAAAAAAATTGACAAAGTACAAACGCAATAAGTGCAAAACAAATTTCAAGGCGGATTCCAACAGAAGCGTCTATATTAAAACAAAATAAAAACAATGCCTACTTACAAATTTTAACTTACCTAGATTTAAATAAAAATAATAACTTTTTCTCCTATTTGCTTACGCACATCATACCTAGTATCTATGTACAGTGAATAAATTTCGTTTCTGATTTTTTAGCTGCTTGCATTCTTTAAAAATAAAACAATAATATACCTAAATATACATACAAAAACAAAACACAAACACAAAACATAACCTCAACATTGTCTTGTTCTTAATGGCTCTGCTCCCTGGGGGCAATTTGCCAGCACATTAGGGGTGATCGTGATGTTGTCTGGTCTGTACCATATCACGACCACTGACTTTTCTTCTTTGCGTACAATGCGGTTTGGACTGCTTAATATGAGTCTTTGGATTTGTGTATTTGACCTTTTCTTAGCTGCTATTTTAAGGGCCAAGGGTTTAGTATTGACAATTACAACATAGGATAGGAGTGACATTTACTAAAAAGAAGGGATTTAGGGGTTAGTAGACAGTACAATCATTTACTGGGTAGAACCTAACTAGACACTTCACTAACTTATTTATTTTTTTATTATAGTTTTATTTTATGATAATTAATGTACTGCATTATTAAACCTCAACATTATTGAAAGATAGAGATGGAGTTAAATATCGATAGCTTGCTAATTATAAAAGTTCTGTCTATATTCGATTTGTTTTGAATATTGCTAAAATAATTTTACGTACATAAAGCACTTTCACTTACACCAATATAATTAAACATCCGAGATAATGGCAAAATTATAAATCGATATTTCCTAGGGTATTTTATTTCTGCTCTATAGCTGCCCCTTTTTTTTCTGTGGTTCAACTCAGTTGACATAAACGCTTTATTTTTGTGTGAGTATAAAAATTGGCTGGAGGCTGAAAAGCTAGAGGCCATCGCAATCCTCGAACAGAACAGAACAGAACTTTTCTGTGAGTTGACATGTAAACATGAAACATGACAGTTGGTGGGTTGCCTGACATATTATTATTTTCCCTTTTTGATAATATTATTTTTATCATAAATAAGTACTTTTCGGTTCCCAAAAATAACGAAAAATTTGCAGTAATGCCCTAGTGTACTTTACCCCACCCAGCACCCCAATTCACTCCACGTGTCCCGTAAGTTTGTTATGTTTAATAAATAGTTTTGTCGTTAAATTGACACCTGTTTAAATTTAATATCTTAGTGTGCTTGGTATTTCCACACTCGTGTTGAAATATTTTTTTACAACACGCGTGTGATATTTGGCACTTTCTAGCCAAGTTAACCGTGTTGTTAATGTCATTTTCGTAGGTGGTCGTAGGAAAAAGATTTTTCAATATTCCGCTAATAAATTTTTTTTCCATATGTTGCGAACTCTTTGCCGGTCACTGTATATATGTCGTAGGCTGATAGTGAAATCCGTCTTTTCATGAAGCGCCGGCAGATTGTGTAATTCCGTCTAAAAGGTATATTGATAACTGGTTTGTTCGTTGTTCCCCAGAGCATTTTTTTTTTAATAAAATTTTTTCAACTAATATTATTTTATAAAAATAAAAAAAAATGCTCTGACAAAGCCGAACAAACCAGTTACCAATATACCTATTACACAATCTGCCGGCGCTTCATGAAATGACGGATTTCACTATCAGCCTACGACATATACATTTTGCATATATTCCGCCCTTTAATCGTGTCATAAAAAATTCCTATTTGTTTAAAATTTAAAAAATTTTAAAGGTTTTTAGAAATTGGTAGTAAAATTCTTAATTTTTGAAACAAATATTTGACTTGAAAGTTTCAATATACCTTTTAACAAATATTCCTATACAGGGTGATACACGTTGAGTGACCTATTATAGAATCTCGGAGACGAGTAATGTTATCTTTTTAAGATTTTGGAAGCAGGCAAGACTTTGAATTTTTAAAATATATATTTTTACGTTGGAATCACTTTCGCACTGAGGAAAATGATTTAAAACAACACGGTTGCTAAGACAGAGCTTACTTTATTAACGCATATTAAATAAACTGCTAGTGTATTAAACCCAATTTAGTGTTATATCAATTCCAGATTGCCAATACATATTTTGTAATAGCTTATTTCGTAGAATCGTTCATAACTCGAAACTATTAAATTTAAGCATAGAATATGTTATGCAATATGTTTTAAAAATTGATCAAGCTATCCAAAAATAACATAAAATACAGGGTGTTCCATTTAAAAAAAAGTACCTATGTTTGAAATGCTCTGACTATTTGGGACACCCTGTTTAATTTAAAATAACTGTACACCTAAGGCTTTCCTATAACTCTATTTTTAAAAAATAGGTATTAAAAAGTTAAAGAGTTTAAATGTTATGGAATCCTGCATTGAGGAAAATGATCTAACACAACAGGTTTGCTAAAACATAGTTTGTATTGCTAGTTTATTTTATATTAACTCATATTATATAAATTGCTAGTGTATCAAACCCGCTTGAGTGTTATATAAATTCCAGATTTGCTAGAACAGTGTTTGTATTGGTAGTAATCAATCAGTTCCATTAGCAGCACAATCTTGTTGAATAATAAGCTACTTTAATACAGCAATTTTGTAAAGAAATAAATTGTTTCTTCTCAATGCGACGTATGTTGTTCCCAGTTTCTCTTTAATTAAGAAAGCAGAACAACGTCTCCAAAAACGGATTGTATCCGTTAGAACCTATAATTCACAAGACGTTGATGGGGGTTCGTAGCGATCGGCAATCGCCGCGCGCCGTATTATTAGTTTTAGTGTATTTGTTGCGCCGGTCACATCGTTGTTCGGAGTCTTCTATCTGTTCTGTCTAAATTGGAATTTTATTGATCGTACCAATACTTGTTCCAATTAATTTATTTTTACTTTGTATTTAAGTTTTTCTAAGCTTTGCATGCCAGATAAATCAATAAAATATTCTTATTTTACATAACCCATCATTAGTATTAAACTTATTAATCTATGGACGAATTTTACCACTTCAGTTGTTGTTGCATAATAGATAATATAATCACATGCAATGTTAAACGACTAGAAGCTATTTAAATTTTTGAAAACTACAGTACTGATTTTTAGTGGTAAGTCATAATATGCTTTATTAACTGTAACAAGCAAATATTATTATGATTAATATCAAGTTTCATTACAACTGCCAGTCGCAACTAATACAGTATATAAATCCAAATTACACCCTCAATAGAACTTGATAATTACTGTGAGTATTCAGAGCAATAATGGCTATAAACCATTCTATAGCAGCATTAACTCCTATTTCCTATTAGCTAAATTACGGCGGTATTATCACTACACATCGGTAGCAATATTCGTTGTCTTACAGTTGGAAAGCGCGTTGCTGTCATATATTATAGTAATAAACAGTTGAATAAAGAGTATGTAAATTTTTATAAGGAATAGAAAACTTTTTTCTTAGTGCGGTTATTACGGAGGTTATGGCCCACATTGTTATTTTAAATAAAATGCCCTGTATATTTTAGCTTTTTTGGATACCTTATTAAAGCCTAATTAACTTTTGTTACTACTAATCTATACGTATCTCTAAACGTTATTGAAATATGACTTATAAAATAAATTTTTGATGTAAAAACATATACCAAGAAGAAAGTTCAGTAGCTTAAAAATAATAAACATTTAATGTTTGACAGCTTGTGACGAAGGCATAGATTTTAGTATTCCATAACTTAGGTTTTACGTTTTTCATACAGGGGGTTTTTAAAATTGTGCCAATCCAGTCATTTAGATAAATGTGCTTACGTTAATTTTCGTAAATGGAACACCCTGTGTTTTATCTTACTACCGTGTAGAGAATTAAATTTCCTATCTAAATGGCCCATAATATGTCCCTATCCAGATTTTTAGTCGTTTTGAAATTATGAGCAATTAACAAATATCCTAAAACCGCTGTTTGTTCATAACACATTACTGTATGAAAATACTAAGTTATGCAATCTAAAGATCTGTGTTTTAGTCAAAAAGCTATTATTTTTCTAAATGTTTAGCTTTATTAGTTGTTAAATTACTGAACTTCCTTCTCGATATATTTTTACGTAAAACAATCATTTAATAATTATTTATACCTCAAAAACGGTTAAAGATAGGTATAGCTTATCCAACATTACTGAGGTTTTACTAAGGTATTCGAAATTACTATAATATATAATAATATGTTATTCTATTTGAAATAAAAAAGTTGACCATAACTTCCGGTATTATCGGAAGGGTTTTAAACGTGAAAATAAAATATTTTAAAAGTTAAAAGTCCTGCTACCAAAATTTTAAATAGAAACTTTACTCGTTTCCGAGATCTTTCAATAGGCCGTGGATCATCCTGTATAAATATTTTACATGATTACCTTTTAAAATTAAATATCATCGTTATTAATACCGTGCGAGCAAAAATTTATTGCATGAAAGAGGGTCTTGCATAGAAGGACGTAATGCTTAGCCGTAGAGCTTAATACCTGTTGGGTGTCAGTAACTACCTGAATTAACAATCAATCAGTTATTCCGTCATCTTTAACAGTCGTTACAAGTAATTTGATTCATCGCTAATTTTTCCAATTTCTTGAACAATTCACACAATGGGCTTTACGGAACAGCACTAAACATTCATGGTTGACGCGTACTTTCGAAACGGGATTAAAGTAAATGGTGAGTGGCAATACAATCAGGATTTGTGCATGGACGATTTTCACGAACATTTTCCTAACGTTGCTTTTATTGTTGGGGATTTTTATCATTGCCTGAAAAGAACCGTGGCTGTGTTTAGGGAAACAGATTCTATTCAACAAAAAAAAGGAGCAGGAAGACCATCTGTAAGAACAGAAGAACTTGTTGCAAACGTATGTACATGAAATAATGCAAAATACGCCAACAAATTGTATAAGACGCCTGTCCCAAGAAGTGAGAAGATCTTATGGAACATACAGGACCATTCTTAAGAAGCAGCTAAATTTATTTCCTTATAAAGTGCAAGTATTCCAAGAAATACAAGCCGCAGATTTTGAAAGACGCAGGAATTACTATCAATGGTTTACCCAAAATTTATTGGAAAGAAATGATTTATTAGACCTGACATTTTTTTCGGATGAAGCTTGGTTCCACCTCTCCGGTTATGTGAATTCTCAGAATACCTACATGTAATTATTTTTCTTTTTCTTTCTTTATATTCTTACTTTGTTAATTTTGTAAACAACAAAAATAAATTTGTATTTGTCTACCTATTTTATTACTCATTAGTTTGGCATACCATATCCTAATATGAATTTGATAAAATTTTAACCTAGATTTGGTTAGATATATCGTCCCCATATCATTGTGATCTAAACCAAGCTCTACGTTTTTAACACTCTTTTATTAGCTTCACCAGTATGTTTGCTTGCTTGTATGTATATGTATGTTTGTAACCGACTTCTTTGAACCCGATTTTGACCCCCTTTAAACGGTCAGATTTGATTTAAATTTTGTAGACTTATCAAGAACCGCTGACAATACAATAATTTGATAAAAAACCATATGTTAATCTGTCAAAATTTGACAGCTGTCATATGTAACTTTCTTATTTGAAGAGATAAAAAAAATTTGATTTCGGATTCTTGCAGTCACTGTCCTCGGTAAAAAAATAGTCGATTAAAATTTGACATTGACAGCTGTCAAAATTTGACAGCAGTGATTTAAACTTCTTTTTATTGAAATTTTTCATTTGGCAATATTATAGCTACGAATATGCCTATAGAAATTTTCAGAGAAATTAATTTTTGGACATGTTATACAACGATAAAACGTTTTTCTTTTGCCTAGTGACAAAACACCCTGTGGAATATACATACAACTGTATCATCCGCAAACATTCCCAGGAAGGCTCCCGGTGTTTTTGGTATGTCACTTGTGTATATTAAATACAGTTGGGGGCCTAGTACCGATCCCTGTGGCACTCCTGTTTCTAGCATTCTAGGTTCTGATTTTTCCCGTCCTACTTTAACACTGAACGTTCTCTCTTGCAAATAACTCTGAATTATATTGCATATTTTTTCTGAGTATCCAGTTGTTGCCATCTTATATACTAGGCCTTGGTGCCATACCCTATCAAAGGCTCTGGCTATATCTAGGAATACCACTCCAGTGGACTTCTTTTCTTGGAATCCTTTCGTTGCTGTTTCCACTATCCTCAGTACTTGTTCTTCTGCTGAGTATATAATAATAATAATAATAATAATAATAATAATAATAATAATAATAATAATAATAATAATAATAATAATAATAATAATAATAATAATAATAATAATAATAATAATAATAATAATAATAATAATAATAATAATAATAATAATAATAATAATAATAATAATAATAATAATAATAATAATAATAATAATAATAATAATAATAATAATAATAATAATAATAATAATAATAATAATAATAATAATAATAATAATAATAATAATAATAATAATAATAATAATAATAATAATAATAATAATAATAATAATAATAATAATAATAATATTAATAATAATAATAATAATATTAATAATAATAATAATAATAAGTACTTACCGCTTCGTGACGAAATAACGGAGATGTGGCATATGGATTCCGTCACTATCGTACCCATTGTAATAGGAACCTTAGGTGAAATACCCAAAAAGCTAAAAGACAGCCTATCAGTACTTGATATTGAATGGGATTTATACAAACCAATTCAAAAATCAGTGTTACTGGACACATGCAGCATTGTAAGAAGGGTTATTGGCCTGAAATAGAATCATCTTGTCGGACATCGACCGATGAAACCTATGGTGATACCGCTAATATTTTAGTGTGATTTTAGTGAATGAATAATAATAATAATAATAATAATAATAATAATAATAATAATAATAATAATAATAATAATAATAATAATAATAATAATAATAATAATAATAATAATAATAATAATAATAATAATAATAATAACAGGTGACGTAGAAAAAAATAATAATAGGTTAAAAAAAGATTAATAAATCATTCTGAAATAAAAAATGGTGAAATTCAGCTAACGAAGTTGTAATAGTTTAAGTTTAGTTGCATTTGCAAACTGAGTGGAGGACAGGCCGAATACATCAACGTCATTGCAGGTATTATTAAAGATAAACATTGATTGGTAAACTGGTGTTTTAATTAAAAAGTTTGTTGAGGGAGTAGGCAGATGGAAGACGGGAGAGGATCTGACAGTGCGTGAGGGAACATGGAAGTTTATACAGGATAGTAGCATAGGGCAATCGATGAGCGACCTGCACACTTTAAACAAGAACTGAATAAACAAGTAATATCTGCGATTGAGAAGCGATGGTATCTGAAATCTTATTAAAAGGGCATTTTAATCAGTGCCTCTAGGGGGATATGTGCCATCTTCCTTAAATGAAAGGTATTTGACAAACTTTCTTTGGACGTTTTCTAGAAGATTGATGTATTTGTGGAAAATGGGGTGCCATATAATAGCACCATATGCTAGTTTGGATCGCACGAAACTATAATAAAGGGTTTTCAATATTTGAGTATTTGTAAAATCAGCCGAATTCCTTATAATGTTTTCAAGCAACTTCATTGCACTGCTGAATGTATTACTGATGTGAAAATAAGGGAATGCTTCGGGTCGAAAACCACACCAAGGTCTCTAAAAGTGTCACACTGCTTAATGACTGTGTTATCAATGCTATAGTCATCTCGAAGACCTTGGCAAATGGAGACAAAATAGAGATTGGTCTGTAATTTGATATTTCACTGGAATTTCCTTTTTTAAGAACTGGAGTGATCCTTGCCTCCTTCCACACATCTGGAAATGTATTAGTCTTAAGTGATAAATTGAAGATAAATTATAGCGGTTTAAGAAGAGGAGCAGCGCAGTCTTTGACAACAAAACACGGAACCCTATCAGGTCCACATGTTGGCTTGTTTTTTGTTTTCTTTAGAGATGCCATGATTAGTTCGTCGGAAAGATGAGTATGACAGAAGTGCTTCCACTTGATACGTTTTGTGAATAAGCTTGATTAGATGGTGTTCTAGGTACTTCTATTGTTCGTATCTTTTGTTCTTATGTATAATAACCAGAGTACCTGCAATAACTGTGTATTTATTCAGTTTTAATATTATGGATATTGATATTATAATCTGTTCTTTTTGTTTTCTGACAAAGGTTTATTATTTGTATATCAGTGATTCGTTCCTATATACTTATTAATTATTTGAAAAACTAGCAGTTTTTTTTTAAAGCTGTACTACGCATTATAACTCTGAACAGTTAAAAATACACTCGTGGACATAATTATCGAATATTTTTGTTATCACGCCAATTATTACTTAAAGATAATTTAAAATTATCGGGGGTAATACCACAAGTGCTAAAAAATTATCTGGTTAATTTTTAAGCACGAGCGGTATTTAGGGAGAAAATTTATCGAATTAAAAATATGAACTATAATAATGCAATTTAAAAAAATACCAAAACATGAATTTAATCACATTCATTATACTTCACGTATTTAATAATATACTTAAATAAAACACATAGATTTAACCAACGAATTAATAATACAAAGGAAGTAGGGTTTTGTAGATTGACAGTTGTCCGGGATGGGTGCTGATGGCGGCAGCATTTGACGCATGCGCGCACGACTGTTTCCGGTCCACCTCTGTGGCGTATCATTAAAATGGTAATAATAAAATGATTAATGAAATTTTATTTGGCAAAGAAAAGAAAAAAATATTTAGATTCATATATACCTATAAGATACGTTAAGGTTGGTGTAATAAAACAATACAACTATTTCTTTTAATTATTTATTTAAATAAGGTAACGGAGGTGAAAGGGTCCTTTGTAAATATCTGGTTAAATAACTAAAAAACACCTGTTGTTATACATTAAAAAAAATTGCAAAAAACAAATTGTTTCAGATAATAAATACTGATGAAGGCAAAATTATTGCTAAAACGTCTATGTTAAAAAATAAAATTTTAAGAAAACCTTACTCTTTCTTCATGAACCAAATCACAAGAAAATAATAAAATATAATATACTTAATATAGTCCTGTTTATTATATAATGTACCTAAATAATATTAATGAGATTTCTAGTATACAAGAAAATTGTCAAATGACAAACTATGCAGATAATACAAACATTTTATTTATTTGTTCAACAACTTAACAAGTTAATTATAGATACATAAACCCCATTTCTAAAAGCTATCCTAAGCTATAATAAATATTCAATTAGCATTTGCCTAAGCAGTTCAATCCTTAATTTTAATTTTTCATAGTTTAAATTATATATTATGTCAATGTCTCCACAATATTTATTAAAATAGAGCACAGTCTTATAAGTGGTGAGTTTTTGTATAGATTTGTCCTCGGTGTAGGAATATAAAATACATGAGCGGATCTAGTATTGACTAAGCCTATTCTAAACGGAAGCAGTCCTAAGAACTCTTTATTATCTATTTTGTCTCTAATTATTTTATATAAGAAAATAATTCTTGCTTCTATACACAATATAGTCTTAAAGAAGGGAAATTAAACAAATTACACAAAAGCCCTTGATCTGTACCTCTTGGCGGATAAACTGAAAATGACTTGTAGTACAAAAATTTTAAAAATTTACGCTGACTATTTAACTAGAGTGTTTTACACTGGCAAAATGTCATAGCAACGGCCGGTCTTCTACTGGCAAAATTACTACCTGCACCTACCTGGACAAAATTCACATGTGATTTTTGCCGCGGCAAAATTTTGTCTTTTTTCTAGTTAAATAGTCATGTCGAATACCACTCGAGAAAAAATTGTGTAAGCAAAATTGTTCTCAAGGATTTATTTAAGTTTGTTGCTTTTAAGCAATTTCGCTCATGACATTTTCGACAAAATCACTCGCCTGACGGCTCGTGATTTTGTCAAAAATGTCATTCGCGAAATTGCCAAGCAACAAACTTTCATACCTTTCGAAAATTTTGCCGACAAAATTTTATCTCTTGTGATATTATATATGAATATATTTTAAAAGAGCAATCTTATTGGCATACTGAGGATCCCAAATAGTGCATGCATACTAAAGTTTTGTAGCTACCAGGGATTTATATAAAGTTATTATGGCGTTAACATTTTTAAAGTATTTACAAGTTCTGATAATAAATCTTATCATATAAAGACCATGAGCTTCTCGAGCAACATATTTAACAATTTATGATTGAAGTAAATAATTATTGGTTTTCTAAAGATTAACTGATATTAAATACATCAAAGACCGTTATCACCTTGTTTAAGACTAACCGATACACTTTGGAGAATCCGGAAACAGTAACCATTAATGATTGTCATATAAGATTAAAGGAAGATACTAAAATCTTAGGTGTGTTGTTGGATAGTAAAATGTCCTGGAAGAGCCATGTCCTGGAGGAGGCATATCCAATATATGTTGTAACCAGAAGGTGTTCCAGTTAGATTTACAGTAGGATAATTATCTTCAGGCAGGTTTTGATATGGTGTCTCATAAGATATTGCATAGGAACGTACCTGCCAAAAAAATATAAGTTTTTTAATTATCTGTTTGGCACCTTTACCAAATGACACAAAAGTACCTATAATGTGCTACTACCTCTCTTTGTAAATTTTTTTTTTATATTTTGATATGAATTTCTTTGAATGATAGAAGGTTTGGGACTTGCTTTGAATTTATTTTTTTAATCAATGGTATCTCCAGTCGTCCTCAGGTGAATATTGGGAAAACGTTTCTATCATTCTAGAAACATCATTGTCTTCAATCTTTAAATATGAATTTTTTTGTTTATCGTACCTACACTCCCATATTGTATTACATTCTTTATCCATGGGTTTAAAATTTTAAAAGTAGATTAAACCAATAAAACATCTAAAAACTTTTATCGATACATAATTTATGAAAAAGTGACAAAGCAGCTTCCTCAGAAGCATAAATAATGCAGAATTATTTATATTCATATTCTTAAGTACCTACCTACCTACATATTTTCCAATATATTATGTAATACAGAAAAAGAAAAGCACGAAGTCTTTCTCCACAATCTTTATTAAACGAAAAACTAGGCGAACCTAGTATTACATCGACATGTTTCGAGTGTAGAAACACTCATCATCAGGAAACAAAGTGAAAATTAAAATGCTGATGTTTTTAGCAAGAGAAAATAATGGTGAGATTGAGCCGTAATGGAGCTTTTAATGGTGTACAAGAGATGTAAAATTGAAAAATCAGAAGATCAAAAATCAAGACTCCAGCATACTGAAGAGTCGAGGGTTAACGTAGAAGCACACTGTCGTGCGAAGAAAAAAGATAGGGTAGTAAAAATTAGGGAGTTTTGAAAAACATATCTGTTAAAAGTATTAATAAATTACTGAAACATCCTGAGTTTTATTGAGCCCAGTCAGAAACGTTTGAAAATGTTGGGGTGAGATGTAAAGAAAGAAGAGAAAAAGAAAAATTTGTTTTTTTTTTTGGTCAGATCATCTGTAAAAAAATAGAAAGGGGAATGTAGAAAATGAAATTTAAGAAGTGTAGTAGATTAGCTTACCTTTTAATGTAAAAGTAAAAACAGTTGGGGTACCAGGCTTTTTACGGCCCAGTTACCCCGCCAGAGTCAAAGCAGACACATTGTGTGGAAAATTTTAAAAAAATTTTTGTGTTCCCGTTATAGAGGTGCTACTGTAGCCAACACGTGTAGGATGGGAAATGAATCTAAACTTGACATTGTAAAAGAGGGGAACAAATGACAAACGTTTTGGCGGTCAAAATGAAGAATCCTCAAGTATGCCAGGAGTTTATAAGAATTTTGTAAAAGTTATAAAGGAGAAAAGCTCAATTAGGGTTCAAAATTGCTTAAAATACTAAAAATCACTTAAAATACAAGATACAATCAATACAATCCCTATAAAATAGAAAGAAAATTACATTTAGAAATATGTTGCTGAGGTTTGAAAATAGGCATCATAAGTATTTGTGTGACGACCTCTGTTGGTAGGTTTATAATATTAGAAAGGTGTAACTCAGTATTTCGACAAAGTAAAAAGTGACTATCACAGTGCCATCTATGAGCAAGAGGTAATTAATGTAAGACCTTTTGGTTTGTCGGTAAAGTAAATTAGATAACGTAGAGATGTTAAAATTGGTGCTGAAAATCAATTAGTCGCGGATAAAAGCAGACCAATTTACGATCACCCAAATTGTGTTAGCGAGTGGCCCTTACCGTAGCCAACGCCATAAAGAAGTGAAGAAGAGTTAGTCACAGATGGCCCTGAAAATAGGTTATGTTATAATTATTGAAAATCAATTGAAATCGAAAAGATAAAGCAGAAAAAGGGGGGCAAAAGGATTCAGAGAAGGGTCAGTTGAGTCATGAAAAGTTGAGGGAATTAAAAAAGTTTGTGGAACTGTGTTGGATTTGGTCATTTAGACAGATGATATTTAAATTATTTAAAGTTTTATTGATTTCCAGAATCTCCAAGAGATCGAGTTTGTTACCCTTAGTGCAAAAGTGTAGATATTTTGTGTGAGAGTCTGGTATAAAGTTGTGTTTATTTGAATGAATGTGTCTAGAAAAGTTGGATTTAATTTTAGAGGGTGAGAGGTCCTGATTCTGAGCTCTTTCTAATTCCCTGCAGTGCTCACGTATTCTTGTGGAGAACTTACGACCTGTTTGGCCGACATAAATCAACATCTCTACGTTATCTAATTTACTTTACCGACAAACCAAAAGGTCTTACATTAATTACCTCTTGCTCATAGATGGCACTGTGATAGTCACTTTTTACTTTGTCGAAATACTGAGTTACACCTTTCTAATATTATAAACCTACCAACAGAGGTCGTCACACAAATACTTATGATGCCTATTTTCAAACCTCAGCAACATATTTCTAAATGTAATTTTCTTTCTATTTTATAGGGATTGTATTGATTGTATCTTGTATTTTAAGTGATTTTTAGTATTTTAAGCAATTTTGAACCCTAATTGAGCTTTTCTCCTTTATAACTTTTACAAAATTCTTATAAACTCCTGGCATACTTGAGGATTCTTCATTTTGACCGCCAAAACGTTTGTCATTTGTTCCCCTCTTTTACAATGTCAAGTTTAGATTCATTTCCCATCCTACACGTGTTGGCTACAGTAGCACCTCTATAACGGGAACACAATAATTTTTTTAAAATTTTCCACACAATGTGTCTGCTTTGACTCTGGCGGGGTAACTGGGCCGTAAAAAGCCTGGTACCCCAACTGTTTTTACTTTTACATTAAAAGGTAAGCTAATCTACTACACTTCTTAAATTTCATTTTCTACATTCCCCTTTCTATTTTTTTACAGATGATCTGACCAAAAAAAAAACAAATTTTTCTTTTTCTCTTCTTTCTTTACATCTCACCCCAACATTTTCAAACGTTTCTGACTGGGCTCAATAAAACTCAGGATGTTTCAGTAATTTATTAATACTTTTAACAGATATGTTTTTCAAAACTCCCTAATTTTTACTACCCTATCTTTTTTCTTCGCACGACAGTGTGCTTCTACGTTAACCCTCGACTCTTCAGTATGCTGGAGTCTTGATTTTTGATCTTCTGATTTTTCAATTTTACATCTCTTGTACACCATTAAAAGCTCCATTACGGCTCAATCTCACCATTATTTTCTCTTGCTAAAAACATCAGCATTTTAATTTTCACTTTGTTTCCTGATGATGAGTGTTTCTACACTCGAAACATGTCGATGTAATACTAGGTTCGCCTAGTTTTTCGTTTAATAAAGATTGTGGAGGAAGACTTCGTGCTTTTCTTTTTCTGTATCATTTAACTCCACTTTGAGTATGGACTACTTCTTCAAAATATTATGTAATGACCAGATACAATAGTTTCAAAACTTACATTTTTTAACCTGACTACTTCAAAAGTAGGCACTACTGCAGTTGGGACCAAACTAACTTTCAATCTTGAAGTTCTGTCAAAGCAATCTTCAGAAAAATGCTCCGAGCAAAGAACTCTATTTCGTGTAGGATTCCAATCACTTCGGTTTACAATTTTCAACCATGCCTTTTTTCTTAGGTAATTATTTGGAAAACTAAAAACCAATAGGTAGGTATTTTTAATTTGCTTTTCTGTAGAAATGGGGTAACCCAGTCGATTAATAAATAAATAATATTTTTCTGGTTTTATAAGACGAACGCCCATGAATGACATGCGAGGTTCGGAGGTTATGTGTATTTTGATATTAAATTAAAATAACATTTTTTTTCTCTACAGATTAAAAAGGTTTATATATCTAAACATAAACTTACCGATGAAATGTAATGCCCAGTTTTTACTTCATATCGTTTGGGAGCACCCACAAGCAGCACAACTAACCATGTTTATAGCTTATTAATTAACCCAGAATAGCAACTAATTAAAATGTTTTAATCGCTGTCCAGGGCCAAAAGTATACTCCACTGTCACACTAAAGTAATTATAAGTTTACTAGAATTCGTTAAATATGGTTGTTAACTAATTAAAATGCAAAATAACTCAAAAACAGCAAAGAAAGCAGAAATCACAGCTCGACCAGTCAACCACGGTCAACCACCAAAACAAACATGGAGTCATTTGTGGGTTCTGAAGATGGCCGACTTCCGTCGCAAATTTTGTTAGGCGGTTTATGCAAAACCCTACTTCCTTTGTATTATTATTTCGTTGGATTTAACCAACAAAAAAATTTGGATAACTTTGGTTGCTACGGACTTCGGCGTAATTTACGTACAATACAAACAAAACAAATTTTGTGTCGTCAACACGATTTATTGGTCACAAGTGAAAATACCACGTTATCTAGGCAACGTGGTATTTCCACTGTAATTTTTTGAAAACACCACGGCTCTTATGGGAATTTTTGTACATGAGTGAAATTTTCGGCGTAAAACCTATATATTAATAATAATAAAAATAATAAATGCCTTTATTTAACAATTAAATTAGTTTTACAAATATTTTATAAAGATGGTGGCGGTATCCAATATGTGCTGCTCTTACAACCACCCTTTTTAAAAAAACCTTATATAATAAGCCTAGAGCAAAAAAGTATATCGAAACATTATAATTACATTAGTACATAACTATATTAGTGAATTATGTTCAAATAGTAGATTCAAAGTATAGAATAGTATATTTAAAATACATTATGCTATTTAAATAATTATGTGTCAACGAATTGAGTTTGAAAGAGGAATAACTTTTTTATTAGTAGGTACAGCAAATGGTAGATGCTGGCCCACCCGGCATCGCCCGGTGAGATACCATTGCATCGGCTTAGGCGGCGTGAAGTTGCTCTTGAGTTATTCTTTGAGTCAACGTTTCGTCGCTGTGCCGATGTTCCCGGTTTCCAGGGTGGGAAGAAAAAGCATGATGGAAGCTCCAGGACCAAAATACTCCGGAGGTAAACTCGCCCCCCGATCGGATCTCCGGGTGGGGGCTGATCCTGTGGCCTCATCAAGCGATATTAACCAAACATCCACTGTCTCCGACAATATATTGGGTTCCCCTAACAACACTCAACGGAGAAATAGTGTGGCACCTACAGTTGCTGACACACCCAAAAACAGCAGCTTCAAAATTGATTTCTGCAATATCAGAGGGCTTAATACCAACATCAATTCAGTCCACCAGCACTTACAAACATCCAAGCCCCATGTGCTCGCACTGACCGAGACAAAGGTCAGATCGTCAACGAACACCGTCAGCTATTTATATCCTGGATACGATTTTCATTTCCGATTTAGACGCAACTTTGGGGTCTGTCTCTTTATCCGAGATGATCTTTGCTGCCAACGAGAGGACACACTTGAACCAGCAGAGTTTGATGTAATGTGGTTTAAAATATCAACGCAGAAAATCACCAAGTTTATCTGCTGCCTTTACCGTCCTCCAAGTGACACCCATTACAGAGCACTCTTCTCGTCACTAGCAAACACAATTGACTTCTTGCAAACCAACCATCCTAATGCCGAAGTCGCTATCTTTGGTGACTTTAACGTCCACAATATCAACTGGCTCAAATACTCAAATACCAACGACGAACAGGGTCGTGAGGCGGAATCTTTTGCGATCAGTTCTGGTCTAACTCAACTCGTGGAAGAACCAACGCGAATTCCAGACCGAGATGGAGATTTTGCTAGTCTTTTAGATCTCTTTTTGACATCCAACCCTGACCTATACACAGTCACCGTTCATCCTCCATTAGGATCTTCCGATCACAAACTTATTTCAACTCTAAGCGAGCTGCCAATTTGTTCTGAACAACCTCCTAAACCTCGTAAAATTTGGCACTACACATCAGCTAGTTGGGAAGACCTAAGGGACCATTTTCGCACTTTTCCTTGGCTGGAAGTATGCTTCTCTTCAGATGATCCATCCGCTTGTGCTCAAGAGGTCTCCGATGTCATTCTTACTGGCATGCAAGCCTTTATTCCTTTCTCCAAGAAGCGCCCTTCAAATGGCAAGCCCTGGTTTAGCAAGAACTGCGAGCGTGCTGTCAGAGCTAAAAATCTAGCTTACCGACAATGGCGTAAAAATCCTACCGATGTGAATCGCACCATCTTTGTTACCGCTCGAAACCAGTGCAAGCAAACGATAGATCAAAACAAAGAGGCTCACAACATGAGGATCAAAAATAAACTTCTCGCCAGTCCTAACGGATCTAGGTCCTTTTGGTCAGTCGCTAAGGCCGTCAGTCAAAATTTTACCAAATCAAATATTCCACCGCTAACACGTTCTGACGGCACAATAGCAACCACGGCTGAAGATAAAGCGAACTTACTCGCGGAACTCTTTGCTTCACACTCCACGGTAGACTTTCAGGGAAAAACACCCCCGAACATTCCAGCAGTTCGATCGGAAATGACTGATATCGTATTCCGTCAGCGTCCTGTCAAACGAATTCTGAAGGGGCTCGATGCCAAAAAAGCTTCTGGTCCAGATGAAATTCCTATTATAGTGCTCAAGAAATGCGCCGATGAACTCACACCAGTATTTTGTAGACTTTTTAACTTATCCTACAAAAAAGGAATATTTCCATCTTGCTGGAAAAAGGCGCGAGTCCAGCCTATACCAAAGAAAGGCAAGAAAACCCTGCCAAACAACTATCGACCAGTCGCATTGCTTTCAGTTATATCAAAGGTGATGGAGAAAGCTATTAACCAACAACTTATAAAATACCTGGAAGGCCTTAAAATTATCAGCGACCATCAGTATGGTTTTCGTAAGTCCAGATCAACAGGAGACCTGCTAGCCTATGTCACTCATCTTTGGAGCAACGCAATCGAACATCATGGGGAGTCCCGGGCTATTGCACTGGACATCTCTAAAGCCTTTGACCGTGTCTGGCACGAGGGGCTCCTAAGCAAACTGCGTTCTTATGGTATGCCCGGTCGATTTTGTTCATGGTTGTCTAGCTTCCTCAAGGACCGCTCTCTGCAAGTGGCGATTGACGGGTTTCTCTCAGACACCTTCACCATCAATGCTGGTGTTCCTCAAGGGTCCATATTATCTCCCACTCTCTTCTTACTGTACATTAACGACCTTCTAGCGAAAACAGAAAATCCATTATATTGCTTTGCTGACGACAGCACACTTATCTCATCTTTTACTTTGAAACCTCAAACATCGGCTACTGACGCACATCTTCGCAGACAACATGAGGTATCACGCCTCAATAAAGACCTGGAAGAAATTTTGTCTTGGGGTGACAGTAACCAAGTCGAATTTAACGCTCAAAAAACCCAGGGTGCAGTTTTCTCTAAGAAGGTCAACATTGCAGAACCCGATATCGTTATGGCAGGACACGCAATTCCACTGACTTCGTCTATTAATTTGCTGGGTGTCAACCTGGGAGGAAATATGTCTTGGCATAATCACGTAGTGGCAATCGCCAGGGCAGCTTCTCAGAAGCTCGGTATACTTTTCCGTACCAAAAAGTTGTATACACCTCAACAACTTTTGACACTTTATAAAGCCCAGATTCGACCATCACTGGAATACTGCTCTCATATCTGGAGTTCTGCACCGAAGCATACCCTTCGGTTGTTGGATTCCATCCAAAGGAGAGCCGTTCGTCTAATCGGCGACCACGAGCTGACTAAGAACCTCGACAGCTTAGAACATCGAAGACAGGTTGGTGATTTGACTCTCTTCTACAGATATTTTCATGGCAAGTGTTCGACAGATATTGCCCGCTCGATTCCACCTAGAGTAATGCATAGCAGAAACACACGACGAACCACTGCCGCCCATCCCTATGTGGTTCAACTTAGTACACCCCGAACATCATTGTTTCAGAACTCTTTCATTTGGAGGACGTCATCTTTGTGGAACGGCCTTTCTGAGACCGTGTTTCCAACCGAATATAACCTCCAACGATTCAAGAAAAACGTGAATCGCTTTCTTCGCACACGCACCGCTCCCAGAGCGCCTTAAAGGATTTTCCTATAGTGCTTGTGCTCGATCATAAAAAAAAAAAAAAAAAAAAAATAAATGCCTTTATTTAACAATTAAATTAGTTTTACAAATATTTTATAAAGATGGTGGCGGTATCCAATATGTGCTGCTCTTACAACCACCCTTTTTAAAAAAACCTTATATAATAAGCCTAGAGCAAAAAAGTATATCGAAACATTATAATTACATTAGTACATAACTATATTAGTGAATTATGTTCAAATAGTAGATTCAAAGTATAGAATAGTATATTTAAAATACATTATGCTATTTAAATAATTATGTGTCAACGAATTGAGTTTGAAAGAGGAATAACTTTTTTATTAGTAGGTACAGAAGAAAAAGTCATTACTCATTAGTTTGGCATACTTTATCCTAATATGAATTTGACAAAATTTTAACCTAGATTTGGTTAGATATATCGTCCCCATATCATTGTGATCTAAACAAAGCTCTACGTTTTTTAATCCAAGCCCTCTTTGATATAAATAATTTTTGCTCGCACGGTACTACCTACCTATTCATATTTTGTAGTATTTATGTATAGTAAGTTTCAGGTTTACTTATATTAGATTTATATTTAAAAGAATTTTGTTTAATTACAATTACCTACTTGTTATAAATTTTTTAATAATTTTCAAATCTCCATTAATTTTGTTATTAAAGTTCAAGTCTTAATTTGTATTTTAAAAAACTAAACCACTTATATGAGTTTCCCTATCGCAATTTATGAAAAAGAAGTCATTAACACTGGTAAATATTTTTAAAAAATTGGTCATAAAATTATACTTTTAAATAGCTTTCTTCCTTATCTATATTATTATATACCTATATTATACATGTTCTAGGTACTTCTATTGTTTGTATCTTTTGTTATCATATATAATAACCAGAGAACCTACAATAACTGTATATTTATTCAGTTTTAATATTATGGATATTGATATTATAATCTGTTCTTTTTGTTTTTTGACAAAGGTTTATTATTTGTATATCAGTAATTCGTTCCTATATACTTATAAATTATTTGAAAAACTAGTAGTTTTTTTTAAAGCTGTACTACGCATTATAACTCTGAACAGTTAAAAATACACTCGTGGACAAAATTATCGAATATTTTTGTTATCACGCCAATTATTACTTAAAAAAATAATTTAAAATTATCGGCGTAAAACCTATATATTAATAATAATAAAAATAATAAATGCCTTTAGTTAACAATTAAATTAGTTTTACAAATATTTTATAAAGATGGTGGCGGTATCCAATATGTGCTGCTCTTACAACCACCCTTTTTAAAACTATATTAGGTAATCATATTCAAATAGTATATTCAAAGAATAGAAAAGTATATTATTATTTAAAATACATTATGCTATTTAAATAATTATGTGTCAACGGATAGAGTTTGAAAGAGGAATAACTTTTTTATTAGTAGGTATGGAAGAAAAAGTCAATCCTTATGAAAACTTCTGTTTGTGCTGAAACTACAATTTTTAATATCACATTTGCGATTAATATACAGGGTTCGTCACAAACAACATTTTTAGTTTTTTGGACTTCGTTTAAAATAAATTTACGTAAAACAAACAACACCGCGTTAGCGCATGGTTCAACTCGACATCTGAATTCCCGATGACAGTTCGTAACATACTGAATTTGGATATTTGCAAAAATTACACTTATTATTATATCCACTTAAAATGAAAGTCGATAATTGTGAGATCGAGACTCCTACGTGCCAACTGATTTGAACCATGGGTACCTTCCAATTCATTTGTTCCCAAAGTGATGATTATTTTGCCAATCATCAAAAGGAATTGAAAATTAAAATTGAAAAAAAAAACCAAAAAATAAAAACTGTTGTTTCTGACGAACCCTGTATAGTAATCGCAAAGCTGATAATCGAAATTTTAGTTTCAGCACAAGCAGACGTTTTTAAAGAATGAGTTTTTCTTCTATATCTACTAATAAAAAAGTTTTTCCTCTTCCATACTGTATCCGTGGACACCTCGGTGGACACACTGTATATATAGAACGTGCAAATTGTTGGATAATGTACGTCATAAATACGTATTTAATACGTACTACGTTCGATAAAGTACTTAGTTTTTGTATTAATTTTTAGCATATTTCTAAATAACTATTTAGTGCTATTTATTATTATTTACAATGGTTCGCCAGTGAAGAGACCCGACTAAAACCCTGGATTAATATTTCTGCGGTAAGTTAGGTTATTCAGGTTATGTTTTTTAGCTTTAAAAGCAATGGTGTGGATAATTATGTATTTTGATGAATGTAATGTTTTGTCTTTTTATACCGTGCGAGCAAAAATTATTTGCATCAAAGAGGGCCTTTCATCTAAGGACGTAATGCTTAGCCATAGAGCTTAATACCTGATGGGTGTCAGTAACTACCTGAATTAACAATCAGTTATTCCGTCATCTTTGACAGTCGTTACAAGTAATGCGATTCATCGCTAATTTTTCCAATTTCCTGAACAATTCGCACAATGGGATTTACGGAACAGCACAAAACATTCATGGTTGAAGCATATTTTCGAAACGGGGTAAATGGTGTGGCAATACAATCCGGGTTTGTGCATGGACGATTTTCACGAACATTTTCCTAAGGTCGCTTTTATTGCTGGGGATTTTTATCATTGCCTAAAAAGAACCGTGGCTGTGTTTAGGGAAACAGGTTCTATACAACACAAAAAATGAGTAGAAAGACCATCTGTAAGAATAGAAGAACTTGTTGCAAACTTTCGTGAAATAATGCAAAATACGCCAACAAATTGTAAAAGACGCCAGTCCCAAAAAGTGGGAAGATCTTATGAAACATGCAGGACTATTCTTAAGAAGCAGCTAAATTTATTTCCTTATAATTGTGTGCAAGTGCAAGTATTCCAAGAAATACAAGCCGCAGATTTTGAAAGACGCAGAAATTACTCTCAATGGTTTACTCAAAATTTATTGGAAAGAAATGATTTATTAGACCTGACATTTTTTCGGATAAAGCCAGGTTCCACCTCTCTGGTTATGTGAATTCTCAGAATACACGCATGTGGAGTAGTGAAAATCCCCATTTTTTGTAGAGTCCACATTGCACCCTCAAAAAATTGGTGTCTGATTAGCTGTTTTCCGAAGAAGAATTGTTGGTCCTATTTTTTTCCATGACACAGTTACAGCCCAGCGGTATAGAGATAATATTTTGAATCCATTTGTGGAGCAATTACTTGACGACAAACTACGTTTTGGATATTTTTAACAGGACGGTGCAACCGCCCATACAGCCGCCGAAACTATTAACGACTTACGCAATTTTTTCGACGACAGATTGATCAGTTTTCGATCAGACATTGAATTCCCACCTAGATCACCTTGTTTAACGGTTATGGATTACTTCGTTTTTCCTCATTTAAAGAACACTATTTTTAAAACACCATCAGTTGCAAATTTAGAACAATTACAAAAAAGGATTATCCAAGAATGTGGTAACATTTCTCTAGAGATACTAGTCAATACTTTCGAAAATATGAAGAGACTACTTGTGAATTTATGCTTGGAGCATGGCGGTGGCCAATTTCAGCAATTTATGTAATTATTTTTCTTTTTCTTCCTGTATATTCTTACTTTGTTAATTTTGTAAATAACAAAAATAAATTTGTATTTGTCTACTTATTTTATTACTTAATTGTTTGGCATATCATGTCATAACATAAATTTGACAAAATTTTAACCTAGATTCGGTTAGATATATCGTCCCCATATCATTGTGACTAAACCAAGCCCTACGTTTTTTAATCCAAGCCCTCTTTGATGCAAATAATTTTTTCTCGCACGGTATTACATCTCTGTCAGTCCTCGCGCTCAGGCAATAATAGTAGCTGTCTAATATACTAAGTGACATAGAAACCCGAACACCCAGTAAAAATTATTTAATTTTAATAATATTTTGTATACAAGTTTATCATCACAAAAGGAAGGTACGATTAAATTTTTAGAACAAACCCGAACAAACCCGAACAAACCCGAATAAACCCGAACAAACCGAATAAACTTAGTCTGTCTTTAAAGATGGATTGAAATTTTAATCATTTCCTTACTATGACCGTCTGGATGTTTATGTAAAATTTATTGAAGTTAAATAATTTTTAACGGGTGTTCGGGTTTCTATGTCAGTTAATATACTTGGTTAATAATAATATTTTATTGTTCAGGAAAAAACTTTATTACTACCCCTCGTACCTTATTTTTGA
The DNA here is from genome assembly GCA_963969555.1 of Polydrusus pterygomalis. Lineage (NCBI taxonomy): Eukaryota > Metazoa > Arthropoda > Insecta > Coleoptera > Curculionidae > Polydrusus > Polydrusus pterygomalis. The sequence continues at coordinate 23,460,052 of OZ018375.1, forward strand.
AAGTTTTATTCGATATAGCGTACAATTGTTCAGTGCATCGCTATCCATATATTTATGAGCCGCTTTGTAAACTGCAGTGACACAAATAAAATACCGGTGAAACTCTGCAAAACAAATCGACCAGGGATGGGCTGGTCCCCTGGCACCCATAACGGGGGACGACATGTTAAATATTCATTTAATAGGCCGAAGTAGGCCACAACTTAGATCCTGTTACGTTCCTGTTTTAAGTTGCTGACGTATATTGCCGGTTCTTTTCTGGCTTTTTCGTTAAATTTTTTACTCTCAAAAAAAGCGCAGTGAAATTTATTTAAATATGTGGAACGTGACGTACAAAACAGAAGGTAAAATGTTTATATCAGTGTACCAAGACAGTTTAACGATTAAATACAGTTTCCGGAGTTTTAAGTTTGTGTCTTGTATACAGGGTGTAACAAATTCGTTTATCACTATAGGGCTCTCGTAAACCGCAAGAGATACGAAGATGGTTAAATGGGGGCAAAGTTGCACAATTTGATGCCTAATCATAATCCAAAAAGAAATTATTTAGCTTCCGAGTACTTCCGGAGATATTCGAAAGAAACCGAAAAACTGTCAATAGGATTTTTTTGTTTTGCGCCCTTAATGTAGGAGATAAAAGAAAACCAATCACACCTTTCCAGGGCCACTTTTAATCCTTTCTTAGATTATGTAATTAGTTTTGCCATACAACGTTTTATTTTCCTGAAACCATCATTAATTTCACTATTTTAAATACGGACCTGGATTTTTTCCATTCTTTAATGAAAGACCTAGGACATCTTTATTCAAGGCCTAGGCTAAATATTAATTTAAAAAAATAATTAACGCTCTAATGTAGATTTTATTAAGATTTTTCTAATCCGACCCTGTGTTACACAATACCATTTCGTTTTAATAACGACATGAAAATGTATCGCTGTCCAGGGAAACATTTTTGAACACGTAATTAATAATTAATTTTTATATGGCGACTTATTTTATTCAGGAGTATTTTTTTTTATTTTGCTAATATTGCTTATAATGTTTTTCGTAAAGTTTTAATTCATTTTATTAATATTATAAAATATTGTTAATTAAATAAAATCTAATATTATTAGCAAGAATTTGTATTACGATTATTGTCAATTTTACGAATTTTATAGTATTCTTTTAAGGAGCTACCTAGTTTAAATTGTTACACAAAAGATGACGTGGGTAATAAAACGAATGGGTATTGTGTAACACAGGGTCGGATTAGAAAAATCTTAATAAAATCTACATTAGAGCGTTAATTCTTTTTTTAAATTAATATTTAGCCTAGGCTTTGAATAAAGATGTCCTAGGTCTTTTATTGAAAAATGAAAAAAATCCAGGTCCGTATTTAAAATAGTGAAATTAATGATGGTTTCAGGAAAATGAAACGTTGTATGGCAACACTAATTACATACTCTAAGAAAGGATTAAAAGTGGCCCTGAAAAGGTGTGATTGGTTTTCTTTTATCTCCTACATTAAGGGCGCAAAACAAAAAATCTTATTGACAGTTTTTCGGTTTCTTTCGAATATCTCCGGAAGTACTCGGAATCTAAATAATTTCTTTTTGGATTATGATTAGGCATCAAATTGTGCAACTTTGCCACCATTTAACCATCTTCGTATCTCTTACGGTTTACGAGATACCTGTAGTGATAAACGAATTTGTTACACCCTGTATACATATATACAGGGTGGTCCTTAAGTACATCAGGAAAATCTAGGATATGATTCCTGGCATTAATTTAAGTTGAAAAGTTCATATGGACTTATGCCCTAAAATGCTTACCCTCTAAGATACAGGGTGTTAAAATATTTTTAAAAAATAATTGTTTTTTTAAAATTTCGAAACTCCTTGAAGATACGGTATTGAAAATTGATGTCGATTGATTTCGTATTAAACTGCACTTTTTGGTTAAAAAAGGGTTTGCCTACTTCCACCAGTGGCGTGCATGAAGTTACCATCAATATTTTTTTTGTGAAAATATGTGATACGCCACTGTTTTTTTTAAACTCTGATGCATTTTTATGCATGACTGATATAAGCGGAACAAAAGTTGTCTCTACTATGTTTTTGAAAAAAATGGTAGTTGTAAAGGAAAATGTAAAATATTTTAACACCCTGTATCTTAGAGGGTAAGCATTTTAGGGCATAAGTCCATATGAACTTTTCAACTTAAATTGATGTCAGGAATCATATCCTAGATGTTCTTGATGTACTTAAGGACCACCCTGTATACCTACCTTTAGTTTTAAAAATATATAAGTTACAAATGTTTGCTGATGATACCTTAGTTTAAATTAATGTTTTAAATATTTTTGATGGTCTAAATACTCTAAATTCTGAGATAAATATATTATTAAATTGGCTAAAAGTAAATAAATTAAAATTAAATATTTCAAAAACTAAATGTAATAATTTAAATTGTCAAAATATAAATTCAAATTCAAATTCCAACACAATTTATTGATCAAATGAGAAAATACAATTAAAATAGTAGTACATGTGATTTTTAATAATAGATTAATTGGACTATACCGCGATTATATAGAGCCGATATCACAGAGCACAAATAAATTGTGTCTATGTGGTATAGTCCAAAATGATATTAATAACTAAAAAACTATAATATTTATGTAAATGACTAAAACCTATATTTAATTCAATCAAAGATTCAGCAAGGTAACGACCGACCCAGGCGCAAGAGGGAGAAAGGCAGAGAGGACAGGTAGACAAAACTTAAAAACGACAGAAAAAATTAAAGAAAGTTCGAACAGTTTCCAGGTCAAAACCAACCAATGCAGATAGCGCATTTATGGTGTGTTGTAATTGATGGTGAAAAATTGGAATTAGTTAACAGTTTTAAATATTTGGGGATATTTATTGATTCAAAATTAAATTTTTTAAATTATTTTGAAAGTATCATATCGAAGATTGCCGGAAAAGTGGGTTATTTTAAAAGAATCAATTCTAATTTAAGTTTGTTTTCTAAAAATACTATATTTAATACTATTATATTAACACATTTTCTTTATTATTCTTCCATTTTATATTGTGCCAGTGAGGAAATATTTAACAAATTACAAATTTAACAAACAAAATTTTAAATTGTGACAAATATACAAAAATAAATTTTATGTTAAAAAATTTAGGTGGGTTAGATGTCAGAAATTTTATTTTTTATTTAGTATGTATTTTTATACATAAAATTAAAAATAATTTATTGCCTGATTGTTTAAAAAATTTTTGTTCTTTTAGTCATAACCATCATAATTATAAAACCAGAACTAATCAAAATATATTTGTGGATAGAGTGTCTAAAACATTAGCTTATAAGTATTTTTTTCATGAAGGTTTGATAGAATATTTTATAATAATTTAAAAATTCTATTAAATCTCAAATATCATTAAAACTATTTAAAAAAACTTTAAAATTACATGCATTTAATTAAAAAACAAAATGATATGTAATATTTGATACAATTTGCAAAATGTTTAATTTTCTGTCTGTTTTTCTTAAAAGAAGGTTGCGTTTTAAAATTTAAAAATAAATCTAAAAAAATGTGTTAAAAAAAAGTAATAAAAAATATTTAATTGTACCTTTTTGCTAAATAAAACATGTTCTACTACTACTCCCTACGCCGCTTGCTTGCGGGGTTACTGAGCTTTAAATCTCAATACCCCACAAAACACTTTGCTGAATGTAATTTTCATTATGATACTTTGATAATTACTACTAATTTTATCCTCACAATGTCTTTTTGACAAATACCTAAAAATGTTTTATAAAAATTTAAATAATCTTTGACACTTTATTTTTAGAAAGGTTTTTCTTCTTCCCCAGTTTATTTGGTTGGTTTAGACCCCATTTACTGACTTCTCACATACTCAGTATGTTTTAACTTTTATCAATTTCTCCATATTATGTCTCTTTTACACATCATTTTTTAATTCCATAAAAGCTCTATTAAGGTCCTTCGCCATTTTCTCTTCTGCTAAAACCATCAGCACAATATAAATATATTTTCTGTCTCTTGATGATGAACGTTTCTATGTTCGAAACATGTAGAGACCCTTAAAGAATTTTATTCTATTAAATTTTGTGGAGGAAGACTTTTAGTTTTTCTTTCTTTCCCATACTTTTAACTTCACTTTAAGCATGGACTACTTCTTCATGGACTTCTTCTTCAAATTGATAATTATTATCATCAACTTCGAAGCAAAGAAACATTCAAAATAAACTATTAACTAATTTAACCAAAATCATAGATAATAAATCATCTAACAACGGCATCAGTGGTTCCGTGGCTCTAGGACGAAAGTTTGTGGGTTCGTATCCCACTTCCGGCAAACTGGTTCGAACCCGGTGGATTTTAGTGATATAAGTTATTACGTGGGTCCAGCGTCGAGCGAAAATTCTTCTTCTTAATCCGCTGTCTCCGCTTGAAGGTTTGCGATCCATCTGGCTATCATAATTTTTGAAGTTGCAGCTCTAAAGATATCTGTCGATGTGCATCCAAACCAACTCCTCAGATCCTTTAACCATAAGTTTTGCCTTCTTCCAACTGATCTCCTGCTCTGAATTTTGCCCTCAATTGTATCGCCCGCCCAAAGGTAATTTAATAAATAGTTTTGATTACTTGGAGAGTGCGGTTTCCGCTATAATTCCTTTGTCTGATGAGATTTTTATCATTGGTGATATGAATATTAATCTTTTGAACTGTAATAGTTCTGTCAACATGTTTGATGCTTTTCTCACTTCTTATTCGCTTTTTCAAGTTGTTAAAGCCCCGACACGCTATTCTGGTACACAGAGTAGCCTTCTTGACGTAATTATCTTATCCAATGGGAATCTGCTGGATGGAGATGTTGTGCATATTGACATGCACGATGTTACAGACCATCAACTAACTTTTTGTAAAATCAATTGTAGGGCTTCTGTTAGGCCACCAAAAATGGTAGAATTTAGGAGTTTTAAATATTTTGACATCAATCTTTTCAACTCGGATCTGATAAATACCAACTGGGATGAAATTTATGACAAACAATGCTTGCACGAAAAGGTAGATTTACTTACTGGAAAAATACTACAACTGTTTGACCGACATGCTCCTTTATGCAGGGTTCGAGTTACAAAGTATAATTCACAAGACGTTGATGGGGGTTCGTAGCGATCGGCAATCGCCGCGCGCCGTATTATTAGTTTTAGTGTATTTGTTGCGCCGGTCACATCGTTGTTCGGAGTCTTCTAGCTGTTCTGTCTAAATTGGAATTTTATTGATCGTACCAATACTTGTTCCAATTAATTTATTTTTACTTTGTATTTAAGTTTTTCTAAGCTTTGCATGCCAGATAAATCAATAAAATATTCTTATTTTACATAACCCATCATTAGTATTAAACTTATTAATCTATGGACGAATTTTACCACTTCAGTTGTTGTTGCATAATAGATAATATAATCACATGCAATGTTAAACGACTAGAAGCTATTTAAATTTTTGAAAACTACAGTACTGATTTTTAGTGGTAAGTCATAATATGCTTTATTAACTGTAACAAGCAAATATTATTATGATTAATATCAAGTTTCATTACAACTGCCAGTCGCAACTAATACAGTATATAAATCCAAATTACACCCTCAATAGAACTTGATAATTACTGTGAGTATTCAGAGCAATAATGGCTATAAACCATTCTATAGCAGCATTAACTCCTATTTCCTATTAGCTAAATTACGGCGGTATTATCACTACACATCGGTAGCAATATTCGTTGTCTTACAGTTGGAAAGCGCGTTGCTGTCATATATTATAGTAATAAACAGTTGAATAAAGAGTATGTAAATTTTTATAAGGAATAGAAAACTTTTTTCTCAGTGCGGTTATTACGGAGGTTATAGCCCACATTGTTATTTTAAATAAAATGCCCTGTATATTTTAGCTTTTTTGGATACCTTATTAAAGCCTAATTAACTTTTGTTACTACTAATCTATACGTATCTCTAAACGTTATTGAAATATGACTTATAAAATAAATTTTTGATGTAAAAACATATACCAAGAAGAAAGTTCAGTAGCTTAAAAATAATAAACATTTAATGTTTGACAGCTTGTGACGAAGGCATAGATTTTAGTATTCCATAACTTAGGTTTTACGTTTTTCATACAGGGGGTTTTTAAAATTGTGCCAATCCAGTCATTTAGATAAATGTGCTTACGTTAATTTTCGTAAATGGAACACCCTGTGTTTTATCTTACTACCGTGTAGAGAATTAAATTTCCTATCTAAATGGCCCATAATATGTCCCTATCCAGATTTTTAGTCGTTTTGAAATTATGAGCAATTAACAAATATCCTAAAACCGCTGTTTGTTCATAACACATTACTGTATGAAAATACTAAGTTATGCAATCTAAAGATCTGTGTTTTAGTCAAAAAGCTATTATTTTTCTAAATGTTTAGCTTTATTAGTTGTTAAATTACTGAACTTCCTTCTCGATATATTTTTACGTAAAACAATCATTTAATAATTATTTATACCTCAAAAACGGTTAAAGATAGGTATAGCTTATCCAACATTACTGAGGTTTTACTAAGGTATTCGAAATTACTATAATATATAATAATATGTTATTCTATTTGAAATAAAAAAGTTGACCATAACTTCCGGTATTATCGGAAGGGTTTTAAACGTGAAAATAAAATATTTTAAAAGTTAAAAGTCCTGCTACCAAAATTTTAAATAGAAACTTTACTCGTTTCCGAGATCTTTCAATAGGCCGTGGATCATCCTGTATAAATATTTTACATGATTACCTTTTAAAATTAAATATCATCGTTATTAATACCGTGCGAGCAAAAATTTATTGCATGAAAGAGGGTCTTGCATAGAAGGACGTAATGCTTAGCCGTAGAGCTTAATACCTGTTGGGTGTCAGTAACTACCTGAATTAACAATCAATCAGTTATTCCGTCATCTTTAACAGTCGTTACAAGTAATTTGATTCATCGCTAATTTTTCCAATTTCTTGAACAATTCACACAATGGGCTTTACGGAACAGCACTAAACATTCATGGTTGACGCGTACTTTCGAAACGGGATTAAAGTAAATGGTGAGTGGCAATACAATCAGGATTTGTGCATGGACGATTTTCACGAACATTTTCCTAACGTTGCTTTTATTGTTGGGGATTTTTATCATTGCCTGAAAAGAACCGTGGCTGTGTTTAGGGAAACAGATTCTATACAACAAAAAAAAGGAGCAGGAAGACCATCTGTAAGAACAGAAGAACTTGTTGCAAACGTATGTACATGAAATAATGCAAAATACGCCAACAAATTGTATAAGACGCCTGTCCCAAGAAGTGAGAAGATCTTATGGAACATACAGGACCATTCTTAAGAAGCAGCTAAATTTATTTCCTTATAAAGTGCAAGTATTCCAAGAAATACAAGCCGCAGATTTTGAAAGACGCAGGAATTACTATCAATGGTTTACCCAAAATTTATTGGAAAGAAATGATTTATTAGACCTGACATTTTTTTCGGATGAAGCTTGGTTCCACCTCTCCGGTTATGTGAATTCTCAGAATACCTACATGTAATTATTTTTCTTTTTCTTTCTTTATATTCTTACTTTGTTAATTTTGTAAACAACAAAAATAAATTTGTATTTGTCTACCTATTTTATTACTCATTAGTTTGGCATACCATATCCTAATATGAATTTGATAAAATTTTAACCTAGATTTGGTTAGATATATCGTCCCCATATCATTGTGATCTAAACCAAGCTCTACGTTTTTAACACTCTTTTATTAGCTTCACCAGTATGTTTGCTTGCTTGTATGTATATGTATGTTTGTAACCGACTTCTTTGAACCCGATTTTGACCCCCTTTAAACGGTCAGATTTGATTTAAATTTTGTAGACTTATCAAGAACCGCTGACAATACAATAATTTGATAAAAAACCATATGTTAATCTGTCAAAATTTGACAGCTGTCATATGTAACTTTCTTATTTGAAGAGATAAAAAAATTTTGATTTCGGATTCTTGCAGTCACTGTCCTCGGTAAAAAAATAGTCGATTAAAATTTGACATTGACAGCTGTCAAAATTTGACAGCAGTGATTTAAACTTCTTTTTATTGAAATTTTTCATTTGGCAATATTATAGCTACGAATATGCCTATAGAAATTTTCAGAGAAATTAATTTTTGGACATGTTATACAACGATAAAACGTTTTTCTTTTGCCTAGTGACAAAACACCCTGTGGAATATACATACAACTGTATCATCCGCAAACATTCCCAGGAAGGCTCCCGGTGTTTTTGGTATGTCACTTGTGTATATTAAATACAGTTGGGGGCCTAGTACCGATCCCTGTGGCACTCCTGCTTCTAGCATTCTAGGTTCTGATTTTTCCCGTCCTACTTTAACACTGAACGTTCTCTCTTGCAAATAACTCTGAATTATATTGCATATTTTTTCTGAGTATCCAGTTGTTGCCATCTTATATACTAGGCCTTGGTGCCATACCCTATCAAAGGCTCTGGCTATATCTAGGAATACCACTCCAGTGGACTTCTTTTCTTGGAATCCTTTCGTTGCTGTTTCCACTATCCTCAGTACTTGTTCTTCTGCTGAGTATATAATAATAATAATAATAATAATAATAATAATAATAATAATAATAATAATAATAATAATAATAATAATAATAATAATAATAATAATAATAATAATAATAATAATAATAATAATAATAATAATAATAATAATAATAATAATAATAATAATAATAATAATAATAATAATAATAATAATAATAATAATAATAATAATAATAATAATAATAATAATAATAATAATAATAATAATAATAATAATAATAATAATAATAATAATAATAATAATAATAATAATAATAATAATAATAATAATAATAATAATAATAATAATAATAATAATAATAATAATAATAATAATAATAATAATAATAATAATAATAATAATAATAATAATAACCAGCCAAGTAAGAAGGTGAAAGAAAAAGCAGCACTTATCCTAACAAGAGAAAGAACGCTGGAAAACCCAACAGCACAAGAAGTACTAGACCTGTTAAAACAAAAGCTCGCAGATAAAGCAAAAAGAATAAAAAGATATCGTGAGAGCAATTTAAGAAGGCAACAGAATCAACAATTTTACCGGAAGGAGCGTATTTTCTATAGAACTCTGAACTCAAATGCAGCAACGGCTCAAGCTAAGAATGTAAATCTACCAACTACCGACAATGTAAGAAACTACTGGAATGGAATCTGGAGTCAGCGTGTTAAACATGGAAAAACACAATGGCTAGAAGATGAAAGGAAATCCATAACAAATATAGCCCCTATGAAGAACTGGGAAATCACCCAAAAGGACGTCGAGTCAGCCATATCAAAGACAATGAGCTGGAAGGCTCCGGGGCTGGACTCCATCCAGAACTTCTGGCTGAAAAAGTTTAAATCAACTCACAAACCATTAGCTAGATGTTTTACTTACCTCTTACCGCTTCGTGACGAAATAACGGAGATGTGGCATATGGATTCCGTCACTATCGTACCCATTGTAATAGGAACCTTAGGTGAAATACCCAAAAAGCTAAAAGACAGCCTATCAGTACTTGATATTGAATGGGATTTATACAAACCAATTCAAAAATCAGTGTTACTGGACACATGCAGCATTGTAAGAAGGGTTATTGGCCTGAAATAGAATCATCTTGTCGGACATCGACCGATGAAACCTATGGTGATACCGCTAATATTTTAGTGTGATTTTAGTGAATGAATAATAATAATAATAATAATAATAATAATAATAATAATAATAATAATAATAATAATAATAATAATAATAATAATAATAATAATAATAATAATAATAATAATAATAATAATAATAATAATAATAATAATAATAATAATAATAATAACAGGTGACGTAGAAAAAAAAAATAATAGGTTAAAAAAAGATTAATAAATCATTCTGAAATAAAAAATGGTGAAATTCAGCTAACGAAGTTGTAATAGTTTAAGTTTAGTTGCATTTGCAAACTGAGTGGAGGACAGGCCGAATACATCAACGTCATTGCAGGTATTATTAAAGATAAACATTGATTGGTAAACTGGTGTTTTAATTAAAAAGTTTGTTGAGGGAGTAGGCAGATGGAAGACGGGAGAGGATCTGACAGTGCGTGAGGGAACATGGAAGTTTATACAGGATAGTAGCATAGGGCAATCGATGAGCGACCTGCACACTTTAAACAAGAACTGAATAAACAAGTAATATCTGCGATTGAGAAGCGATGGTATCTGAAATCTTATTAAAAGGGCATTTTAATCAGTGCCTCTAGGGGGATATGTGCCATCTTCCTTAAATGAAAGGTATTTGACAAACTTTCTTTGGACGTTTTCTAGAAGATTGATGTATTTGTGGAAAATGGGGTGCCATATAATAGCACCATATGCTAGTTTGGATCGCACGAAACTATAATAAAGGGTTTTCAATATTTGAGTATTTGTAAAATCAGCCGAATTCCTTATAATGTTTTCAAGCAACTTCATTGCACTGCTGAATGTATTACTGATGTGAAAATAAGGGAATGCTTCGGGTCGAAAACCACACCAAGGTCTCTAAAAGTGTCACACTGCTTAATGACTGTGTTATCAATGCTATAGTCATCTCGAAGACCTTGGCAAATGGAGACAAAATAGAGATTGGTCTGTAATTTGATATTTCACTGGAATTTCCTTTTTTAAGAACTGGAGTGATCCTTGCCTCCTTCCACACATCTGGAAATGTATTAGTCTTAAGTGATAAATTGAAGATAAATTATAGCGGTTTAAGAAGAGGAGCAGCGCAGTCTTTGACAACAAAACACGGAACCCTATCAGGTCCACATGTTGGCTTGTTTTTTGTTTTCTTTAGAGATGCCATGATTAGTTCGTCGGAAAGATGAGTATGACAGAAGTGCTTCCACTTGATACGTTTTGTGAATAAGCTTGATTAGATGGTGTTCTAGGTACTTCTATTGTTCGTATCTTTTGTTCTCATGTATAATAACCAGAGTACCTGCAATAACTGTGTATTTATTCAGTTTTAATATTATGGATATTGATATTATAATCTGTTCTTTTTGTTTTCTGACAAAGGTTTATTATTTGTATATCAGTGATTCGTTCCTATATACTTATTAATTATTTGAAAAACTAGCAGTTTTTTTTTAAAGCTGTACTGTACGCATTATAACTCTGAACAGTTAAAAATACACTCGTGGACATAATTATCGAATATTTTTGTTATCACGCCAATTATTACTTAAAGATAATTTAAAATTATCGGGGGTAATACCACAAGTGCTAAAAAATTATCTGGTTAATTTTTAAGCACGAGCGGTATTTAGGGAGAAAATTTATCGAATTAAAAATATGAACTATAATAATGCAATTTAAAAAAATACCAAAACATGAATTTAATCACATTCATTATACTTCACGTATTTAATAATATACTTAAATAAAACACATAGATTTAACCAACGAATTAATAATACAAAGGAAGTAGGGTTTTGTAGATTGACAGTTGTCCGGGATGGGTGCTGATGGCGGCAGCATTTGACGCATGCGCGCACGACTGTTTCCGGTCCACCTCTGTGGCGTATCATTAAAATGGTAATAATAAAATGATTAATGAAATTTTATTTGGCAAAGAAAAGAAAAAAATATTTAGATTCATATATACCTATAAGATACGTTAAGGTTGGTGTAATAAAACAATACAACTATTTCTTTTAATTATTTATTTAAATAAGGTAACGGAGGTGAAAGGGTCCTTTGTAAATATCTGGTTAAATAACTAAAAAACACCTGTTGTTATACATTAAAAAAAATTGCAAAAAACAAATTGTTTCAGATAATAAATACTGATGAAGGCAAAATTATTGCTAAAACGTCTATGTTAAAAAATAAAATTTTAAGAAAACCTTACTCTTTCTTCATGAACCAAATCACAAGAAAATAATAAAATATAATATACTTAATATAGTCCTGTTTATTATATAATGTACCTAAATAATATTAATGAGATTTCTAGTATACAAGAAAATTGTCAAATGACAAACTATGCAGATAATACAAACATTTTATTTATTTGTTCAACAACTTAACAAGTTAATTATAGATACATAAACCCCATTTCTAAAAGCTATCCTAAGCTATAATAAATATTCAATTAGCATTTGCCTAAGCAGTTCAATCCTTAATTTTAATTTTTCATAGTTTAAATTATATATTATGTCAATGTCTCCACAATATTTATTAAAATAGAGCACAGTCTTATAAGTGGTGAGTTTTTGTATAGATTTGTCCTCGGTGTAGGAATATAAAATACATGAGCGGATCTAGTATTGACTAAGCCTATTCTAAACGGAAGCAGTCCTAAGAACTCTTTATTATCTATTTTGTCTCTAATTATTTTATATAAGAAAATAATTCTTGCTTCTATACACAATATAGTCTTAAAGAAGGGAAATTAAACAAATTACACAAAAGCCCTTGATCTGTACCTCTTGGCGGATAAACTGAAAATGACTTGTAGTACAAAAATTTTAAAAATTTACGCTGACTATTTAACTAGAGTGTTTTACACTGGCAAAATGTCATAGCAACGGCCGGTCTTCTACTGGCAAAATTACTACCTGCACCTACCTGGACAAAATTCACATGTGATTTTTGCCGCGGCAAAATTTTGTCTTTTTTCTAGTTAAATAGTCATGTCGAATACCACTCGAGAAAAAATTGTGTAAGCAAAATTGTTCTCAAGGATTTATTTAAGTTTGTTGCTTTTAAGCAATTTCGCTCATGACATTTTCGACAAAATCACTCGCCTGACGGCTCGTGATTTTGTCAAAAATGTCATTCGCGAAATTGCCAAGCAACAAACTTTCATACCTTTCGAAAATTTTGCCGACAAAATTTTATCTCTTGTGATATTATATATGAATATATTTTAAAAGAGCAATCTTATTGGCATACTGAGGATCCCAAATAGTGCATGCATACTAAAGTTTTGTAGCTACCAGGGATTTATATAAAGTTATTATGGCGTTAACATTTTTAAAGTATTTACAAGTTCTGATAATAAATCTTATCATATAAAGACCATGAGCTTCTCGAGCAACATATTTAACAATTTATGATTGAAGTAAATAATTATTGGTTTTCTAAAGATTAACTGATATTAAATACATCAAAGACCGTTATCACCTTGTTTAAGACTAACCGATACACTTTGGAGAATCCGGAAACAGTAACCATTAATGATTGTCATATAAGATTAAAGGAAGATACTAAAATCTTAGGTGTGTTGTTGGATAGTAAAATGTCCTGGAAGAGCCATGTCCTGGAGGAGGCATATCCAATATATGTTGTAACCAGAAGGTGTTCCAGTTAGATTTACAGTAGGATAATTATCTTCAGGCAGGTTTTGATATGGTGTCTCATAAGATATTGCATAGGAACGTACCTGCCAAAAAAATATAAGTTTTTTAATTATCTGTTTGGCACCTTTACCAAATGACACAAAAGTACCTATAATGTGCTACTACCTCTCTTTGTAAATTTTTTTTTTATATTTTGATATGAATTTCTTTGAATGATAGAAGGTTTGGGACTTGCTTTGAATTTATTTTTTTAATCAATGGTATCTCCAGTCGTCCTCAGGTGAATATTGGGAAAACGTTTCTATCATTCTAGAAACATCATTGTCTTCAATCTTTAAATATGAATTTTTTTGTTTATCGTACCTACACTCCCATATTGTATTACATTCTTTATCCATGGGTTTAAAATTTTAAAAGTAGATTAAACCAATAAAACATCTAAAAACTTTTATCGATACATAATTTATGAAAAAGTGACAAAGCAGCTTCCTCAGAAGCATAAATAATGCAGAATTATTTGTATTCATATTCTTAAGTACCTACCTACCTACATATTTTCCAATATATTATGTAATGACCAGATACAATAGTTTCAAAACTTACATTTTTTAACCTGACTACTTCAAAAGTAGGCACTACTGCAGTTGGGACCAAACTAACTTTCAGTCTTGAAGTTCTGTCAAAGCAATCTTCAGAAAAATGCTCCGAGCAAAGAACTCTATTTCGTGTAGGATTCCAATCACTTCGGTTTACAATTTTCAACCATGCCTTTTTTCTTAGGTAATTATTTGGAAAACTAAAAACCAATAGGTAGGTATTTTTAATTTGCTTTTCTGTAGAAATGGGGTAACCCAGTCGATTAATAAATAAATAATATTTTTCTGGTTTTATAAGACGAACGCCCATGAATGACATGCGAGGTTCGGAGGTTATGTGTATTTTGATATTAAATTAAAATAACATTTTTTTTCTCTACAGATTAAAAAGATTTATATATCTAAACATAAACTTACCGATGAAATGTAATGCCCAGTTTTTACTTCATATCGTTTGGGAGCACCCACAAGCAGCACAACTAACCATGTTTATAGCTTATTAATTAACCCAGAATAGCAACTAATTAAAATGTTTTAATCGCTGTCCAGGGCCAAAAGTATACTCCACTGTCACACTAAAGTAATTATAAGTTTACTAGAATTCGTTAAATATGGTTGTTAACTAATTAAAATGCAAAATAACTCAAAAACAGCAAAGAAAGCAGAAATCACAGCTCGACCAGTCAACCACGGTCAACCACCAAAACAAACATGGAGTCATTTGTGGGTTCTGAAGATGGCCGACTTCCGTCGCAAATTTTGTTAGGCGGTTTATGCAAAACCCTACTTCCTTTGTATTATTATTTCGTTGGATTTAACCAACAAAAAAATTTGGATAACTTTGGTTGCTACGGACTTCGGCGTAATTTACGTACAATACAAACAAAACAAATTTTGTGTCGTCAACACGATTTATTGGTCACAAGTGAAAATACCACGTTATCTAGGCAACGTGGTATTTCCACTGTAATTTTTTGAAAACACCACGGCTCTTATGGGAATTTTTGTACATGAGTGAAATTTTCGGCGTAAAACCTATATATTAATAATAATAAAAATAATAAATGCCTTTATTTAACAATTAAATTAGTTTTACAAATATTTTATAAAGATGGTGGCGGTATCCAATATGTGCTGCTCTTACAACCACCCTTTTTAAAAAAACCTTATATAATAAGCCTAGAGCAAAAAAGTATATCGAAACATTATAATTACATTAGTACATAACTATATTAGTGAATTATGTTCAAATAGTAGATTCAAAGTATAGAATAGTATATTTAAAATACATTATGCTATTTAAATAATTATGTGTCAACGAATTGAGTTTGAAAGAGGAATAACTTTTTTATTAGTAGGTACAGAAGAAAAAGTCATTACTCATTAGTTTGGCATACTTTATCCTAATATGAATTTGACAAAATTTTAACCTAGATTTGGTTAGATATATCGTCCCCATATCATTGTGATCTAAACAAAGCTCTACGTTTTTTAATCCAAGCCCTCTTTGATATAAATAATTTTTGCTCGCACGGTACTACCTACCTATTCATATTTTGTAGTATTTATGTATAGTAAGTTTCAGGTTTACTTATATTAGATTTATATTTAAAAGAATTTTGTTTAATTACAATTACCTACTTGTTATAAATTTTTTAATAATTTTCAAATCTCCATTAATTTTGTTATTAAAGTTCAAGTCTTAATTTGTATTTTAAAAAACTAAACCACTTATATGAGTTTCCCTATCGCAATTTATGAAAAAGAAGTCATTAACACTGGTAAATATTTTTAAAAAATTGGTCATAAAATTATACTTTTAAATAGCTTTCTTCCTTATCTATATTATTATATACCTATATTATACATGTTCTAGGTACTTCTATTGTTTGTATCTTTTGTTATCATATATAATAACCAGAGAACCTACAATAACTGTATATTTATTCAGTTTTAATATTATGGATATTGATATTATAATCTGTTCTTTTTGTTTTTTGACAAAGGTTTATTATTTGTATATCAGTAATTCGTTCCTATATACTTATAAATTATTTGAAAAACTAGTAGTTTTTTTTAAAGCTGTACTACGCATTATAACTCTGAACAGTTAAAAATACACTCGTGGACAAAATTATCGAATATTTTTGTTATCACGCCAATTATTACTTAAAAAAATAATTTAAAATTATCGGCGTAAAACCTATATATTAATAATAATAAAAATAATAAATGCCTTTAGTTAACAATTAAATTAGTTTTACAAATATTTTATAAAGATGGTGGCGGTATCCAATATGTGCTGCTCTTACAACCACCCTTTTTAAAAAAACCTTATATAATAAGCCTAGAGCAAAAAAGTATACCGAAACTTTATAATTACATTAGTACATAACTATATTAGGTAATCATATTCAAATAGTATATTCAAAGAATAGAAAAGTATATTATTATTTAAAATACATTATGCTATTTAAATAATTATGTGTCAACGGATAGAGTTTGAAAGAGGAATAACTTTTTTATTAGTAGGTATAGAAGAAAAAGTCAATCCTTATGAAAACTTCTGTTTGTGCTGAAACTACAATTTTTAATATCACATTTGCGATTAATATACAGGGTTCGTCACAAACAACATTTTTAGTTTTTTGGACTTCGTTTAAAATAAATTTACGTAAAACAAACAACACCGCGTTAGCGCATGGTTCAACTCGACATCTGAATTCCCGATGACAGTTCGTAACATACTGAATTTGGATATTTGCAAAAATTACACTTATTATTATATCCACTTAAAATGAAAGTCGATAATTGTGAGATCGAGACTCCTACGTGCCAACTGATTTGAACCATGGGTACCTTCCAATTCATTTGTTCCCAAAGTGATGATTATTTTGCCAATCATCAAAAGGAATTGAAAATTAAAATTGAAAAAAAAAACCAAAAAATAAAAACTGTTGTTTCTGACGAACCCTGTATAGTAATCGCAAAGCTGATAATCGAAATTTTAGTTTCAGCACAAGCAGACGTTTTTAAAGAATGAGTTTTTCTTCTATATCTACTAATAAAAAAGTTTTTCCTCTTCCATACTGTATCCGTGGACACCTCGGTGGACACACTGTATATATAGAACGTGCAAATTGTTGGATAATGTACGTCATAAATACGTATTTAATACGTACTACGTTCGATAAAGTACTTAGTTTTTGTATTAATTTTTAGCATATTTCTAAAAAACTATTTAGTGCTATTTATTATTATTTACAATGGTTCGCCAGTGAAGAGACCCGACTAAAACCCTGGATTAATATTTCTGCGGTAAGTTAGGTTATTCAGGTTATGTTTTTTAGCTTTAAAAGCAATGGTGTGGATAATTATGTATTTTGATGAATGTAATGTTTTGTCTTTTTATACCGTGCGAGCAAAAATTATTTGCATCAAAGAGGGCCTTTCATCTAAGGACGTAATGCTTAGCCATAGAGCTTAATACCTGATGGGTGTCAGTAACTACCTGAATTAACAATCAGTTATTCCGTCATCTTTGACAGTCGTTACAAGTAATGCGATTCATCGCTAATTTTTCCAATTTCCTGAACAATTCGCACAATGGGATTTACGGAACAGCACAAAACATTCATGGTTGAAGCATATTTTCGAAACGGGGTAAATGGTGTGGCAATACAATCCGGGTTTGTGCATGGACGATTTTCACGAACATTTTCCTAAGGTCGCTTTTATTGCTGGGGATTTTTATCATTGCCTAAAAAGAACCGTGGCTGTGTTTAGGGAAACAGGTTCTATACAACACAAAAAATGAGTAGAAAGACCATCTGTAAGAATAGAAGAACTTGTTGCAAACTTTCGTGAAATAATGCAAAATACGCCAACAAATTGTAAAAGACGCCAGTCCCAAAAAGTGGGAAGATCTTATGAAACATGCAGGACTATTCTTAAGAAGCAGCTAAATTTATTTCCTTATAATTGTGTGCAAGTGCAAGTATTCCAAGAAATACAAGCCGCAGATTTTGAAAGACGCAGAAATTACTCTCAATGGTTTACTCAAAATTTATTGGAAAGAAATGATTTATTAGACCTGACATTTTTTCGGATAAAGCCAGGTTCCACCTCTCTGGTTATGTGAATTCTCAGAATACACGCATGTGGAGTAGTGAAAATCCCCATTTTTTGTAGAGTCCACATTGCACCCTCAAAAAATTGGTGTCTGATTAGCTGTTTTCCGAAGAAGAATTGTTGGTCCTATTTTTTTCCATGACACAGTTACAGCCCAGCGGTATAGAGATAATATTTTGAATCCATTTGTGGAGCAATTACTTGACGACAAACTACGTTTTGGATATTTTTAACAGGACGGTGCAACCGCCCATACAGCCGCCGAAACTATTAACGACTTACGCAATTTTTTCGACGACAGATTGATCAGTTTTCGATCAGACATTGAATTCCCACCTAGATCACCTTGTTTAACGGTTATGGATTACTTCGTTTTTCCTCATTTAAAGAACACTATTTTTAAAAACACCATCAGTTGCAAATTTAGAACAATTACAAAAAAGGATTATCCAAGAATGTGGTAACATTTCTCCAGAGATACTAGTCAATACTTTCGAAAATATGAAGAGACTACTTGTGAATTTATGCTTGGAGCATGGCGGTGGCCAATTTCAGCAATTTATGTAATTATTTTTCTTTTTCTTCCTGTATATTCTTACTTTGTTAATTTTGTAAATAACAAAAATAAATTTGTATTTGTCTACTTATTTTATTACTTAATTGTTTGGCATATCATGTCATAACATAAATTTGACAAAATTTTAACCTAGATTCGGTTAGATATATCGTCCCCATATCATTGTGACTAAACCAAGCCCTACGTTTTTTAATCCAAGCCCTCTTTGATGCAAATAATTTTTTCTCGCACGGTATTACATCTCTGTCAGTCCTCGCGCTCAGGCAATAATAGTAGCTGTCTAATATACTAAGTGACATAGAAACCCGAACACCCAGTAAAAATTATTTAATTTTAATAATATTTTGTATACAAGTTTATCATCACAAAAGGAAGGTACGATTAAATTTTTAGAACAAACCCGAACAAACCCGAATAAACCCGAACAAACCGAATAAACTTAGTCTGTCTTTAAAGATGGATTGAAATTTTAATCATTTCCTTACTATGACCGTCTGGATGTTTATGTAAAATTTATTGAAGTTAAATAATTTTTAACGGGTGTTCGGGTTTCTATGTCAGTTAATATACTTGGTTAATAATAATATTTTATTGTTCAGGAAAAAACTTTATTACTACCCCTCGTACCTTATTTTTGAAAGTTTTATTCGATATAGCGTACAATTGTTCAGTGCATCGCTATCCATATATTTATGAGCCGCTTTGTAAACTGCAGTGACACAAATAAAATACCGGTGAAACTCTGCAAAACAAATCGACCAGGGATGGGCTGGTCCCCTGGCACCCATAACGGGGGACGACATGTTAAATATTCATTTAATAGGCCGAAGTAGGCCACAACTTAGATCCTGTTACGTTCCTGTTTTAAGTTGCTGACGTATATTGCCGGTTCTTTTCTGGCTTTTTCGTTAAATTTTTTACTCTCAAAAAAAGCGCAGTGAAATTTATTTAAATATGTGGAACGTGACGTACAAAACAGAAGGTAAAATGTTTATATCAGTGTACCAAGACAGTTTAACGATTAAATACAGTTTTCGGAGTTTTAAGTTTGTGTCTTGTATACAGGGTGTAACAAATTCGTTTATCACTATAGGGCTCTCGTAAACCGCAAGAGATACGAAGATGGTTAAATGGGGGCAAAGTTGCACAATTTGATGCCTAATCATAATCCAAAAAGAAATTATTTAGCTTCCGAGTACTTCCGGAGATATTCGAAAGAAACCGAAAAACTGTCAATAGGATTTTTTTGTTTTGCGCCCTTAATGTAGGAGATAAAAGAAAACCAATCACACCTTTCCAGGGCCACTTTTAATCCTTTCTTAGATTATGTAATTAGTTTTGCCATACAACGTTTTATTTTCCTGAAACCATCATTAATTTCACTATTTTAAATACGGACCTGGATTTTTTCCATTCTTTAATGAAAGACCTAGGACATCTTTATTCAAGGCCTAGGCTAAATATTAATTTAAAAAAATAATTAACGCTCTAATGTAGATTTTATTAAGATTTTTCTAATCCGACCCTGTGTTACACAATACCATTTCGTTTTAATAACGACATGAAAATGTATCGCTGTCCAGGGAAACATTTTTGAACACGTAATTAATAATTAATTTTTATATGGCGACTTATTTTATTCAGGAGGATTTTTTTTTATTTTGCTAATATTGCTTATAATGTTTTTCGTAAAGTTTTAATTCATTTTATTAATATTATAAAATATTGTTAATTAAATAAAATCTAATATTATTAGCAAGAATTTGTATTACGATTATTGTCAATTTTACGAATTTTATAGTATTCTTTTAAGGAGCTACCTAGTTTAAATTGTTACACAAAAGATGACGTGGGTAATAAAACGAATGGGTATTGTGTAACACAGGGTCGGATTAGAAAAATCTTAATAAAATCTACATTAGAGCGTTAATTCTTTTTTTAAATTAATATTTAGCCTAGGCTTTGAATAAAGATGTCCTAGGTCTTTTATTGAAAAATGAAAAAAATCCAGGTCCGTATTTAAAAAAGTGAAATTAATGATGGTTTCAGGAAAATGAAACGTTGTATGGCAACACTAATTACATACTCTAAGAAAGGATTAAAAGTGGCCCTGAAAAGGTGTGATTGGTTTTCTTTTATCTCCTACATTAAGGGCGCAAAACAAAAAATCTTATTGACAGTTTTTCGGTTTCTTTCGAATATCTCCGGAAGTACTCGGAATCTAAATAATTTCTTTTTGGATTATGATTAGGCATCAAATTGTGCAACTTTGCCACCATTTAACCATCTTCGTATCTCTTACGGTTTACGAGATACCTGTAGTGATAAACGAATTTGTTACACCCTGTATACATATATACAGGGTGGTCCTTAAGTACATCAGGAAAATCTAGGATATGATTCCTGGCATTAATTTAAGTTGAAAAGTTCATATGGACTTATGCCCTAAAATGCTTACCCTCTAAGATACAGGGTGTTAAAATATTTTTAAAAAATAATTGTTTTTTTAAAATTTCGAAACTCCTTGAAGATACGGTATTGAAAATTGATGTCGATTGATTTCGTATTAAACTGCACTTTTTGGTTAAAAAAGGGTTTGCCTACTTCCACCAGTGGCGTGCATGAAGTTACCATCAATATTTTTTTTGTGAAAATATGTGATACGCCACTGTTTTTTTTAAACTCTGATGCATTTTTATGCATGACTGATATAAGCGGAACAAAAGTTGTCTCTACTAAGTTTTTGAAAAAAATGGTAGTTGTA
Organism: Polydrusus pterygomalis; assembly: GCA_963969555.1. Taxonomy (NCBI): domain Eukaryota; kingdom Metazoa; phylum Arthropoda; class Insecta; order Coleoptera; family Curculionidae; genus Polydrusus; species Polydrusus pterygomalis. The sequence goes on from OZ018375.1 coordinate 23,481,647, forward strand.
AAGGAAAATGTAAAATATTTTAACACCCTGTATCTTAGAGGGTAAGCATTTTAGGGCATAAGTCCATATGAACTTTTCAACTTAAATTGATGTCAGGAATCATATCCTAGATGTTCTTGATGTACTTAAGGACCACCCAGTATACCTACCTTTAGTTTTAAAAATATATAAGTTACAAATGTTTGCTGATGATACCTTAGTTTAAATTAATGTTTTAAATATTTTTGATGGTCTAAATACTCTAAATTCTGAGATAAATATATTATTAAATTGGCTAAAAGTAAATAAATTAAAATTAAATATTTCAAAAACTAAATGTAATAATTTATATTGTCAAAATATAAATTCAAATTCAAATTCCAACACAATTTATTGATCAAATGAGAAAATACAATTAAAATAGTAGTACATGTGATTTTTAATAATAGATTAATAATTGGACTATACCGCGATTATATAGAGCCGATATCACAGAGCACAAATAAATTGTGTCTATGTGGTATAGTCCAAAATGATATTAATAACTAAAAAACTATAATATTTATGTAAATGACTAAAACCTATATTTAATTCAATCAAAGATTCAGCAAGGTAACGACCGACCCAGGCGCAAGAGGGAGAAAGGCAGAGAGGACAGGTAGACAAAACTTAAAAACGACAGAAAAAATTAAAGAAAGTTTGAACAGTTTCCAGGTCAAAACCAACCAATGCAGATAGCGCATTTATGGTGTGTTGTAATTGATGGTGAAAAATTGGAATTAGTTAACAGTTTTAAATATTTGGGGATATTTATTGATTCAAAATTAAATTTTTTAAATTATTTTGAAAGTATCATATCGAAGATTGCCGGAAAAGTGGGTTATTTTAAAAGAATCAATTCTAATTTAAGTTTGTTTTCTAAAAATACTATATTTAATACTATTATATTAACACATTTTCTTTATTATTCTTCCATTTTATATTGTGCTTGTGAGGAAATATTTAACAAATTACAAATTTAACAAACAAAATTTTAAATTGTGACAAATATACAAAAATAAATTTTATGTTAAAAAATTTAGGTGGGTTAGATGTCAGAAATTTTATTTTTTATTTAGTATGTATTTTTATACATAAAATTAAAAATAATTTATTGCCTGATTGTTTAAAAAATTTTTGTTCTTTTAGTCATAACCATCATAATTATAAAACCAGAACTAATCAAAATATATTTGTGGATAGAGTGTCTAAAACATTAGCTTATAAGTATTTTTTTCATGAAGGTTTGATAGAATATTTTATAATAATTTTAAAATTCTATTAAATCTCAAATATCATTAAAACTATTTAAAAAAACTTTAAAATTACATGCATTTAATTAAAAAACAAAATGATATGTAATATTTGATACAATTTGCAAAATGTTTAATTTTCTGTCTGTTTTTCTTAAAAGAAGGTTGCGTTTTAAAATTTAAAAATAAATCTAAAAAAATGTGTTAAAAAAAAGTAATAAAAAATATTTAATTGTACCTTTTTGCTAAATAAAACATGTTCTACTACTACTCCCTACGCCGCTTGCTTGCGGGGTTACTGAGCTTTAAATCTCAATACCCCACAAAACACTTTGCTGAATGTAATTTTCATTATGATACTTTGATAATTACTACTAATTTTATCCTCACAATGTCTTTTTGACAAATACCTAAAAATGTTTTATAAAAATTTAAATAATCTTTGACACTTTCTTTTTAGAAAGGTTTTTCTTCTTCCCCAGTTTATTTGATTGGTTTAGACCCCATTTACTGACTTCTCACATACTCAGTATGTTTTAACTTTTATCAATTTCTCCATATTATGTCTCTTTTACACATCATTTTTTAATTCCATAAAAGCTCTATTAAGGTCCTTCGCCATTTTCTCTTCTGCTAAAACCATCAGCACAATATAAATATATTTTCTGTCTCCTGATGATGAACGTTTCTATGTTCGAAACATGTAGAGACCCTTAAAGAATTTTATTCTATTAAATTTTGTGGAGGAAGACTTTTAGTTTTTCTTTCTTTCTCATACTTTTAACTTCACTTTAAGCATGGACTACTTCTTCATGGACTTCTTCTTCAAATTGATAATTATTATCATCAACTTCGAAGCAAAGAAATATTCAAAATAAACTATTAACTAATTTAACCAAAATCATAGATAATAAATCATCTAACAACGGCATTAGTGGTTCCGTGGCTCTAGGACGAAAGTTTGTGGGTTCATATCCCACTTCCGGCAAACTGGTTCGAACCCGGTGGATTTTAGTGATATAAGTTATTACGTGGGTCCAGCGTCGAGCGAAAATTCTTCTTCTTAATCCGCTGTCTCCGCTTGAAGGTTTGCGATCCATCTGGCAATCATAATTTTTGAAGTTGCAGCTCTAAAGATATCTGTCGATGTGCATCCAAACCAACTCCTCAGATCCTTTAACCATAAGTTTTGCCTTCTTCCAACTGATCTCCTGCTCTGAATTTTGCCCTCAATTGTATCGCCCGCCCAAAGGTAATTTAATAAATAGTTTTGATTACTTGGAGAGTGCGGTTTCCGCTATAATTCCTTTGTCTGATGAGATTTTTATCATTGGTGATATGAATATTAATCTTTTGAACTGTAATAGTTCTGTCAACATGTTTGATGCTTTTCTCACTTCTTATTCGCTTTTTCAAGTTGTTAAAGCCCCGACACGCTATTCTGGTACACAGAGTAGCCTTCTTGACGTAATTATCTTATCCAATGGGAATCTGCTGGATGGAGATGTTGTGCATATTGACATGCACGATGTTACAGACCATCAACTAACTTTTTGTAAAATCAATTGTAGGGCTTCTGTTAGGCCACCAAAAATGGTAGAATTTAGGAGTTTTAAATATTTTGACATCAATCTTTTCAACTCGGATCTGATAAATACCAACTGGGCTGAAATTTATGACAAACAATGCTTGCACGAAAAGGTAGATTTACTTACTGGAAAAATACTACAACTGTTTGACCGACATGCTCCTTTATGCAGGGTTCGAGTTACAAAGCCTAAGGCCCCTTGGTTTACAGACGTCCTAAAAATTATGAAAAAAGAACGTAACAAGTTGATGTCAAAATACAAAAGAACCAAGGCTATTCAGGATTGGGAGGCTTATAAAGAGATGAGGAACTTATTTACCCGTGCTGTCCGTGCCGAAAAAAAGGCTTATCGTGATTTTGTTGCAAGAAGCAATAGTAAAAAAGATATGTGGCGCGCTTTAAATAATTTAAATATATACAATAACAAAAAAAATAATCTAAGCCTGCCTAGTAATTTAAAAAAGCCCGAGAACATTAATAATTTTTTATAGAATCAGTAATGAATATAGCGCCACCTGTTAGTGACGAATTTGTAAAAGCTCATCAAAATATTCGTACCAACTCTAGGTTCACACTCTCTAAGGTGTCTGACGCCGATGTCTTAGACGCAATATCCCAACAGAAATCGAATGCATCAGGAGCAGATGGTCTGTCTCTTGAAATGATTAAACTGTGCTGTCCAGTCATCGTACCATTCTTAGTCCACATCTTCAATTCATGTATAACCAACTCTGTGTTTCTTGCTAGTTGGAAGATTGCCATGGTCGTGCCTCTACCAAAGATAAATAGTCCCACAGATGTGTCAGAATTGAGACCAATTAGTTTATTGTCTGTTTTATCCAAGGTGCTCGAAAAAATTATTTATAAGCAGACTGTCAAGTACTTTAACGAAAATAGTCTGCTTTCTTCATCTCAGTCCGGTTTTCGTAAAGGTTACAGCACCGCATCGGTCTTATTGAAGGTCTTGGACGATATCATTGGGGCTGCTGATAGAGGTGAAACGTCGGCTCTGGTGTTGCTCGACTATAGTAAAGCATTTGACACGCTTGATCACCGGCTTTTATGTGCTAAGCTTCACTCGTTCGGCTTCACTGAGTCTTCAGTGAATTTCTTTAAAGAATATTTAAGAGGCAGGTCCCAATTTGTGCTCCTGGAGGGGCATCGTTCTACCTCTAGGGAGGTGCGTATGGGTGTGCCCCAGGGGTCGATCCTGGGGCCGCTACTTTTTGTAATTTATACAATTGATGTGAATGACTTTGTTAGGGGTTGCGATTTACAGAGGTACGCTGATGACACGCAACTGCGCACCAGTTTTAGTAGGGCCAGAGTTGTTGAGGCAAAAGATAATCTCACACAGTGCTTGAAATCGATTTATGACTACTCTCAAAACAATGGTTTAAAGTTAAATCCTAACAAATCCGCTATCATTTATTTTGGACCTGATTGTCAATGGGCAGCTGAAAACATGAATGTGGTTATGGCTGATACGGTTCTACCCGTTGTGCAGGAATATAAAAATTTAGGGGTTATTTTTGATAGCAAGCTTCGGTTTAGGAGTCAGGTAGGTAAATTTATTCAGAAATCGTATTTCTCTCTCAGAAACCTATATAAAAATAAGCACGTATTAAGACCTCAATTAAAGAAGGCACTGTGTGAAACTCTTGTTCTCTCTCACTCTAACTATTGTAGTTATGTATACGGGCCTTGTCTGGACTTTCAATGCAAAACGAGATTACAAAGGGTTCAAAATTCTTGTATTCGCTTTATTTATGGACTGCGAACAAGAGACCATGTCAGCTACAAGTTATCTGAGCTGAAATGGCTTAAAATAGTAGACCGACAAAAACTGCATTTTGCCTGCTTCTTATATCGTTTGCTCTTGAGTGATAAGTGGTATACCCTAATACCTACGTGAAAAGCTTCATTTTCGGCATTTCACACATGATCGTTCAACTCGTTGCAACACTTTCTTGGATGTACCGAAACACCGAACCGCCCTTTTTCAACGTAGTTTTTCCTATATAGCTCCTAAAGTTTACAATGCTGATATATGTAACACATTCCTTAATCTAAGTTCGAATTCATTTAGGGCCAAATATCGTAGGTTTTTGCTAGGAAATTATGCTTGAATTATTTTTAAAGATGTGTAGATTTAATATCAATGTATTATTACTTTTTAAGTTGTAATTTTTAAGTTTTCTATATAATTAGATTTAGGTAATATTACTTACTCGAATTTAGTATTTTTTATTTTTTCTTTGTAAAATTAAAATTTTTGTTAATGTATTATACATGCTCGGTTAAGCAAACAGCTGTTGCTGACCTTCGCCGAGTCGAAAATAAAGACGTTTCTATCTATCTATCTATCTATCTATCTATCTAATTATTAGTCTGAGGAGCTCATACTTTTCTCCTCTCATTAGGTACATGCCCTATATATTCCGTTTTTCTTTTCTTGATTGTAACTAGAAGTTTCAGCGGTTTCCTCATCCGGGCAAGCACTTCCACATTTGTCACTTTTTGCACCCACGATATTTTCAATATGCGTCGATGTAGGTACATCTCAAACACCTCCAGTTTCTTTTCCATAGTTGGATCAAGAGTCCATGCTTCACATCCATAAAGCAGTACGGAAAATATATAGCACCTCATCATGTCCTCGCGCATGTAAACAAAACTGGGAACTATTAGACATGCGCACTGAAACATTATAGATTGACGAATGGGAAAATAGACAGGTCCGGGCTTTAAAATTTAAATTCTTGCTCATATGCCACCATAGAGGGTTTATTTTACCCCTATTTGGGCATAATACAATTATACAACGGCTGCAACTAGTACTAGTCATTATTTATATTACAATCCGAGTCACTAAAAGCACAAACACAATTCACTAACTAAACTACACAAAAACCAGAAATCCATAAATATTAAACACCAGTCCCACAATCCACGATAGCCGATCCGATAGCTGAAAACTTTAGAAAACTACAAGGAATCCGCAGAAAAGAGAAACCTTAAAACACAACAACAAAAATGGCGGCCGAGCCGGTTCTGGAGAGTATTCTTGAGCGCGTCGATTATTGTCGATAAAGTAGGACGGCCGATAACACGAGGTTTGTGCGCCTGCACGAAGGTTCCCCGAATGAAGACAGCTGACCGACGAGTCATGCGCTCGGACGTATTTTTTCACCCATAAAACGTAATTTTTGTTTGCGCAGGAGATAAGCTGTAGGTATTTAAAGGTAAATTGTCTATGATATTATCTGATAGCATTACGGTATCATCTGCATATCTAATGTTGTTTATGCTGACACCATTTTTTATCTTAACGCCTTTTACAACGTGACTCAAGGCTTCTCTGAATATAGACTCAGAATAGATGTTAAATAACAGTGGTGACAGGATACAGCCTTGCCTAACTCCCTTTCCTATCGCAATAGCTTCTGATGTTTCGTTCTCTATTCCAACTTCTGCCGTTTGGTTTCAATATAGTTGTGATATAATTTTGATCTCTTCTCTATCGATGCCGGTTTTCTTAAGAATTTCAATAAGTTTATCATGTTTGACACAATCGAACGCTTTGCGGTAGTCGATTAAACAAGTATAGACGTTAACATTCATGTCCATGCATTCTGCGCATGCCTATAACTGTTGGGCGTCGAGAAATCTCACCGGCAAACTGTGCGTACAATTCTCCACCCTATATTGTAAACAACGCATTTTGACACTGTTTTGAAGGACATAAAGTAACAATTACCAAAAAGCTATGGATAGCCCTTGACGACGGGTTGTAAGTCAACTTACCACCCTTGTGTGGTAATAATTTATGCCATATAAAAACAATGATATATAAAAATTGAGTACCCAATATTAAGTGATATGAATATTAATAGTACAATAATTACAATTATGAACATTATTTACAAAATTTGGATAAATGTTTTCTCGTTTTTTCTCAATTTGTATGAAATGTTCTCCATAATTTCTTTATCTCTAACCAAGTTTTCTGTTATTCTTGAAGTACTGCAGGAGACTTTTTGCTTCGTTTTATTGTATAAAATTTTATTTGCAACTTCCTTTTTATTGTTGACGCTCTCCGCTACATAACTTTTCGCAATAGCAGATTTCCATCCGCCATGTCGCTTGAGGACAAAGACATCAACTCCAGTATTAGCTAATAAAGTGGCCGACGTTATTTTAACGGAGTGTCCATCCAGTATACTCTTTAAAGTTCTGAGAGTTCAGAAATTTAGCAATTTTACTTTCAACTGAAGAAATCGAGTTTTCCCGACAGGCTAGTTTAAGCAATTTCCATTTTGATATAGCATGAAGAAGCGAGGATTTAAATTCGTTATGTGGGATCTTATATCAATGTAATTTCGAACTAGTTTGAAATAACAAACCTTCTCATTGTCAGTTTTAGTCACTATAAATTTACGTGCGATTTTTGGAATCAGGAATAGTAACAAATATGACTTCATGCCTTAAATCAACTTTATTCACTTTCATTGCACAGAGTTCACTAGAACGGCACACTCCGACAATTTCCATTATGATTACAATCTTTATCATTAAATAAATATCATCGGGGGCTTTAAACAGTAATTTATTTACATCTTCCCTGTCAAACACATTTTTTGGGTTTATATCCGTCATTTTTTCTTTTTAAAAATGCTCGAAGTTTATATTCACACCATAAGCTTGATGGAGACTTTAATACAGCAGCTTTTTCGTAAAAGTACGCCAAAAGCACGGTTTCTGAAACTGCAGTAGCAGTCTTTGTTTGACACCATTTCTTGAAGTGTTGATACGAGGGTAATTTTTTTGATATTACTTTGTTGATACGTTGCTTCAAACCTCTTCCTAGATTTTTCTGGCAGCAGCGACAGACAAGCGATATTTTTTGCCGATTCTTCTATATCCATTTGGCTGTTATACAAATCAATAATTTCAATTTCTCTCAAGTTTTGATAATAAACGGTCAGCTTAACGTTGTTAAAATAACAATGGTTATGATGCTATAGAAACCGGTCAAAGCTGTCCATAATTTCATACGTAACGTATCAAATTAAATTAATAAAAATCCAAGAATAAATTCTGCGGGGAGGAGAAAAAATGTTATATACTTCACGAGATGAAAGTATATTTATTAATCTCAAACTTTACCGCCAGCCCTCGCTATCGCTCGGGCGTAAAATCGTTCTCGACTGGTAAATGTTACTTACATCCCTTGTAGTATAAATATCTATTTTTACCCATTAAACTTAACTTTGTTCGTGCACGAAATAAACTATAGTGATCTACAGGTTTATATTAACTCTTTGGGACGTATATTCACGTTATACTTCGGATCAGTTGAGTAGGACGTAATTTAGTATTGGAATTGGGGCCACATTAATTCAAAATGTTAAGGCGGTGAAAAACTTGTTTACTCTTAACAGATAAACTAAAAATAATCTTGTTTGAATAAAAAAAAAATGAAAAATTATCAGATTATGAAAAAAAATTATTATCTTGATGGATTTCATAAATATTTATGACCGTTTCGCCAACTTTTAATTTTAGATATATCTCGACCACGATGATGATCATTTGCTTTGTGTTTGTGCTAATTTTCTTGTCATTTTGTGATTGCTATGATTTAGTTGTCGATACTAAATATGGAAAAATAGGTGGTGTATTGAGAAAAACTAGAAATAATCAAGAATACTTGGCATTCGCTGGAATTCCTTTCGCCAAACCACCAATAGGAGATTTAAGATTTGCGGTAAGTATTTAGAACTTTGATATATACAGAGTGGTCCACTGTCTATGTACACTGAGAAAAAACCTTCTAAGGAATAGAATTTACATACTCCTTATACAACTGTTTAATAATATATGTAACAGCAACGCGCTTTTCTACTGTATAAGACAACGAAAATGACTAAAGTGTACTGTAGTGATAATATCACGTTAGGATTTATTGTTACCATAGAATGGTTTATAGCCATTATTGCTCTGAATACTCACTGTAATTATCAAGTTCTATTGGGGATGTAATCTGGTTTTATGTACTGCATTAGTTCCGTCTGGCAGTTGAAATGAAACTTGACATTAATTAAGAGAGGAATGCAAAACGAATACAAATGATTCAAAACTGCTGTGTCCGTATGACAGGGGGAATTAGAAAGTATGATAGAGGGGTGAGTGCCAAAATGAGGGAGATTGGATGGTTGAATATGAGCGAAAGAAGAATGCTTCATTGTCTAGCACTGTATAACAAAATAATCGTTAAAAAATGTCCAGAATATCTATATCAAAAAATAAAATTTAGATATGACTCTCATGACCTCGACCTCAGACATAAATCCACAATTACTACTCCGTCACACAAAACCTCACTGTTTAAAAGATCATTTAGTTATCAGGTGTCTTTAATATACAACAAAGTTCCAGTTAATTTAAAATCTGCGCCAATTCACACATTTAAAAATGCCATTCGTCCTCTTGTCTATCAAATATGTTCTGACACGTATTAGATCAGTCCAGTTGTACTGCCTCTCAATGCCCTTCACATTCCCACGTTAAAGTTAATAGGATTTAACTGTAAAAACTGTTACTATCTTTACTTATTACGTAATTTTTTTTAACCTATGAGTATCATAACTACTGTCAAATATTACTACTATGTTATTAGTTATAATGTTAGGTTAAGTGAGGAAGCCTAGCTTCAACTTCGCCTTTTGTAATTTTATCTTTAATTACAATAAAGACATTTATTATTATTATTATAATATTTGCTTGCTATAGTTAATAAAGCGTATACTTACCACTAAAAATCAGTACTGTCGTTCTCAAAAATTTAAATAGCTTTTAGTGTGATTTTATTCTAGTCGTTTAACATTGCATCTGATTCTCTATTATGCAACATGGTTAATTAAGATAGTAAAATTTGTCCATCGATTATTAAGTCCAATAATACTAATGACGGGTTGTGCGAGATAAGAATCTTCCATTGGTTTATCTGACATGCAAAGTTTAAAAGAACTTAAATACAAAGTAAAAATAAATTAATTGAAACAGGTATTGGTACGATCAATAAAATTCAAATTCAGACAGGACTGTTAGAAGACTCCGAACAACGATGTGACTTTCGCAACAAATGCGTTAAAACTAATAGTACGGCGCGCGGCGGCGATTGCCGATCGCTATGAAACCGCACCAACGTCTTGTGTATTATAGGTTCTAACGGATACGATTTTTTTTTGGAACGCTCTGCTGCTTTTTTAATTGTAGAGAAAGCGCTTTACTGGAAACAAAATGCGTCGCATTGAGAAGATACAATTTATTTCTTAACAAAGCTGCTGTATTAAAATATAGGTAGTTCATTATTCAATAAGACTGTGCTGCTAATGGAACTGATTACTACTAATAAAAACACTGGTCTAGCAAATCTGGAATTTATATAACACTAAAGCGGGTTTGATACACTACAAATTTATTTAATATGGGTTAATAAAAAATAAGTTTTTAATACAAACTATGTCTAAGCAAAACTGCTGTATTAGATTATTTTCCTCAGTGCACGATTCCATAACATTTAAACTCTTTTACATTTTAATATTTTTTAAAAACAGATTTATAGGAAAGCCTTAGATGTACTTCCAAAATTATTTTGAATTATACAGATTGTCCCAAATAGATTTATTAATTTAGCAATAATTGTTCAGATATTCTATAGATTCATACGAAATGAGAGTAAAAACTTGACGTTGAAAATTATTTTTATTTGACTGACTAAAACAATACAAGTCATGTTACACCCAATAGGTAAAAAGGTAAAATCAAATTAAGTGAGGTTGAACATTGTTTCTTTAACACTCTCCCTCAATGGAAGCATCAAAAAATTTGGAAATTAAATTCTTGAAACATTCTTTTGAAAGGGGTTTGGTAAATACATCAGCTAAATTTTCTTTTGAAGTGACATAATTTAATTCGATATCTCCTGCTGCCATTCTTTCTTGAATAAAGTGGTAATGAACATCAATATGTTTGCTTCTTTGGTGAAGTATATGATTGGCAGATATATGTATAGCTGCTTGATTATCACATAACAGTAGAGGTTTTTTTGTTTCTTTCAAATCCCTTAAAATATATGACATCCAAATAGCTTGGCGACAAGAAAGTGAAAGGGCCATATATTCAGCTTCTGTGGTTGATACTGCGACACTTTGCTGTTTCTTTGTGGACCATGATACTACTGCTGTACCATACAAACCAAGGTAACCTCCAATTGATCTTCTACTATCTACGTCATTAGCATAAGAAGCATCGCTATATATTACTAAATGGGCTTCAGTTTCGTGTCTGTATATTAGCCTTCTGTGGACTGTCCCTTTTAAATAGCGAAATATATGTTGTATCATATTCAAGTGAGCTTCTGAAGGATCGGTACTAAACTGTGACAATAAATTTACGGCAAAAGCAATATCAGGTCTAGTTCCCATCGACAAATATAACAGACTACCTATTTTCGATTGGTATAATAAAGTATTTGCTTTTTTTTCAGACTCTGTACGTTTCTGTGGTTTAGCACCCAAGTCTATAGGTGTAATGCCGCTTTGCAGTGCAATAAATTATATTTTCAAAATGTTTAAAATGTACTGTTCTTGTGAGAGTGTTACAAAATCTGCATGCCAATTTATTTGAAATAAAAGCAAAAAAGTTGGCGTTCCCAAAGATGTCGCCTCAAAATGTTTAAATATCGTTTTTTCAAGAAACGTCATTTTTTCGTGATTTGCAGCAAGAAGTAATAAGTCATCTACGTAAAAAGCGATTATTTGTTCACCATCTTTTGATACAAACAAGCATGGATCTGATAATGATTGCTCCAAATTAGCTTTCTTTAGGACACCTACTAATTTTTTATTCCACTGTCGAGGAGATTGTTTGAGTCCATAAATGCTTCTTCTCAGTAGACATACTCTCCCTGATTTTGTAATCAATCCCTCTGGAATTTTCATGTAAACTGTACAATCTATATCTCCATTCAAAAATGCCGTCTTTATATCCATTTGTTTGGCGACCATTTTCCTATGTACACAGTGAGCTAATAACATCCTTATTGTATCATATCTTACAACGGGGGAAAAAGTCTCTCCGTAATCAATTCCCTGTACTTGACTAAATCCTTGTGCTACTAATCTAGCTTTAAATTTTATAACTTCACCTTTATCAGATAATTTCTTTTTAAAAATCCATTTACAACCTATTAAACGATGATTTGAACCTGGTTATTCAACGAGATCCCAAACATGGTTTTTTTCCATACTTTCTAATTCGCTCTGTATAGCTTCTTTCCATTTTTCTGCTTCGGAACAACTTATTGCTTCTAAAAAATTTGCTGGTTTCTCCAAAGAAAAATTACAGTAATAGTCATCATAACTTTTTGGACAATGTTTGAGGCGATTACTTCTACGTAAATTAGAATTTACAATTTCATTCCTGTTATTTTCGCTTACTGAAGTATCTTCTTGAGTGTGTTCTTCAAGATCTTTAAAATGAATATTTTGGACTTCATTTGATTGATTATTTTCTTTTAAAGTGACATTGTCTGTTAAAGTCATATTTCTGATATTCTTGTCAATTGACACAACCAGGTTTTCTTTATTGGTACTGGTAGAATTTGTATTTTCTTGACTTGTTTCAAAGGTAGATATTGTTTCACGTGCACTATCTTCGCTTAAATTATTTGGAGTATGTTCTGGTGTTTCAAACATATTTGGGTCTTCATTATTAACAAATTTAAAATCTCTTGAAATTATGACTTTCTTACCCGTCCAAAAACGATACCACCCGACTTTATCTGTATTTTATCCAACCATTCGAGCTTCCCTAGCTCTTGGATTTAACTTACTTCCAGGGGGTCTTTCTTCTTCATTAATATTTACAAAAGCTTTATCGCCAAATCTTCGAAAATGTCCGATAGTAGGTTTTTTTCCAAAAAACATTTCATATGGAGTTTTCCCGTGAATCGAATGGGGCAATCGATTTTTTGTATAAATTGAGAATGCAATTAATTCTGCCCACAATGATAAAGGTAAGTCAGCATCAGTAATAACCGTTCTGGCCATTGTCGTTACTGTACGATTTAATCTCTCAGCTAAACCATTAGTTTCATGAATTCTAGGTATAGAGTATTCTGGTTTTATTCCCATATTAGAGAAAAAACTTAGTAATGAGTTTGATTTAAATTCTCCACCATTATCACTTTTAAAAATTTTTATTTTCTTGCCAGTTTGTCGTTCGATTCTTAGAACATATTCTTTGATTGCTTTTTCTACTTCACTTTTATGAGAAATAAATTTAACTTCTGAGTATCTTGAAAATTCATCCGTAAATAATACATAATAATACTTTCCACCCAATGATTTCGTAGAAAATGGACCTGCTACATCGGAATGAATTTTCTCCAATACTTCATTGCAGTGATTACCTTCCTCTTTTACAATGGTTCTTGTCATTTTTGATTTTTCACAAGCATCACATTCAATTGGATTGGGGTTTTTTGGTAGAATATGGCCATCAGCAACAGTTTGTCTGGTACAGTTAAAACTTGACACTGGCACATGACCCAGACGTTGATGCCATGTTAAAACACTAACATTACTAATTTCTACAGGAACTTCTTGAAAAACTTGTTCTTTGTGATCAGATATTACCCACCCAACTTGTTTACCTTTATTAAAAAATATAATTTCATTTCTATTGCCACTCATGGTAATTCCTTTTAATTTTATCTTCTCCCAGGACATTATATTGCATTTTAATTCAGGAGAATACAGAACATCATACATTGTTATGTTCATAGTTTCACCATTTGATAATAAAGCATGTAGTTTAACATTTCCTATGTGGGTAACTTTAATTTTATTGTCATTTCCTAGTTTGATAAAACCATCAAATTCTCTTAAGTTGAAAAATAATTTTTATTTCCACTCATATGTGACGTTGCTCCAGTATCAAAAATCCATTTTTGTGACTTTGTATTCAAAACAGTTGCGGTGAAAGCACAATCGCTTTTAATATCAGTTTCATTAACAATATTCGTATTCTCAATATCATGTACAATATTTGCATTCTCAATATTTTTCTTAATATTTCTACAGGTTTTCACAGTATGACCTCTATACCATCTATTATTTTGTTTACAGTAAGTGCATTCGATATTTTTTGGTAGATAATTTCTTTTCTGTCTGATTCCAACCAGAGCTTCATTATCTTCTGAGTTGGATTTGGTTAACGACAGTTCCATTAATCTTGAACAAATGTCATCATAGGTTAATTCAGGTTTTGTTTTCAAATTGTCAACAATGTTGTCTAATTCTTCAGGTAAAGTCGTTAAAAATAATGACCCTTTTGCCTTCAATGACTGGGCTAAAGGCCGAAATGCTGCTTCTAACGAATCGGCATTTTTATCTGAACCTGAGCTTACTGTTCTTTCAATTAATCTGCTCCATAGTTCATTGTATTTTGCAATATGTTCAGTTATGGTATATCTTGACTCACATTTAATTCCAACCAGGGATTTTACTAAAGCGTGTAAAGTATACTCATTTTTCTTATCATAAATATTATTTAATGCTTCCCACATTTTACTAGCTTCGGTGTAGCAAGTTATTTGGGGTACAATATCAGAATCTACATTAAATAGTATAAAAGCTCGAGTCAAGGAATGCCGATACCTAGTCTTCAACGGAGCTGGCATGTTCTTTCCCTTCAGCGCCAGATTTAAGACTTGGATCTTTTTCTATCGCTGTGACGATATTATACATATTGTTGAGATCCAGATATGCGAAAACCATCATTTTCCAAGAATGAAAATTTGATTTTCCATGTAATTTCTCAAATTTTGGAAATTTGTCCATTTTGACAACTCTCAAATAAATTTAATTTCAATTATTTTTAATTTCAGCTATTTTTACTCTGTCTGGGACAAGATACTTTTCTTCTTGAGATCACGTTAGTCTGGGCCCATAACCTGTTCAGATATTCTATAGATTCATACGAAATGAGAGTAAAAACTTGACGTTGAAAATTATTTTTATTTGACTGACTAAAACAATACAAGTCATGTTACACCCAATAGGTAAAAAGGTAAAATCAAATTAAGTGAGGTTGAACATTGTTTCTTTAACAATAATATATTGACTTTTCTAAAACTAAATCTCAACTTTTTGTGTAATTCTTAGCCTCCTCAATAATCCGTCTCAGTCACTCACCGATTGTCTCTCTTTCAAACGTCCGTGGTGAACGCTACTCTGGAAGACGCGATACCGGCCAAATGGAACAGTTAGAAATTGAAACAACCCTAAAAATACGGGCAAGTACGGAATCCTTTTTCTCCACGACCATTACTAAATGCAATAATTTCAAAATCATTTTTGATAATAGAATGTAAAAATTCTCGCTCTTAAGTTGGAATATTTATTCTGAAACACTTGCTTCTTATGCGTTTTGCGTGTATTTTCATTCCATAACAAGATACGGAATGAATATTCTGTAATTGATATAAACGACATAGGTTGCCATGAATTTCGAAACTGTCAGTGTCAGATAAAAATGGCCGCGTTGTAATAATTATTTTCAGACAAATTTTAGTGCAAGTCAAAAAATGAGTGAAAAATCGGATGAATCAGATATGGAACTGGATGGTCGTGGAGAAAATATAGTCTGCTACTCGGTTAGAATGAAAATTCGATACTCGTGGTTCCTAACACTCGCTACGCTCGCTTTCGGAATCTTCCACTCGGATCGAATTTTCATTCCAACCTCGTTACAGAATCTACTATTCTCAAAAAGTGCCTTGGAATCCTTGGATTTGGCGTCCGTTATGTACACGGTGCGGCATCCAAGGCATTCTATGACAAAATAAGCATCGAATTTATATGGTAGATGGACCATTATTGCGAACAAACCCGAACAAACCCGGACGTAGGCAATTTCGGCCCTGGCCAGGTAGCGACCAGATGTTGACGGGAACTTTCGGCTCCGGGATGGAAGGGTCGTGTTTTTATTATATGCATTTTCGGCACAACAGTCTAATATTATAACATTTTAGTTTTTAAAACATTTTACCGATAATTCTTTATGATGTTTTGTGTTTTGTATGTTGTGGCGCACCGAAAACTTTCCACCCAAGTTCTCAGGGGGACATATGCAATCCCTACGACGGGGTGGCTTCCACCCTTATTATCTTAAATGGAAAGGGTAGTCGAGTGATACCTTATTTTAAAGAAAATTGAATTGCCTTCCAAACGCGACCTTGCTCGTTTAAATCGAGTGAATAGTTCCTAAGAAATAGGCTAAAAAGAAAAGAAAATTTAAAAGTAATAAAATTTATTACCGCCTGTATCAATCAAGTAAATGGTAACAATGTTTAGATCCAACCTCCATGCAATTCTAAAGGCACTATTCAAAATGTTCACGAACATTATGGAGCATTGCGGGAGTTATTTGTCGGCACTCGTACACTATTCGTTGTCGCAAGTCTTTCAAAGAATTGGGTTGGGTTGCATACATTTTAGACTTTAAATGTCTCCACAAAAAAAAGTCCAGTGACGTCAAATCAGGAGATCTTGCAGGCCATTCAATATGACCTCTTCTTCCAATCAATTTTTCTGGAAATATTTATCCAGAAACTGTCTAACAGGGAACGCATAATGCGGGGTGCTTCGTCTTGCTGAAAGTAAATATTTTCTGGCCGATAACGGTCATTTTCTTCTATGGCATTCGTTAAAGCAGGGTTAATAGTGGGTTTCAACAGGTTCAGGTTTTGACCTGTTAAATTTCCAGGTATAAAATACGGCCCAATAATACGGTCCCCAAAAATTCTAGCCCACACATTTAATTTTTCGGGATGTTGAGTATGCACTTCTCTAAAAATTCTAGGGTTGGAATCCGACCAATACCTGCAATTCTGTCGATTGACAGTACCGTAAAAAGAAAAGTGCATTCATCGCAGAAACAAATTATGTTAAAAATAAATTGTGGATTGCGAATGATCATATCAGTAATTAACTCGCACAATAATTGCAAACGGTTGGTTGGTTGGTTGGTTAAAGGCGGGGGTCGGGTTCGAAGTGTGGCCCAAGCTTCTTACACTGCAGCCTTCTGGCTTATTGTGCGCCCCATTTTTGTTAGAAAATATTTGTTCCTTCTACGAGGTCCAGTAGTTTTCTTCCAAGTTTGTCGTGCGGGAGGTTATCGCCACGTCGAATGCGAATTGCAAACGGTGATCGTCATCGTCTTCATTAAGTTCATGAACCAGTTTTATTTTATAGGGATGTAACTTTTGCGTTTTTAAAGTATGCTGAATCGTTCTACGTGAAACACCCGATACATATGACACTTTCCTCGTGCTAAGTGTGGGATCGATGGTAATATGATCCCAAACTGCAACTTCTCATTTCCGTCATTTTAATCAGTTATTGAACACACTGAAATGTAAAGCAAAATGAATTTTTATTCTTACTATGAATTTGATCGATGCCAAAAACAACCTGAGTTTTTTTCGACTGAACAAGTGGAATTCCAAATCCCTTTTGTTAAGATTGTATCCTTTTTTGCGTATTTTATACCATTTAATTTCTTTTCACTTAAGCACAAATTTGTTTACCATTTAATTTACGATCGGTGAAAATATTATTAAAACTTTTTAAGAATTAAGCGAGCAAGTAGGAAATTATTATGCTGATTTTGAGACAATTTAATTATTTTTAAAATAAGCTATCGCTCGACCTTCCTTTTCATTTAAGATTTTAAGGGTTAAAGCCACCCCATATGCTCCATAATGTTGGCGAACATTTTGAACAGTGCCTTCACAATTGCATGGAGGTTGGAGGTGGACATTTTCAACATTTACTTGATTGATACAAGCGGTAATAAATTTTATTTACAACCATACATGTAATGTTGACATTACAACATTTTTAAAAGTTTGGAAGGGTCACATTACCTACGTCTACTTCCCTCTTCCACTTCCCTCACCAACTTCCCTCACCCACTTCCCTCACCCACTTCCCTCACCCATTTCCCTTACTCATTTCCCTCATTCTTGTCATTCAACCAGCATATTTTTGTTTAGCGTCAAAACAATAAAAATGTCATGTTTTGACATTTTTACTACATTTTTTGAAAAAATTAAATATCATCTAATTTTCAATTAACGGTGTGGTTGTAAATAAAATTGTATACAAACCTCAGAGAAAAGATTTTATTACTGTCACGAAATTAAAGTTAACCTCGACTCTTCGCGTCTCGAATAACTAACTAATCTCTCTACCGTAATGAAACACGTTCCTCTTCGGTATGTAATATACTATTATTACTTTTAAATTTTTTTTTCTTTTTAGCCCTATTTCTCAGGAACTATTCACTCGATTTAAACGAGCACGGTCGCGTTTGGAAGGCAATTCAATTCCCTTTAAAATAAGGTGCTACTCGAACCTCCTGCTTTCCATATAAGATTTTAAGGGTGGAAACCACCCCGTCGTAGGGATTTCAGTAGGGGGAGGAGTGAAAATAGCAAAAAACTATGTCCCTCTGACAACTAAGGTTCCCATGTTCGAGCGAATTTTTATTTATTTATTAACAAGAAAATAAACCTGGGTGGAAAGTTTTCGGTGCGCCACCCTGAATGTATGGTTTGTATTATTTCAAAATTGAATTTCATCATAATCGGACATATAGGGACATCTAATATATTTACATATTACGACATACTTATTGCTACTACAGGAATGATATGCTATAGGTTTTACAAAATCTAACCTACAGATATACCCCAATTGGAAGTTCTTTACCATTTTTTAAAAAAATTCCGACTTATTTTTTACATTTTTGTCTTTAATTTTTGCCGTTGCATAAATACTTTTCATTTTTATATAAGCGTCTATTTGAAATTCTTTTAATTTTTCCATAAAAATATAATAGATCGGATGTGGCGCCTAAAAAGAAAAATTAAACCTAGAATGGAAAAATTCGCAAGCATTTGTACTCCTAATTTTTTTTTTTTTATGATTGAGCACAAGCACTATGGGAAAAATCCTTTAAGGCGCTCTGGGAGCGGTGCGTGTACAAAGAAAGCGATTTACGTTTTTCTTGAATCGTTGGAGGTTATATTCGGTTGGAAACACGGTTTCAGAAAGGCCGTTCCATAAAGATGACGTCCTCCAAATGAAAGAGTTTTGAAACAATGATGTTCGGGGTGTACTAAGTTGAACCACATAGGGATGGGCGGCAGTGGTTCGTCGTGTGTTTCTGCTATGCATTACTAAAAGGTTATCGCATATTTATCAAGACTGTCATTATTCTCATTAAATCAAATACAAAACAGTCCTCTACTGCTTTTGGAGTTAAATTCAGCCAAATGTATGTCTCAGCCATTTTCCAATATCTAAATTTTTATTTTTAATTTCATGAACCAAACCAAAACCAAGTAATTGCATTTTCTTAAACCAACTTTGATGTAAGTGAAAACGGCAGCCAATAATTTTTACTTGTGGAAAAATACTTAGCAATGCGAGAAGAATTGTTTTTTCGAAATCCACAAAGACTTCTACAGGATGTAACGACAATCTGAAAATTTCAACTATTCTTGATTTTAGACGAAAAAAATGAAATGGGGAGGACGCCGCTGTTTTATCTCTTAGCAAATAATATACCTACTATAACGATATACAGGGTGATTCAAAAGTACTTTGACAAACTTCAGAAGGTAATTGCTGGCAATATTTTAAGATGAAAAGTTTTTATAAACAGTGGTCCTTGGCGACTTCGTTACGGAGATACAGGGTGTTGAAATGTTAAAAGGAATAGTAATAATTTTTAAATAACTTCTTAACGAGTTATTTTCTTTTTATGAAATTTAGTGAATTAAATAAGCATCTAAGGACACTTATTTTCAAAGTACAACACGTTCGTAAATTTAACCAGTGGCGTCGGTACAAAATGTTACTATCATATTTTTTGTGAAAACCATGCTACACCACTGACTTTCTTATTTTAACTTTCTTCATATGAATCCCCCCTTTATTTACAACAAAAAAGATCCCGTGTGTTTTTTGATACGAGGGACGGTTTAAGGGTAAATCATTATTTTATTTGACTATACACAAAGATTAAAAAATGTGATTTAAACTGATCAACCACTCAAATATTTATTAAAGTATTTTAACGAATTCCTACATACATACTTACTAATAAACAAATATGTATATGCCTAAGGAAGGCATCTGAGGATGCCTATTTTCTAAGTATAACACGTTCTCAGTGGAATACATATTTATTTATTAGTATGTTATTTTTTAATATTTTGTGTTTTGACAAGGCGGCTTTGAAAATGCTTTGTTATTATTATTGTATTTGGACAAGGCGGCTTTGGAAATGCATTTGTCGATAAATTAAAACATATTTGACAGTTAGATACCATTGAGTTTTATTTCTTCGGTTTTGTTATTTTCATTAGATATTATTAGTATTGTTTATAAGGTATGGATTATTTAAGAAATAAGGCGCATTTGGCCGACATGCATTTTGTATATGGCCTTGCCGATGGGAATACACGAGAAACTAGACGAATTTATCAGGAGCGATATCTTAACCGAGTACTGCCTGCTGCTGCAACATTTACGAATCTTCACCGCCGTTTGGCTGAAACAGGGAGTTTTACGCCACTAATATCCAATGAAAATAACAAAACTGAAGAAATAAAACTCAATGGTAACTAACTGTCAAATATGTTTTAATTTATCGACAAATGCATTTTCAAAGCCGCCTTGCCAAAATACAATAATATTAAAAAAAGCATTTCCAAAGCCGCCATGTCAAAACACAAAATAATAAAAAATAACATACTAATAAATAAATATGTATGCCACTGAGAACGTGTTATATAGTTAGAAAATAGGCATCCTCAGATGCCTTCCTTATTCCTTAGGCATATACATATTTGTTTACTAGTAAGTATGTATGTAGGTATTCGTTAAAATACTTTAATAAATATTTGATTGGTTGATCAGTTTAAAACACATTTTTTAATCTTTGTGTATAGTCAATTTAAATAATCATTTACCCTTAAACCGTCCCTCGTATCAAAAAAACACACGTGATCTTTTTTGTTGTAAATGAAGGGGGGATCCATATGAAAAAAGTTAAAATAAAAGAAGTCAGTGGTGTAGCATAGTTTTCACAAAAAATATGATAGTAACATTTTGTACCAACGCCACTGGTTAAATTTACGAACGTTTTGTACTTCGTAAATAACTGTCCTTAGATGCTTATTTAATTCACTAAATTTCATAAAAAGAAAATAACTCGTTAAGGAGTTATTTAAAAATTATTACTATTCCTTTTAACATTTCAACACCCTGTATCTACGTAACGAAGTCGCCAAGGACCACTGTTTATAAGAACTTTTCATCTTAAAATATTGCCGGCAATTACTTCCCGAAGTTTGTCAAAGTACTTTTGAATCACCCTGTATAATATCCATTTTCTTGTCCATGTATAGTAAATAATTGGCAAACATTTTTGGTACAGTATGAAACTGTTCTTTCGTTGTACTGAGTTTTTCCATTTCACATAATCCACGAATGTTTATTTCGCATAAAAAAATAATTATATTATGTTCAACATGTTATAAATATAAAATGATCACCTAAGTTCGTTGTAAGAGAATAAACACTTACTGCACTATTACGTTTGATTTTAGTAATTAACTTGGTAGCAATTTCCGATGACAGTTGTTTCATGAAACTTGTTGCTGAAACAAGTTACGTCAAACTTTTTTTTATGTCAATGTGAAATTTGTATGCGAAACAATTTCGGGTCACCTGTTTCACAAACACCAGTGTGTTCCGTCTCATTTAAATATATGGGTTGTGTGATACTGAAACAAGTTTCCTGTTTCCTGCAACAAATTTCACGAAACTTGTTTCTCCAGTGTGTCACCCGCCTAAGAGTTAAAAAAAAGTGACAATAAATTGAATTTTTAAGAAAATCAAAAAAAAAATACAAAAAAATTTTAAAACGAAAATTTGGGTTTAGACGCAAAAGATGACAAGCAATACTTTCTTATAGGTACATTTTTTTCGTATCTCTAAAAAAAATTGTTTATAAATGACATTTGACAGGTGTTTCGGGTCATGCAGAACCTGATGTCAAAAACAGATTAGAAAAAAAAAACGTATAAAAAAGTTTTCCATACGGTGCAGACTTTTTCGCGGACACTGTATAAGTTTATATTGCAAATATATTTTTTTATATACAGTGTGACCAGTAAAGTCCGCATCATAGGTATGGGATTTTTTTTATTAATGGCTTTATTCGAAATTTGACTTTGTCATCAAGTTCTGCTTCGATCGAGATGAAAATTAAGCAAAAAAATAGTAGTCATGTGATTCGCATTATCTGTCAAAATTTAATTTTTTCCAGAAAATAATGCAAAAGGGGGGTTATTTCTGAAAGTATCGAAAAAAGTTATTAGAAAAAGTTTTTTAAATGAAGTTTCTAGCCCACATGCAAAATTTCAGCTACATAAAATAATTTTGATTTTTTACCCATATTTTGTAAATTCCACCACTTTTGCAAAATAAGACTCAACGCAACCTACATAAAACTTCTTAGTTTTGACAATGCTTTATTTCAAATACATTTTCTTTAAAGTAGCGCCATATTAAATGTGTGTTTTTTCTACAAAATCAAAATTGGGATATTAAAATTTGGTGTCATGTGATGCAAAGTTTATTTGTTTTTGACCTTTATAAGGTAACTTTATAAAATAAGTATTTTTAAAAACGTAGTTTGTGTCTAAAAGTAATACACCTTAATATTAAGACAAAAAAGGACACAGTGTCATCAGTAAAGTGTTCATTAAGTGGAAAATAAATTTTAGTGGTGGGTAAAAAATCAAAATTATCTTATGCAGCTGAAATTTTGCATGTGGGCTAAAAACTGCATTTAAAAAAATGTTTTCTTATAACTTTTTTTCGATATTTTCAGAAATAACCCCACTTTTGAATCATTTTTTGAAAAAAATTAAAATTTGACAGATAATGCGAATCACGTGGCAACTATTTTTTTTCTTAATTTTCATCTCGATCGAGGCAGAACTTGATGCCAATGTCAAATTTCGAATAAAGCTGTTAATAAAAAAAAATCCCATATGATGCGGACTGACTGGTCACACTGTATATAATTTATAACCATCGAATTGCTCAAGCGAATACCCGCTAGTACTTATTAAGATTACAAATAACCATAAAAGAAATTACCCGTATAAAAATACTAGTGATAAATATAGACACTTATTTTATAAGGTAAATTACAGCATGCATTATAATAATTGTCTGAGTTGATGATAATAGTTGTAGAAATTTCTATTAGGTAACAAAAAAATGGTGTTTTATCAGACTTAATTCCTATTCTCGTAAATTATATTAATTACTGTACATATAATAAATATAATATCGAACTTTTTTTTTGCGTCATTTGAACATAATAAATTTTAGCCATTATAACCGGATATCTAATCTCAAATTACTTTGAGTGTGAGCCCATTAGGGGCCCTTCAATTTAGGGGGCTCTTAACGACAGTTATCAGTAATACACAGTCATATTTTCCTAAAGTGGCCATTGGGGTTTACATACCGTACGAGCAAAAATTATTTGCATCAAGAGGGCCTTGCATCAAAGGACGTAATGCTTAGCCGTAGAGCTTAATACCTGTTGGGTGTCAGTAACTACCTGAATTAACAATCAATTAGTTATTCCGTCATCTTTGACAGTCGTTACAAGTAATTTGATTCATCGCTAATTTTTCCAATTTCTTGAACAATTCACACAATAGGCTTTACGGAACAGCAAAAAACATTCATGGTTAAAACTTATTTTCGAAACAGGGTTAGAGTAAATGGTGAATGGCAATACAATCCAGGTTTGTGCATGGACGATTTTCACGAACATTTTTCCAACGTTGCTTTTATTGCTGGGGATTTTTATCATTGCCTGAAAAGAACCGTGGCTGTGTTTAGGGAAACAGGTTCGATACAACACAAAAAAGAAGCAGGAAGACCATCTGTAATAACAGAAGGACTTGTTGCAAACGTTCGTGAAATAATGTAAAATTGGCCAACAAATTGTATAAGACGCCTGTCTCAAGAAGTGGGAAGATCTTAAGGAACCAGTTGAAAATTTGGAACAATTAAAAGAAAGGATTATCCAAGAATGTGGTAACATTTCTTCAGAGATACTGGTCAACACTTTCGAAAATATGAAGAGACGTGTGAATTTATGCTTGGAGCATGGCGGTGGCCAATTTCAGCAATTTATGTTATTATTTTTCTTTTTCTTTCTGTATATTCTTACTTTGTTCATTTTGTAAACAACAAAAATAAATTTGTATTTGTCTACTCATTGGTTTGACATATCATGTCATAATATGAATTTGACAAAATTGTAACCTATATTTGGTTAGATATATCGTCCCCATATCATTGTGATCTAAATCAAGCTCTACGTTTTTTAATCCAAGCCCTCTTTGATGCAAATAATTTTTGCTCGCACGGTAGTAAATTTTGTACTCCTGTTAACTTTTGTTCTACATGTAACTGAAAAACAAAGGTGGGCAGGAGAATATAATAAACAACTGTTAACAGCGGGTACAAAATAACCGTGTAATATGACCCGCGTTAAGAAAAAACTCGCTGTATAAAAAACCAGGGATATATATTTATTTATTTTTTTATTTACGGGACTAAGTCTTATAAATAGGTACAATAAAAAGTATAGAATTAAAAAAACATGAACTAACATAAAAACGAACATATATAAATATAGGTAAAGTATGTTCAATGACCGCTGACCGTCACGTCATATTCTCCATATTAAATTTGCGGTACGTCGTAAAGTAATTCAGTCAGTTTGACTTACCGGTGGTAAAGGTTATATTTTTCTTAGACTCGATCTACATAAAGCGCGTTTTTTCAAATTGTTAATTATTATTTTTATACTGTTGATGATCAGAAATAAGTTGTTTATTTAGGGTCAAAGGTATCATGTGATGAAACATTTTGTTTTTGAAAATATTAAAAACTCATTTATAAAATTTTAAATTGAATCTATATTTTTTTGTCTAGTGCATCTGTAGTGCATCACATAAAGAAGAAAATATAATAAAAAATGACAACACAACAAAATACAGTTTTTAATTAATTAAAACAAATCATCTCTGCAAGGATAATTATTATAATAAGGGGAAGCATCGTTAAATCTTTCCCGTTCCCACACAACATTTTTATCTAATTTTATTAGTTCTTTTTAACCAACTTGTAATTGGAATTGTTTCAATTAGCCCAGAATGTTAGGTGGCGTTATCCATAATAATAAGTGACGGTCCTTCCAAATTTGGTAACAATTTTTCTTTAAACCATTTCTCAAAGTTTTTACTATTTATCAAATCATGATAATCACTAGATTTCAGGCCAGACTTGAATATCAAACTTGCATTGTTCACATATCCATTTTCTGAACCAGCATATAGAATAATATATCATACAACCTCTGACTATTTTTTTTCGTGTGTAAATATTATCATCTTACCAACTTCGCCTCAAAACCCCTTTACTGCATATCCAGGTTTCATAAAAAAAAGGTATTAAGGAAAATTGAGAGTTGACGTTTTTCTTAAATTCTCTTAAAAATTCTGCTCGTTTTTGGGCTATATGGAGTTGCTCTTTTAAAAAACTCCTGCTTGATAGAGTACATTAACGCCATTTAAATTTTAATTTTTTTTTAAACAGTCCGCTAATCAACCAATGGATATTTCAACTCCATCAATGATTTTAAGGTTTAGTTGTATTAAGCGAATGGCAACGTGTTCACCTGCTCTATACATCCCATAAATATGCTCTCTTATGGTATGTTCATTAATTTTGTGAAGTTGTCTACCACGGGATAACAAAATAGCTACATTATTGCGATTCTTAAAATCTACATCCTTCTTTATCCCCTTTGCCTTAATCGTTGAATTGTTGAACACGAAACTCTCAAAGCACCAGAAACTTTCTAAAACAAATAAGTATTTATAAAAACATTGCCATATATTTTTCATATTTATTATTTATATTTTCACAATTCCTTCTTCATTATATTTACCTTCCTCATAAACTGCATTAGAGGGTAAAAGAGTCTTTCTGGCATCAATTTCTCTTTGAAAATAATCAACTAATTTTAAAATTAATGCTTCTTCTTTTTTACAATAACGTAACATTTTTGAAATAATGTTGACTAAAAATGTCACTATCAAAAATGATAATAAAGCTTTTTTGATTGGGTAAAAATATACGAATAAATAAACAATATATGAATGTTAGAAAGATACGCACTAGTCGTGACGTAACGATCAGCGGTCATTGAACAGACTTTACACATTACATCTGCAAGAGAAAAAAACAAAAAAAAAACGTTCATATTTCATAAAACCTTTTTAGCTTGATTTTGAGTGAATCTTTGGATTGCACGAGCAGTTGAACAAGAAGTATTTATCGTTAAATTTATTCACGTTCTTCACTACTCGATTGACCGTGGAATTCTGTCCATATAGGGTATGGTGTTGTCAATGTTCTGTTCCCTATCAACAATCGTGCAAGAATCTAAAAATAAAATTTAGACATTATTCCGGGACAATCAATTGAACCGTGAACAACACCATGCGAAAAAACTATATTAGATTTAATTCTTCGCCTAGAAAGGCTTTGGATGTTGAGATAAGGTTTCAATTCATCATAATCAATTAGATCCTTAGGGGTATCTAGTTTATGTGCTAGATAGTTTAAAATTTTATTTTGAACACTATTAACCTAATCAATATACTAAAAAAAGGAGCCCAAATTATAGAGTTATACTCTCTAATTGAGA
This sequence comes from Polydrusus pterygomalis, assembly GCA_963969555.1. Classification (NCBI taxonomy): domain Eukaryota; kingdom Metazoa; phylum Arthropoda; class Insecta; order Coleoptera; family Curculionidae; genus Polydrusus; species Polydrusus pterygomalis. Next base: position 23,508,467 of record OZ018375.1, read on the forward strand.
TGTTACCAAGGAGAAGTAAAGGACCTATATCTACATCTACTATCATGAAAATCCTTAGTATTTCGTTTTACAAATCCCAACATTCTGAAAGCGCGGTTGTGGGTGGCCTCTAGCTGTATATGATCATTAAATGTTAGTTTAGAATTAAAAAGGACCCTAAGGTCTTTAAATACATCCACTGCCTCAAGAGATATATTATGCCGGGTGTCCACGGAAGGTGGTTCGCCACTCTAATTTTTTTGTTTTTCAAGATAATGGAACAAAGTTTGGGGGATTTGTATACGATATAAAACTGCATTTTCTGACAGGTGACTCAACATTATGGAACTTCCGGTTTAACCTGAAGTGACATAAACTTTCGATTTTTAAAAGGGACACCTGGTATATTTTTCCTTTTTTTGACTCCATATGAGATTCTAAATATAACGATGTGTCACTTGTCACTTTTTGTCACCAAGAAAATATTTTTTTTCCAAATTTATTGTTTTATCTAGAGGGCTCTGAATACCTTAATATCACTTATTTTAGTTCTTTAATCTTCGGAAAAGTACAATTTTACTATGTTAGGTGCTGTGTAGAAATCTTTAATGTATGTGTAATAATAACTCATTTTTTTTAAACGCAACATGGTGGCTCGTCGAATTAAGAAAAAAAAGGACTTTATTACGAATATTTTGATACCACACACTATTACGTTTTAGAAAAGCTGCCATTAAAATACTTTAAACAGTTTACTTGGAACTTTCCTAAAATTTTAATTTTTAAGAATAAATTTAGATTTAAATGCATCAAGTGTAGCCTGTGACCAGCAAACCTGTTAAAACAAAATCATGCCATAAAGAAAATTGACATGCCAACAGCTTTTGTCAAAGAAAATTATTTTGTTGTTTAAAAAACATGGAAAATAATAGTTTTCCAAAGAGTGAAAAAGTTAATACGTTATTAGTGTTTGGAGAATATAGAAAGAATTCAACCGATGCTGCACGACTTTACGCACAAAGATATCCTAATCGGCGTTATCCAACCCGGCACTATTACCCAAAACTGGTTCAGTTAGCTTTATAAAGTTTTTTAATAGCAGCTTTTCTAAAACCTAGTAGTGTGTGGTATCAAAAAAATCGTAATAAAATCATCTTTTTCCTTAACTTAACCTTCCGTGGACGCCATGTATATGAAGTAATTATTTTGCTAAGAGTCTTGGGACGGAAAAAATTAAATTTATTTACACTTGTTTACATTAGGGCTCAATCTATTCCTCCTACACCAATCAGACAAGCGATTAATGTCAGGTTGAAGCTCAACGACGTAATTATCATTAGTCGTCAACGAAAATTTGAGATCATCTGCAAACATTTCAAATTCGAAGTTTTTAAAGCACTTATCCACGTTGTTAAGATTGAAAAGAAGAGGTGCATGGTGACCTCCTATGGCACTCCCGGAGTAACGTTAATTATTGAGGAAAAATTATTATTCGCTTTAACTATATGTTTTCTGTGATCCAGTCAAAAAGCGCACCATCAATACCGTATGCATTAAGCTTAAAAAGTAAGATAGCATGGTCCGCACTATCAAATGCCTTGAAGAAGTCAGTGTAGATACAATCAACCACGCATTTCCCCTTTAAGACATTCGCAATATAGTCTCTGTAGAGGCAAAATATCCTAAGGTCCACAGCAATACAAAATTTAATTTTATAGTTAATGGGTTTATACTAAATAGGACAACTTTATTTATAAATATTATTTCATTGAGGGGTCAGGAGAGTATGATTTTAATTAATTATACTTTATATAAACAGAATCCAGAAAAAGCAGTGCCTTGGGATGGAGTTCTGAACGGTTCCACGTCGTCTCCAAGATGTATTCAAAAAAACTATATGTTTCACATAGTGCCACCTGTCGAGGGTAGTGAAGATTGCTTGTACTTAAATGTGTATGTACCTCTGGTAAGTGATAAACTATAGTAAAGATGCGTCTAAGACTCGTATAATTAAAACATTTTTAGAGTCCAGTATCCAGTATCAAAAATGACAATAAAACTTTTTTGACTGGGTAAAAATATACTACGACATTCATTATTGACTCAAATTTACTTTAAGCACTAGTCGTGACTTAACTTTGTTAACAAAATATAGTTTATTTTTTCTTGTCCCAAAGGATTGGGATAGAAGGACAATTTCGAATCTGCTATTCTTTATCACCTTCGGGTTCTGGTGTGTTCGGATCAATATCGATATTAGAGGTATCAAAATGTGATGGCAGAAGCAGGCACTAAATGCACATTTTGAATAAAATTGACCTTATGATAGGGCCGAAGGTAGGGCGCACTTAGATAATCTGCATGGTTTTATGACTTTGTAAAACCTTTTTCAACAAAATGTATCTTGCAGAGCAGAATGTAAGTAGTGTATACATTTTTTGAACCATTTCTTCCTCTCCGCAATATCTTTTCCGGGAATAGAATTTTTTTTTCTATAACTTCTGTATCGTATTTATACCTACTCGTATGTAAATATATCAACCATAGTTTCAAGTAGTTTCAACAAACCAATAATAATTCAGATACATAAAAATTAGATGAATCAGGATTATTCAAACCATTAAAACAAATACACTAAGAAGGAAATGTGGCAAATGACAGACAATGACGTGAAAAATGTGACCAAGTTTTTAAAGTAAGATCACTTTTGCTGTAGCTATTTTTAATAATATTCATTATGACAAAGAGAAAGATATATTCGATGAAAGTAATATCAGATTCAATTGCTTCAATTGCCCATCATTCTTATGCTTTAATTTGTCTCCCCATAGTTTGTCTCTGCTCCTGGCACTGTCCAAACAGTCTCACGTAGTTCTATGAGGATCGTTATGATACCACAGTTACCACACATGTTTGGCGAAACATATCCGCATCAGTTTCCTGACGGCTAGTGCGATGTAGTACACAGCTGAATCTTGGCAGCCCATTTAAAACAGCCATTAATGTTAACAACCTTAGTGAGTCGGTCCAGTTGAAAGTTGCTTAGGTCCTCCAAATCATTAAAGAATGGTTCGCGCAATCCATTGAAATTGAACCTTCTTCTTACGAGGCGAGGACATTTACACAAGAAATGTTGCATATTTTTTTCGTCTTCTTCATCTCTGCAACTTCTGCATTAGCTAGTCTTTGTGTATGTTCGGCATGTCTACCGCAAAGGCAATGTCCTGTGACTATGACAGTGCTATTCCTTAGGTCTATCCGACTGTGTTGTAATAACGCTACGATTTTTCTGTTATTAAGTAGGGACCATACTGGCTTGGAGATGCTACAAGTTTTTAGCCCTGTTCATAGACTGTGTGCAATTTGTTTAGCTATACGATCTATATCCTCTTTGACCGATCCCAGTAGTCTAGCCACAGTATTCTCTGCTAGTTTGACAGACATACCTGCGCCGCTTTTGGCATCAGTTGATTAACCTAAATTTTACTAACTCAGAATTTAAATGTAGTTTTTGGGACACGAGGGACATCATATAGGAAACTATTTTTAAATAAACATACCTAACTGAAGCTGTCCTTTTATGCAGAGAACCAAGCCCTACAATAATAGGAAGAAAAAATTGCCTGTCATGGTTTCCATACCCTGGGGTGGTTTCTTCGCCGGGGGAGGAGATGAGGAATATTTTGGTCCGGATTATCTGATGGACTACGATGTGATATTTGTATCGATTAATTTTCGATTAGGAGTTTTTGGTAAGTGTAATTTTAAAAACCAATAAATAAAATCTTATTTCCTATAAATTAAATGGACAAGAAGATCTTATATATGCGGCCCTAGACCTTCAGCATAAATTCCTGCAATCCATGGGTCGAGGCAGTTATGAGGTCAGTCATTAAAGAGCGTATCTTGTTTATTTATTTTCTAAGTAAATAGTTTCAATTTTATTTTCTCTTTCTCTATGTGGTAGAATGAAAATCCAAATTTTGTGACAAAAGCCCTTTACTTTAAGATAAAACCGATTTATCGGAAAAAAAGTATTATTTATAATTTTTTTTTAGGTTTACTTTCAACGCTAGACGACGCTGCCCCAGGGAACTTTGGCTTAAAAGATCAAGTTTTGGCACTACAGTGGGTTCAAGAAAATATTAAATGTTTTGGGGGTAACAAGAAAGAAGTTACAATTATTGGTCAAAGTGCAGGAGCTGCCAGTGTCAGTTTACATTTAGTAAGCCCGGCTTCAAAAGGTCAGTTATTTACATTACAGGCTAAGAAAAACACCGATGGAGGTGCTGGTCATCGCCAAGAAACAGGAAGGGGTGACTGTCAGCACTGCCCCTCCCTAGGCTAGGTTTATAATAATTATTTTAACGAGGTTCTAAATTTAAAACATCCAGTTCTATAGTTGAAGGGCTTTATAGTACGTCGATGCTGTATAATGGTACTTCAGTAGTGCGGAAACCCGCTAGGGGGTACAAGCCAAAGCCTGCGTAGAGGGAGCAAGATAAGCTCGGAGCTCGTTGCCTGAGGTGTCGGACCTTTGCAACACTCTGGTATCTGAGACGCAGTTTTTAGCGATCTATCCTTTCGTTCAGCTGCTTTGAAATCGCAAGGTGTGCAACGCATGCCAAAGATGTCGGGCATAGGGAAAAATTACCATACTATCCATGACCGTCAAAAATCTCCAATCCTTCGATATTTAACCAGTTTACAAAAACAGATGGTCGGAGACGATCATTTGGAAACTGGTACTGAGGAAAGAGGGAGCCCTCTTTTGATGTCGACCTCGCAGGGACAGGCGTAAAGCTAGACAAGTGAGGTCACCGTGGGAGGTGACGGAAGTGCTTTCATATGTCTTAAGAGAGATAGGTGTAAGAGAGCTTATGTCAGAGCCCTTACGAGAAGAAAGTGTCTCAGATGGGCTACGCTATTATACCGGGCACATGTCGACTCGCGTAGGCTTGATAAAACTATAATAGGGAACTTACGGTGCGTAAACCCATTTCTGGAGACTAGGCCCCCTGGACGAGCATTAGTAACACAATAGTAAACTTGTTTCGGTGTGATTTGCAGCAGCAGCAGCAGCAGCAATAACGACGTAAATAAGTCAGAAGGACGAATTACAAGTATGTAATTTTTAAAATTAAAATTATATTGTAGGATTATTTAAAAATGCGATATCTCAGAGTGGTAGTGCATTAGCAGTATGGGCCACACCTTTTAATGAATTGCAAAAAACTGTTATTTCAACTCAAGCACAATTAGTTAACTGTTCGGATGCTGTGGGAGATAGCACACAACTAATAAAATGCTTTAGAAACGTTCCTGCCGAAGATATAGCACAGTCATTGGATGATTTTAAGGTAATACAGGGTGTTATAAAAAGGACTTATTATATTTAAATGGGTCATACCTTTTTTTTAACTAGTTGTCTAAAATAATTGGGTAAAAATCACCTTAAACCATACTAAATGCATCCCATTCAAATAGGAATATTATCGGTACGACGCGACTTGGCGTGTCGTTTTTTGAGCCATCCAAACCTAAGGATATATACTAATATACAGTGTGACCAGTAAAGTCCGCATCATATGGGATTTATTTTATTAATAGCTTTATTCGAAATTTGACTTTGGCATTTGGCATCAAGTTCTGCTTCTATTGAGATGAAAATTAAGGAAAAAATAGTAGTAACGTGATTCGCATTATCTGTCAAATTTTTTTTTTAAATAATTTAAAAGTGGGGTTATTTCTGAAAGTATCGAAAAAAGTTATAAGAAAAAGTTTTTTTTTAATGCAGTTTCTAGCGCGCATGCAAACTTTCAGCTGCATAAGATAATTTTGATTTTTTACCCATATTTTGTTAATTGCACCACTTTTGCAAAATAAGACTCAACGCAACCTACAAAAAACTTCTTAGTTTTGACAATGTTTTATTTCAGATGCATGTTCTTTAAAGTAGCGCCAGACTAAATGTGTGTTTTTCTACAAAATCAAAATTGGGCTATTAAAATTTGGTCGCATGTGATGCAAAGTTTCTTTGTTTTTGACCCTGTATAAGGTAACTTCATAAAATAAGTATTTTTAAAAACGTAGTTTGTGTCTGAAAGTAATACACCTTAATATTAAGACAAGAAAGAACCCAGTATCATCAGTAAAGTGTTCATTAAGTAGAAAATAAATTTTAGTGGTGGGTAAAAAATCAAAATTATCTTATGCAGCTAAAATTTTGCATGTGGGCTAGAAACTTCATTTAAAAAAAACTTTTTCTTATAACTTTTTTCGATACTTTCAGAAATAACCCCACTTTTAAATTATTTAAAACAAAATAAAAATTTGACAGATAATGCGAATCACGTGACTACTATTTTTTTGCTTACTTTTCATCTCGATCGAAGCAGAGCTTGATGCCAAAGTCAAATTTCGAATAAAGTTATTAATAAAAAAAATCCCATATGATGCGGACTTTACTGGTCACACTGTAGATATCTTCATTTACTACTTAGGCATCTCTATTCTAAAAAGTTTATTTACCCAATTATTAAGGCTGTTTTCTTTAAAAATTAAATCGTATTTTGCTTTTAGACTTTTTATCAGTACCCATATTCTCCATACACGCTGGTTGTTGAGAATGAAACTGCAAAGAATCCACATCCATTTTTAACCAAAACACCTTTGGAATACTTGGAAGCTGGAGAATTTCAAAAAGTTCCATGGTTAACAGGAACTGTGAAAAACGAAGGGTTGGTGGTAGTTTCTGGTTAGTCAATAAATATATGACAATATATTAAACTATAATAAACAATGCAATACAGTGCGCTATCGTACCTTTTCTGAGAACCATTTATTTCAAAGCATTTACCTTCACACTTTCTGAGGCATTCACACTGTAGTAATTCTTGAAATACCTAAAAGCAATAATTTAAGTAACCTTATCATAAATATACAAGGAATATTGGTTATTGATGTAGATATGTTTGAATCAAAATTAAATATAGAGTAAGGTTATTTAACACATTCGCTGCCAAGCCAAATTTGTAAAATTGGCCTCCCAGGCCAATGTTGAATCCTATAAGAGACGGCAATTTTAAGACTATTGGGTATAGCATTTTTTTTTTTGATGTGTTTTTTACGTGTTTTTTTTAAAAAAAACCTAAACAGACACCGGTGTCTGACGTGGCGTGGTGAAACCATTTTCCCATAACGCGCCACAGAAGACACTCTGAGAAGAAATTTTTCTTACATGGTTACGCCACAGCGGACACCTTAGCGGACACGACGTAGATAGCGGACACATCAAATCCGCCCATCGTATAGAGCTATAGCCCTACTGTAAGGAGTGTAAGGAGACTTCAGTTGGAAGTAAGATAACGTTGTGTCTACTGTTAGTTCTCCGTTGCAAATTTAGGCCGATTTACGTGATTTATTTTATTACATTCTATTTTTGTGCAAAAATGAATAACAGAACCGGAAGATTTATGTATTTTGTGACCAATGAAGAACCAGGGAGTGATTTCTTTATATCTGTTTATTATAATATAACACCTGATATAATGTGTTAACATTTTGATTACATTTCTTAAAAGAAAATAAATAAATTCAAAACGCGCTTTAAATTTTTATTGAAATATTGGGTGTATGGAAATTAATTAAAAAAATTAAGTCTGCTCGCCATAGCGGACACAATAGCAGACACGTGTTATAAAATCTATTAACATTGCCCAATCAAAAAACCAAGATAAATGGACTGTGCCGCAGCGCCAATACAGACACCTCATATGAAAACTTTTATAGAAAAGTGTGTCCGCTGAGCAGTGTCGTTGAATAACTGTAGCGGACACGGGTGTCTGACGTGGCGTGGTAAAATCATAGCTGATCAGAGACCGGTGTCCGCCATGGCAGCGAATGTGTTAAAGATATAAACTGAATAAAATTATAGTATTATCGGATACAGTAAAACAAAGTTCAACTTGTAAATTTCCACTATGTTAACAAGAAAATGACATGTTTCACTGTAGCTTCGTAAGATGACAATCATTTAATAATAGATGAAAATAAAAAGGGGATGCAATAAAATTTAAGTATTGAAGATGTAAATAGAACAGTGAAAGGGTTACAATAGCGGGAAATTCCAACAGAGGGTTTAAAAAATTAAATTAGGTTCATACTGGGTAATTTAAAAAATCTTAAGTATATGGTCAACAGAATAAATTTAACAAAGGTGAATTATTTAAATCTAATTGATCATTAAGTAACAGATCCTTATTTTTAGGTTTATTTATTTCCATAGATTGTAACAAATTTGTGACTTTGTCACGTTCTTTGGACAACCTAGCAAAGTAATTGGCAATTTTCTTAACAAACTTGATATAAATTTGTGTTACAAAACTAATAACTATTTAAGTAAATTTATTAAAAACAATAAAACTAAAAGCGTAAAAACAAAAAATCAGGCGTCTATAAATTAAAACGCAAAGATTGTCCTAAAACATACATTGGCCAAACGGGTAGATATTTCAACAAAAGAATACAGAAACATTCTAACAGTTCTCTAAAAAATAAAACAGACTTAAACTATGCTAACCATTTACTTAATTATCAACATAATTTCGATCCTTCCTTTAAAATCTTACATACAGAAAACAAAGGCATAAAACTAAATTTGTTAGAATCTATGGAAATAAATAAACTTAAAAATACTGACCTGTTACCTAATGATCAATTAGACTTAAATAATTCACCTTTGTTAAATTTATTTTGTTGACCATATTATACTTAAGATTTTGTAAATTACCCATATTGTACTGTATTTAATTTTTTTAAACCCTCTTTTGGATTTTCATGCAATTGTAACCCTTCCACTGTTTTATTTAGCTTCAATAATTTAATTTTATTGCACCCATTTTTATTTTTTATTTTCACCTTTTATTAAATGATTGTCATGTGACGAAGCTACAGTGTTAGCGAAACATGTAATTTTCTTGTTAATATAGTGGAAATTTACAAGTTCAACTTTGCTTTACTGTATCCCATAATACTATAATTATGGATTTCTACCTAGTATCGGCTGTATCAATTAATTTGAATAAAATTATACGGTTTCAATTGTTTAAATATGTAGATAGTTCTACAGTATGAGCTTGTAACTTGGAATAAATTCAGTAAATCCAGTTCAATTTTTGTTTTGGAAAAATTCTTGACACCGGTATTAAATTTTTTTTTAATTGTGGTATTCTTTTGTAAAAAAAATATTGATACAGAGCGTCCCATATTAGAGATATGACGAAGAAGTATCAACTAACATAATGAACAAAGTAAATAAAAAGTAGTTAATGCTTCTGTTAGGGCATTTGAAAATGTATTGTATATTATTTACTTCTACTTTGAAGGCAGTACGTTTCTTATCAGCCAATACTTTCTGGCGTGTACTACTTTTTAGTTATTGACCAAATTTAATAAATAACGAATTCAGTGACTCTATTGTTACTTCAATAGTAATATTAAATAAATTAATAATAAATATTAATAAAATGCCGAACATTACTATTCCAAAAACATGTTTAACAAATAACATAAAAGTGTGAGTATCTTCTTTCCCCTTACTTAATTGTAATTATTATTTTAGTAAATAATTTATTGTTGTAGTTCGTCCAACCTATTAAATTAAATTAAAAATAATTAAAAAATAGAATAAATAGCGTTTTTCAGATTACTTGTAAAGTTTGGGTTTGTTCGCGGCGCAGCGTATCCCCTGCTTCACTATTATCCAAATCTGATCCTTCATTCCAAATGGTGAAACCGAAATTTGTCCTCGTTCTAACCATGCAATAAGTAATCTTCTTGACCAACTTATATTTGGAATTTTTCACTTAGCACAGAATGATAGGTGGCGTTATCCATGATAATAAGTGACGGTCCTTTTCGGTGTCGGTGTTTTTCAAACCATTTCCCGAAGTTTTCGCTATTCATCGCATCCTGATAATCACCACATTTTAGGCCAGACTTAAGTATCAAATTTGCTTTATTCACAAATCCATTTTCTGAACCAGCATGTAGAATAATATGTCGTACACCCTCTAACGATTTTTTTTAACTGCATGAAGAGTATCATCTTGCCAACTTCGCCTAAAAGCCCCTATACTGTATAGCCAGGTTTCATCCAAAAATTCAGGTTTTAAGAAAAATTGAGAGTTGCCGTTATTCTTAAATTCTCTTAAAAGATTCTACTCGATTTTGGGCTATAGGGGGTTGCTCTATTAAGAAAACGCCGGTTTGATGTAGTACATTTACGCGATTTAAATTTAAATTTTTTTTAAACAGTCTCTTTTATGGTATGTTCATGAATTTCGTGAAGTTGTCGACCATGGGATGGCAACATAGCTACATTATTGCGATGCCTAAAATCAACATCGTTCTCTATACCCTTTGCCTTAATTCGTTGGATTGTCGAACACGAAACTCTCCAAGCAGCAGAAACTTTTTAAAACAGATAGGTATTTATAAAAACATTGATATACAGGGCGATCCTTAAGTACATCGAGAAAATCTAGGATATGATTCCTGGCATCAATTTAAGTTGAAAAGTTTATGTGGGTTTATGCCCTAAAATCCTTACCCTCTAAGATACAGGGTGTTAAAATATTTTAAAAAAATATTTATTTTAGTTAAATTTCGAAAATCCTTAAAGATACGGTATTGAAAATTCGTGCTTATTTATTTTCTAATAACTACACCATTTCATTAAAAAAGGTTTTGCTTCCTTCCACCAGTGGCGTGCGTACCAGATACCGTCAATATTGTTTTGGTGAAAATATTTGATACGCCACTGATTTTTTTAACTCTGATGCATTATTGATATAAGCTGAACAAGAGTTGTCTCTACTATGTTTTTGAATAAAGCAGTAGATTTAAAGAAAAATGGAAAAATAAAAAAAAAACTTTGTCATAGCTTATTAGACTATTTTTCCAAAGTGTCACAGATTGTGGAAATGTCACAAAATTAAATGAAAAACAAAAAAAAAATCATTTAAAGCTTAAGTGCATCGTTTTTGTGGACTGTTGTCGATCAAAAGTTTTAAAGTTGTGATCTTAGAAACCGTATAATAATGTCATGCGAAAGTATTAAAAACACCCCAGCAATTTTTGAAAATGTTAGAACTTCCATGAGAAGATGGCTAGATGCTTGTATTTTAGCAGAAGATGACCACTTTCAACAGTTTCATTAAAACCAGTATGTTAAATTATTTGTTAAATTACTTGTTAAGTAACTTGTTAAATTACTTGTGGCATAAATAATTCATAACATGTTTTGTACTTATTTATTAAGTAAGTAAATTAATTTTGTCCCATACGGCATCAGAGTTATCTTTAAATCTACTGCATTTTTCAAAAACATAGTAGAGACAACTCTTGTTTAGCTTGTATCAATAATGCATAAAAATGTATCAGAGTTTTAAAAAATCAGTGGCGTATCAAATATTTTCACCGAAACAGTATTGATGGTATCTGGTACGCACGCCACTGGTGGAAGGAAGCAAAACCTTTTTTAATGAAAACATGTAGTTTGATCCAAAATGGATAATCACGAATTTTCAATACCGTATCTTTAAGAATTTTCGAAATTTAACTAAAATAAATATTTTTTAAAAATATTTTAACACCCTGTATCTTAGAGGGTAAGCATTTTAGGGCATAAGTCCATATGAACTTTTCATCTTAAATTGATGCCAGGAATCATATTCTAAATTTTCTTGATGTACTTAAGGATCACCCTGTATATTTTTCATGTTTATTATTTATGTTTTCACAATTCCTGCTTTATTATATTGGCTTGGCTCAAAGGGTAAAAGAGTATTTCCGGCATTACTTTCTTTTTGAAAATAATCAAATATTTTACAAATAATGCTTGTTCTTTTTCACAATACCGTGACGTCTTTAAAATAATGTTGATTAAAAATGTCACTGTCAAAAATAACAGTACAACTTTTTATACTAGTAAAATTATACGACATTTATTAATATTAACGCAAATTACCGATCTCACCTAGTTCACGAATGTTAAAAAGATAAACACTAGTCATGACGTAACAGTCAGCGGTCATTGAACAGACTTCACAATGAGTTTTGCATCACCATAGACCGACCATGGGAATCCATATTTAAATTTTGCTACCCCAAATATTGGCTCCCCTATCAATTTTATATCAAAATTGAATAAATATTTTTTGAAGGTCCTTATACAGTGTCCGCAAGAAAGTCCGCATCAAATGGGATTTTTTTTTATTATTAGGTATAGGTAAAAATTGAAAAAGCAGTTAGTTTTTGCTTACCTAAAAACCAAAAATGACGTATACTGAAGCAGCTGCACAACTTGCGTTACTTGTCAAATTTGACATTTTTAATAAAATAGCTTCAAAAATGCCCTTATTTATAAAAATATCGAAAAACTTTATTCGAGAAAGTTGGTTATTTAGGCATTTTTAGCTTCTGTACGAAATTTTGACAGTCTAATATAATTTTTATTTTTTGCCAGATTCTTGAAAATTTTGATCGACCCTCGTAGATTAACTTTTATACATCGTTGTAAAACCATTTGCCTTTACTTTATTTGTAATCTTAATGCAATTTTGTGTAAAATTTTTGTTTCCAATTATTTATTTTGCTTCAAAAACTGAAATTGTTATTGATCAATATGTAATGTTTGATGCAAAGTTTATCTAATTACATCAGTTTTGTCAAAACCGACGTTTCTTATTTTTCTTAAGTTAGTAAACAGATGTACAAAAAGAAAATATTAGGAAGCTTTCGTTGAAATTTAATTAAATTAATAATTAAACTATATTTTTGTTGAATAAAATGTTTCGAGCGATTAATATTTATTCTTTTTGATCCAATATTAATTCAGTAAAATTTCAATGAAAGCTTCCTAATATTTTCTTTTTGTACATCTGTTTACTAACTTATGAAAAAGGAGAAACGTCGGTTTTGACAAAACTGATGTAATTAGATAAACTTTGCATCAAACATTACATACTGATCAATAACAATTTCAATTTTTGAAGCAAAATAAATAATTGGAAACAAAAATTTTACACAAAATTGCATTAAGATTACAAATGAAGTAAAGGCAAATGGTTTTACATCGATGTATAAAAGTTAATCTACGAGTGTTGATCAAAATTTTCAAGAATCTGGCAAAAAATAAAAATTGTATTGGACTGTCAAAATTTCGTACAAAGGCTAATAATGCCTTAATAAACAACTTTATCGAATAAAGTTTTTCGATATTTTGATAAATAAGGGCATTTTTGAACCTATTTTATTAAAAATGTCAAATTTGACAAGTAACGCAAGTTGTGCAGCTGCTTCAGTATACGTCATTTTTGGTTTTTAGGTAAGCAAAAACTAACTGCTTTTTCAATTTTCACCTATACGCAATAATAAATAAAAATCCCATTTAATGCGGACTTTCTTGCGGACACTGTATGATGGACTCGCACCTAAATTTGTTTTATTTTCTAATAAGCCAATTAAGTAGTATATTAAAGTACACGTTTTATAAGAAGCGGTTTTAGCGCACGCGTCTATTTTTAAAAACGAGCCACAAAGTGGCGAGTTTTTTTATTGACACTGGGGCTAAAACGCCTTATGAAACATGTGCTTTAAACATTTTTTTCTATTTCACCTTTTATAATCAAGAAAAATACATTTTAAAAAGAAAATAAATCCTTCAAATTTTGTAAATTTTTATGTCTAAATTTTATGTTGGTAATACTATTTTTTATCATAGTAGCCTCTGGACAACAAAAATTATTTTGCGAACTGTAATTTTTTGATTTATGGCCCCATTTTCACCACGAGATTCTAAAGTTATTTTAGCGATATGAGATTTGAAATTGGACGGAATACATTGTGTGATCCTTGTACATTCGGTACATATACAGAGCGTTCGGAAATTCGGGAGATTTTGCTACTTTTTTTCGAATTTCAAAAGACGTGATTTTACGTCACGGCATTGCAATTCAGTATAGGGAAAATGGAAAATTCAAATAAAGTTGAAGTTAAAATCGACATTAGAAGGTTGGTATAGTAAAAATCTCGAATACTCTCGCAAGATGGGGGCAAAGTCACGTGACACTCTGTCAATGTTGGTCTATTAAATTTTTATAAGTTGGCATGAATTACAGGACCGGACTTGAAAATTATACATGTGATACCTTCTAAAACAATTTATGCAATAGTCTCATCGGTTCTACCGCTTTAATATTGCCAAATAATAAGTAATAAGTACCTAATAATTTCTTTTGAAAGTTTTGTTTTATAATTATTATAATTTAAGGTAGGTAATAATAAGCATGAATTTCTATATGGTTTAAAGATAAAGTGTCAAAATAGATTTAAAAAGTTTATAATATTATAAATATCCAAACCTTAAAAATACTAAACTAACTGAAACACAACTTAAAATAGGATTCTGTCACTCATATTTAGAACAGATTTTTTTTTTGTTTTATTTGTTCAGATTATACCTATAGGTAAAATACCTACAGTTCAACATAAACTAATTGAATTCAAGTTATTACATTCACTGTCAAGAAAATCCCCATATATGACTTACGTAAGGTACGTAGACCCAAAAATATGGTTTTTATAGAATTTGTTGGCTATGGTACGGTTACATTTCTAAACTTGTATGTGGGCTAACATAAAGTTAAAAGTTTCAATATAGCAGGGATTTAATTTTTCTGGTGGAAACCCTACTTGAGTTTTTGACTTACATAAGGTACGTAGACCCAAAAGTGGTTTTTATGGAATTTGTTGATTATGATACAATTACATTATTTCTAAACTTGTATGTGGGCTAACATAAAATTAAAAGCTTCAATATAGCTAGGGATTTAATTTTTCTGTCAATGGAAACCCTAATTTAACAATTTTTAACTTAACGTAAGGTACGAAGACCCAAATACGGTTTTAATAGAATTTGTTGGTTATGATACAGTTACATTCCTAAACTTGTATGTAGGCTAACATAAAGTTAAAAGCTTTAGTTTAGCCAGGAATTAAATTTTTCTGTCAGTGGAAACCCTACTTTAACAGTTTTTGACTTACGTAGGGTACGTAGACCCAAAAGTGGTTTTTATGGAATTTGTTTGTTAAAATGCAATTTATTGATACAGTTACATTTCTAAACTTGTATGTAGGCTAACTTTATGTTAAAAACTTTTTTTTATTGTCATGCAAACAATAATAATAGTAATATCAAATAATAATTTCACTTATGTAAGGTTCGTAGACACAGAACATAGAATTATATATTTGTTCGCTATCCTATTACATACTAATATGGTTAGCTATTTTAACTATTATAGTAACATAATTTTACTTACTATTACCTACAATAATAATAATAATAATAATAATAATAATAATAATAATAATAATAATAATAATAATAATAATAATAATAATAACAACAATAATAAAAATAATTCCTTCAAAATCAAATAGCTGCTTTTTAAAGGTTAATAATATGGAAAGCTGTTTTGGCATTTGGTAGAACTAGGCGATACCCGGTTTTATCAACCTACCCGGTTTTGTCCAACTCTCCCCTGCCTACCTAAGTCAGGGAAATACTTAATTTCTACTTATTTTTCTTGAAACAGAAAAGGATATCTAGATAATGTAAAATGCAAAAATTATACATTAGAAACCTAACCTTAACGAACAAACATTTTAAGAACAAAAATTTTACAAACTTACTTTTCGACAAAAACGGCGTTAAGATGAAATAAAACTTATTACTTATCGATGAAATCAACTAACGAGCAAGGCACACATTAATAATAATTATGATTCCTAATGAAAAAGAATTAAAAATTTTTAACCTGTATCTAAATTTTTGGTCAAATGAATAATAATTGTAGGTACTTACAATTAAATGTAACAAAAACGCAGTTTATAGCTCGGTGTTTGGGTTCATTACGGTCCGCTACAAATCTAGGGATATTATTATGTCCCAATATCAGCTGATCGATGACAAAAAACCGCTGTCATCTGTTTTAAAACGAGACTATTCGTGATATTTAGTATAGATAGAATTTTGGATAGGATTTGGCAGAAAATGATAGCTTGAGGCATCTACAAAAGATTGATTTATAGATTTATGCAACCAAAATACATTACTGTTATCCACACAGAATAAAAAAGTAAGTTATCAAGCTATTTTTCCTCTGCGAAAAATGGGTTTTCTCGTAAATCACAAAGGCCGCGCAAGTCAATGAAATAAAACATGTCATGTAGGGCCAACCTTTAAATTAATAATAAAATTCGGAGTTCGAAATAGATATATTTCGAACTCGCTAGCGCGTTCGAAATAGATCTATTTCGAGACAAAATTAGAAAAATATTTTTCGAAGGTCCTTAATATGATAGACTCGCACATAAATTTTTTTTATTTTCTAATAAGCCACGCTTTTATTAGCTTCACCTGTATGTTTAGTTGTTTGTTTGTTTGTTCGTAACCGACTTCTTTGAATCCGATTTTGACCCACTTTAAACGGTCAGATTTAATTTAAATT
The DNA here is from genome assembly GCA_963969555.1 of Polydrusus pterygomalis. Taxonomy (NCBI): domain Eukaryota; kingdom Metazoa; phylum Arthropoda; class Insecta; order Coleoptera; family Curculionidae; genus Polydrusus; species Polydrusus pterygomalis. The sequence continues at coordinate 23,525,023 of OZ018375.1, forward strand.
TTGTAGACTTATCAAGAACCGCTGACAATATAATATTCTACACGCGAAAAATTCTCCTGTCAAATTTTGACAGTTGTCAGGTATAAAACGAAGAAGCGCTTTTAACGAAACAAATTATGGGATCGTATAGTATTCAATACGGAGACTTCGGCAAAAATAAGCAAAAAATTCTCCTGTCAAAATTTGACAGCTGTCAATATGTCAAATCGTTTAAAAAAAAATGGAATTAATGAAAAAACTATAAGGTCGTATGTATATTGACGGTGGAAAGTTGAGAAAAAAACCCAAAAAATTCTCCTGTCAAATTTTGACAGCTGTCAGGTATAAAACGAAGAAGCGATTTTGACAAAACAAATTATGGGGTCGTATAGTATTCGAAGCGGAGACTTCGGAAAAAATAAGCAAAAAATTATCCTGTCAAAATTTGACAGCTGTCAATATGTCAAATCGTTTAAAAAAATGATATTGATAAAAAAACTATAAGGTCGTATGTATATTGACGGTGGAAAGTTGAGAAAAATACGCAAAAAATTCTCTGGTCAAAATTTGACACCTGTTAATATGTCAGAATTATTACAATAACCGATAGTAATGAAACAAACGTGGGGTCGTATAGATTGTCTCTAAAAATGGAGGAAAATTCAAAAAAAAAATCTACTCGTACGTATGTATGTTTTTTTGTAACCGACTTCTTTGAACCCGATTTTGACCCATTTTAAACGGTCAGATTTAATTTAAATTTTGTAGACTTATCAAGAACCGCTGAGAATACAATAATCTACTAATCTAGCTCAACCTACTAAAAAAAAATTTTCTTAACAATAACTCAAACTAAAAAATTAAAAATAAATATAATTTAAAAAAAAAACAAAAAACACGCTTTAATAATTAATCAAACTAAAAAGCGAAAAATAAATATAATTTAAAATAATTCTTGAAATTCTTAATATACGGAGCAAATAATAATGAACGATTAGGTCAAAATTATTGTGAAAAAAGCGTGGGTCCCTTTGTGCTATATTTTTCGTATTTCGAGCACCTTACGCTTTTTTCACAATAATACTTATGTTTATCGTTCATAATTATTTTCTGCCTATATTAAGAATTTCAAGAATTATTTTAAACTATAATATTTATTTTCCGCTTTTTAGTTTGATTAATTATTAAAGCGTGTTTTTTAGTTTTTTTAAACTATATTTATTATTAGTTTTAACATATTTTACAGTAGGTATTTAGGAAAAAATTACAATGATTAAGTGGTACTAAACAGAAAATAATTCTGAAATGTTCTCTGCGATGTTTCCAAGTAAAACAACAGTCCTAACTGAATACTGTTCGTAATTTTGAAAATAAAGCAACTGTATTTTAACATATTCAAAAAAGTCTAATACATTTAGGAGATAAAATAAATAGGAGAGCCCAGTGGCGCAACCAAGGGGGGGGGGGCTGCCGGGCTGCAGCCCCCCCCCCCCGAGCTTTAGCCTATTCGTTTAATTGCAAACCAATTTTTCATGTCACGCGAACTATTTTCGCATATTTTTTGCGATCTCAATGTTTTATGGATTTGTAATTTTTTTGCTTATCAATGTAATATGGAATCTTACGTTTTTTGAGTAATTAAAGTATAAATTTTAATAAATAGCTCAAAATTGTACATAATGATTAAACAAAAATTTCGGATTCGAGTTTTTTCCGTTTCTTTGCACTTTTTGAGAATATTTACCATAGTAATGTATATATTTTTTTTACGCCATCAGAAAGTGGAGATTTCAACGAACAAAACGCCCACTTTTTTAAAACAGCAGATATTTTGACTTGAGAATTTTTGATTGAAAATAAGGGTGCTTTTTCGATATTAAGTCAAAATAAGGTGATAAAATAAATATTTTAAATCAAAATAATTACAGTGTGTTTGGGACATAAAAAGGTAAGTTATCACCAAATTTCGTGAAAACATAATTTTTTTTGTAAAAGATAAAAATAAAAAAACAAAAACTTGGTTATTTGAATTTTTCACATAAATTTTGAGGCAATGTGAAAAAAGTGTTAAAACAAAAGTTGTAGATCTTTTTATTACCTACAACTTTGCTATTTAACGTTTTTCCATAGGACTTGTAGTTTTCCCGGAAATCGAGATAAATCGTTTCCTAGCCTTAAAAACTCACCCCCTTCAACTTCCCGACCTCGGATCGCCCGTAAATTATTTTTTCTTTCATTTTTATTATGTTCTCTTTCTTTTCCAATGGGTTTCATCCTACTATTATTTTTTTTTGTTTCAAAAATTATCGACCCTGGTCTACCTATTTATGCGAACCACGATATTGATATTACCGTGGAAGAAATTCTGGAGGAAATGGCAAAAACAAAACGAAGAATTTTACTTTAATATTAGTATTATTAGTGATTATTTACAACTTATTGTATAAGGTTTTTGTTTTATTTTAGTATAAGTATGCTTAATATATGCGTTACTTATTTTAAATAAATTTTTACTAATTAAAATAAAATCTCAAAATTTTTTTTTCATAAATATTTCGTTAGGGCTAGTATTATTGCAGAAGTTTTAGAGGGCTGTCGCTCTCGTCAATCATACGTATTTTACCCCAAAAATGGCGTGGCACCCAAAAAAATTTTCGCCTGCGGCGCAAGAAGTTAAAGCCCCCCCCGAACAAAATTTCTGGTTGCGCCACTGGGAGAGCCCATATTTGAAGGTAGCAAAATTTACATGGGATAGAGAAAAAAGGTTGTTTAGTACCTCGTAACAATTGTTTAAATCTGGAAAAAAAATAAACACTTATTGAGTGAGTATACCTATTTTTTAGGACTTTTGGGACCTGAACAAGCAAGAACCGATTTAAATAGTAGTTTTTCCAGTACTTTGACAAGCTTGTTAGGTCTTTCCCTAAGCACCAATGATCCAGATGGTTTGTACAAAAAAATATCGCAGCAATATCTGGGTGGCAATGATTTTGTCACTGATGACGAAGAGTGGGAACAAGGATTTATAGAAGTAAGCATTTTGTCAACAGGGTTTTTTAGTGGTTTAAATGGTCAAATTTTTCCATAAGTACCAGAATTATGCCGGATGTTATCTGTACTATTATACTGGGTGACAACGAAAGTACTTTCCAGCGTGTCACGTTCTTATAAAAAAAAAGGATATTATCAAATTTTGATTGGTTATATGGTTGCACTGAGCTCACATTCTCAGTACTTAAACGTCTGTCACTCCCGGTTTACCGGAAGTGCACACAACTTTGTTATTTTAAATAAAACACCCGGTATATTTTAAATGATACGTATTCTATGAAGAATTCTAAGCAATAGGTATGTGTCATATGCTATACCTATCTAAGGCAGGTTCCGGGAAAATAACGATGGAAATTGTCAAATTAGCAACACATTTTATATTGTTTTGACAAAAAAAGCAAATGAATAAGTAAGAAATGTATTATTATTTTTTTACTTCTTGTTAGGTATTCCGTATGAATAAGTAATAATTATGTCACTTCCGGTTTAACCGGAAACCGCAAAATTTGACATTCAAACACAAACGTCCCTCTTTTAAATCTAATTTTCAAAATCATCTTACTTTTCTAAATTTTTATTTATGCTTACCTGTGTCTAGAGTTATTAATTTTAAAATAGAAGCAATTAAATATTTACTTACATTATCCAATAAGCAACAATTGATGTTAATTTATTCATAGTTTCATCTGAGGTAGCTATGGATCCCCACAAATCTGTTTACTAATTTCAACTTACTGTTTTACGACATTATAGCCATATTATTATTTTTTAATTTATTCCTTACTTTCTCATTCTAAGTGACTCATTTTTAAGAAAAGTTAGAACTGCATTTTTATACGCCTAACTAAATTTTTAATTGCTAATATCTTAAAAACTAATAACTTTAGAGATAGGGAGGCATAAATAAAAAATATTAAAAAAAGGAAAATAATTTTAAAAACTAGATTTAAAAAGGGGAGTGCGTTTAAAATCATTGAAGACATTTAAGTTTGAATGTCAAATTTTGCAGGACCTCCGTTTAAACCGGAAGTTGTAACTGATTCCAGCGGTAAGTAAAAAAGAAAAAAATAATATTATATATGATGCTTGTTCATTTGTATTTTGTAAAAACAATAAAAGGAGTGGGTAATTTGACATTTTCCATCGCCATTTTCTCGGAAACTGTCTGAGATAGTTATAGGATATGATGCACCATCAGAATTGTTCGTAAAATAGGTATTCTATTTAAAATAACAAAATTATTTGCACTTCCGGTTCAACCGGAAGTGACAATCAGACATTTGAATACTGAAAATGTGCGCACAGTGCAACCATATAACCTGCAAGAGTTTCATAATTATGTTTTTTTATAAAAATGTGACAAGCAGGGCAGTAATTTCGTTGTCACCTCCTAAAAAAATGTAAAGTGACTGACTAACGGACTGACTGATTTATCAACGCCCAGCCTAAACGCCAATCCTAGAATTATAAAATTTTGAGGGTGTCTTCTCCTTCTGACGTCAGCATCACTAAGAAAAAATTTTTAAAAAATTAATCCGTAAAGGGACAAAAATGGGGGTAAAAGTTTTATTGGGATTTCCGTATCTCAGAACATAAAACTTTTAAAGTTCTAAAAACTGGTCTAGTATATATAAGTTCTTTTTATAAAATAATAATATGGGTATTTCGTAATTTTTTTCAAATTTACTTAGGCGTTGAAAACAGGGGTGTAGAATATTTTGAGGGAGATACCTGTAATTTAAAGCTAAATTACTGCAAACTGGTACTATGCGTACTCTGTTAAAATAAGCAAGTACATGCTTTGATGTTTTGGGAAATTTGTCCCCCAATACGCAGAAATTTAAAAGGTACCTACAAAAATTATGTAGATATACACTAAAACTACAAAAACTCGTAGTTATATTTAACTTATTTACTCTGGAATTTGAAACATTTTAGTGTAAAATAACCTCCAGGGCTCCTTCCTATAAAAATGGAAGGAAAAAAATACACTTTTTTTATTAAGGATTTTCCCTCTTAGCATTTTGACATACAATATTTCTCTTACAATTATTAAACACAACAATCAAAATACTTTTACCTATTACTGCAATGCAGCATGCCAGAGTACGTACAATTTATTCCCTACGTGATTATAAATACAATAATTGAATATAAAAAAATAAAATGTTTCTTCTTTCCTCTCAACTAAAACTCAATCGCAATAATTTCATTCATTAATAATAACACTATACAGGGTCCTGCACCTCACCTCCCGTATTCTATAGCTTATATAGTAATTAAGTTAAGTTTAGATAACACGCCATATATTTTCTTACTTATTTGGGTGTCTCCTATATTTACCTACACACCTCTAAAATTTTATTAAAATCGATTCAGTATTATAGGCGACAAAAAATAAAAACTAAAAAATATCAGTTTTGCACCACTGGTTTTAAAAATTAATAAAAAATAAAAATAATGTCTCGTTAATAAAATTAAATAAACATACTTATTAAATAAAGTCAAGCAGTCTCGTTAGCCTAGTTTGACCAATACGAATTGTACAGGGTGTCCAAAGTTTTGTGTCAAACTTTGCAAACTTTAAAGCAATTTATTTTACTTATTTCCAATAGGAACCCCTGTATCTTTTTATGTCATTCGATGCAGAATTAAAAATCAAACATTTGTCCTAGTTACAACTCTATCGCAATTTCTAACGCATCAAGACTTATTTGCATAAAACTAATTTTATCAACTATTCCAACAGTCATTATTATGAAAGAGACCATTTTGACTTTAGTAATCTAAAAGTTTCTAATATTGTTAAATTGTTTTTAATTAAAGTTGTTATAAGTTATTTACGGGAACGGGAAATGTAAACTACCCAAAACCAGTGAGAAATAAACCGGTCCGAACTAAAGAAAATCAATTGGCTATGCTATTATCTGTTATTGAAAATCCTTCAGTTAGTCAATCAGTAGTCGCTGATGCCGTAGATGTAAACGAAAGAACAGTTCAACGAATTTTAAAAGATAACCATCTCCACGATTATCATTTCCAGTTAATAATTACAAATAATTTAAAAATATTTGAAAGTTTTAGATTACTAAAGTCAAAAACAGTCTCTTATCACTTTAATAAACTTCAATACCAATAAATTGTTTTTCAAAGCTACCTTCGATATTTATTCATAATAATGACTGTTGGAATAGTTAATATTATGAGTTTTCTGCAAATAAGTCTTGATACGTTAGAAATTACGATAGGGTTGTAATTAGGACAACAAATGTTTGATTTTTAATTCTGCATCGAATGACATAAAAAGATACAGGTTTTCCTATTTGGACACGTATTAGTAATTCTTGGTTAACAAGACTGTTAGACTTTATTTAATAGGTGTATTTGTATAATTTTATTAACGAGGCATTATTTTTGTTTTTTATTAATTTTTAAAACCAGTGGTACAAAACACTGATAATTATAGTTTTTATTTTTTTTCGTCTATAATACTGAATCGATTTTAATCAAAATTTAGGAGTATGTAGGTAATAATAGAAGGCACCCAAATAAGTATATAAGAACATATATGGCGTGTAATCTAAAAAAATACATCCTTATGACGTCACACTTTTTTGGAAGTATGAAAAAAATATTTTCTTGAAATGCGCCCCAAGATACAGGAAAGGTTTGCAAAATATCAAAATCCTTAATTAATAAGTGAGCTATAGAAGACGGGAGGTGAGGTGCAGGACCCTGTATATTGACAGCCTAGGCATTTCCTTAAGGCTTCTTTTAATTTTTACTTAAGTAAAAATGTATTAATACTTTAAAGAAAAAAATTTTAATTATTACTTATATAGATATGTATTTAAAATCCTTGCCACACCCTGCACGCTGCACGGAGTCGGAATTTTACCGCTTTCTCGCTCTTCTGCCTTTGTTTTACACGTACGAATGTTTGATGCAAACAAATAGGCAGTTCATGAATAAAAGGTTTGATTTATTTTATAAGAGGTCTTTGGATGTAACATAATTACGGTAAGATATATATGAAGCAAAAGTAGTAAAATTTGTTGGTTGAAACCAATTTAAAGAAATATTTATGAAAAATTCTCGAAAATTAAAAATTTCAAAAATTTTCTGAAATTCAAACGCTTAATACCATGGTGCACAGCTGACAGTTCCAGAAAGACAGAAATGAAAGGAAACAAAATAGTAAAGTAGGCCCGGCAAATCTATGAGATCACAGAGAAATAGATGCATTGGAGTATAATATGCAAAAAAATGATTTAGGGTATTTTAATGTAAGTACCTTATTGGTCTAAAATAAACCAGAGAGCCAATATTGTACTCTAAATTTTGCATGCATGGATGGGATTTTCTATATTGCGCCAGGCGAACATAGACAATTACCTTTAGATACGTACAGCTTATCTCGTGCGCAAACAAAAGTTAAGTTTTATGGGTGAAAAAATACGTCCGAATGTATGGTTCGCCGAAAAGATGCATTCCCTCCCAGCAGCATTGGGCTTGCGCACAAACCTCTTGGTATTAGGTTTTCCTTTTAGCGACATCCTCAAATACACACCAGAACAGGCTCGGCGCCATTTTTGTTGTGGAGTTTTATGTTTTCTCTGTGAATTTCTTGATATGTGTAAAGTGGTTATGCAGCAATCTAATTTTTTTGGTGTAGGGGAGTGTGGGGCAAGTTCGCCATACAGGGCAAGTACGCCAATGCGATTTTCTTAACATCGGAGCAGTTCGGGAAAGTCCGGATGTTGTTAACTGATGCACCTGATCACCCATATTATGTTAATTCAAAAGAAACCGTTGGCCTAGACAGATGCACGTGGTTACAGTTGAGCATTATCGTATACCGAAGTTTTCGGTATAAGAGTTTACAAATATTCTAGAACTAGTTTCACAGTTTTAAAATTTATTTTAGCAGTGCTAATATTAATTTTTGGTTAGCTGACAAAAGTATTTTTACGATTTACGGGGCTAAGTAAGTAAGTATACCTAATCTGTGTTCTGAAAGAAAAAAAATCGCTCCGTGAATAGTGGGGCAAGTTCACCGATGAAGAAATCACTGCTTCTCCGTACAAATTAGAGTTAGAAATAGAAATGAGTGACAAACAGAAGAAACAAAAGGTAACTAAAATCGTAGCGGAGTCCAAAGTCGAAGACAAAAAAAAGAAAGGAAAAAAAAGTGAGCGCGTATCTAAAAAAACTGAGAACGAGGAAGAGAATATCTACTGTCCATATTGTGGAGAGGAATATGGATTGACGCAAGAAGAATGGATACAATGTGGCGAGTGTAAGCAGTGGTCTCATGAGGATTGCACTGACTTTGAGAAAGAATATAATGCCACTTTCATATGTCATTGTGATCAATGTAGAAAATAAAATGTGTATATCATTGGCTAACTTATCCCACTAGGTGGGGCAAGTACGTTTTTGCAAATATGTTTTATTTTTATATTATTTTTAGATATAGTTTTTTGCTTAAGATTACTGCTCCAGTTAACATATGACTTTTATTTTATTTTCAGTATTTTACCACTATTGAAAGGTTAAGGTGGCTAAGTTGCCCCACCCTCCCCTACTAGTCAATGCAGCCTGTAGCGTTTGTAAAATAATTTTATTTTTTTTTTGTGGTGAAGACTAAAATTCTACCATGTGCATTTATTATCATTACTTAACTACCCCATTGGGGTTAAATTACCTGCTATATACGAATTTCCCAAAAGCCGGAGAAAAAAAAATTATAGGATAAAAACTTCGAAAAGTAGCGTTTGTTAACGAATTTTAATTTTTTTAGTAACTTAAAGTTTTTATCCTGTAACTTGTTTTCTCTGGGTTTTTGAAATTAGCAGGTAATTTACCCCTATGGAGTAGTTTACTATAAAGGCGATAAATTCAAATTGTTGTGTTTCAATCTTCGCCACTAAAAAAATAAAAATTCGTTAACAAACGCTACTTTTCGACGTTTTTCACCTGTAACTTTTTCTTTCGGGTTTTTGGAAATTCGTATAGCAAGTAAGTTGCCCCTATGGGGTAGTTTACTAATAATGATTAAATCAAATGGTAGAATTTCAATCTTCGCCAGAAAATAAAATTAAACTTAGTTTACAAACGCTACAGGAGGAATTGACACGTATCCCAAAAAAATTTCATCGCTGCATAAACGTTGCTGATAAACGTTGCTAACTTCATACATATGATTTCTTGTTGTTTTCTTTGCTATTGTGGATTGTGGGTGTTTAATATTTATGGATTTCTAGTATTTGTGTAGTTCAGTGAATTGTGTTTGTTCTTTTAGTGACTCTGATACATTGAATGGTAAAGACCATTGTATGATTTTATTATGCCCAAATAAAGTTAAAATATTTTCGGTTAGTACCTATAAAGTGTTAATAGTTCTAGATATGTAATTTTTTTTTATTACTATCAATTTAAGCATATCTTACTGGGCCTAGGCCACTCAAGCAAGATGTTTATGCCCGGACCTGTCTATTTTCCCCATTCGTTAAATGTTAAATTTGTATGGTTTTGTTTACATGCCGCAAGGTCATACAATTGCAACTTTCGCGATTATTGTTTGCTTATCTAAAGGTAAAAATGTCTATGCAGGCGAAGCATCACCCTGTGTAAATTCTTAAACGTTATTAGATATATCTTTTAGTTATGGTCGGATAGGTACTTTATGTATCCTGGTTACCAAACAGTATCACTTCAAGTAGCAAATGGTCATGATTCGATATACTTTTACAGTTTTGAGTATGCCGGCGAACAGACATTTGCAGGCTTATGGTCCGCTGGAAATGGATTGTACAATCCAGCATGGAGTAAGTACATTACATCCTAAAAAAATTGCTAGACCGCTGTGTATAATCAGAATTAAAAGTTAATGCTACCATAGAATGGTTAATAGTTATTATTGCTCGAAATACTCACTTATAATCTCCCTAGCAGCAGAATTATTACCGATAATTTTTTTCAAGGTCACGAATGGTTTTGTTGATAGAAAATTATTCCGAGTCGAAGACGAGGAAATTTTTTTATCAACAAAAACATGATTGAACCCGAGAAAAAAATTATCGGGAATTAATTCTGCTGCGTGAGAGATTCGGTAAGAAAATTTCATAAATTGGAGTTTCTTTTAATATGATGAGATGATGAGACCTACGACCTATTCTCAATAAAAATTATAAGTTATCAACAAAATGTATTTTGATTTTATTCTGAGTGACGTTTGCCATAAAAAATAAAGCACTTCATTAGGTTAATAGGCTATAGACTATCGCGATAGTCTCCCGTTGCTATAAGCAACGTAAACAAAAAGGAGCCTTCTAATTGGTTAAAAATAAATTTATGAAATTTTCACAGTAATTATTAAGTTCTATTGGGGGTGTAATCTGGATTTATATACTGTATACTGTATTAGTTCCGACTGGGGAGTGGGGTTGTAATGAAACTTGACATTAATTATAATATTTACTTACTATGGTTAATAAGGAATAGACTTACCACTAAAAATCAGTACTGTAATTCTCACAAATTTAAATAGCTTCTAGTGTGATATTGTTCTTGTCGTTTAACATTGCATAGAATTATCTATTATGCATGCAACATGATTTACTAAGATGGTAAAATTCGTCCATAGATTATAAAGTCCAATAATATTGATGGGTTGTGCGAAATAAGAATCTTCTATTGCTTTATCTGACAGGCAAAGTTAAAAAAAACTTAAATACAAAGTAAAAATTAATTAATTGAAGCAGGTATTGGTATGAATAATAAAATTAAAATTCAGACAGGACAGCTGAAAGACTCCGAATAACGATGTGACCTGCGCAACAAATACGTTAAAATTAAAACTACGGCGCGCGGCGATTGCTGATCGCCACGAACCCCCACCAACGTCCTGTGGATTATAAGTTCTTTGGATACAATTCGTTTTTGGGGACCTTCTTCTCCTTTCTTAATAATACATCACAATAAAAACAACTTTTTGTTATACTGATGTTGAAAAATTGTTATACCTTCCTCGATTAAACGAGTCCGCTGTACGTGTCAATCTAACAAACTGCCAAATGGAAAAGGTTTTGGTTTCTTAATTTGACCAAATTACGTAATTTTTTTTAGGTATAAGCCATTGTGACGACCTGTTGTTTCAGTTTAAAATGCCAGAACTATTTGAAAATCAGCTTACATGCGAGGCTGATCAGCACCTGAGTAATACAATGCTGAGTATGTGGGTGAACTTTGCGACATATGGGTAAGAGAATTGAATTATTTAAAGGTTTGGTTACCATTTTTACATGGAAAAGGTTCTAGCTGAATTCTGTCCATCTTTTAAAATTTGTTAGAACCGAAAACCAACTTTTTCCCGAAGATATTTTGTTTGTCTGTATACAAGAAAATAAACTCACAAAATATCTAAAAACTGATAGTAAGTAGTATATTATTTTATTTCATTTTGTCCGGTAAATCAACTTACCATGTACTCATTTGCGGCCGGTAAGTGGAATATTACAGTATCAGGTTCTGTAATGTATTGCCTAGCAACGATCTTTTGTTTTTAGAAATAATGACTTTTTACTTTGGATTTTTGACAAGTTGTCACTTAAAATTATAATAAACAAAATGTTCAAGTATACATATTGAGCAATAATTATTTAATTCATCATATATAGGTACATTAAACTAAATTAAACTTGGAATATAATAATACCTATATAAGTTTTTAAAACTTATAATAACAGTAACTGTCATAATTCAAAACAAAATAAAGGCAATCATGGCCGACTACAAAAATGCGTTCCACGCCCCGACTAGTATTTATTGGAAAATCGCTATTTTGGCAGCATGTCTTACTATAAATAATATACTTTTTTCTACCAACTTTAATAAATAAAAAATATTACGCAACTACAGAATAGGCTCTCTTTTACAATTTTTTAAATAGTATGCTTAACTAAAGTTAGTAAGTTTTATTTTGTTTTGACTATATATCTATCGATACCAAATAACTTTGTGTAGATACTTTAACTTGTAAAAGTATTTTTTCTACCAAATTTAGTAAATGAAAATTATTACGCAACTACAGAATAGACTCTCTTTTACAATTTTTTAAATAGTATGCTTAACTAAAGTTAGTAAGTTTTATTTTGTTTTGACTATATATCTATCGATACCAAATAATTTTGTGTAAATGCTTTAACTTGTAAAAGTATTTTTTCTACCAACTTTAGTAAATAAAAATTATTACGCAACTACAGAATAGACTCTCTTTTACAATTTTTTAAATAGTATGCTTAACTAAAGTTAGTAAGATTTATTTTGTTTTGACTATATATCTATCGATACCAAATAACTTTGTGTAGATGCTTTAACTTGTAAAAGTATTTTTTCTACCAACTTTAGTAAATGAAAATTATTACGCAACTACAGAATAGACTCTCTATTACAATTTTTTAAATAGTTTGCTTAACTAAAGTTAGTAATTTTTATTTTATTTAAACTATATCCAGTGATACCAATTAATATTGCCAATAATATTTAAAAATTTGTAATAAACATTTTTATTAAATCTTTTTAAAAAGGATTATAATGACAAAATGAAATAAAATATCATACGATACACGTCCGTTAGGTGTTATTACAGCACTCGTTTATATTCCAGACTCGGCTCCTACGTTGCCTCGTCCGTAAACCAACTCGTACTGTAATAAGTCACCTACCGGCCTTGTAACGTAAAATACTATTCCAAAGAACCTTTCTAAAACCTAAATATTAAAATTATTTTAACTTTACAACAGATACTTTCGGTAAGGAGCACCACTGGTACCAACTATTAAAAAAACACAATCCCTATCCATACAGCTGTACAGCTTTAAGTTCTTTCTGTCTTACAGGACTCCAAACCCACCCGAAAACTTAGTGCTGGAAAATTTAGTCTGGGAACCTCTTGCAGCAAATAACTGCAAGTTATTTACGAATGACGACATAACACTTTTAAATATAACTGGAACGCATAGAACTGGAGCACATTTTGAAATTAGTCAAGGTTTTATTAAAGAACGAATTTCCTTTTGGGAAACAAATCTTAGTTAAATGGATTAGGTATATACGAGTATTTTGGAATATTTACCTACATTTTAACAATATTATTATACTTTTTTATAGTTTTAGCAATTTGCATTAAATTAAAAAACAAACAATTAGTTTATTACATTATTATTTTGTGTAATTTCTTTAATGCAAATATTTTAACATCCAAACTATATATAAGTCAAGTATTGTGCTATAATTTAATGTAACCAGGAAAATAAATATATAGTTTAACCAATATATATTTACTGTAAATGTATAGTTGGTTATTGTTGACGTATCCTTTATAATATACTTTATTATTATATTATTATTGTTTGTATTTTATTAGTTGATAAATTTGTTTCAAATAGAGATGCATCAACAGTTTTTAAACAATATACTTAAACGTATTTTGAGAAGAAAAGTAAAGGATTTTGATGATTCTCTTGGGATAACCACATCTTTCTACACTGAAAAGAATGCTAGCCTACTGACATAAAGACGATGGGGCATTATCAAATTTTTCTATTAGAAAGAACAATTTCATATAGGCAAATAAATATTTCTTAAATGAATTAAATCTGCTGACTGTTGAGGAGAACACAGAGTTTCTCGTGAAATGGTTTTGATTGGAAATGACCACAGACATGTTATACAGGGTGTGCGGAAAAAGGAGGTCAATCCGTTAACCATATATTCCTTGAGCAAATTAATATAACTTTTATAATAACTAATATTCGATACATAGGTATACGATATACAAAGTTTGAACTTAAAAACTGATTTTTTTGAATAATTCGAGTATTTTATAAGATATCAATTTTAAATTTGAGGCATTGCTTTAACAAAAACAGTTACATCTTTTGAAAAACAAAACAAAAAACAATTAATAAATATTCAAAATAGGGAGTCAAGTACTCGCTGACGCTGACCTTCCCTATTTTTTATTACATGCGCCAGTGACTTCCGAACTATATTTTTTTTTGGTAACCATTTTTTTTTATTGATTTTTGTCTCCTATAAAATTTTGATAAAATGATGCGTTTTGGAGATGATTTAAAAAGTATTGGTCCTTAACTGATGCCAACGGTAATATCATAATTTTTAAATGCTAAACTAAATCAGCCGTTGTAGCATTATCATGAATTCAAGATATTGTCACGAAGTTTTCTTCGTGGGCCGGGACGTAGGTAGAGGAATCATGAAAGTCTGAAGGTCTACAAAACGGCGTCTATTGGCATGTCTTGTCTGATAACGCGTAGGTCGGTTAGGGCAATGAGCGAATGCTTCACTTGGCCATGACCAAGACTTGTCATTGGTAGTAGTAGCAGTAGTAGTAGTTTAACCGGGCAATGATCACCTTAAGCTGGTTTCCTAGTACTATAAATGTTGGGGTATCGTCCCGTTCCCTATGTCTTAGCTCTGGAGCGTTGTCTATGGTTGCTGCTATGTTTTTTACTTTTTTTTTCTGATGTAGGGGCCTTGTTAGGAGCATGTGTCAGCCAGTAGTAGTGGTAATATGTTTTTTCTGAGAGACCATTTTCGAACATCGTGCGGAATTCTTCGAAGTTCATGATTTGTTTGTATTCATGGTAAAGGACCTTCAAATCGTAAAAGAAGTTCTTAAACCGTTTCGCCTTTGATTTGCTTTCTTTGTTCCACCTTCCTTTTTAGTGTTTTTTGGAGGTTGGAGTCGTCAAATTCCTTTTTGCAGGCCGTGCAGATGTCTGCCCATGTCTTGTCGCCGTTATTCTCCTTGTACTGTCGGAAGTGTCGGAACCATAGACTCGCCACGCCATCTAGGAATGTTTCGAAATATGCGATTTTCAGTTGGTCGTCCCATCCGTTGGCTGATGCTAAACGCTCGTAGCTGTTTATGAAGATTGAAGTTTGTAGCCGTTACCTGCGTTGGATGGAATGTTGGTGTTGGTGGACACAGAAATTGTGGCACTGCTGCTTGGCGAGCTGCTGTCATTGCGTCGGTTATGGTTGTGTTCATTTTTTGGCTGGTTGATGCTTCGCTGCTTTGCTCGGTGGGATGACGTCCTGTGGTGATGTGTTTTAGTCTGTAAATGGCCTGTGGACTGCTGGTCGTCTTTGGTCGATGCTCCTGGTGAGTTTCCTGATACTTCCAACTGCTTATTAGGTAGATCCGTGGGGGTCTTCTTGAAAACGATTTTCACTGGAGCTTGGGATTTCTTGAGAATGGCGAAGTCGCTGAGCTGGTCTTGATTCCGGTACTGCTGGCGATAGGTGCGGCCTGGCTGACGGATTTTCTTAGTTGGTGCTTTGACATGAATTACTGAAATAGAACAAGTGGTTTAGTGGTGATGTCTAATATGTAGATTAGACGGCTCGGGATGCGAACGCCGGGGCCTCCACCATGTCACGAAGTTCTCTTCGTGGGTCGGAACGTGATGAGAGGAATGAAAGTCTGTAGATCTATAAAACGGCGTCTATTGGATTCTTCTTATTTTTACCCTAGAAGGTGAACCAGCATGTCCGGTATGGTTCCGTGTAGGTCGGTTAGGGAAATGAGCGGATGCTTCATTTGACCAAGACCAAGGCTTGGCACTGGTAGTAGTAGTAGTAGATTGACCGGGCAATGAACACCGATGCTGCTACGAAATCTGGCCCGGTTTATATAGGCGAATTATTGCTGAGTTTGCGACGCACTTGACCCCGATCTGTGTATAGTGGGACGCGACCTCAACATCGCACAGTGGTCGAGTATCCAAAATATACCGGGCCACTGTGAGATTTAGTTGACAATATAATTAAATAAAATTTTTCAATAGGTGATAATACCGAAAGCAAAGGACTAGCCAAAAATAATGTACAGATGAAAACCTGATACTAAATCAGTCAAACGAAATTATTTTATTGCTCTTCTAAGTGGTTTGGGCAAAACAGTTTTTTTTCTGTGAGCCTTGTACACTAGTGTAGACGGCCACTAAATATTTATATAAAGTGTATCGCACTGAGAGAAAACTCTATTAGCCGTACATTAAATAGGCACCGAAAAAAACATTCTTCTGTAGCTACTAGGTTCATTTTTTTGAAATGACTTTTTAATCTCAATATGTCGTTTCTTAAATATTATTTTTTTGCTGCTAGTAGACAACTCCATTGCCGTTAAAAAAGTATATGAGGCGGTGGTAAAACATATATTTTATTTACCTCTGATATACTTAGATCTTTAAAGCATTGCAAGGTGCAAGCATTTGCTGACGATACACAAATATATTGCTGTTTTGATGCTGAGGATTACGCCGAAGTTGAGTACTGTAGGTATAAACCAAGATTTGCAGATATTGAGTGCGCTCTCTTAAAGGCACAACTTAAATTTAAGTCCTAATAAATCATGCATGCTAATTTTTGGTAATAAGAATAAGGTCAATGGTTTAAAAAATATTTTAAATGTATCCGTTAATGGAACAAAATTAAATATTGTGGATAGTGCTAAAAATTTGGGTTTATTACTTGACACGTAACTAAGGTTTAACGAGCATTTAAAAAAAATATTTCACAAAACTTATCTTTCTTTAAAAATACTATACAGTAAGAGACATATTCTAAATTTTAAATAAATGAAAGATTTGTGTGAATCTCTCGTTTTGTCCAATTTTAATTATTGTGATTTTGTCTACGGTTTCTGCTTGGATGTTGAAAGTAGATCTCGGATACAGAAAGTGCAGAATGCTCGTCTTCGTTTTGTGTATGGTATAAGAAAGTACGATCATATTTCCCACTTGTATAGGACAATAATTGACTGGCTGAGGATCGATGAACGAAAAATGCTTCATTATTGCACATTCTTGATAAAAATTATTAATAATCCTGACTCCCCTATTTCAATTCGAGAGCGTATGATTTTTCGTAATGATATTCATGATAGACGGGTTAGAGACAGAAGTAAATTAACCATGCCTCATTATCGGAGCGCCATGTTTCAACGATCATTTTCGTATAATGCAGTGAAATAATATAATTCGATTCCCACTGAGATGTTGCCTCTAAATGTAAATTTGTTTAAAATTAAATATAGAAAATATCTTTTTAATGTGCAGAATACTCAACATTTTAATGGAAATTATACTCAGGTATTTTATTTATTTAATTATTTACTTTAAGTTGTTTACATTTCTTATTAATTGTATGATTGCCTATTTCATTGCTTTATGTTAAATTTCCCTGAAATTAAAAATACTCATTTAATGATGACAATCAAATTTTACTTATTTGTCTTTGACTGGTTCAGTAGAGTAGCTACTACAGCTAGACTGCGCCAGGATTTGACATTCACTTTCTGATTTATTAATTGTAAATTTTATATTATATTGAAATAAAAAACACGTTTATTATTATTATTATTATTTATAAAAAAGTATGAATTTGTAATTAATTGAGGTCATGTAATTAAAAAGTATTGCTTTTTAATTCTAAAAAGTGTCTCTCAGCTATAAAAAAAAGTTACTTTCATCATTGGTAGTCTAGCTACTACTCAGTAAGAGAGATGTTTAGAGATTTATAAATATTTTAGCTTTAATTAAGAAATTAATAACACTTACTAATAACACACATACACATTACACAGTCACCGTGTACAATATACCTACTACAGGTGGAGCTGTAATATACTCTAGTACGGGGTCATAATGTGAATAGAAGTCTCCCTAGGGCTCCCTAAATTATGATATTCGGGACCGCAACGAGAGTCCGGAACATAAAGCCATCCCGATATGCGTCGCGTCTCTATATTTCATTAAGGAGATGTATCCTTAGTCCCGTGAAATGTCAAAAGTACAAACCTATGGTCCTTTTAGATATATCTTGGGTAATTGAAGGATGTTCCGTATACAGGGTGTCCGGATAATGGAGGACAATCTGTTAACCTTATGTTCCTTGAGCAAAAATAATAATAATATGACTTTTATAATGCCATTTTTCATTTTTGACCGTCATGTTCGATATACAGGGCGTCAAAATTTAAAATCTGATTTTTTTGAATAATTCGAGTATTAATAAGATGTAGGTAAATTTTAAATTTGGTACATTGCTTTATCATAAAATATAAATTTTGTCCAAGAGTAAAATATCTTTTTTTTTGACAATATCGAAAACTGTAATTATGAAAACTTGTTCGAAATGTAAAACTATATTTTAATATGCAAATACTTCTTTCTACTTAAATTTTTTTTTTTACAAATTTTTCTCAAATTACGGATACCGAACTAAACATTTTTTCTCCTTTTACTAATTAAAAATTTATAAATTTTTCTCAAATTACTGATATCGAACATTTATCTTTTTATTAATTAAAAAAATCATGATAACCTTTCTGTTTCGTTCAGAAAATAATAAATCTCGAAACAAAATTTATTTCTAGAAATTTAATTAATAGATAAGTACACCATTAAAATAAAAATTTGTAAAAATAAAAAAAAAATTAAGTAGGAGGATGTAATTGCATATAAAAATATAGTTTTATATTCCAAACAACTATTCATAATTACAGTTTTCGATATTGTCAAAAATAAAGGTACTTTACTCTTAATTTGGGCAAAATTCATATTTCTTGACAAAGCTCGTATACGACTAAAAAAATTTAACATCTGATGGTTGCATTTTAGGTTTTAGGCCATGCAGAACTTTTTATGAAGAATAACTTTTTTTCGTAAAGTTAATAATAAAAAAGTTTCCCATATGTTGCCAACTTAAGTAGACACACTCTATAGCATTATAAACAATCGGAGAAAAAATTATATGTTCAACTCGGCAGCAAAGTAGATTGACTTTCTATCTGAATTTCTGAACTAGGTATCAGCCGCAGCAGTCACTCTACTACTTTGCTGCCTAGTAAAACAAATAATTATTATCTACAATCATGCATGAAATAATGATATTTCATCGACAGGTGGAAAGTGATCACTTTCCACCCGAGTGGGAAAGCAAAATTATTATTTTTTGTAATTTTATTAAAAATCGCAAATAATATGCGAACACACCAACATAATACCCTCACATTAATTACACAAAATTAACGACAATAAATTTGTTTATTTTTTAAATGAATTATAATGACATTTCGTCAAAAAAACAAAAATCAACATGGTTTAAGTTTTACTTTTTTAAATCAATTATTACATTGGCTTTATTGTAGTTAGCCACTGAAATTCCATGGGTGCTTGTTCCAAAATAGTTTCAATATTTTCCATGGACATGTGTTCGATTATTTCCACGTTTCCTTTGTTTTGCTTTTTTAAAATTGCCAATAGCTTTGCGTGTTTAAATATGTCTACTTTTTTCCTATTTATTGAAAGAGTGGTCTTCAGCATTGAATTTACTAACCAAAGCGTTGATATCTTCTTTGTCATCTTTGTCATTGCATTTTTGCTAAAATAAGCTAGATTTAGAACCAGGATTTTGACCTTACGGCCGTAGTTATGCGCCAAAATTAGAATTTTGGGAAATGGCGATTCACTTTTCCCTTTTCTTAAAAAGCGGTTTTTAATGATCGAGATCCAATTTTTGAAAGGTATATTTAAGGTACTATTGCAAATTGGTTTTGTAAACCTTTAGCAGAAAAAAATATTATTTTAGAAGTTATGTTAAAAAATGGCGCTTAGTCTGGTTAAGCTATTTATATGCTATGATGTTTTTTAATTTTGCAAAACCAATCCCAACGTAAAATTTATCGCGTAGGACGTTTATTCAAAGCCGTTTCTGTTATTTTTAAATAAATAAATAAAATAAAGTTAGTTGTTAGGAAAAGTGGCTAAAAATAAAAAGTAATTTTTTAAAACCTTTATCTATCCATTTTTATCTAAAATTAAAACAAACATCAAAACAGCTGTAAAACTGAAACATATTTTAAAAACTTGTTTTACTAAAACTATACTCTAAGAAATTACAAAACTATGAAACTTCCATAGGTATGTCGTACCTTGCAAACAAACTTCAAATAAAATAAGAAACTGTTATTTTTAACCATCTAAATATTTTAATGCCAATAAATTTCAAATAACTATTAACTATATAATTATTTCTTGATGAGTTTCATCCTTAAGAGAAGTCTTAACAAATATTCTGCAAGGACGGTCCTTTCGAACTTCAATTTCCTTAAATGTCAGCCAATTAATTTTATTATTTGTCACCTACCATCTACTTTCCTGTTAACAATACTTTTTTCTATGTTAGCAGTACCAAAAAATGATCCTTTTCCATTTTATGGACAACAGGGAGATTTTTCTTTTTGCACGATTTCATAATATTAATGTAGTAATCACATTACAATCTTTGTTGCAGTTTTAACGCGCACTCGATGATATCCCCGAAATCCGTGTCATTTGGTAAAAAAACTATGACCGGATGTTAAAAAACGTGATTTGCTTAACTACACCAAACGCCAGAATCGTGGCGTTTGGTCGACTTCTGCAAATTTCGTGGTGTTTGGTCGCGTTATGCGAAATGCAGCTACAAGCTTAAGCCATTTGGCGCTTAGTTTAACTTGAAATATCACTTAAAATATAGATCTCTAACGTTCCACGATTTTTTCCTAAATAGATAATGTCTCTGGCCATTAGGTGGCGCAATAATACAAAAAATCGAATTTGGCGCTTGGTCGAATTATGCATAACTACGTCAGTAAAAATAGTTATATTCTATACAGCCTTTCATTAATTAATTTTCACTAATGAGAAACTTGCAACAGAGAATCCGGCATTTCAATATCTTCAATTTTAGTTCTTGTTGCTTATTAATTTGAAACTTAATTGTGTCGAGATTGGTTTGTTTCTACGTATCAAATCTTATTTCTGTTCTTTATTGTTTATCGCCTTTCTTAATTTGTGTCTCGGCCTTAAGTGGTCGGGATTTTTGTCCGCAACTGTACGTTTCTTTACATTTTACTGCGTTTATATGTCAGGAAGATATAAACGAAATAATATTTTTACGTCACCTTTAGGGAAATCAATGCAGGTCATCAAAACAGGCGAGACTTAATTGCCACGAATTCGCTGTTATCTGTATCCCAAAAGAAATGAAATACGATCGTAAAAGCCACTATTTAAAGAACGAAAATGACATTAGCAAACATTTTATGACGTAGTAAGGTCTGTCAGTTTTCAATAAATAATTTTTCGCTGTTCCGTTGGTGGCGTGTAAAATTTTATAATGGCAAAGAAAATAATCAAAAAAACACTTTTTGCTAAACTGGCGTCATAAAAATGTTATTTCATGCAATTTAACGGAGCGGTTAGGTGGATTCTTTTCTTTAATGAATGTCCTATAATAATATTTATATGGGTTCGCCCGTTATACAGGGTGTCTGGGAAAATGTGGGAAATCTCCCGGATATGAAAACAACACGTGAAAAGAATACTACAAGTTCATATATAAACTTCTTTCGTGTCGGCCTCCTCTTCGGAGATATGGGCACCCAAAGAGCTCCTATGGAATTAGGTTTTTGACACATAATTATTAAACCAACAGGTATATTTCAATTACTTTTTTATATGATGTATACCAGGTAAGACCCTTTATATTACTGTCCCCGAAAGTGTTGTGAATTACTCACAGTTGCAGGGGCGTACTAGCTGTGACACACACTAATGTGCCCATTTTTTTTACGCCCTGTATGATAAAAACTTTGAACAACGTTTTTTACATACCTTTAGCTATTGACTAAAAATTAAATACTCTTCATTCATGTCGCTAATCCTAACCGTTTTCGCAAAAACGTCATTTTATTGCCATCATGTTATAATATTAGGCAGTTTTAAAGTGAGCATTTATAATTTATAGGAACAAAGATGTATCTTTTATCGAAATACGCTAAATACGCTAAATATATTATAACATGATTGCAATAAAACGACGTTTTTCCGAAAACTGTTAGGATTAGCGACATGAATGAAGAGTACTTAAGTTTAAGTCAATAGTTAATAGGTATGTAAAAAACGTTGTCCAAAGTTTTTATCATACAGGGCGTAAAAAAAATGGGCACATTTATTAGTGTCATAGCAAGTCCGTCCCTGTAGCTGTGAGTAATTCACAACACTTTCTGTAATAGTAATTTAAAGGGTCTTACCTGGTATACATCATATAAAAAATTAATTGAAATATACCTGTTAATTTAATAATTATGTGTCAAAAACTTAATTCCATAGGAGCTCTTTGGGTGCCCATATCTCCGAAGAGGAGGCCGATATGAAAAAAGTTTATATGAACTTGTAGTATTCTTTTCACGTGTTGTTTTTATATCCGGGAGATTTTCTACATTTTCCCGGACACCCTGTATATTTTTAGTTAGAAAAAATATTAAATTGCGAAAAAAAATTCTTTGCGATATGTGGACGAAGATGAACCAAAGCTTACATATTTTCTACTGTAATAACATACCGGGTGGTGCCCACTGACTGGTCATTGGAAATCCCATGTAAATATTGCTACCCTTACATTTTGGCTCCCCTGTTAATTTTACATCAAAGTTGTATACAACTTTTTCGAAGGATCTTGTATGATAGATTTGTACAACAAATTTCATTATTTTCTAAAAAGCCAAATAAAAGTTATTTAGAAAACTCTTCGTAATATTATTAAAAATTAAATACGATTTAATAATTACAAATTATTGTAGCAAGTAATATAAAATATAAAGCATTCCTGGATGGATGTACTTACCTAAATTAAACATAACATACACCAACGTTATAAATCAACAGTACACTGAGGAAAATGATCTAATACAGCAGGTTTGTTAAGACATAGTTTGTACTGAGAAGCCGTACTGAGAAGCACTAAGAAAACCATTGGATTAAAAACAATCACTCATGTTATTCTTCATAATAATGCGTCATAATCAGATACTGGGTTTATATTACCCTTTTTAAAGATTGGTACTACCCTGGCTAACTTTGGAGAATTCGGAAATACACCCTGAGCTACGCAATCATTAAATATAAAGTTTGGCAGCTTGATAAGTTCTTCACAAATATGCTTTAAAATACTGCTATTTATATCATAGATACCAGAAATAGCAAAGTTTGAAGCGATATAATAGTGGTTCTAAGATCCTCCTGAAAAATATGTATGTAGACTATGCAGTAATAGGTAATAAAAATTAGTGTGCAAGTCCACGCTGAGAAAAAGCCTTTTTCGGCAACCGTCCGGGAAGTACCCACTTCCCGGACGCTTTTCCTTTGAGAAAGTAGCATTTCTCAAGCCTAGTCCGGGAAGTACGTGCCTAGCACATCAATATTAGCAATTGCTCGAATTTTAATATAAATATAAATAAGAATTAGAATGCTTATGTTAGTACCTATCTTCTGTTCGAATTTCAATATTTAATACAAATAAGAATTAAAATGTTCGAAATTTTGTTCTACAAAGAAATATAATAAAGAAATGTGTCTCATTGATTTCTTATTCTACACGGTTGCCGAAAAAATAGTGTACGCAACACGTCCGAAAACAGTTTTTTTGGACTCGCAGACTTCCAGGACTTGCCTACGGCTCGTCCTAGAACTTTGTCGACTCGTCCAAAAAACAGTATTTTCCGCACTTGTAACGTAAATTACTATTTATTCCTTATAGGCATTCAAAAACTCTTTATACAAATGTTTAGTAGTATATTTTGTGACAGCAACGCGCTTTCCCATTGTAAGACAACGAAAATTGCTAGACCGTTCTGTACTGATATCAGGGAAATTTAGCCAATAGAAAACAGGAGCTATTGCTACCATAGAATGGTTTATAGCCATTTTTTGCTCTGAATACTCACAGTTATTATCAAGTTCTATTGGGGGGTGTAATCTAGTTTCATATACTGCGTTAGTTCCAACTAGCAGTTGTAATGAAACTTGACATTAATAATATTTGCTTGCTATGGTTAATAAAACATAATATTATTTCCACTAGAAATCAGTACTATAGTTCTAAAAAATTTAAATAGCTTCTAGTATGATATTGTTCTTGTCGTTTAACATTGCATATTTTTTATTATGAAACATGGTTTACTGAGATGGTAAAATCCGTTTATAAATTATAAAGTCCAATACTAATGATGGGTTATGTGAAATAAGAATCTTTTATTGATTTATCTGGCATGCAAAGCTTAGAAAAACTTAAATACAAAGTAAAAATAAATTAATTGGAACAAGTATTGGTACGATCAATAATATTCAAATTCAGACAGGACTGTTAGAAGACTCCGAACAACGATGTGACTTTCGCAACAAATGCGTTAAAACTAATAGTACGGCGCGAGGCGGCGATTGCCGATCGCTACGAAACCCCACCAACGTCTTGTGTATTATAGGTTTTAACGGATACAAATTAAGACAGGGCAGCTAGAAGACTCCGAACAACGATGTGACCTGCGCAACAAATACGTTAAAACTAATACTAAGGCGCACGGCGATTGCCGATTGCTATGAACCTCCATCAACGTCTTGGTGAATTATAGGTTCTAACGGATACAATTGGTTTTTAGGGACGCTGTTCTGTTTTCTTAATTGTAGAGAAAGCGCTTTACTGGGAACAAAATGCATCGCATTGAGAAGATCCAATTTATTTCTTAACAAAATTACTGTATTAAAATGGTTCATTAATCAACAAGACTGTGCTGCTAATGGAACTGATTACTGCCAATAAAAACACTGTTGTAGCAAATCTGGAATTGATATAACACTAAAGAGGGTTTGATCCACTAGCAATTTATTTAATATATAAATTAATAAAAAATAGTAAACTTAGCAAATCTGTTGTATAGAAATTTTAGAATTCTCTCGTTTTAAAACAGATGACAGCAGAAATTTGTCATCGGTCAGCTGATTTTGGGACATAATAATATCCTCAGATTATTAGTGGACCGTAATAAGCCCAAACACCGAGTTATGAATTGCGTTTGTGTGCTTTTTGTTACATTTAATTACGTTTTCAAAATATTTTGTGGTAATGGTGCCTTTTATTTTTACTTTCATTGAATTTTCATTACTTTTGTGCGGCCGGTAAGAACCTACAATTATTATTCATTTGACCAAAAATTTACAGGCTAAAATTTTTTAATTCTTTTTCATTAGGGATCATAAATTATTATTAATGTATGCTTTGCTCGTTAGTTGATTTCATCGATACGTATTAAGTTTCATTTCATCTGAACGCCATTTTTGTCGAAAAGTTAGTTTATGAAATTTTTCTTCTTTAAATGTTTGTTCGTAATTATTTGGTTTTTAATATAATTTTTGCATTTTGCATTATCTAGGTATCCTTTTCTGATGTTTCAAGAAAAATAAGTAGAAATTATTTCTTTGACTTAGGTAGGTAGGTGAGAGTTGGACAAAATCGGGTAGGTTGATAATACCGGGTACCGCCTAGTTCCGCCAAATGCCAAAACAGCTTTCCATATTATTAACCTTTAAAAATCAGCTATTTAAGTTCGAATGAATTATTTTTATTATTGTTATTATCATTGTTTGACAATACTAAGGTTGAAATAAACTATTTAACATTACCGTACCTTACATACCTAAATATATTTTATATACCTATATATTATATATATTATATTACATAAATATTACTAAAACAAAAATAAACAGCTTGCTATCAAAAAAAGAAATTTTATTTGATAATAAAATCATAAAATATGCTGATTCTATAAAATTTCTAGGACTGCATATAGATGAAAATTTAAGTTGGAAAACACATATCGATTATCTCAGGAAAAATATTACCCCATTGATTGGAATTTTTTACAAAATAAGAAATTATTTACCAATTACGCTTTTAAAAAATATTTATTATTCTCTAATTTATTCTAAATTTCAAAATTTAATATCCGTCTGGGGATCTGCTACCTCTACGATAATAAACCCTTTAAAAAAATTACAAAATAAACTTATTAAATGTATTTACAAGCTTCCCTTTTTAGAACCAACAATAAATATATACAAACCACTAGGATATTTAAACTTAGAAAATTTGTATAAATTAAAAATATGTGTAATTATTTATTCAATATCCACTCATAAAAAAAAATCAAAAATCACATTCCAAAAATTAAATACCGTACATAATAATGACACAAGGCAAAATGAAAGTATTTTAGCAGTAAATATTTAAAGCAATATTGGTAAAAGATCATTATTATACAATGGGGTTATAATTTATAATACCCTACCAAATATGTATAAAAATATAAAAAAATTGACACTCTTTAAAAAGAAAACTAAATTGTATTTTAAAAAAAAATAAAAGCACTCTTTTAATTAGTTTTAAAATTGATTTAAATTTGACTATTTTATTAATTTTATTTGTATTGTATTCTGTATTGTAATTCTATATTTTTGTAAAAAAATTTTGTTTATATTTGGTTATTTTTAAGTTAGTGTAATATTTTCCCTGTAATGGACTTCTAAAGTTCGTTGGGAAATATTTAATAAATAAAAAACAAAAGAAAATATTATTAAATATTACTATTATTATTGTTTGTATGGCAATAAAATAAAGTTTTTAACATTAAGTTAGCCTACATACAAGTTTAGAAATGTAACGGTATCAATAAATTGCATTTTAACGAACAAATTCCATAAAAAGCATTTTGGGTCTATGTATGTAGGTACCTTACGTAAGTCCAAAACTCTTAAAGTAGGGTTTCCATAGACAGAAAAATTAAATCCCTAGCTTGAAGCTTTTAACTTTATGTTAGCCCATATTCAAGTTTAAAAATGTAACTGTATCATAACCAACAAATTCTATAAAAACTATATTTGGGTCTACGTACTTTACGTATATGGGGATTTCCATGACAGTAAATGTAATATCTGACTGAATTCAATTAGTTGATGTTGAGCTGTAGGTATAGTATCATACCTACAGGTATAATCGCAACAAATAAAACAAAAAAATTCTGTTGTAAATATGAGTGACAGAATCCTATTTAAAGTTTCGTTTCAGTTAATTTAGTATTTTCAAAGTTTGGATAATTATAATATTATAAGTATAGTTTTTAAATCCATTTTGACACTTTATCTTTAAACCATATAAAAACTCATGTTTATTATACCTACCTTAAATTATAATATTTATAAAACAAAACTTTCAAAAGAAATAATTATTATTATTATTATATTTGGCAATATTAAAGCGGTAGAACCGATGAGACTATTGCATCAATTGTTTTAAAAGGTATCACATGTATAATTTTCAAGTCCAGTCCTGGAATTCATGCCAACTTATAAAAATTTATTAGACCAAAATTGACAGAGTGTCACGTGACTTTACCTTCATCTTGCGAGAGTATTCAAAATTTTTACTATATTAGATCATTTTCCTCAGTACATGCATTCGTGCTCTTTTTCAGCTTAAAATAAGTTTTGAGCAAATTTAAAGAAAATTAAAGATAATTTTTAAGAACTTCAACAAAGTCTAATACAATTTTGGTGTAAAATTTATGGGGAACCAAAATTTGTTTTTTGCAGTTAGGGGAAGGTTGCCTATATTGGACCAATTTCCAGATTTCTTATTATAGATCCTGAAAACAACGCAAAATCGATCTTGTAGCTATACCTTGATATACTTTAGTATGTTGTTCAACTGCAGGATTTTTTGGAGAATTTTATTTCAAAGTATCTATGATATACCAGGCTATAAAAAAACCTCTGCAAGTGGTTCAATATAGGAAACCGGTTGCCTAAATTACACCTGAGGGTTCCAAAATTGGACCACATGATTTAAATCGGAAGCTTAGGTGTTAAATAAATAAATAAAATTATTGGTATAGGAAGTTTTATACTTATATTTCAAAAAAACATTAAATTTACAATCAAAATTTCGGTAGAAGACATCCTAATGCAAAAAAAAGTACCTATTAGTTTCCTATATTGGACCAGTGATAGTTTAATTTTTTAACTCAAAGAAAAAAGATTTTAGCAATATTGAAATGGTGTTGGTTTATGACGTTAATATATTTAAAGAGAATAATTATTTTTGCACAATTTGGAAAAATTGCCTTAGTTGGACCGGTTTCATTTTGGCAATCACCCAATGGTCCAATTTAGGCAACTAAGACGTGTTTTACAAAACCCCCCAGGAAAGAAACAAGAAAAAACAAATATGGCATGGTAATAGGAGAAATAGAAAGAGAAAAACTTACTTGATAAAGTCCATAAGAAATATTTTGCTTAGAGTTTTATGGTTCTAAGGTAAATTCTTAGGAAAATCCTAAAAATGTTACATTAAAATTGTGTAAATTACGTTTTGCTCTGTACACGCCAAGCACTCTCCGCCAACTAGTTGAGTCAGTGTTGCCAGGTCCGAAATTTTTTTTTCCCTAGATAATTTCTTAAAAATTCCCCAGATTCCTCAGATTTTCCCCAGATCTTTTAATTTGAAGAAAAAAGTAGTGTTAAAGTAGTGTTAAAAATCGGGTTATTTTAATAATCGACTTCCAAATATTCCAGTTAAAAAGTTAGGTTCACTTCAATATATTTTACGTTTCTGAAAAAAAAAAAAAAAAAAGGTCGCCAGTTCCGTAAAGTAACACAGAACACCGCTACATCCGCGTGTGTGCTCTCACTGCTCTCTGTTCCCTGCCTGCTCCAAAGAAACAACAGCCTGTTCTTTTTATGTGCTTCATTATTTTAACTGATTACTTAATATATTTTTTACAAATATCACAAAATCAAAAAAAAAAAAATTTCCCTAAATTATACAAAAATTTCCCTTTTTCCCTACTGATTGCAAATTTTCCCCAGATTTAGGGAAATTTCCCCAGCAATGGCAAAAGTGAGTTGAGTTTGTTGCCGATCAAAGGTTCCAGGTGGAAGTATGTTACAGTGTTGCCAGATGATATGGCACTTGTTTAGTTTTGGAGAAATGTACTGTGGTCCAATTTAGGTAGCTGTTCAATATAGGCAACCTTCCCCTACAATATTTTCTTTCGCAAGGAAAACAAAAGTGATTACCAATCTTTAATAAAATCAATGCTACTTTTTATTTATTTTTCCTGGAAAGCAAAAATTTATAGTAATCATTATATCTAATAAAAATCACATAAATATAGCAAAAGGAAGTAAAAAACTAGTAGGTACTAATTTCATATATTATATATATGTAATTTTAATCTTAAATAAAAAGAAAATGTCAAATAAATTATAGTTAAAGCAATCAAGGGCTTAAGAACTTTCATTCACTATTCTTCCCGGAAAGCAAATCCACTGCACCGCGAGAAAAATGCAGTATTTTGCAGGACGCAGAGGGAAAGAATCTAATCGGCTAAAATGAAAAGAGGGATCATGGCAGTTATTACCGCTTATATTTAATAGTACCTAGAGCTACGTATGCAGAAAACTGTATACGTTCATTGTTACAAGACCTAAAATGTTCATTTCATACTCGCGGATGTATTTTGACCCATTGTTCACGGTATAATCATTCCTGGGCGTGTAATATACTGGCGTGCTGCTGTTCAGTTCCATTGGCGTAACAAACTGCAGGTTTAGAGTGAAATTACAGAAAATGCATGTCTGCAAATATGGCGGACTTGCAGACGCAAACCAATTTACAGAAATTTGACAGTCCAAAAACTATTTTGCATACCCGTCATTTTTATCGTAGTTAAACCGTTTGACTACTTCTGGTTTATTGATGTCGACTGTAAAATATGTAAAATATGCCCAAATCCATGGCAATAATGAATTTAACTCTTAACGTTCCCTGTTTTTTTTTTATATAAAAATCATATACAGGGTGGGGACTTTAACTGGAATAAATTCGATATTATTAAAACCACTGAAGTTGCGCCTACAAAATTTGGTTTGTGTATATTTTGGACTATGCGGAATTAAAAAATGATATCGGCACTGTTGCCAGATTTGCCAGTTTTGCGCTACTCGTAGTAATTTCGTTATTTTAAATGGAATGCCCAATTTATTTTTATTGCAGTAAATTGGGCGTGTCAAATTTAGTACAATCCCAAATTTACAAAATTCTATCTTCACTAGTTGCTGAGCTATGGCAACACTGTATTTCCATTAAAAAATACCGGGACGCTTATTTACCTTAAAGTAGCGTTACCTTGGTAACATCTCCATAGTTACTAGGTTATTGACAAGCTTCAAGAAAAGTTCTTGTCGTGTCAAAATGGCTTATTTAACTAAAACCTTAAAAATAGAAATTCTCATGATGATCGGTTTCGGGGACCACCAACGTAACAGGTGAAAGATATTTGAAATTTTTGCAAGAAATTTTAGTGCCAGAACTGATTGAGTCATACCCCACCGGAAATAATAACTTGGAAGAAAGAATTTTTTTCCAGGAGGATGGGGCGCCTCCGCACTATGCGGCTAACGTGCGGAATTACGTGAATACCGCCTTTCCTGGCAGGTGGATTGGACGACAGGGAGCTATTGAACGGCCAGCAAGGTCGCCTGATTTAACACCCTTAGATTATTATTTATAGGGTGATTTGAAACATAAAGTGTATGTTATAAAACCTATAAATATTGAAGATCTAAAATATCGGATTAGACTATAAATCAGATCTATACCACCTCAGGTTTTACGCAGCCTAAAAAATGAGTTTTATAACCGATTGGCTTTTTGCCAAGAAGTCAATGGAGCTTATCTTAAACAACTTTTGAAATAATAAATCGATAGAACTAGTTTCGTGTTTTTGTGATTTTTTTGTCAAATTTGTTCGAGGTAAATTACCGCCTGTAGCACTCAGCTGAGAAATCTGACAACATTGCCGATACCATTGTTAGTTTCTGCATGCCCAGAAACCCCAGATAGTAAATTTTGTAAGCCCAACTTTAACGGTTCTAAAGGTAGATAAGCGTTCCTATACTTTTTAATGGAACTACAGTGTTGCCATAGCTCAGCAACTAATGAAGATAGAATTTTGTAAATTTGGGATCTTACTAAATTTGACAGGCCCAATTTACTGCAATAAAAATAAATTAGGCACTCCATTTAAAATAACAAAATTACTACGTGAAGCGCAAAACTGGGAAATCTGGCAACAGCGCCGATATCATTTTTTAATTCCGCATGGACCAAAACCCCCACATACCTAATTTTGTAGGCGCAACTTTAGCGGTTTTAATAATATCGAATTTATTTCAGTTAAAGTCCCCACCCTGTACAAATAGGGAACTTTCCAAATTTTTTTTATTCAATAATATGATTTAGTTAGGCCTGAAAAAGTATTCCCCAATTATTACTCCTTAACAATTAAAAATAACTTGGTAAAAATTCTTTAAAGTTTCGCGCGTGTCGAAAGCATTTCAAACGATCTCTAAAGCGCGCGAAGCCCGATGACGTCAGGGGGTATGACTTTTGGTCATCCGTCATCCGTACAGGTGCCGAGCGACCCAATTTGCATTTGGATTGCCGTGTGTTATTGTTATTGTATTGTTGTTTTAAGGTCGTGTCGCTTGACGCGTGGATGTCAAATCTGACAAATCATCAAATTTATTGAAAACCTATAACCTATTTCGTGGATGTCACACACAAATCTGACAAATGATACCCCTTGACGTCACGACTACTAGCAGCGCGTTTTAACCCGCTTGGAATAATTTGAATTTTGGGGCATTTTAAAACCTTTCTAGCGGTCTATTGGGACGAAATATGTTGTTTTTTTTGCTGCCATATGTTTTATGATAATATGTACTTATGATTTATAGAATTTTTTCCCCATTTAAAATTTTTGGCAAGTTCCTCATTGTAAATTACCACCAGTACCATCGTCTGTCAAATGCCCGAAATATAGGTTAGTTTTTAACAAATTTTATACATTCTGCAAATTTGCCATAAATATTTTAATATTTTTATACTTAATATAAATATTGTATATTATTATAAGATATCCTAAAATTTGCATGCTTTAAGTTGAGTTAGTCTCGTTTTAAAATATTTTTTTAATGTATAGATATTTCTTGGTCACTATTTCTACTTAAGGAAATAAAGATATATTACTATTAGTTCCTCTTGTTTTTGTTAAAAAAAACTTTACAATTGCAGAATTTCGTCTCAAGACTTACACACAATTTACTACACGGTAACACGGTAAGACCAGTCCAAATCCACGACGTTAAAACGTCATATTTACGTCACGACGTAATATATGTCATCTAGAAGAGGTAATTTTTACGTTGCAATTGATGTCGGAAAATTAACGTCGTAATATGACGTTAACGGTCTATGACTTGGGTATGTCTTTTTAACGTCTTTTTAAGTCATCCTGTTGGCCAGTTTGACGGAACTCGTTACTAAAAATCGATGTCAGAATGACGAACGTCTGCTATATGGATATAAAATCCGCGAAGAATTGCATCCGTAAAATTGTACTTTTTACAAGAGGACCGCCTTATTTCCAATTGAATGTTTTTCGCTATATCGGAAAAACAGGCGAGTAAAGGTTCCTTTTAGGTCAAAGCCAAGGTATCGGTTTAGCCTCAGTGCCGACGTATAATTCCCCTGAGCTGCTAAAATTAAAAAATCTAACTCAAGAAACTAGTACGTTAAGTCAGTATTAAGCATTGTAATTCAAAAAAATGGGACCTTTTAGCGGGGAAAAATTATAGAATTTTAAAATATTTTATTTTCATTTTTTTCGCCGCCACTGGTTCGCTGATATTAATTAGGGGGTTTTGGTATTATTCACTCAGTGGGGTGTGCAAAATCTCTTGCAATGTAAGCAGAATTTATAATTACCTGGCTGATATTAAATTCAGCCGGTGAAAAATCAGAAATAATGCCTCTGTTGTCTAACAGTTAAGTGGAAATTAAACCATCTACCGTCTCTGTTGATTTAGATAATCCGAGCGTAAGTAGAGTATATTTGCGATGAACATCTGGACGAATCGAATTATTAACATGTCTACTGGCATGGTCACATGGACGAATTCAAAAATTGTTTATCAGGGGGCAAATAAAGAAGGAATGTGGTTAATAAAAAACAAACCAAATAACTAGGGAAATAGCGTTTTTAGACGATAAAAAGGTTACCACCTGGCAGTCGATATAATTGAAGACACTACCGGGTGTTTCTCAAAAGACGTTCCTCCCTATAACTTTTTTATATTTATAGATATTAAAATAAAAGTCTGAGATTATGCATAAGAGATTAGTCTGCATTTATTGGCATAATTTTCAATTTGTTAGCACTTCCTGTTTGACCGGAAGTGACCTTGACTTTTGTAATTTAAATGGGACATCTTGTATATTTTTACTTATTGGGGTTCAGCAAAACATTTTGAGTAAAATGACACCTCACTTGTCAACTTTGACGTGTTGTAACATTTTTATGTTTATTTTTTATTTTCAATATAGACTGCTACAAATTATTATTAAAATTCAAATTATGTCATAATAATTGACTTTCTAAGTTTCATAAGCGTTTAAAAAATGAAATTTTGTTTTCTTGGCGTTTACTCCATTTTTCCAACCACCAATGACATTACAACTTTAAATTAAAGCCATATTGCTTTTCAAAACCATTCCATTGTTTTTAAAAGCCGCCTGTAAGGCAAATTTTCCATTTGTTGGAAAAAAAATGCTCGTTTTAAATATTATCCTAGTGATCCACCATCGTTTCATTTGGAAAAATGAAGTAAAAGTCAAGAAAACAAAATTTCATTTTTTAAACGCTTGTGAAACTTATTAAATCAATTCTTATGACATAATTTCAATTTTCATATACTGTAATAATTTGATGTTCAGATAGGTGGCAGCAAAGGGTTCAAAGAAAACGGTGTTTCATATTCAACATCAAACTATATTCTGAATCTTAGTCCATGTCGCCACATACATAGTTGTTCCACTTACGCTAAATGTTTATATTACATATTTGTTATATCGACAGTATTGTTATACTAGCTAATCATAATAACTAATTAGAACACTAATACAATATACTAATACAGAGTGTTTTACCCTCATATTACACCTCCCCGGGCAATTTAAGGAATTTACACTTTGTTTTCAAATGGAAATTCCTGCTAATTATAATATGAAAGTAATTAACTCATGTGAAATAATAACTATACTTATAACAAACATTTTCTTAGTCAATAAGAATTCAAGAAATGAAGAAAGAAAAGGAAGAAAATTAGAGTAGTCAGACCTAGAATAAATAGCAGATAGAGAAGAATACGAAAGTAGGGCCGGCCGATTCCTTACTACTAAATTATTACCTAGAAATTACTTAACTATGATATAACTTAGTTCTATTTTTGTGGATTACAATCTCCTTATTACCTTTCATTAGTTTTACATTTGGAGATTCATCCTCGATAACTAAATAAGGACCAAGAAAACAAGGACTTGCGATTTTGTTTCCCACTTCATTTTTTACCAGTACTAAATCGCCTTTTTTGTATTGAATGGGTTTAATTTTTTCATCATAACTTTGCTTTCTTTTAAATTTTGAATGTAATAAGTTAGCTCTTGCATCCTCATGAGCCTTTTGCAACCGATACTTTAACTCAATAGGGTAATTCTCAAAGTTATAAATGGGTTCTAACATATTATTTAGATTATTAGGAATCTGACATTTCTTTCCAAAGACCAGTTCAAAAGGAGTATATTTAGTTTCAGTATGGACTGTAGTATTATAAGAGAAACACCAATAAGGAATCCATGTACTCCACGCTGCATCATTATTTTCGGATTGAATTCTTAAATAGGCACCCAATACCTTATGTGAATTTTCCAAAGAACCAATACTTTCATGATGGTATGCCGTGGAATAAATTTGATTTATTTTTAAAAGCTTACAAACCTCACTCATAGTGGAAGAAATAAATTCAGAACCCCTATCCGTTGCAATTTCCTGTGGAATTCCATATCGTAAGATAAAATTTTCCACAAATGATTTTGCCACAGATACGGTGTCTTTATTTTTTATAGGATATGCTTCCACAAATTTTGTTAACTCACACTGTAAAGTCAGGATGTATGCAAATTCATTTACATCTGTTGGTAGTGGTCCTACAATATCTAAATATACTTTTTGAAAAGAATAATTGGCTGTCGACGTAATAACCATGGGCTGTCTAGTATAACGATTGCAATGCTTTTGTTTTTGACAAGTGTCACATTTTCTTACAAAGTCTGCAACATCGTTATCTAGACCTGGCCAAAAGTAATACTTTTTTATATTATTTGTCATTCTATTTATGCCTGCATGTCCACTTGTGGGAAGTAAATGAAAATCATTCAAAATAATTCGTTTCTCATCATTATCTATTATTTTGCTAGCTCCTTGTACAATATTTATACGGGGGCCCCCCCAATTAGGATTACTATTTATTTCCTTACCTATCCATTTAATAAACATTTTATTTTTCTCATTTTTTAAAATATATAATTCATTTATATTTGCTTTCTTAGTTATTTTGGCCAAATCTCTCAGCATTTCGTCTCGCGCCAATGCCGATCGAGTATTTTGACTAAAGTACAAACTAAGTTGCAATGGAACATAATAAAAACTCCCCAAGTGTTCAGTTATATCTTTTGACAATGTTTTTATTTTGGACGATGTCGTTAAAACTAACTCAGTGCAATTTTTAGGTTGTTTAAGAACTTCCACAATATCTGGTTGATCAGGCCAAACATTAAGGTTATCCTTGTCCAACACACAATCTTGCTCTTTCATACTCTTACACTGTCCTCTGGTCAAAACAGCAATCATGTCATTATTCATGCTTTTCAATTCCTCAGATGTCAAGATAATTCTTGATAATGCATCCGCGGTGACATTTTCACTTCCTTTCACATACTCAACGTAAAAATCATATTCCTCAAGGCCTAATCGAAATTTTGTTAACCGGCTGGATGGGTCAGTAAGGCTAAATAAGTATAATAAAGGTTTATGGTCAGTTACTATTTTAAATCTGCGTCCATATAAATAAGGCCGAAAATGCTTTACAGCCCAGTAGATAGCTAAAAGTTCTTTGTGAATAATAGGGTAATTTATTTCCGCTTTATTTAAACTTCTACTGGCGTACGCCACTGGTCTATTATTTTTATTTGAGAGTACTGCTCCAATAGCTGACTTTGACGCATCAGTTTGAAGTATAAATTCATTTTTCTCTGCAAAATCAGGATACTGTAAAACTGGATATTGACTTAGTGCGTTCTTTAGGATTTTAAATGAGTTGTTACATTCATCCGTCCATTCAAACCTTGCATACTTTCTGCACAATTTGTTTAGGGGTACAGATAGCTCCGCAAATTTCGGAATAAACTTTCTGTAGTAATTTGCAAAAGCCACGAAACGTTTAACTTCGTCTGAATTTTTTGGAACGGGATATTCGTCTAAAGCTTTAATTTTTTCAGGATCAGGAGATATTCCTTTATCACTAATAATGTGACCTAAATAAAGAATTTCTTTCCTTAAAAACTCGCATTTTAAGGGATTTAGTTTTAAATTTACTTTACGAAGTCTAGTAAAAACGTCCATAAGGTTTTTGTTGTGTTCCTTAAGATTTCTCCCGAATACTATTAGATCGTCAAGGTAAACAAAACATTTTTCGTAGTTTAGACCTGCCATTGCAACTGTCATTATCCTAGAAAAGGCACTGGGGCTAAGTTTTAGCCCCATGGGCAATCTTTTCATTTGCCATTGCCCCCGATCAGTTGTAAAGGCTGTCAATTTTCTACTTTGTTCATCTAGTTCCACTTGATAATACCCCTGACTTAGATCTAAATGCGAAAAATAAAGAGCTCCCGCAAGATAATCCAAAATATCAACCACATTTGCAATAGGCCACTTGATATCTACTAAACTACGGTTTAAAAATCTGTAATCTAAAACCAATCTGCTACGTTTCTCTCCTGATGTCTCACTCTTTTTCGGTACCAGTAAAACAGGCGACGACCACTCACTCTGCGCACTCTCAATTATATCATTATCGCACATTTGGGAAATTTGCTTATTTATTTCCTCCCTCTGGGATTGAGGCAGTCTATACGGTTTTATATAAACTGGTTGAGTGTTCGGTTTGACTTGAATTGACTGTTTATAAATATTTGTTACAGATAATTTATCCCCAGGCATATGAAATATGTCTGCAAATTTAGCACATAATTGATCTATTGAATCTTTCTCTTCTTTATTCAAGTAGGTAAGTTTAAGCATGTCAAATAACTGTTTTACTCGATTAACTGAAATATTTTGAGAAGTAAACTGACAACAATCATAATTGCTGAGCTTCTCAGTTTTAGGTAAGCAATTTCTCAAGCGTACTTCACTTTCCCGTGTATTCAAAATTTTAACCGGAACTTTCCCATTCACTGGTTGTGCAATCACTCCTGCTACAAACACACCCTGGCATAACTCACTTGGCATAACAACACATTCCTCATTTAACCCTGTCTCAAGGTACTGAATACTTTCACACCTTGCAGGTAACACTAATATATGACTACAACAAGCATTTAAGTCTAAAATAACATTCTTTCCCTCATTGAAAAGATCTAAAGTATTTTCCTCATAGTTTAATTTAGCTTTATACTTCCCTAAAAAATTTCTCCCAATTATACCATCTGTATGACATTCCAACGAATCAAATACATAAAACTTTTCCCTAAATTGTATGTTTCCTATAGCGAGATTTAAGTATACATAACCTACGGAACATACTCTACCACCTATGCCATTTATTTCAAGATTTTCCTTATGTAAAGGTATACTTGCATCTAAATGCTCTAACTTAAGCGCACACAATGACGCTCCCGTATCTACTAAGAATCCTAAACTTTTGTTGTTTACTCTAAAAGAAACTGAATTTGAGTAATTTTCGGAGTAAGTAAAAATATTATTATGACTATTCCCCTCTACTTTAGGGACGAAAAAATGTTTGCTCCCTAGAAACATCATACGGCAACGTTTCCTGACCTGCATTAATGTCTTGGTCAGCAAAATTTATTTGTCTCCGCGAATTTCCACGATAACCGCGAGTAAACGAACGTCCTCGGTGTCCCCCCTGAAAACGCTGACTTTGCGGATTGCTATTACCATTACCTAAGCGAGAATTATTTTGTTGATAATTAGAAACATGATTGTTATTTCTATTAGTTACGTTTCTATTGAAATTGTTATTAAAATGTCTTCCAGAGTTTCTAGCTCTGTTAAAACCTGCAGAAAAATTTCTGCTGTTTCCTCTTCCTCTAAACATATTGAAAATTTGTTGATTACTGCTTTGAGAGGAAATTTCTTCATCTTGCGCCGCTCTAATGGCATCCTTTAAAAATTCAAAATTTCTAGCAGATATGATTGTGCTGAGTTTATGATTTCTAAGGCCACCTGTAAACCTTTTTATAGCGATTTTTTCGTTTATTGGTCTTAAAATATCAAAAGCTCTTGAATCACCGTCTGCTTGAGAAATTGTCAGATTTACTAAGATATCTTCAAGATTTTTACCAAACTCAGAAACAGTATTATCGCCTTGCTTGGCGGAAAACAATTTTGCCTGAAGGGCGGTATCGGATTGTTTCGTTAAAAGATGTTTTTTTATGTCTCCTAATAATGAATCCATAGAATCGTAACTAGACTTTAATCTCAATTTCGCATTATTTGAAATTCGTGTTTTCAGAATGAATTTAATTAAAATAGGCTTGCCATCATCGTTAAGCATAGAATGATAAAATTCTGCCGCGTCGATTAGTTTATGTGTAATAGCTTCCGAGTCATCCATTACAGGCAAGAGGCTCGTGGCCACTTTCAGGTCAAAAGCCGACATATCTGAATGTATAATTTTCGCGTCCTGGTTATCCCGATTTGTACTTTCCGCGTCTTGGTTATCACTACTCAAACCTTCTGCGAATTGTTTATCAAAATTTATAATTTCCTGATATACTTTTTTAATTTTGTCTATAGTATTTTTAGAATATTCAATGTCTGCTTCGTCGAGTTCAGAATCTTTTATTTTTTGATTAATAGCAGAAACCTCCTCACTCAGTCGAGAGTAAATAGTTTTTGCTTCCCTAACTTTAGTTGAAACGATGGATGTTTTTCGTCTGTCGTAATTTAATTTTCCTAGATAAGTTCTGACATCTGCTAGAGAACTTAAAATTATGTTTAAGTTATCTCCCATGAAAAATATGCAAATCTAATTATTTAAGAGCAAAGTACTTGTTAAAGAGGTCCCTATTTCAATACAATTTACTTAATTCTATAACTTACTTAGTACATTTTTTCTTTTTAATTACTAAATTGCTTAATTTTTTCCATTCTTTACATATCGCCTTGTTTCTTATGTCCATTTTCAGTTTTTTTTTTCCCATAAGTGTAATAACCATCTTTATAATTATCCTAAAAAGAACCTAAAAAAAAATTTTATACTGCCTCCTCCGTCATTAATTCATCCCTTGATTTTCTTAACTCGCTTCTGTTAATTTCTCTTCGAATAGTTTTTCGTAATTCCTTACGATAACGAAGAATCCCACTATATATGATATACAGGATAACGGCTACTACAAGTGTTAGTAAAAGGTACTCTGACAGCGAAAACCCCTTGTTTGATATTTCGCTCCTTGCGTCTCCATTCGAGGCCTGGTTGATAACTATTTCCTCTTTAGACTTGGCACTACCCATTTTACTCCATATCGGTGCTTTTCTTCTTATGGTTTTTTGGCTGGCAGGATCGCCATGTAATAATTTGATGTTCAGATAGGTGGCAGCAAAGGGTTCAAAGAAAACGGTGTTTCATATTCAACATCAAACTATATTCTGAATCTTAGTCCATGTCGCCACATACATAGTTGTTCCACTTACGCTAAATGTTTATATTACATATTTGTTATATCGACAGTATTGTTATACTAGCTAATCATAATAACTAATTAGAACACTAATACAATATACTAATACAGAGTGTTTTACCCTCATATTACAATACATACTACTTGACTATAAACTAACAGATTTAATTAATTTGTAGCACTCTAGATTGAAAATAAAAAATAAACATAAAAATGTCATAACACGTCAAAAAATTACAACTGAGGTGTCATTTCACTCATAATGTTATGCTGAACCCAAATAAGTAAAAATATACAAGATATCCCATTTAAAATATCAAAGTGAAGGTCAACAGCAAACAAATTGAAAATGATGCCAATAAATGCAGACTCATCTCTTATGCATAATTTGAAAATTTCATTTTAATATCGATAAATATTAAAAAGTTATAGGTTTGAACGTCTTTTGAGAAACACCCGGTATGTTAATGCCACCTTTTGCACAAAGCTGTTCAACAATAATTAACTAATCAGGGCAAATTTAACTGTGACATAAATAACATTAACATACAGTGGGTCCACGGATAGAGTTGGTAAGAGGAAAAACTTTTTTATTAGTAGGTGTAGAAGAAAAAGTCATTCTTTATAAAAACGTCTGCTTACTACAATTTCAAATATCAGATTTGCGATTACTATACAGGGTTCGTCAAAAATATCATTTTTAGTTTTTTGGATCTTTTCTTTTAATTCCTTTATTAATTAAATAAGTTTTGCTAGTGTCAAAACTACAATTTCAACTATTAGATATGCGATTACTATACAGAATTCGTAAGAAACAACAGTTTTTGTCTTTTGGATTTTTTTTTAATTCTAATTTTCAATTCCTTTTGATGATTGGCTAAATCATCACTTTGGGAACAAATGGATTGGAAGGTACCTATGGTCCAAATCAGGTGGCACTTAGGAGTCCCGATTTCACAATTATCTACTTTCATTTATAGGATATCTGAAGCCACATGTGTATAAAACCAATTTCAATAATAACTTAGATCTCTTGAAAGAAAAAATAAGAGTAGTTATTGCAAACATCCTAATACAGAAAGTTAGGAACTGTTCGGGAATTCAGATCTCCAGTTGAACTATGCGCTAACTCGGTGGTACCACGTTTATCTAAATGAAAGTTTTATAATTTATGATTGAATGAATTGAAGAAATATAAAAATACTTTAAAAGTAGGCAAATAAAAAATGGTTTTCTAACAACAAAATCGTTCTAGGCCAGATATAAAATCATATTGATATGTATATGCCAAGAAGTCTTATTAATTTTTGGCAAGAAGGCCATGATAAA
The DNA here is from genome assembly GCA_963969555.1 of Polydrusus pterygomalis. Lineage (NCBI taxonomy): Eukaryota > Metazoa > Arthropoda > Insecta > Coleoptera > Curculionidae > Polydrusus > Polydrusus pterygomalis. The sequence goes on from OZ018375.1 coordinate 23,566,237, forward strand.
CAAAGTAATAATAATTTGTATCTACAGACGAGTATTTTGTCAGTTTCAAACCAAAAATCAATAAGACTGTCTGATATACAAGGTGCCCCAAAAGTAATGTGACACAGAGCAACAGCAGACTTCTTAAGGCGAAATAATGCGATTTATTTAAATTTTCCTCATCCCAAAATTGATAACAACCAAGATACAAGGTATCAAAGTTTTTTTTTTTTTTCGTTTATTTCTTAAGGTGGGAGTATCAACATGCTTGCCAACCTATAACCTATTTTGCGTATATTTATTTAATTTTTTCTAGCTTTTATACAAAATTTAAATAAAATCATTATCGTCTTCATATTTTATACGTAATAATTGACATATTAAATAAATATCAAGGAATTTCATTAAATATTTTAGGAGAATTGTATAGCGAACAATATCGGGTAAGATTTTTTTAAACATTATTATGTCATTGTTCTTTCACTATACAATTATCCCAAAATAAGCAATAAAGTTAATAGATATTTTTGGTATATGTCAGATATTACCTAAATATTGTACCGACGATATTGATTTTATTTAAATGGTAGTTAATCTAATAATAAACTAAAAAAAAGCAACGCGAAATAGGTTATAGGTTGGCAATAGATGGAATGACGTTAAGAATGCCACCTTAACGAAACTACATAGCAGCGCAAAATTAAGGATTTTGGGGTTTTTTGAGATGATAAATTTAAAATTATCCATAGTTTTTGTGTAACCAGTAAATGGCGCTGCCTACGGCCTGGCCCACTCCCTTTAGCTAGCATAACTTTGTTTAGGCTTCTTGTATCGATCCGAATATTAAAAATATAAATACATTAATTCTTTTACATCAAAAACGTATTCGTTTCTAACTTAAAATTATTGTAAATTAGCTACATTTGCTAAGTGTCAAAGTTAATATAGATACTAAAGGTTGACTAGTTTTTCTAATAAAAACGATTTTTCGTATACCTACGGAATTACTAATTTTACTCCAATCAAAAATTTTATTTAATACTTAGTTTAATAACATTTTAAAGTAACAAAATAGAAAAAAAAAGGGTAACGCCGTGATAGCAATTGTTCAAAATGGCCAACATTGACCTCAATACATTTACCTGCGCATTGCACTCCAACCGTTAAAATATTCTTGTGCAATATAAAGCATAATATCACGCATTTCCGCATTGGAAAATAAATTATGTCGAGGCAATCCTAAAAAATTTATAATATCAACGTAATTATTGTACGTAGAAAATTATTAACTTTGACAGATGATACTTTGTGTAACATGTTGTTGCCTTAGAAACGTCGTTGTTTTTAATCAAGACCAGCTGTGATAAATAATACTAATACGAATACACAATTATTCTAAATAGTTTAGGATTCTTGCATTAAAAATATTGAATGGGATTATCTTGAAGATGGTTGCTCCTAGCGACTTTAATAAGTTATACGTTTTTGATGTAAAAGAAGTAAAGTAACTTATTTTTTTTAATAGTCAGATCGATATAAGAATCCTAAACAAAGTTATGCCAGATAAAAGGAGTGGACAATGACGTAGGTAGCGCCCTCTACTGGATATACAAAAACTATGGATAATTTTCACTTCCTCACCTCAAAAAACCCAAAACCCTTAATTTTGTGCTGCTATGTCGTTTTGTTAAGAAATATTCGCAAAAAAACGAAAACAAAATTAAAACTTTGACACCCTGTATCTTGGTTGTTATCAATTTTGGGATAAGGTAAATTTAAATAAATCGCATTATTTCGCCTTAAGGAGTCTGCTGTTGCTTTGTGTTCCTTTACTATTGGGACACCCTGTATAAAGGATATTGAAAAAATAAATTTTAAACTATTCTAGTTAGGTATATAGGAAGAGTTTTCGTGGACAAACAGGAAATGTTCTTGCCTTCCCATTGAATGAGCCAACAACGTCGCATCGTATTTACAAAAATTAAGTTTTTTGATAAAGATGAAATTATGACTTTTCCATTTTCCTGTATCAAAAATTCCATTTTCCTACAATTTATTGACGAGCACAATAATATTTAATTCTACAATTGGAATTTCGAGTTTCCCTCTTTTATCTTATGATAATCAACTTTAGGCCAAACCCTGTTAAAGGTCAAAATTTGAAAACAAAGTTTTCTTAGAAACGCTTGAGTAGGATACAAATATTTGTAATAAACGTTATTGGAAATGAAGAGAGGAGCAGGACACAAAAAAAATATTCATGTTGCTCCATTTAAAATAAGGAAGTTTGAGACAACTTCCGGTATAACCGGAAGTCGCATAAAATCGACGTTATTTCATCTGAAGAGAGCGTCTTCGAAAACCTCATTATCCAAATTTGCAGAATTCAAGTCGCATTACTTTCCGAAATATTCTAATTAAAGGACGGATTATGTCAACTTAAATTCAGCCAAAATATGCGCATATATATGCCTTGTTTGCCTTTAAAATGTGCAGTTATTTTACATTTATTTTTACCAAATATGCATACTGGTATGCAATATTTCTTAATTTATTATAGTAAAATGGGTACAATGGGTTCTAAAAAATATGTTTATTTTTTTTTAAATGCAAAAAAAAACAAATTTAATGGCATTTATTACTAAATATTTTTCAAAATTTTCAACTAAAAAACATTGTCTTTTGTCTTCTATTAGTAATAATATGTTTATACAAAGAGAAGGTTCTTTTAACATCTACTGATATAATGGTATACCCTCATAAATGCTTTTTACTGCAGTTAAGTATTTAAATCCTTAATTCTTTTTAACAGGTACATCCAATTTGTTCCTTACTTGACCTCCTACTTCACCGGGAATGTTGTTACATTTAGCGGAAAAAGTTTCAACAATGCTAATTGAGTCTCTTAAACTTAAGTTTTTACTTTCCAACTAGGATATTATGTCCGGTATAAAACTGAAATTAACCTTAATAAAAACAATGTCTTTAGCTACCCTTGCACTTTTTAACAAACTCTTTACTTTGCACAACGCACTGTGAATCGTCATCTAAATCTAAAATTAATTCTTTAATGGCTTTGAAATGCTCTGCGTAGAATATTGCGGCCTTAATCCATGTTCCCCACCAGGTAATTATAGGTTCTGGAGGTAAACTAACTCCTGGTAATCTTTTTTTATACAACTGCACTCTTAGTGGTGCTTTTAGAAACACTTTTTTTACATTTGAAATTAATTAATACTGAAATCTGTCGACAAACTAAAACAGAAGTATGTATTACAAATCGATATAAATACAGTTGGTTAAGCAGGTAATAATAACGCATTATTAAGTGACAATAAACAACCCCTAACAATATACCTGCAAACCCCGGAAACCAAAAAACCAATAAATACCTTGTGTATACCTAAAATGTAAATATAATTATTATAATCTTGAGATTGGAAAATCCCTGAAATAAGTTCCGAACTAGACATTAAATCTTTAACGTTTTAATTTTTTTTATAAAGCCGAAAACATAAAAATATGCATTTTATTATAAAATTGACAAAATATGCAAAAAATGCATATATGTGCATTTTGCATATATTCCGCCCTTAAATTCTAATATACGGTCACCGTGAGATACACTGTATATGCGTGCAGCATGCCTATACATGACGTCACAATGTGAGAGAGAGAGGGAAAATGTATGCGCGTCGGTATACCGGTATAAGTGTATCGTGGACTAGACGTAGAAGTTCATAAATCTTTTACATTTACCTTAAATTTGTTTTCGTAATAATGAGGGGACCATTTTCTCAACAAAAATGTAAAACATTGTTCATGACAAATTCATAAGACTTATTTAAGATGCAGACGGCATTTTGTTTGGCCGCAAAGCGAATCCAACATTTTCTTTGCAGAAATTGCGAGGGCGGTCGTGCAAGAACAAGGGATTCTATTATTGATAAAAATGTGAGTCGCAAATTGTTTTATACGAGTGTTTTGCGACGGCAGACGCGGTAAATAATGCAGAGAGGTTGCCCGACCGACGAGAAAAAGAAGAAGAGTTTTGACCTCTTCGGCTATATAAGATAAAATAAAAAGGTCTCAGCATAAAGAAGTAAAGGACGCACTAATATACAAGTCCGGGTTGGGGATTATTTAGTTGCCTGCATTAAGATAGTTTAACACGGGTAATTTTAGAGCAATTAATTGCCCGGCGATTGTCCCTAGATACTACTAACTAAATAACTAACTAAATATAGAAATTTATAGTCTCATTTCTGTAGCACCTATTTTCTTTTCTCTTGTCTTTCTTCTCTCATTTGGTTTGTATCTTTGCTCTACGAGTTAACGTGACACTTTGTCAATTTTGGTGTATTAAATTTTTATAAGTTGGCATGAATTCCAGGACTGCACTTGAAAATTATACACATGATACCTTCTAAAACAATTTATGCAATAGTCTGATCGGTTCTACAGCTTTAATATTGCCAAATAATTATAAATATGGTTTTTATAGAATTTGTTACATTTCTAAACTTGTATGTTGGCTAACATAAAGTTAAAAGCTTCAATATAGCCAGGGATTTAATTTTTCTGTTAATGGAAACCCTAATTTAACAGTTTTTGACTTACGTAAGGTACGAAGACCCAAATACGGTTTTTAAATAATTTGTTGGTCATGATACATATACATTCTTAAACTTATATGTGGGCTAACATAAAGTTAAAAGCTCTAATTTAGCCAGGGATTAAATTTTTCTGTCATTGAAAACCCTACTTTAACAGTTTTTGACTTACGTAAGGTACATAGCAAGCAATTTATTGATACGGTTACATTTCTAAACTTATATGTAGACTTAATGTTAATAACTTTATTTTATTGCTATACAAACAATACATAATAATAGTAATATCTAATAATAGTTTCACTTATGTAAGTGAGTTGTACATAAACCCAGAAAATAGAATTAAATATTTGTTCGCCATCGTATTACATATTAATATGGTTACCTTTTACAACTACTATGTATATAGTGTAGCGCTCTGCCCTTTTTCTATCTTTTATTAATAATTTGAATTCTCTTTATTGATAAGGCAGGAGCACTGCAGACGAATTTGGGGAACGGGGTCAACCCTAGAGTACTTTTCTATCAGTAAAACAACTATTAATGTTTATGACATATATATTGTTAATAAAAACTGTGATAAAAATATAAAATACACTGATATAAATGTTTTATATGAGTATAAAGTAATCAATACCTTCAAATAAAATATATTTGCTTTGCTATACTATAATTTACAATTTTGGTAAAAACTTCTGAAATTAGACTTCTTAAGCCACCCACTAATGTTTAGCACAGTTATTTTAATAATAAATTAAGGAAAAACCACTCGCTTGTTGCAAAAATCCCTGTCCGTATGAATTCACAAAACTTTTTGACTTTTATTCAGACTTTTTAACAAAATACTTCTTTTTTCTTCCAGGTAATTTCTTTAAACGAAAAGGTGATTAGGTAAGACCGAGATAACTAACACTTGACTCAAGATTTATTTTTTCTTGACTGACTGACTGACTGACTGACTCTTCTGCCCGTTCTAACTTTTGTGACTTTATTAACTGTTTTATATTTGTACTGACTACAGACTGTATAGACTGTCGAAAAACTATATAGTGGACTGATACTGGCAAAGACTGACTGGACCGAGACTGTCAAAAGAGTGTCAAAAAACGGGTGCTCGAAACTATTTATAAGGGAGCTGGTATGTCGCGTGACATTTACTCCGTCCAAAATTGTTTCGGCATCGATGGTGTGAAATTCCACGAAAGTGACGTAAATAGTCACCAGAAAAACAGCCACGAGATTTTGACCGCATTTTTGAAATAGTATTGCTCAATAGTGACAGGTCGCGAGGCACGATTTACGAGCTTTTTAGGAATTTGGTTTCCGGCAAACGTGAGAAAAACACATTCCTCTCGGGCATTTTTTCGGATTAAAATGTAGTTCTCAGAATGATGACGCCATCCATATTTTGCAACTTGAAATTTTGGTCTTTGAATCTGGGAAGGGGTTTAACTTTAGACTTGTCAGTTTATATACTCAGTCGAGGGAACCGCTAGTGATTTTGAATTCCCCTTGTGAAATATTTGAAAGTTTTTGCTGCGTTGCTACTTTGCAAGGTAGATTGCTTTAGTGAATTTAATTTAGTAATTTATTTTATTTTTCAAAAAGTTGTGTCAGTGTACCTATATATACCAATTTTAGAAATTCTATTCCTGGAAGCACAAAAAATAATGAATATACCTCGAGACTGTGCCTTAATCCCTTGAATCTACAGACTCCATTCGCGGAATAAGACAACAATTTATTATGAACCTTCATTTTAACCGATTGTAATAATCAATTCCTAAAAAGGATTAAAGATAATTAATTTAATCGTTAACCAGTTGTGAATTAACTCATTAAAACACATATTTTATTAGACCTACTTCCCTTCAAATCAGGGACGAACTAGGTCTGGAAAATGTGGCGAGCTTTTTTTTTGCAAAGAGAATCTTCTAAAGACTGGTACCCTGTGAAGCAGAGTAGTGTCGGATTCAATCGTGGTGGGACTGCCTACCGACTAAACTCCCCATATTCCTGCGATTTCCGCGCCTTAGGCCTTTTCCATACACTTACGGCGACCGTCCTAACGGTACCGTTTATACGGTTAAAGGATTAGGCAGCATATGTGAGCTTTCACACGCACCGGCCCGAGTACACGGTTCCGTTCTACCGCGATGTCACGGTGAGCCCCCACTACAATTCACGGAGACCATTACCGTGTTGACGGCGAGACATGCCCAGTAGAGTTTAAGATTTAATTGGTGCTTGCACATGTACCGCGCTTACGACATTTTCTTGTTTCATTGGGGGGAACATTGTTTATTTACTATATTTTATCATAATCATATTTTTCGTAATGGCGGTACATTATAGATATGGATATGCTTATATCTTTGGTGAAAGCAAGGCCGGTTTTTTGGGACAAAACAAGTTCTATATAATATAGGGACAGAAACTGCACAAAAAGTGCCTGGAATGAAATATTTTCGTAGGTCAATCTTGATTTTGATTGTAACAGTCAACATTTCCATAGGCTGTATGCACTCTCTCATAAATGTATCTTGACGTTGAAACGTTTTTAATTGTTCGGGTAGGTCATCAAAGCTGGATATGGGATCCTAAAATAGTTGAAATTTTTTTTTCGTCTTCCCTCAACTGACCAAATAGTACAAAGAATGCACCGAATTGTTTTCTTCCCATTTTAATGGGATGAACCCACAAAATTCTGTTTCGTGCCTTTCTTCGTTTTTTGATATGCATGTAAGGCATTAAAATCGCCACATCACGTCTATGATCCATATTCGAATGAAAATAGAATCAAACTGACGAAAACCGTGCATATGTGCAAGGATAACACGAACGTGGTAAATCGCGTAAACGGTGCCCTTAGGACGGTCGCTGTGTAAGTGTGTAATAAGCCTTAGGCGTATAAACCTTCAGACCACTCGATTAGTATTTCCGCTTTGCACGTCTAGTGCGTTCTTTGCTTCGTACTTCACCTAGACCTAGGTACCCGTACCTAGGTTTCGATTTTGTCTTATTACTTTGTTGTTTGTTCACAGCTTACTGTAAGGGTGTTTGTGTAGGTGTTAGGCTTTTGCTGCAGTGTATGTGTTTATGCTTCAGAAGAGATAACACGTGCCCATGCTTCACGGCCATGAAGACTCCACTATTTTAGGGAGAGAACTTACAATGCTGATCTGTAACAGTAGTGAGCTGTTGCGGAAGTATTAGTTGTGTTTGTTGTTAGCAACTTAGGTACTGTGACAGTGTTTGTGTAGGTGTCCGATTTGGTGCAGTGTAGGGGTTTGTGCTTCAATGCGCATGTTTCACAGCTTGCACACCTTACTGTTTTAGGGAGAGAACTTACACTGCTGATCTGAAGCTGTAGTAAGTAGCTGCTAAGAACTTACTGGGTGTTAGTGTAAGTGAAAGTGGGTGTGGTGGTGTAGTCTTGTGTGTAGTAAGTTCTTGTGTAGTAGGTAACTTTTTTGTTTACTAACTACTAAGCTAGATATGGCAGCGTCTAGTTTAATGACTCCTTGCTAGGTTTAATACTTCTAGTTTCCTTCTTCTTCTTCGTTTTTCTTTATTTTTTTCTTCTTTATTCCAGCAAGGAATGTCCTTTCATCTATTCCAAGAGCTGATTCCTTGAGCGCTATAACATAACATAACATTTTTATTTGATTCTATTGATTCCATTGACAACTATGATTGTTTTAATAACTCCAATAAAAATTTTAAAATACGACAAAATAATTAATAACTTGCCAACGTCACAATCAAATTCAAAAAAGTAAACATAACTGTAAAGCTTCTTTCTAGCGGAATCAGAAAGAGAAAAAATATAAAGGGTGTTTCGTACAAACAAATTTTTTTAATGTAGTTCCAATTTTTTGAGCCATCCTGTAATCATAAGATATTTTGACGTTATGCTCCATTGTAAACTCTATAACTTTTATATAACAATTTTCGATAAATCCCTTATAGTTTAGGCGCTATCAAAGGCGAACACATTGTTGACTATGCTATACTATGCATTACCTATTTACAAATTTTCGATTTTAGTGTTTTTAAATTACGTATTGTTATTTTTACGTTACCAAAAGGCTGCAGGACGTTTTAGAAACAAAAGGCGCGGCGGGCTATGCTCGCCAGCCCGCCGGGCCAGTCCATCACTGCCTCTAATCCAGATATTATTAGTCCTTCGCATGTACTTAATGCTTTTAAATTAATTGCTTGGTCATTATCATCTAAGGGTAATACAAAACAAGGACACGCCACAAAAAGCTCCCAATTACGACTAGTTCGCAGCATTTCGGCAGAGTGGTGGTTCGTTTTAAAGTAAACAATGGGCAATCTTTGTGAAGTCCCTTCTCCGGAATTCTGTGGCTGAGTGCCCACATCAAAGCAGGCTTGTTAACAAATGCAATACTTGTTTTGTGGAAATATGCACCGCTTCTTGGAGAAAATGGAATGCACATTGCAGACGCTTCTTGCTGTCCATTTCTTTGTTTAGGACTTTTATTATAATTGCGTCATTGTTTTAAATATAGAAAATGTACTTCGGAAAGTCAGAAAACAATATTGCTTTATTATTCCAAGAAATCCTATTAAATGCGAGAAAAGAAGCAAAATATTCATCATTATTCTGGTCTAAGCAGTTGCATTTATTAAAAACAGTACCTTTACTCTCAAAATTACAAACTATATTCAAGATTGTTGTTTTGCTAGGAATGGGTCTGTCAGAAAACATCGCAGAGAATATGTCGGGTACTATTACTATTTCTTTATGAATACTGTAAAGCATGTTGAAACTAATAAAAAATAAAACATCTCTAAACTTTCGACATTATCAACTATAAGATCCCTATTACATGGAATATTTCCCTCATGGGTAAAAAATCCCATAAGGGCTATGCATTTTTCGAAAACTTACAACGAATATTCCACTCACGTATAAAAATCCCATAAGGACAGTGGTATTTTCAAAAACTTATAGCGGATATACCGTGCGAGCAAAAATTATTTGCATCAAAGAGGGCCTTGCATCTAAGGACGTAATGCTTAGACGTAGAGCTTAATACCTGTTGGGTGTCAGTAACTACCTGAATTAACAATCAATCAGTTATTCCATCATCTTTGACAGTCGTTACAAGTAATTTGATTCATCGCTAATTTTTTCAATTTCTTGAACAATTCACACAATTGGCTTTACGGAACATCACAAAACATTTATGGTTGAAGCGTATTTTCGAAACGGGATTAGAGTAAATGGTAAGTGGCAATACAATTCGGGTTTGTGCATGGACGATTTTCACGAACATTTTCGTAACGTTGCTTTTATTGCTGGACATTTTTATCATTGCCTGAAAAGAACCGTGGATGTGTTTAGGGAAACCGGTTTTATGCAACACAAAAAAGGAGCAGGAAGACCATCTGTTAGAACAGAAGAACTTGTTGCAAACGTTCGTAAAATAATGCAAAATACGCCAACAAATTGTATAAGACGCCTGTCCCAAGAAATAGGAAGATCTTATGGAAGATGCAGGACTATTCTTAAGAAGCAGCTAAATTTATTTCCTTATAAAGTGCAAGTATTCCAGGAAATACAAGCCGCAGATTTTGAAAGACTTATTATTAGAATTTAGAAATTATAAGAATTACTCTCAATGGTTTACCCAAAATTTATTGGAAAAAAATGATTTATTAGACCTGACATTTTTTTCGGATGAAGCCTCGTTCCACCTCTCCGGTTATGTGAATTCTCAAAATATATACATGTGGATTAGTGAAAATCCCCATTTTTTTGTAGAGTCCATATTGCACCCTCAAAAAATTGGTGTCTGGTTAGCTGTTTCCCGAAGAAGAATTGTTGGTCCTATTTTTTTCCATGACACAGTTACAGCACAGCGGTATAGAGACAATATTTTGAATCCATTTATGGAGTAATTACTTGACGACGAACTACGTTTTGGATATTTTCAACAGGACGGTGCAACCGCCCATACAGCCGCCGAAACTATTAACTACTTACGCAATTTTTTCGACGACAGATTAATTAGTTTTCGATCAGACATTGAATTTTCACCTAGATCACCTCGTTTAACTGTTATGGATTACTTCGTTTTTCCTCATTTAAAGAACACATGCAAATTTAGAACAATTATAAGAAAGGATTATCCAAGAATGTGGTAACATTTTTTTAGAGATGCTGGTCAACACTTTCGAAAATATGAAGAGACGTGTAAATTTATGCTCTGAGCCATTTTCAGCAATTTATGTAATTATTTTTCTTTTTCTTTCTGTATATTCTTACTTTGTTAATTTTGTCAACAACAAAAATAAATTTGTATTTGTCTACTTATTATATTACTCATTAGTTTGGCATATCATGTCATAATATGAATTGGACAAAATTTTAACCTAGGTTTGGTTAGATATATCGTCCCCATATCATTGTGATCTAAACCAAGCCCTACGTTTTTTAATCCAAGCCCTCTTTGATGCAAATAATTTTTGCTCGCAGAGTACAAAATCGATAACACCAAAACGAAAATACCGCGTCGTCAAGGCAACCCGGTATGGCTATTTAAATATTTGTCAGTGTCAATTTGTTGACCAATTTTTATTTATTTTAAAGTTATTAACAAAATGATACGTTTTTGAATTATTTCTGATCAATAAATTAAAAATAATATCCTATTAGGTGAGCCAAAAAATACCGCATAAAGAAAGGCATCTATTTGGAGGTAGTTTATCTCGTTTTGTGAACATCAAATTTATATTTTAGATCGAGATACTGCGGTAGTTCAGTTCGTTTTTATTTTAAAAAGCTTAACATTCTATGAACGAAAACAAAATAGGAATTAATACAAGGACTATATGGTAAAAACTATATGGAACAGTACTAATAGAAAAATATTTTAAAGAATGTGATATTGTTAATAGTGTTTCGCGAAACCTATTTGCATCAGCGTCCTGTTGGTTAAAGCGACGTGTAGACCGTAGAAGGGTCTTGATAGCTCATTTAAACTAGATACTGCTGTAAATAAACATAGTGAGGCGATCCAGTTAAAAGCTGCTCACTTCCTCCAGATCATTAAAGAATTATTCGCATAAGGCATTGAACCATCTTCTCGCGAGGCCGGGGCATTCACACAAGAAATGCTGAATACTCTTATCCTCTTCTTCATCTCTGCAAGGTCTGCTACAGAAATCGTTAGCTGCTATTTGTACACGTTCGTCGTTCAGCATCCTGTTGGTTAAAGCGACGTGTAGACCGTAGAAGAGTCTTGACAGCTCATTAAAACTAACCACTGCTGTAAATAAACGTAGTGAGGCGATCCAGTTGAAAGCTGCTCGCTTCCTCCAGATCATTAAAGAATTATTCGCCCAAGGCATTGAACCTTCTTCTCGCTAGGCCGGGGCATTCATACAAGAAATGCTGAATATTTTCCTCCTCTTCTTTATCCCTGCAACTTCTGTAGAAATCGTTAGCTGGTATTTGCATACGTTCGGCATGTCTACTGTAATGGCAATGTCCGGTGACTATGGCAGTTATATTTCTTAGGTCTTTTCGACTGTGCCGTAATAACGCTGCGGTTTTCAAGTAGAAGCCACAATTGCCTGGTGCAGTTGTCAGTTAAATGTTGATATAGCGATTTGTGTGACGATTGGCTGTTGGAACTATCAAAATATTTTCAGTAATATTATAATTAGTTCAATAATACTTATTGATAATTTTCGAGAAATTTGCTCGAACGTATTTTAAGTTGAAAAAGACCACGAATGCGTGGAAGTAATGAATTACTTACCTTTTTTCTTCGCACTTGCTAAACAAGTCATTTAGAACTTTTTTCACCCCCAAAAACACTTTCCGGGAAGTCAACGCGACGTTTGCACCTGTATAAACTACCGAAATTACGCTTTGCAAAATGTACCGTAAAACTTTGTACATAATTTAATTACGTTTTAAAACGTAAATTATGCCGCCTAATATCAATTAGCCGCGAACGAAAATACGGGAACGGGGAAAGTAAGATGATATTTTTAGACGAAGATATGGGCTAGGGCAAGCCGGAGTAGCAATTTCCGGCAAGTAGGGTGTTAATAATTTAGGCTCATTTACGACACTGAATTTTTATTCGTTATTATAATGTCATCAAAGGGGCATTTTACCAAAATAGTAAAAGGACTCCTCTCACCGTTTATGGGAAATGGCTAATTTTTCTAAATTTTTGGTAAATTAATTGATTCAGCCGATACTAGGTGGAAATCCATAATTACAGTATTATGGGATACAGTAAAACAAAGTTGAACTTGTAAATTTCCACTATATTAACAAGAAAAATGACATATTTCGCCAACACTTAGCTTCGTCAGATGACAATGATTTAATAAAAGGTGAAAAAAAAGGTTGATGCAATAAAATTATTGAAGGGTTACGTTGTAACCCTTCCACTGTTTTATTTACATCTTCAATAATTTTATTGTACAAACCTTGTTATTCTCACCTTTTATTAAATGATTGTCATCTGACGAAGCTACAGTGTTAGCGAAACATGTCATTTTTCTTGTTAATATAGTGGAAATTTACAACTTCAACTTTGTTTTACTGTATCCCATAATACTATAAATTTTTGGTATTTTGTAGATCTCGACGTCCTAAGTAATCGTGTTTATGGCCGTAATCCAATTCTATGACTAGTTTTCGAGTTATGGCTTTTTAAAGGTGACAATTTCTTACTTTGAGATTTTCTGCATTGCCTGGCGTTTTAACGTGTTTCCTTAAAACTATCACCTTTTTTTTCTAATTAATTGGTAAAAAATTAGGCCTTAAGTATTCTTTCACTAATTAAGAAATAAAATATAATCAGGATGTTGAAAAATTTATAGCCGGACCAAATAATTAATAATATTTAAAAATTATTAAAATCCAAAAAAAAATGATCAGATAGATAGATGTAAAGTAAAGTCTGTTCAATGACCGCTGACCGTTACGTCATATTCTCCATATTTGCGGTACGTCGTAAATTAATTCAGTCAGTTTGACTTACCAATTGTAAAGGTTATGATTTTTCTTCGGCTTGATAAACATAAAGCGGATGCATGTGAACAAACAAACAACAAATTTACTGAAAAACAAAAAAAAAACTCTTTTATAAAATTTTAAATTGAATCATATATTTTTTGTCTAGTGCATCAGTCTATAAATTTTGTTTCAAATATTTTCATCTTATTTATAAAATTATAAAGAAGAAAAAAATTTAATAAAAAATGACAACACAACAAAACACAGTTTTTTAATAATTCAAATAAATCATCTCCGCAAGAATCATCATTATCAGATTCGTTCAAATTAATAATAAGAGGAAGAGTATCTGAAGCATCGATACATTTTTCCCGTTCCCACACATCATTTATAATTTTATTAGTGCGTTACTTAATTTCTCCATTTTTTCACTTTTATACATTGTATAGGGCTTCATTTCACAGACTCATAGCTTCCTTCGTTATTTGTGCATGATGCATAGAACTTATTGTTGCATCATAATAGCGCTTACATTCCGATCAAACCATTTCAATAGGATTAAAGTAGCAATGATATGGAGTAAGTCTTAAAACTCGATTTCCATGTTGCAATGCTAGTTCGTCCGGTGTTTTCTTGTTTCGTACACTCGCGTTTCGTACACCTCGAAAATTTACCTGAAAAATTCTCGTTTCGTACACCAAATAAATTAATCCACTATCGGCTTCTCGTTTCGTACACCGACCATTGTGACGGCCTGGTTACCTGTAGGTACCTAATACCAAAATAATTATACGCTTTGTTGCTTTGGATTTGTATTTTTTTTAGATGTTTTATTATATTACATTATTACATTAATATAAGTTATATAGGTAAGCTACCTAATCAAATTTTACAATATATATTAAACGATTTAATGTCTCACGAATTTCAATTTTTTGAAGTAAATATTCACTTAATATTTTGCTTAAGCGGCTGTCCAAATCACTGTATTTCTTTGAACGTTTCGGCGTAGAGATGTGTAGGTCGCACCGCTGCTGTACGATGTCATAGTAATGCATTTCTTCTGTAAGTACGTTGAAGAGCTCAAATATATTAGGGTGACACTTGCCAATGCGTCTGTTCAGTCTATTATGCCAGCCTTCGACGGAGTTTGTAGTACGGTGTCGCTCATTATAGCATATCCATAACAACTCGTTTTCCAGCCATTGTTCGACAAAATAATCGTTGAATTTAACAACAGCTTCCTCGTTTGGTGCGTTCTCCATTATGTTTAGCCAAGCGTCGCCGATATGATCTTCTGGTAGGTATGCCAACGCGGCACACATACGTATGTGATCTCGAACTTTTTTATTTTCTTTGTATTGTGGGACCAATCCAAGTTCTTGTACTTTTCTCCAGATTGCTTGGTTGAAATGGAAATTGCATCCTTTGATAACAACTTCGGGGAAAGCATCTCTTAGTGCGTTTATTGCGGCACGCTCAAAGTCAATGTGTACCTTTTTTGGAATGAAATTAGGTACCTTATCTTGTAGTAACTTAAAAAACCTCTTATAGGTCGTTTCTCTGCGGTTTGGCAATAGCGCGTAAACAGCAGGAATGATACGTGTTGCATCTGGAGTACTTCCCAAGTCTACGTGTATGGTGTAGAGTTGATCGAAAAGAGGGCAACAACTTTTAAATGTCCCGTCCACGAAGAATTCTGATGAGTTTGCAAGCAAGTGTCCTCCATTGCTCGCAAAAATTAGTATTCTGTACAGAACATCTATGCCTAGAGCCCTGTGCCGTTCTCTGTAGAATCGATCTTTAACGCAGGAAAATTCAGGAATATTAACTACAAAGTCTAGCCCAGCGTCTTTTGCAACCATCATTTCTTGCCTGTAGATCTGTGGTATTGGAAGTAGTTCTTCTCGAGCACGTTTCTTGACCTTTTGCAAGCATAAGTCAACTTCATTTTTCGCTATGTCAGGAACACATGTATGGCTTAATTTTGTTTGACTCAACTTGTAGTCCTTGAAGGTTGTCAACGTCCCAGGGCATGGTCTCTTGGTGCACATCCACAGTATGATGTTGGTATATGTACGTTTCATAGTATAACGATGTCCTGAATGCAAAATAGCTGGCTTCCCTCTTTTCGTTTCAATAACTTGAATATCCATGATAAAAAAATATCAGCGTCGCAGTAAGTAATCTTTTACAATAATATTAGAAGCAAATTCAACACCCTTTATATACACCATATCGATTATTGTATCCTTTAATGAAATTATTATGAGAAGTTTTTGTTCCCTAATTACTTAAGTTAGTACCTGTCACCTGTAAATTCCAGTAACCCTCAATACGAAAAAAATTATATTTTGTGGCAATAATCTGTTAATGACAGCGGAATTTGCGTACATCTATTATTGTTAAATTATTTTATTACCATTATTAAATAATTATTATGAAAGTGTCTACCCATTAAGGGGTAGGTATGGTCATCACAATGGTCGGTGTACGAAACGAGAAGCCAATAGTGGATTAATTTATTTGGTGTACGAAACGAGAATTTTTCAGGTAAATTTTCGAGGTGTACGAAACGCGAGTGTACGAAACAAGAATAAATCGTTCGTCCAACCTATTAAAATAATTAAAAAACGTTTGAGTTAGATATGGTGCTTTACTATTATCTAGATCTGATCCTTCATTGCAAATGGTGAAACAGAAATTTGTCTTTGTTCTGACCATGCAATAAGTAATCTTTTTCACCAACTTATATGTGGATTTTTTTCAATTAGCCCAAAATGATAGGTGGCATTATCTATGATAGTAAGTGACAGTTCTCCCCAAGTTTGGTAACAATTTTTCTTCAAACCATTTCTCAAAGTTTTTTCATCGAATCATGATAATTACTGGAGTTTAGGCCTGACTTGAATATTAAACTTGCATTATTCACAAATCCATTTTCTGAACCAACTTGTAGAATAATATACCGTACACCCTCTGACGATTTTTTTAACTGTATGAACAGTCCAGGTTTCATCCAGAAAAACACTTTGTAAGGGAAATTGGGACTTGCCGTTATTCTTAAATTATCTAAAAATTATACTCGTTTTTGGGCTATATGGGGTGGCCACATTAAAAAACGCGTGATTGATGCAGTACATTTACGCTACTTAAATTGTATTTTTTTAAACGGTCCGCCAATGAATTAGTGGATATTTCAACACCATCAATGATTTTAGAGTTTAGTTTTGTTGAGCGAATGGTAACGTGTTTACCTACTCTATACATCCCATAAATACACTCTCTTATGGTATGTTCATGAATTTCGTGAAGGCGTCGACCACGGGATGACAAAATAGCTACATCATTGCGATTCTTACAATCTACATTCTTCTCTATCCCCTTTGCCTTAATTTGTTGGATTGTTGAACACGAACTCCGAAAGCATCAGAAACTCTCCAAAACAGATACTTAGGTATTTATAAAAACATTGTCATACACTCCCCGACAATAAATTCCGGACAAGAAAAATTAAAGTCATTTTGATAGTCCTGTAACTTTTTTATTTCATTTCCGATTTTATTGAAATTTTGAGCAAAGTGTAGCCCTATGTTTTGACAAGTTAGCCTAAATTTTAGATTTAAAAAAATACTGATGGCTCGACCAATATATAGGAAAAAACAAAAGTTACTTTTTTACCTCTATTTTCTTAACGCCCTGTGGAAAAATTGAGCGGTGAAATGTAGCTTTGTTACGTTTTGCTTTAAAGTGTGACCCTTTTTTGACAGAATGTTTTTTGGTTCATCCTAATATCTGCTTTTTGAGAAAAGATACAGATGTTTAAAAAAAGTGGTGCAATTTTTTAAATTTTATTTACATTTATAACGTTACATTATCTTATAGACTAGCTTAAAGAAAATCCTAAAATTTAATAGCGCGTGTTGCCACCTCGTGCCGTTATAAGTTAAGGGATCGAACACTGTACGTGGCAGCACGTCTCTAAAAAGATCTGTTTATGAAGTGTTTTGCTATGTTTACTGGTTTAAAATAAAAAGTTTGAGTATACTGACTTTTCCACCTGAAGTGACCTAAAGCTGTATGCATAAGGTATGTGAAAAAGAACATTTTTAAGTTTGTAATAATGCATTTTACACTCTAACCGCTGTTCTAAATGCACCGCAATAAGGGTCATATTCCTGTGAAGCTGTGGACCACAAAAAACTCTATAGTTACTATACTTTATATATAGTCCTTTCCCGTCGATAAAATAGTATTGTAAGATGCCTATGACTATTGACGAACTTTATGCTAAATTAACGTCTGCCAATGACATACAAACTAAAACACTAACAGATAAGATAGATATAGCGGCTGCCAAATTTGACAGTGAAATAAATGACTGCCACGCTCGCATTAATAAGCTGGAATCCAGAAATTTGCAATTAGAAAGGAAACTTCGTAGAAATAACATTGTTGTTTTTGGACTTCCGCAAGCCAATAACATTTTGGAAGACACGATTGCCCATATTAATAGCTTGCTTGGTTTAAGTCTTACTACTGGTGACGTAAACAATATTTATCAGATTAAGGATAACACTAAAAAGTCTCCTGTTATCTTAGAATTTGTTTCTTATTTAAAGAAGTCGACCCTATTCCAAAACGTCTCCAAATTAAAGGGTAAAAATATATCCATTGCCAATGATCTATGCCCCGAGGACAGAGAAAATCATAGGATTTTAGTAAAATATTTAAAGGAAGCCCAAAGTAGAAATCTCAATGCTAAGATTAAGGGACATAAGCTCCTTATTGACAGTACCATCTACACTTCCAAGGAACTTATAGAACTCGAGGAGAAATCGGGGAGTGAAACTGAATTATCTGAGACGGAAGGTGAAAAAGTTCCTTCAGATATCGTCAAGAAACTGGCATCTGCGTCGGGTTCAAAGCAAGCAGAAAAGAGCCCCAAACAGCCAGAAAAAAAGAGGAAAAGTGATAAGGTTATTAAAAGTGATAATATCAAAAACGCTGTAGATAGAATTGTGACACGCAACTCCGCTAAAATCCACTTTAATAAATAGTTCATTATAATATAAGCATTTGTAAACTCTTAAGACTAGCTGTAGATATTATAATGGTTACAGTAGTATTTGTTTGTTAGTTTTTTGTCTCTTTTCTTATCTTTACAGATATTGCATATAACATGTCCTTAAGTATTTGTCATATCAATGCTCGATCTTTAGTCGCCAACTTTGATGGATTTAGAGATGCTGTTTTTAACAAATTTGATATAATAAGTGTGTCAGAAACATGGCTTCACGCTGATGTTCCTGACGAGATGGTACGTCTTAATGGGTATAGACTATATCGTCGTGATAGGACTACCGGTCGAGGTGGGGGAGTCGCCGTGTACTGCAAAATTTCAGCGAAGACGCGCGCATTGATGGTTCCCGAGGTTCGCAGTACGGAACAGCTATGGATTTCGGTTAAACATTTTACGAGTCATTTTATTATTGGTACCCTTTACCGGCCTCCGTGTTTCTCGGCTGCTGACTTCCTTGGCGAGCTCGAAAGCGTGTTATCAGTTTTGGACCCTAAATGCGATTTGCTAATTTGCATGGGTGATTTTAATATTGACCTACTTGATTTTAACAGCACTCAATCTAAAAATCTAATTAAAATTTTTGACTCGTTTGACCTTTCTCAAATTATTAAAGAGCCTACTAGGTATGGCCCAACAAGCTCCAAATTACTTGACATTATAGCCGCATCAAATACTCTACCTGAATTAGATTCCAAAGTCATAAATACCGAGAATATATCTGACCATTGTCTTATAACTTGTCAAATTTTAAAAGCAAAAATAAAAACTAAGCCATTTCTTTATACTTTTCGCGACATTAAAAACATAAATCTGGAACGATTTAAAATGGATCTTAATATTATTGACTTTTCTCGTGTCTATAGTGCCCGTGATATCAACACTAAGACAGATATATTCAACACAATTATCTTAAGTTTATTTGATTTTCATGCTCCCATCAAAACTGTTCGAATAACAAAAAACCAAGCACCGTGGTTAACTGGAGCTATCAAAATACTAAGAGCCAAAAGAGATAAAGCCTTACTAAAATTTAAAAGGTCGAAAAATATAGTTGATTGGAATTATTATAAAACACTTCGTAATGAAACAAACTATGCTGTCAAACGGGAGAAAAAAGCCTATTTTGAATTTAAAATTAATAATGGAAATAAAAATAACTTATGGAAAGAGCTAAAAAAACTAAATCTCAGATCTGAAAATAGTTCATCACTTCCAACACATCTTTTAGACCCTCAGACTATAAATAATTATTTTATAAATATGCTAGGAAACAGGTTACCTGATCCGGAAACACTAAATTTTTTAAGAGCTAACAAGCTCTGTGAAAATGTAAAAGAATTTAAGTTAAGACCCACTAATGAAGACGAAATTTTTAAGTTACTTCTCTCCATCAAATCTAAATCTGTTGGTCCAGATGGTATTAGTATTAGCATGTTACTTATGAGCTGTCCTCGTATACTTTCCGTTATAAAACATATATTCAATTTTTGCATTTCTAGCAATACTTTTCCATCTGTTTGGAAAAAATCGCATGTTGTACCTATACCTAAGACTGCAGCGCCCAATGAATTCAAAGATCTAAGACCTATCAGTACTTTATGTGTACTTTCCAAAACTTTAGAAAAGATAGTTGAGGGGCAAATGACAAAATTTATTGATGACAATGATATCCTTCCCGAGCAACAATCTGGTTTTCGAAAAGAACATAGCTGTATAACCGCCTTAACTAAGGTTACTGATGATATCCTTACAGAAATTGATAACAATAAACTGACAATCTTAGTGCTCCTTGACTATTCTAAAGCCTTTGACCTTATAAATCACCAACTATTGCTTGCTTTATTAGGTTATTTAGGGTTTTCTACGGATGCAACTAGCTTCTTTGCTGCTTACTTGACAGAAAGATTTCAAGCAGTAAGAATTGGTGGAAATTTGTCCGATTTTGCTCCTGTTCTTAATGGAGTCCCTCAAGGCTCGGTCCTGGGGCCTCGTTTATTTACCCTGTACACATCTCAATTTTATAAGGTACTTCGTTATTGTCTTTCCCATTTTTACGCAGATGACGCGCAACTCTATTTGTCATTCTTTATTAATGAAATACTTGCGTCCTGTAACCTAATTAATCGCGACCTCGAGGCTCTCTGCGATATATCTAACAAGTACGGTCTAACGCTCAATCCTTTAAAGTCACAAGTGATGTTGTTTGGTAGAGCTCTTGCCCGTTCTAGATGCGTAGAAAATGTTAATATAATTCTTAATAACGAAAAGCTTACCCTTACCGATGAAGCAAAGAATTTAGGTGTTATTGTGGACAACAAACTTAAGTTTTCGAAACATGTAACTACTATAATTAAAAGAGCATTCTGCAATTTAAAACTAATATATTCAAATCGCCATTTACTTAATAAAAAATGTCGAACCATGCTCTGTGAAATGTTGGTCCTGTCGCACCTTAATTACGGAGATATAGTCTACGGCCCAAACTTGCTTAATGTAGATGCACGCAGACTGCAGCTCGTTCAGAATTCCTGCGTTAGGCTTGTGTGCGGTTTGAAAAGAAAAGACCATGTTACTTATTCTCTCAAAAATATAGGCTGGCTAAACATGGAGAAGAGAAGACTTCTACACTGTTTGATATTCTATCATAAAATTATTACCAATCAAAAACCTGCTTATTTATTTAAAAAACTGAAATTTAGAACCTCTGTCCATAATCTAAATGTTAGATATCGAAATCTTTTAACTCCGCCGCAACACAAAACCACCCAATTTCGTGGATCTTTTTCTTATAACGTTACCAAGCAATATAACCAACTTTCTGAATCTCTGAAATCCTTGAATTTAGTCAACTTTAAACGAAAACTAAGACAAATGCTACTGAAATAAATATACTTTTCAATTAATAGTTAAAATAAGATACCTTTACTGTTAATATGCCATACTTAATGTTAATATGTTATACATATATTTTTATTAGTTATAATAAGCCTTTCAGTTTAATAGGAAATCTAAAATCATTTTCTTAGACTACGAATTCCTCTTATTTTGTTATTTTGTTACTAATTATATTTATCTTTCTTTTTATTTATGCTGAAATTATACAGTATGTTATACTGGGTTGAGTGTAAAAGCGCTGCTCACTGTTCAGACAGATGAGTGCGAACTCTGCCCTTGTGGGAAAATTGTATAACTCTGTACTTTTCTTTATTTGCCTGTATGATTTATTGTATTACTCTTTTCCACAATAAAAACAATTATTATTATTATTATTATTATTATTATAACTTATCTAATACGACGTGGCATGCTTGCAACGCAGTTTTGAATGAATTCTTGAGGAATGTTTTGCCATTCTTCAAGAAGAGCTGCTCGCAGATCTGGTAATGTTTCTAAATTTCGATTTCAAACACGTCTACCTAGCATATCCCACACATGCTCAATTGCGTTTAAATCTGGGCTATGCTGGGGCCATTGAAGTCGTTGAATGTTAACCTGATCTAAATATTCCGTTACAACCCGTGCAGCGTGTGGGGCCTTGCATTAGGGTAAAGTGGGCAAATCCCGGTCAGGTGGACAATGCCGGTCAGGGCTTCATAGTATTTATAAATAATTTTAGCAACAATGCGATGTGCGTGCACATGTGCCAGCTGACCTCTGATTCTCGATAACAGATTTGTGAGCATTAATACCTTGTTTAGTGCAGCGGACCACGTGTTTTCGACAAGTTTGATGTAATATTTACGGTAAGTGAAATAATACTTGGAGATAAAATCTTTCTATTGTTTTATAAAAGCTCATTTACTACGTAAAGATTGACTATTTTTCTTTCTTTTCTTGTATAAAAAATAATAACAAAAGATTTTTTTTCTTGGAAAATGAGGCAAAAGAAAAATTGTCACAGATGGGTAATGGCGGTCAGGTGCACCCTATGTGGAAGATGGGCGCATTCTGAATGCAGTGGATGGGACACAGCAGAGGGATACATCTGTGATGAGTGTCAGCCTGTTACTCAATGAGATTTATTCTAGCTATTTAAAATTGTCAGCTATTTTAAATTCAAATTTTGTTTCATTTTTAGTTGTAAAAAGTAAATATATACCTTTTATACTTAAATAGATATGTTTTTTATATCAATAAATTTTTATTTTTTATAAAGAAATACGTATTTCCATTTAATTTCATTATTCCTAAAATATTTTTCTGCATGACCGGCATTGCCCGGATAGGTAACCGGCATTCCCCCATATGTATGGCAATGCCAGTCAAAAGCACATTTTTGTATATTTTGTTGTCATAAAATTATACAAATAATTTTCAGATTCTTTCGCATTAAAAACGTTATTGAATGCACTAGTGACTTGCTATTTTAAAATCATTTACCGTTATGTATAATTTTTGTGCTTAGGATAACAAATTTTTCTTAAGTGACCGCCATTTGCCCACTTTACCCTAATATAAAATTCGGCCTAACGAACTCGGCGTAGGGTACCACGTGTTCTGCCAAGCATTGGTTGATGTATCTATCAGCAGTTATAGAACCATTTTCAACCAACACTAGCTCTGTACGAGCATGTTGTGATACCCCAGCCCACACCATGACACTACCGCCTCCAAACGGTATTCTCGGAGTTATGCAACATTGGGCGTATCGTTCACCTGGTCTCCTCCAAACCCGTTCACGTCCGTCAGGTGAGCGCAGATAAAACCGCGATTCATCTGTAAATAGTACCTGCGACCACTCTTCTAGTCCCCAGTTTTCATGTTCTTGTGCAAAATGTAACCGTTGTGTACAGTGAGCTGTGAGTAATTTGGGACATGCAACGGGTCTTCTGGACTTCAATCCCGCTTCATTTAACCTGCGTTGGATGGTTCTTGCAGAGATTGCGGTACCACGTACGTCTTGAAGTCTGCGACTAATTACAGTAGATGGTACATTACGATCACGTAAGGCAGTTAAGTTTAGAAATTGGTTATCACGTTCATTAGTAGTGCGTGGTCTCCCTGAGCCTCTACGTCGGGTGTACTGACCAGTTTGGCGAAACCTGCTAATCGCGTCTTATATAGTACTTTTAGGTTTGCCTAAGAATTCCGCAATATACCGTATTTTGCGGCCATCATCATTCAGTGCAACAGCACGTGCCACATCTTCTGGTCTCATTTTTTTACAACAAAAAACTTTAAATAATTTCTTCTGTAATGGCAGTTTACTTACAATACTTATAACGTTACTACGCAACGAAAAGCGAGGCGACTAGATAAGTAACGTTATAAATGTAAATAAAATTTCAAAAATTGCACCACTTTTTTTAAACATCTGTATCTTTTCTCAAAAAGCAGATATTAGGGTGAACCAAAAAACATTCTGTCAAAAAAGGGTCACACATTAAAACAAAACGTAACAAAGCTACATTTCACCGCTCAATTTTTCCACAGAGCGTTAAGAAAATAGAGGTAAAAAAGTAACTTTTGTTTTTCACTATATATTGGTCGAGCCATCAGTATTTTTTAAAATCTAAAATTTAGGCTAACTTGTCAAAACATAGGGCTACACTTTGCTCAAAATTTCAATAAAATCGGAAAAAAAATAAAAAAGTTACAGGACTATCAAAATGACTTTAATTTTTCTTGTCCGGAATTTATTGTCGGGGAGTGTATATTTTCATGTTTATTATTTATGTTTTCACAATTCCTGCTTTATTATATCGATTTACCTCGTAAACTGCGTTAAGGGGTAAAGAGTGTTTCCGGCATCACTTTCTCATTAAAAATAATCAAATAATTTTAAGGAATGCTTGTTCTTTTTCACAATACCGTGACATTTTAGAAATAACGTTGATTAAAAGTGTCACTGTCAAAAATGACAATAAAACTTTTTTGACTGGTAAAATTATATGACATTCAGTATTGACGCAAATTTACTAGCTCACTTAGTTCACGAATGTTAGAAAATTATGTTAAAAAAATGACCATATTGAGTAGCGACAACATGGCTGTTCTTTCAGCGCCTATTTAATATAGATTTCTTTCTACTACTTACGTATTTCTAGCAACGGTTATTAGAGTTTTCTCTCAGTGTTGTCATTTATAGCATGTGTTTGGGAGTTGACGCACAACTTAGACATATATTAATAATAATAATTTCTCACAAAGTAGTTAGAAATGCTCTTGCGTTTAGGAAATTGCCAAATAGGGAATGGACAACATTTTGGGCATTTATTAACGAAAAGTATTAAAGATGTGTTAAAAGATCTTTTCATTTCAGATAAGTTAATTTTGTTTGTTTAATATCCTAATGGGTAGGAATAAAAATTTGAAATTTTGAACTTATACCGGGTGTCCACGGAAGGTGGTTCGCCCCTCTAACTTTTTTGTTTTTTAAGATAATGGAATAAAATTAGGGGGATTTGTATACGACATAAAACTGCATTTTTTTGATAGGTGACTTAACATTATGGAACTTCCGGTTTAACCGGAAGTGACATAAACTTTCGATTTTTAAAAGGGACACCTGGTATATTTTTACTTTTTTTGACTCCATATGACGTTCTAAATACAACGATCTGTCACTTGTCACTTTTTGTCACCAAGAAAATATTTTTTTTTTCAAATTTATTGTTTTATCTAGAGGGCTATGAATACCCTAAAATCACTTATTTCGGTTTTTTAATCTTGGGAAAAATACAACTTTACTATTTTTGGTCCAATGCTATGTGCTATGTAAAATTTAATCTTTAAAGTTGTATAACTCATTTTTTTTTAAACGGCAACATGGTGGCTCGTCGGGTTAAGAAAAACGAGGATTTTATTACGATTATTTTGACACCATACACTATTAGGTTTTAGAAAAGCTGCCATTAAAAAACTTTAAAAAGTTAACTTAGAACTTTCCTAAAATGAAGCATCTTTTGAGAATAAATTTAGATTTAAATGCATCAAGTAGCCTTGTGACCAGCAAAACTGATGATATTGATATTCTGCCAAAGTAAATTAGTTTGTTGTTTAAAAAACATGGAAAATAATAGTTTTACAAGGAGTGAAAAAGTTGATAACATGTTATTATCGTCAGGCTCATTAAGGTATTCATAGCCCTCTAGATAAAACAATAAATTTGGAAAAAAAATATTTTCTTGATGACATAAAGTGACAATTGACACATCATTATATTTAGAATGTCATATGGAGTCAAAAAAAGGAAAAATATACCAGGTGTCCCATTTAAAAATCGAAAGTTTGTGTCTGGTTAAACCGGAAGTTCCATAATGTTGAGTCACCTGTCAAAAAATGCAGTTTTATGTCGTATACAAATCTTTTAAAATTTATGCCATTATCTTGAAAAACAAAAAAGTTAGAGGGGCGAACCACAATCCGTGGACAACCGGCATATAACTTAATATGCCGTTTAAAAATACTTAATAAAAAATTTGGATTGACATTTAAAAAATTATTGATATTGTCATATCTCTAATTTGGGACACACTGTCTGTACAACTTTACATGTTATCATCCGTTCCCAAGCATTTTTTCGAAAAAAAAACTGTATTTACTAAATTTACTTTAAGTTGCAAACTTACACCGTATTATTATTTGTATATTGACGTAATAACCTTTAAATATTATTTACCAATTAATAGATATGCAGTTTTAAAAAATAATCACCTGACCTTTTCGCGCTGCCGAAACATTGTCCTTGGGTAATGTACATTTCAAATTCCCACCAACAATTTTTTTGGTATTTGACATCTAAAAGTCGAACTAAAACTTTTAAAAGAAAACGTTGGTCCCACAATTTGCATCTAATCAACATTCAAACTCGGTAAAGGCCATTAGGCTTCGGTTGCAGTACGTATATTAATTTATACGATTTACATTTTCTACATATTTCGTTCCAGCGAGAAATATATGGAGCACTTCGACCGATTAGTTTTGGTTGCTCGTGCCAGGATGCGCGGCTATGAATTGCACTGGATTATTTATAAGAAACGTTTTCGTTTCATCTTCTTTATTTATAAGGCTATAATCGATAAACGTAAACCCGAATTACCTATTATTTTACAAAGAAAAGGTAAACGAATAACTTAAATCACTGACTCCTAGTTCTAAAAGTTGTTTTTCTAATTTGGTATCGTAACAAATCTATTAAGATACGCGTTTTTCCTTTATTTGATGTTGGTAACATTTAAATGTTTTATTTCATTGACTTGCGCGGTCTTTGTGATTTACGAGAAAACCCATTTTTCGCAGAGGAAAAATAGCTTTATAACCTACTTTTTTATTCTGTGTGGATAACAGTAATGCATGTTGGTTGCATAAATCTATAAATCAATCTTTTGTAGATGCTTCAAGCTATCATTTTCTGCCAAATCCTATCCAAAATTCAATCTACTAACCTTCCAATGTCGATTTTAACTTCACCTTTATTTAAATTTTCCATCTTCCCTATACTAAATTGCAATGCTGTGATGTAAATTCACGTCTTTTGAAATTCGAAACAAAGTAGTAAAATCGCCCGAATTTCCGAACGCTCTGTATATGTACCGAATGTACAAGGATCACACAACGTATTCCGTCCAATTTCAATTCTCATATCGCTAAAATAACTTTAGAATCTCGTGGTGAAAATGGGTCAATAAATCAAAAAATGACAGGTCGCAAAATAATTTTTGTTGTCCAGAGGCTACTATGATAAAAAATAGTATTACCAACATAAAAAGAGACATAAAAATTTACAAAATTTGAAGGATTTATTTTCTTTTTAAATATGTTTTTATTGAAAAAACTACAAATTAGAAAAAATAGTATAACGTACGTGTTACACAGTGTCCGCAAGAAAGTCCGCATCAAATGGGATTTTTTTTTATTATTAGGTATAGGTAAAAATTGAAAAAGCAGTTAGTTTTTGCTTACCTAAAAACCAAAAATGACATATACTGAAGCAGCTGCACGACTTGCGTTACCTGTCAAATTTGACATTTTTAATAATATAGGTTCAAAAATGCCCTTATTTATCAAAAAATCGAAAAACTTTATTCGAGAAAGTTGTTTATTTAGGCATTTTTAGCCTTTGTACGAAATTTTGACAGTCTAATACAATTTTTATTTTTTGCTAGATTCTTGAAAATTTTAATCAACCCTCGTAGATTAACTTTTATACATCGATGTAAAACCATTTCCCTTTACTTCATTTGCGTTGTTCATTATGCAAATTTGTGTGAAATTTTTGTTTCCAATTATTTATTTTGCTTCAAAAACTGAAATTGTTATTGATCAGTATGTAATGTTTGATGCAAAGTTTATCTAATTACATCAGTTTTGTCAAACCGACGTTTCTCATTTTTCTTAAGTTAGTAGTGTACAAAAAGAAAATATTAGGAAGCTTTCGTTGAAATTTTCCTTAATTAATATTGGATCAAAAAGAATAAATATTACGCTCCAAACATTTTATTCAACAAAAATATAGTTTAATATAATTAATTTAATTTAATAATAATAATTAAGTAAAATTTCAACAAAAGCTTCCTAATATTTTTTTTTTGTACATCTGTTTACTAACTTAAGAAAAATGAGAAACGTCGGTTTTGACAAAACTGATGTAATTAGATAAACTTTGCATCAAACATTACATACTGATCAATAACAATTTTAGTTTTTGAAGCAAAATAAATATTTGGAAACAAAAATTTTACACAAAATTGCATTAAGATTACAAATAAAGTAAAGGCAAATGGTTTTACATCGATGTATAAAAGTTAATCTACGAGGGTTGATCAAAATTTTCAAGAATCTGGCAAAAAATAAAAATTGTACTAGACTGTCAAAATTTCATACAGAGGCTAAAAATGCCTAAATAAATAACTTTCTCGAATAAAGTTTTTCGATATTTTTATAAATAAGGGCATTTTTGAATATATTTTATTAAAAATATCAAATTTAACAGGTAACGCAAGTCGTGCAGCTGCTTCACAATACGTAATTTTTGGTTTTTAGGTAAGCAAAAACTAACCGCTTTTTCAATTTTTACCTATACCTAATAATAAAAAAAAATCCCATTTGATGCGGACTTTCTTGCGGACACTGTATAAGGGTGATTCTACAGAAATTGAATAAATCAGAGTAACCCAATAAAATAACACAAACCGCAAAAAAATATTAAACTTTTATTACAAATATTTAAAGGGTGTGTTCTAATTCAAATCGGCAGTTAATAAAATTATTAGGTTTTTAACATTAATTACATTTTATTATAATATTAAGAGCTATATTATCAGTACCCTGGAGTGTAACTGGGATAGGTCTCACATCAAATATTGGTTTATCTGGGTCGTAAATTTTGATATTTGATATTTTCATAGTGCATATAAAATAACTGTAATAAGATTTCTTATGGCAATGAGTAATTTAATTTTGTATTATTTATTTAGGAAAAAATGAACATTTAACTTTGTAACTCGTATAAAGCATCAGTCCCCTGGTACTCGATTAAATTTAAAAAAGCGCGCCTGTAAAGTAACCAAATAAAATTCAAACTAAGCACACGCCGACGTTCATTGGTTACGAGCGGAGTGGTAGTTAATTAGTCGGTTTCTGATGTTTTATTTAGTCTGAGTTGAGCCGTTACTGTGCAAGCACATATGCGGATCAGTCGACGGGTCAGTCCAGTCACTCAGTCCACTGGTAAGTGTGTTAATTATTATATTTCAATGTTTTTTCTTTTATTTTTATTTGAATGTTCGTGTTTTGATATACTATAACAGTTGACAGTTAAATACTCGTATCAAACTGTAACTTAAAAGAAATACATTTATTATTTATAAATTTCATCAGTCCCCTGTCGCCAGTCCCCTGACTAATTTAGATCCAGGGGACTGACGTTTTTACAGAGGACTGACTATAATCCTTTCTACAACATTTTCTTAAGTTTTTCATTGTTTTTTTCTGTTTTAGAAACAGAAGTGCCTTCACTGAAAAAAAAGAGTATAAGAAATCAAATAAATGATTTATTTGATTAATATTTATTGGTCCAAGATAAATACTCTTTGGTTCCTACAAATCTTGTTTGTATTAAATAAACTAAGGTATTTGAAATATTTTCTATATTTATTTGGTTTATTAATTAGTTAGGTGCAATAAATAGTGTTTGCTACAAACACTTTTTAAGATTTAAATTAAATTTGTAATGGCCAACAATGCATTATTTCCAGCAAATAATTTTTATTTAAATTTCATGAAATTATTGTCGCTAAGCAAGTTCCGCGCTTCTTTTTTAGTTGACTTTAGTTAGTGACATGTGTTGGTTGGTTATTGTTGTGCAATGGAGCAATGGTTACTGGATAAAGGCTTGGGGCATCTTTAGCCTGTATTTGAAGGTAATATATTATGGGTTATAATTATTTTTATATTTTATAAAGCAATTTTTTTCACGCCGCATGCAGGCATTAGAATAAGTTATTATATTATGTATTCTTAATTTTGATATAAAAAATTATATATGCATGTGTTATTGTGTAGAGGCTATAAGGACTATATTCTTATGCTGCTTAAGAGTACCCATCAACATCTTTCTTTAGAACGCAGGGCTTTAATATTTCCATTTGGAGAATAATAAAGCAAATAATGGCGTCGAAGGTACGTTTCTGTTATTGTCCCATCATGCTTTGCGTTCTGTAAATAAACTCAAATAAATATTAGTTCTTGTAAATAAAAAGATATTTGGGGAAAATTATAAATTATTTGCAGTAAAAATATATATTTTTAAAAAAAGGATTAATTTATTTAAACTATTTACATTATCGACGGTTTATACCTAGGTATCTAAATACATATTTTTTTGAGGGAAAAAATATTTATTTAAAAAAAATTACTTAGGACATGTAGGATACTTATATTATTTAAAGATAAAAGATGTGTTTTCATCAAAACTTTCACTTTCACTGGCAATTTAACACTTTAATACTTTAAAATATAGTATTTTGTACTTAATGAAATAACAAAAATTTTCAAACTAAAACTTTATTCTTCATTGAATTAAATAAAAAGAACAACAAAACACACTGAAAAAACAAATGATTCAAAGAAAAATGGAGTTCGCCGAAACAATTATTTATTTCCTATTAGCGGAACAAATATTTATTTAATAAAGTGACGACATTTATTTGGATTCTGGATTGACTTTTAAATCTCCTTGCCAGAATCCAAATAAATGTCGCCACTTTATTAAATAAATATTTGTTCCGCTAATAGGAAATAAATAATTGTTTCGGCGAACTCCATTTTTCTTTGAATCAAATCATTCGTTTTTTCAGTGTTTAGAAGACAAGCAATCAAAAGATGAGCGCTTAAAAAAGAAAAGGGAAGGTGAAAAAGCATATGAAAAATTTGACAATTCGGTGAACATTAAATTTGTTCAGTGGATAAGTAGACTATGTTGAACCTAAAACTAAAAAAAACTAATTTGTAAATAAATACAGACAAGTATTTGAGTTACCACCTTGTGAGGTAGTTTTAAAATTGGACAACGCTTCTTTAAATTTGGTTGTTAGACTGGCATTAACATACCACAGTTTAAATGCTATTTTAATATCTATATTTTATACAAGAATATTTCGTTTGTATTTTCCCTACCTAGGTAGATTAGCTTTTAATTAATTTGTTTCTGTTTTGTTGGTAGCTCTGTAATACCTACACAAGTTTTTAAGAAAACATGTTTTGTTAAGTATAAATAGTACATGTTATTTTTCAGTCCCCTGGTAGTTTAATCAGTCCCCTGTCAGTCTTGCTCTATAACCTTAAAACCATTTCTATACCATACAAAATTTCTAAAACAATTTAAAAATATGTATTTGTTTCGTTTGCGCAACTTACCTAAAGCAAAAAATGAAAAATTGTCGGCCTATATTATAACAACGATTTTTTTATTCAGTAAATTTAGTCAGTCCCCTAATGCATTTTTTTTTTAAAGTAGACAAAATCCCTAAATAGTAAATAATTTTACTGCCCTTCTGGGAACTGAATCTATACTTGGTCCTTGGTTGTTTAACAGTTATTTTAATGACATTTAAAAAGAAAAATGTGTAACACACTTATGAATCGGACTACGATTTGTAGACGACTGGGTTGTGTAGCTTAGATAGTTTAAAATAGAGCTTTATAAAAATAATTATTTAATTTGTCTTAACGGGTTTAAGGATGCTCTCTAGTTCTTCACTGAAACACCAAGGGATTTTTAACAATTTTATTAAATGGCAAGAAAAGCAAAAGCAATGATAATAATTGTGATAAATAAAAATACAATCTTAAAACTAGTAAAAGAACCAAAATAACAGATGTTTACAAAATGGTAATTTAGAAGGTTATTTTAAAGTTGAGTCGCCCTCTTAAGACTCACTTCAGGAATGATAGATTAATCCAAGTAAGCCAGAATAAACAACTATAACTTTATAATAACTCAAGTCAAAAGTAAATTGAACAATTTAAACAGTTACATGTTATAAACCAATAGATAAAGAACACTTACGCAATGGGAGCAAAGTAGGTCGTCTCTGGAGCAGTGGGTTCCATAACTTGAATTTAACTTTTAGACAATTATTATTTCAACTGACAAACGGGCAGAGTTTTCCCTTACATTTAAATAGATTAATTACTTTGAACCGGCAAACGGGCAGAGGTTCCCCTTACACTTGAACTTGAACATTTTCAACTCTCTGTCGTAAGTGCTCTTTCGTGTTTTTATATTGTTTTGCAACCCCTACCAATTGGAAGAAGGGATTCCTTTTTTCGTCTGTCTTCCCACACTCTAAAAAGAGGGGATTGGAATCCTTTATCCCAACCAATTACAAAATAGTTATTTTCTATAAACATTTCAATTCTGACCCCTACTACTAAACTCAAATGTCACCGTCTCTCTTCACTATTTACTGCAAATGTCACTGTCTCTCTTCTACACACTAGTTTTTCTTTATCACACCTTTTTTGCGATAAGCTACGCCACCTTAAGAGTCTTTACACCGCTGTTACGTTACAACTATTTCTCTAGCCTTAAGGGTGCCAATTCCATATCCGACAATCTTACTTTCATAGAATTACCCATAAAGCAGTTTTAAGCACTCGTCCGGTTATAAAACTCGCCGCAAGCGGCTCGTTTTTTAACATGGACGCATACTATAAACTGATGCTTCATAAAACGTGTACGTTAATATACTATTAACGTATTCGAGCGATAAACCGCGGAGGAATTTTGGTGTACAAATCTTGTAAATTAGTGGCATTACTAAAGGAATTAGTAGGCATTACAGGCATTAGTCGAGGCATTGGAGAAATTTCTAGAGGCATTAGAGGAATTAGTCGAGGTATTAGAGGAATTAGTCGAGGCATTGTAGGAATTAGTCGAGGCATTAGAGAAATTAACCACGGTGGTAAAGGTATTACTTTAAAAATTTCATAAATTTATTTCCAACCAATTAGAAGGCTCCTTTTTGTTTACGTTGCTTATAGCAACGGGAGACTATCGCGATAGCCTATAGCCTATTAACCTAATAAAATTAATAACTGATAATTTTTCTTAGGTATACTACTACGACTTAATTTTAATTCAAATGTCAAGTTATTTCGAAGTAACAGGTCAGACAAACCAGCGAAATCCAATGTCTTTATAGTTTTAAATTCAAATATAACTTTAAAAAACATATTTCCTATGAGCTAATTTTAATATGACGCACTGTATTTTTACAATAGAAGTTTATTTTACTTATTAGTAACTAAAATTTCAGGAACATTAAAAGAAACTCCAATTTATGAAATTTTCTTACCGAATCTCCCACGCAGCAGAATTAATTCCCGATAATTTTTTTCTCGGTTTCACTCATGTATTTGATGATAGGAAATTTCCCATTTTCTATCAACACAAAACCATTCGTGACCTTAAAAAAAATTATCGGTAATAATTCTGCTGCTAGGGAGATTATAAGTGAAAATAAAACTTTATTTTGGCATTAAATTTACTTTATTACATATCGCGCGAACACGCGATATGTTATTCGTCGCCTTCACGCGGAATCACGACAACCCCGACTGCTTCCCGAAAATTTTGCTCTATATAGGCTGCTACATTTGAAATATGTGCGTATGTTGTCGGCGTGGTCGGCGGCGGCGGCGTCGTCAGTTTCGACATTTTCACATTTGCGATTTTTTTTCTCGGAAACGGTTAATGTGGGACGATTGAAACTTTTTGGGTTTACAGAGGAATAGTGGGGGTACGTTGTGTGAAAATTTCGAATATACAGGGTGTGCCGGAAAAAAGTTATTAATTTTTAAAGTCAAAATAAAGTTAAAATTAGTTTTTTCGATTTAAACTTTTTCGACGCATAGACGACCGTGGGCTACAGAACCCTATTGTTTGTGAGCGCGATCGAAAGTTTGGAAGTAATTTTTTTGATTTTTTCAAAGTCAAAATTTGGTCGAAAATGGTACCTCTTGGATCGCTAATAAGTCGAATTGGGTGCATCCAATCGACATGCGGTTTAGATAATGGGTTAGGCCATCTCAAAATCTACCTTTTTCCAATATATCGTTCTATACCTAACTGGAATGGAAATTGCCGAAAATTGTAAGAAAGTGGAAATCATAAACTTAGGCCTGATTTTTTCACGGTTTTTATTTTTTTTCGTACTGAAAACGACTTGTGATCGAAACGTTGTAAACTTTAGCGGATAGAGCTCGTCAAATTGTATTTAAGAGATATTTTTTCGTTTCTTTATCTTTAATACGGAAAAAACGGCAGCTTTTTTTTTACTATATCGACTATAGCTTATTCAATTTTTAACAAAATCGTTTTATTTTTTTCTCAAAAAATGCGCTGATTACTTCGCAACACCTCTACATATTCAAAATCATTAAAATATATTCGCAAAATTGAGAAAAGTCGCTTTTTTGGGTGCGGAAACAGGCAATCTTTACAAACTCTAACACCATTCACTTTTGACTAAGAGTGCCTTGATATTGATGTATCTAAATTAATTATTAATTCAAAAATGGCGAAAAATGGGTGTTTTCAGCGTGACTTGCTAGAATAATAAGAACATTTCCAGATTTTAAATCGGGTGGAATATCTACCTTGAACCTTCTTCTAATTTTATTGACCAAAATATTTGCCCAAAATGTTTCAGAAATAGTTGTAATTTCGATTTTAAAGATGGCGTTCCGACATTGATAATCCGTCGCCACGTGGTAGAAGGTTATTCGACATTTCGATATTCGCGAATTTTTTTTTGGAAACGGTTAGAGCAAAACGATTCAAACTTTCTGGACGTAGAGAGGAATAGTCGGGGCACGTTCTGGGAACAATTTCAAATATACAGGGTGTACCGGAAAAAGTTATTAAAGTCAAAGTTAAAAAATATGTTTTTTTTCGTTGTAGGGCGATACAGGTGGCAAAAATCATTTTAATCGATTTAAACTTTTTCGACATGTAGACGACGTTGGGCTACAAAACACTGTTGTTTGCGAAGGCGATCGAAAGTTGGGAAGTAATTTTTTTGATTTTTTTAAAATCAATGTAGGGTCATATTGGATCGTTAATAAATCGAATTGGGTGCGTCCGATATAATTTTGGTTTGGATATTCGTTTAGGTCATCTCAAATACTACTTTTTTCAAATATATTGTTCTATACCTAAACAGCATAGAAATGGTAGCAAATTATAAAAAATAAGAATTACTATTTAAGTATATATAATTTGACAGCTGTCGTATAGAACTTTGTTATTTTGGTACTGAAAATTTTTTTAATTTAGTTTTATTACAGCTTTAACCCTCGCTACGAAAAAAGTTAAAATAAATTTACACTTACCTGTCAAAATCTGACAGGTATCGTATAATACTTTGTTATCTAGGTACTGAATTTTTTTTAAATTTGGGATTCTTACAGCTATAACCGTCGCTACGAAAAAACTAAAAAAAAATTGACACTTACCTGTCAAAATCTGACAGCTGTCGTATAGAACTTTGTTATTTAGGTACTGAATTTTTTTTAAATTTCGAATTCTTACAGCTATAATCCTAGATACAAGAAAAGCTTAAAAAAAACTTGCAATTTACCTGTCAAAATGACAGCTGTCGTATATAACATTGTTATTTGATAACTGAAAATTTTTTCATTTAGGATTCTTACAGCTATAAATCTCGCTACGAAAAATCTAAAAAAAAAATTTAAACTTACCTGTCAAAATTTGACAGCTGTCGTATAGAACTTTGTTATTTAGGTACTGAATTTTTTTAAAATTTTGAATTCTTACAGCTATAATCCTAGATACAAGAAAAGCTTAAAAAAAACTTGCAATTTACCTGTCAAAATGACAGCTGTCGTATATAACTTTGTTATTTAGGAACTGAAAAATTTTTCATTTAGGATTCTTACAGCTATAAATCTCGCTACGAAAAATCTAAAAAAATAATTTAACTTACCTGTCAAAATTTGACAGCTGTCGTATAGAACTTTGTTATTTAGGTACTGAATTTTTTTTAAATTTCGAATTCTTACAGCTATAATCCTAGATACAAGAAAAGCTTAAAAAAAATTGACATTTACCTGTCAAAATGACAGCTGTCGTATAGAACTTTGTTATTTAGGATCTGAAAAATTTTTCACTTTAGGATTTTTACAGCGATAACCCTCGCTACGAAAAGGATAAAAAAAAACTGACTCCTACCTGTCAAAATTTGACAGCTATCGTATAAAACATTCTTATTTAGATACCTGAAATTTTTTAAATTTTGAATTCTTACAGCTATAACCCTCGCTACGAAAAAGCTTAAAAAAATGACACTTACCTGTCAAAGTGACAGCTCTCGTATAATTAAACGAACGAAGTAGAACAGTGCCGTGCCCGAAGGGCTCGGCACAATAATATTTCTACAAATTTATTAGCTGATAATTGATAGCTTCCATGTAAGAATAATTTTTTGCTTATGTTTTAATCGATTGAATACTTACATATTTTTATAGAGCAAATATGGAAAGTATATCCCACATTGCACAAAGGTGTGCGAGTTTAAAGAGCACCTATACTACGCCGTCTCAGGAAACTACCTACCTATACGAGAAAACGGAAATTTTGCACCATTGTGTAGTTTTAGTCAGTTGTTATAATGACAAGTTGGCGATATGTTTTCCCTCTCACGTTCCGCAGGAAGGTGAGGCAAAAAAAGCAATAGTAAATAAAAAAAAAGAAAAGAAAATAATTTTTTTATTGTAAATTTTTCTCTCTCTCTCTCTTTTTAGTACTAATATTAGATGCACTCTCGGCTGACGATTAGCGATATGTACCCAGTCTAGTATTATATACGGCGGCTACATTTAAAATAAGTTGTTCGTCGTCAGTTTCGACATTTTCACATTTGCGATTTCTTTTCTCGGAAACGGTAAGAGTGGGACGATTGAAACTTTTTCAGTTTAGAGAGGAATAGTGGGGGTACAATGTGTAAAAATTTTGAATATACAGGGTGTACGGGAAAAAAGTTATTAATTTTTAAAATCGAGAAATATCGGGATATCGTTGGCATTCGATACAGGCCACAAAAATTAGTTTTTTCCATTTAAACTTTTTCGACGCGTAGACGACCGTAGGCTACAGACCCCTATTGTTTGTGAGCGCGATCGAAAGTTTGGAAATAATTTTTTAAATTTTTTCAAAGTTAAATATGGGACTAAACAGGTACCTATTGAATCGTTAATAAGTCGAATTGGGTCCATCCGATCGACATTCGGTTTGGATAATTCTTTAGGCAATTATTAAAGATTGCTAACAAATGGTTTTGTAAAAAGTATGAAATAAAATAAACGAATTGGAACAGTGCCGTGCCGGAAGGGCTCGGCAAAATAAGCTTTTGAACTAATTTATCAGCTATCAATGTAAGAATAGTTTCTTTACTTATGTTTAAATTGATTGAATACATATTTTTATAGGACACACTTGAAAAGTATATTCCACATTGATACGTTTGCTGTGCGATTTTAAAAAAAGCCGGTGCTGATGGGTTCAATGTTAATATCAATATCAATATCATAATATTAAATATCATATATTTCCATAACGAAAAGTCGTAGCGAATCGAGTGAGACGACATTGGAAACGGGACATCGAGCAGTATACGATTAGTAGATATAGTATGACAGCCCCAAGCCATTAAGGGTAGTTTTTACATGCAAATCCCCATAAGAAAATTCAAGCTTTGATTTGCAAAAGTTTAACACTTAAGGGATGAACATTCACTACGAGCGAGGCCCGTGCTAGTCTCTACAGAAGGCGCCAACGGTGCATGCTAAGGTACCAGACTCCAGCCGCGTATATGCAGAGAACTCGCGAGGCTATAAATCGATGGGCAATGACCTCAAGCGCAACCCGTATTAAACGTATAAGTTAAAAAAGGATAGGTATAGTACGTAGGCAGTAGCAGTGTATAGTTCCACAGTACGATATCAAGAATATAAACGCAAACAGTGTAGTACGGTGCTATAAGAGAATTCTTACAACCGCTCCTGCTTAAGTGGGTAGTAACATCAAATGAAAAAAATATTAATACGTTAAGTGAGACAATTATGTTTTTTAAAAATAAAACCATTTAACAATTAAAAAGATGTGCATATTATAAGCAGTTAACACAAAGACCACAGGAATGACAAAGGATGTTATTGAATAAATAACAACATGTAAGTTAAAATAATTTACCATTAATGTGCACGCGTAACTGTATGTGGTTTAATATTCTAATAAATGATTAAAAAACATACGTATAATGCATTACACGCATTAAAATATGTAATATTATTATATTCAACAATTCTCCAACACATTTTTAATTTCTAATTTATATCGAGACTGCATTAGCAAATAATCAAAATTATAATCAAGGAGAAAAATGGTCGTCAGCTTAATTCCATTGTTCTATATGTATGTAAATTGTTACTTGAAAATGACTGATATGAATTTGTAATTTATAATTTATATTCAAAAAGCATTACTTTTAGTTAAAATGGGAAAATATTTTTTAATGGGGTGGATTAGTGTAATAATATTATAAATAATTTTAATTTTTAAAAACTAGCTAATAAATGATACTTTTGGCTTACCAAATGCTGGTTTCTAAACGAGGTCGGCCCAACCCAGCATCCAGGCATATAATTTGGTGGAAACAGGGTAGAAACACTGGGGCAGTATGCGTGGAGGCTTCACCATAAAATATTTTTAGATATAAATAAAAAGTATTTTAAAAATATGTATAAAATATTAGTGGTATATACGCTGACGTTTTCATGTAATCGATCAGATAAAGTTAAATGTATGTTGTTCACAACAAGTCAATGGCTTAGAATA
Source organism: Polydrusus pterygomalis (assembly GCA_963969555.1). Lineage (NCBI taxonomy): Eukaryota > Metazoa > Arthropoda > Insecta > Coleoptera > Curculionidae > Polydrusus > Polydrusus pterygomalis. Next base: position 23,605,290 of record OZ018375.1, read on the forward strand.
TTAAACAATAATGATTTAATATACATTATTGTATAGCTATCCAAAAATCTCCAATTGTATAATTTTAGGCTATGGATATTTGCTTGCAAATAATGAAGCCAGTCAGGCGTTCTAGAAGCTAAGAAAAGGTCTTAATAATAAACACCAATGGCCAGAGTTTAATTTAGCGCTAGGCAAAGGTCTTTATTATTAAAAACCTCTAATGGTGCTGAAAAAGTGGTAAGTTTAAAATAAAATGTGTAAAATATAAGGTTAAAAAGCAATGAAAAATATAAAAAATGTTTATAAATGGGCGAAAATGTTTTCACATAGATAATTTTGCAGAAGAAATTAAAGGCCCTAATTATTATGGTATAATACAGAGAAATTTGGTAATTAATACAATATTACAATATTACAATAGATTATCATATTTAAACGCATAGAATTTTGATCGTTATTCATTTTTCTCTCACACTTTTTCCAGGCTTGAGACTGGCTAAATAATAGAAAGTAAGTACTTTTTGCTTTGTTAAATAATAGGTGGCAAGTACTTTTCCTACAATTTAGGCGTGCTTAAAAAACGTTGCTTAGCATAATTTCAAATATACATAAGCTAGGGTTTTTAGTTGGCCCCATCTATATCTTAAAACTAAATAAAGCGTACGACTAGACTATAGGAACTAATACTGTATAATAATACCTGAGGTAGAAATATCACGAAATAGGTAGGGCCTTAACAGAGTACCAGGCGTGAACTGAACCCTATCGTACTCTATTTTTCATTTTTTTAAATGGAAAACCAAAAAATTTCAAAAAGAAAAACCATATACATTGTTGGTGTTTTAGGAATGTTTTTATTTCTACATTGTTTAGTATTCTTTTAAGTGTATACCTATTTATAATGGCCCAGTTTTTAGTGGTAAATATAGGGTGTGTATGTATTTAAACATCAATATCTGAGGGCTGCCACGATGTTTTATTATTATTTATAGTTAAAATATACAAATTAAGAAAAAAGTAAATAATTATAATAAGCAGCTACCTTCATATTGATATGATTATATAACGACTAAACCGTTACCTACAGGGAGGTTAAAAAATGTTTTGCAGGCATAATATGCCAGCAATGCTATTTGGTCCTCCCTACATTATAATAATAACTTAAAATTAGCACCTTAGGTTAGGCCAGAACCATAACAACAGGGGTTCGACATATTTATTTAAAGTTAGAAATGTTTGTTTTTAAATAGAAAAATATATTATAATATTACAAGTAATTGTCTATTAAAATTACACCTGTGTTTCCTAAAAACTTGTAGATTCTCAAATCTTTTATAACACCACCTACATTTTAAATGACGTAATATATGTTTCTTATAGTTTTTATATAACAATATAGTAGAACAAAAAGGACATACAAACACATTTTCAGTCCTTTTTAGCAGACCTAAAAAAAAAAAAAATACCACAGTTAACTATTTGGTATTTCTTTACAGAACTTCGGTTTAAATATTTATTATTCATAAGATGCAACGAAATTTTAACATTGGTAAAAATGTATTGAAATGCATTTTTCTTTTCGATTTTATCATTGTTAAATTATTACAATGGGAATCAGACTTTAAAATGCATTTCTCTTCGATTGTACTATTGAAAAATTATTACAATGGGAATGAGGGTATTTAAGATAGGGAACCCGATAATGAAAAATTTAGTTGTTCAGTAATAGTAATATTAACGGCACTATGGCTATAGAAGGTATGTTTTAAGCATTATTATTAATTGAGTTAAAGCAAAGAACCATTTTTTCATTATAGATCTATGCAAAATGATTTTGGATGTTGTATATGGGTTTTTCCCGGGAGGGCACGTAAGATAAGATGTTCAATTTATAAATAATAATAAGTCTAATTCGGAGTGGATAATTTTTAGTTCAGTTGTGTTTATTCGGAATGCGAGGCACCCCTGCCGAAACCAGACGACATGATTGAAGTGTGGAATGGGGAAGTAATGGGCAAATTCGTGGTAGCTTGGGCGGACCCAAGTATGAGCGTAGTTTATATTTTTTTTAAAGACCTATAAATAAAATTTAATTAATTATTTATGTATTATTTTTGAAAAAGGGGTAAAATTTTAGAATCTAAATAAAACAAAACATTCATATTCACGAGGCATCTTAAATTTAAAACTGTTACAATTTAATAACTGTTGGGTCCTTCTCCGAAAATTTATATATTTTTTTATACGTTAGGTTATTGTAAAGATATTATTTAACTATGACGATGCAGTTAATACAAGTTTGTAGATTATAAAAAACGTAAAGAGTTACCAAAGACTGTTCACCTGCCAGCCACTGTCACCTTTACCCTAACAGCTCCAGAGCTAATTTTAAAATACCTTTAGTGAATATGAGGTTGGTAGTTTAAATAATATATTATATTAATTATGTGATATAACATATTATTCTAAATTTACAAGAAACGGTCCCGGGTTCTTCTTCTTCTGAAATAAAAAACTGTTATAGTTCGATAAAACATCCACTTTACAAAATTTTAAGGTGTAGTAGTATAGGTATATAATATGGATAATATAAAATATATGTATACTTACATAAACCTAAATCCTCAATTATCTCCAATAAAGGAGTCACTTTTCGATAGGCATGTACGAAATGCTCTCCCCTTTTTACAAGGGCCAGCTGTTTGTATTGCAGCCGTTCTAACCGCTGCTCCGTTAAAGTCATTCTTTTAGGTAAAAACAGTACATTACCATTCACTAGAGTGACTTTAGTCTGTACGCCATAGGCCCCGTTGATGTTTTCTAATAAACTTATTGGATAGTGAACCCCCGCCTCTAACGTGAGGGGAGATATAATAGAATGAGCCGCTAGCTCTAAAGGGCTGGAACCAGATATATCAGATACAGGAGAACTCATGCTTGTTTTTCTATTTAATTTCATAAATAACTATTTTTCTGAGGAGTTTATACCTCTTATATAGGTATTGTTACGGCCGGGGTTGCAAGACGCATCAAATAATAAGATCTTACAATAGTCCTCTTGAGGAGAACGAACTAAATGCAAGCAATTATTTTTACTAATATCCGGCAACGCTGTTGAGATAGAAGTAATTCAATTACCACCACTACTTTATTAGGCAACATTTATAATTTGTAATATTTCAATTATTATTTCCAAACACTTGCAAAACTGCTCTTGTATCATATACTTGTGTCAACCAAGCCGAGTAAGTTTAAAAAATATCTCATTAATAATACTTATATTATTTTCAATACTGTTGAGATAGAAGTAATTCAATTACCACCACTACTTTATTAGGCAACATTTATAATTTGTAATATTTCAATTATTATTTCCAAACACTTGCAAAACTGCTCTTGTATCATATACTTGTGTCAACCAAGCCGAGTAAGTTTAAAAAATATCTCATTAATAATACTTATATTATTTTCAATAGAATACAACAGCATATATTTTAAGGAGCAATATTTTAAATTTTGAATAAGCCCACATGAAATGAAATTCAGAGGTATAAATTGGACGCGGTTTAAATTTTAGATATACAGGGTAGCTGAAAAATATTTTAGGATATTGTGAAACTTGGTTATTAATTTGTTATTAATATCATGTCCGTCTATATTTTCTTTTAACTAAGCTTTTAAGAAACAACCTGAAAGGGAAAGGGATAAATAAAATACTATTTTATATTTATTGGTTAAATACATTTATTATGATACAATATTATTTACAATAATTTTATTAAACATTTTCAACTTCTCTCTCTCTTACATTCCAAAAAATGAGCGATCCATCGGAGCTGAACGTCTTATAGTGTTTCTGGTTTCGACGTACTGGTAAAAGTTTATTACGTGTTTTTGAATCCAAGTCACATAGGGATGGAAGGGCCTCGTTTGTTGATTCAGTAAGAGCTGTTTGAGCGACTATTCTTGTTCTTGAGGGGGGTTCCACAGGATTAGTTTGGGGTCTTGGCGTATATTTTTCTAGGATGAATGTAGGTATTTTTTCATACTGTTTATTGGGAAGGGGGTAAAGATACTGTATTGCCAAAATATCGTCCTTGGATAATCTGTTTATTTGATGATAGGCGGGGTACATAATAGAGTGATTCAGTGCGGAATGGGATAGGCCTAATGTGTGGCCGATCTCGTGAATAAGAACCGTGAATAAAGTTGTTTTATTGGGCGTATGGCCCAAAGAAAGATCCCATTCGACGTTTAAATTTATGTGTATTTCAACTTGGGTGACGTTTACACCCGGTAAATAGCCATGTGCTAAAGTACCAATATTAGAAAAGTTTAATGAACAAGGTGTAATAGCATCGCTAAAAGTGTGATTATATTTATTAAAAGTTATTGTAATATTAGCCGTACTATTAGGGCTATAGGTGAACTTAAGAGAAGATTCTTTTGACCATACGTCGAAAGCTCTTTCAGCTAGTGCTGTATATGGATAATAAGTAGGCGGAAATATATTCCAAGTTAAATTTGTTGACCCCCATTTACCACTGCCTATAGTGTAAAACTCTACGTCGGGGACGCCACACCTAGGGCGTCGCATTAAATTTAGAGTTTCGGTATTTAATGTGCCATCAGCTAAAAGACCGTAGTGTGATTGAAAAGCTAACACACTTTCTTTTAGGGATAATAAATTATTATCAGTATAATTATTAATATAGCCATACTGTACTAAATATTGCAGAGCCTCTTGTTCCACACCTGCCAGTCCTTCTATAATATTTGCAAAACTACCCCCAACTAATAAAAAAACAAAAAGTAACACGTCCATCCTGCTTAAAGGCTCGAGGTCAACTAACGACAATAGTACTGGGTATAATATATATAGTACTGTACAAAAATTTTAGGGGTCCATAAAACAGATTGAGTTAAAAATGTTTAAATGTATATTTTGTGAAAAAGTTATTTTTAAAAATCTGGATAACAGCTGATATTGGTGTACCTTAGCCATTACTTATAAATATTTATTTAGGTAGTTCGTTTAGTAATTTAATACAAATAATCCTATTATTTTAATTATTTTTAATGCGTTTTTAGTGGCGACTTTGCAGGTACCCATTTTAAAAGTTAGTAAAAATTCAATGTTAAACAGAAAATGTGCATAATTTCTGGCAGGTAAATAAATGTCACACCATATCACATTCTTCAGTATAACCATGCTGAATACGCTTTAGCTTGGTAGTTTTTGTTGTTTTATAGATCCATTCACAGAAAAGAAAACAAAATATTTTTAATAATAACATCTTTATTTATAAAATTCTATAATGCCAAGCCTTTCAAGCTCTTTGAGAATTGCATTAATCTCCTCCTTATTATGGTTGCTGTGGGCAGATCCAAATTCCTCCAGGGTTTTGAAACGTTCCACTAGTTGGTTGATGCTGTTATATGAGATGTTAGGGTCGTGCAAACCATTTTTTTCTCCATTATTTTCTTCTTGGTCTGAAATATAACTAGGTAAACTGCCATCATCTACAGATTCTGGAGCATCACTTGGCCTTTGATCCTTGTGTAGAGTTAATTTTTGTTTCCTTTGAGCATAGCTTCTTTTAGGCGGAAATAACTTGGATATAACATTTTTATATTTCAGCCCTTTTGAGCTAATAATCTTCCCAGTAGCATAATACCCTCTTCTATGTGTGTTAGTATAGAGTAGAATCTGTCTATATAATTTCAGGTCTTGGGGTGTATATTTACAGAGCTTGTTTGTAAATATTAAATTAACCAATCCATCCGATAATGGAAAGCGCTCATTGCCGACTATAAGGTAGTTATTTTCTATTTCGACAGCCTTATTTCCTAGAAAAATTTTATCTCCATCCTTTCGGGCCCCATATTTAATATTGGGCGTTTCCAAAAGAAGATATTTAATCCTGTCTGCATACATGTTGCTTCAAAGAGAATAACCGCATAACTAACCCCTATTATCATATGTTACCACCCTTATATGCTCAAGTACTGATAGGCCAGCAACCTACCCTAAACAAACCCTTATACAACCATAAATCAACCCTAATCATCAACCATCAAACCACTATCCAACCATCATCCAACCACTAATAGGACTGTTTTAGGACACCACAACGTACCTGGTTATTACATTTAAATCAGACCCTAATAGTAAAACTGTTGCTCGAGAACCATGTACAATGAGGACATAGGTTGGGTGGTGTAATTTTATTTGTTGGAAGTTGGAAATAAAAACAATTAAAATATTTTTAAATTGTATTTAATAAGCATACACATAATACGTACTAAAATTTTTTATTTTAAACACCTAGCTACATTTCTATGAACAATTTTTCTCATATATTTTAGTTTACTTGGAGCCTCTGTAAAATAAAATGCTGTTGACTTTGTTGCTTGAAAGTTTTGGAATATGTTTAACATTACTTCTCCCTCTAGGTCCTGTCTCCATTCACCTTCTCTATATTTAAACTTTGTAAGATCTATAGACGGCAGCATACTTTTCATTACTTTAAGGGTTGGATCATAAATTTGTCCTTCAAATACATTCCAAAAATGAATATTGCTATCAATTGCATCATAGGCAAGACTTCCAAATTTTGGTTCTACATTGACGTTATATTTGTTAGTCAATTCCCATACTATTAAAGTTGCAGGTAAACAGGATGCTTAATATTTGTTCTGTATAAATACGTCTGCAACATTGTTGATAATAGTTTGTAATTTATTGGCCATGTTTCTTATTTGATGTTTCACAGCGAAGTGTCTACACACACACAACAGGCTCTCTGGTTTAAATTACAAATTTCGTCTACACCACTCTCGCCTTCTCGCTTCTTCGGGTGTTTCCGTATATGATCGGCATCCTCGCAAATTACAATGTGCTTGAAGATTTACAAAAGTAATAGGTAACTCTGTATTTTAAGAATTAAGGAATCAATTACATTTTTATCAAACCATTCCATCAAATCTCCTCGCTTAATCAGTTCCAGTTCATCCGACTCAACAGTTTTTCTTTCTTTTCGACGTAAAAACTGACGGAAAACGTTATCTTGACAATATCTGGTGTACCATTTCGTGCAAAGGTTATTTGTTTTAACTCAGCTTCAAAACAACCTCGAAGTGTTTTCCGAATATCTTCTTCCAACTGAGGCCTTAAACAGTCGTATTTGGGCGGATTTTTAGTTTGCTCGTCAACAATTGCCTTTAATAATTCAAATCGTGCTTGTTCGTATTTACCTATGTCTTCCTGGTAGCAACTTTGACAATAAGTTTTAAAATCATAGTATGCTATTCCCTTTCGATCTGTTCGTATATTACCACCTACTTTGTATCCATCTCTGTCCAAACAAATCTCGCATTTTGACTTCAACTCCGAACGACAATCTGAACAGTCGCAAGGACGTCCCCAAAAACAGTTTTTAGGCATTGTTATCGCTTCAACAAATCAACTAAGACTAATTGTTTAGGGATAATAATATAATAATATAGTAGTTTGAGAGGGTTAAAAGTGGAGGGGGTAAAATTATGATGCTTGTGCTAATTATGGGGCACCTTTACTGCATACTAACCCCTAAACCTTCTCCCCTAAACGGCTCCTATTTTTGAGCTTACCTTGGCCACGCCCCCCAACCGAGGTTATAAATAGGGGTGCAATACAAGCGGGAGCTCATTCTGTCTTTGTACGTCGTAGAGAGCAGACGTGTTTTGAGCAATATTTCTTTTGTTCCAGAGTAAAAAATGTCGTTCCCAAGTGAGTACGTTAAGTCAATTAGGGCCCAGATGAAGAGTGCTAATTTAACAGCTGAGACCGGTGGTAAGGTATTGCGCGAATGTACTCGCGCGATTCATAATTTAAATCGTCTTCTGAAACGCGCCAAATCTGTGTCTGAGAAGTCCCATATTGTAGCTTGCTTGGGTCAGATAAAAGGTTTCCAAAGCATTTTAAAAGACAAAAAGGTGGGGGGTGGAACTGGCAATCGGAGGGCTGAAACCGCCACCCATCGCGTCAAATGGTCCGATGTCAATACGGCCTTTGAATCGCGAATTAGAACGGGGGTTATTGCTAACGTACACCATACTGATGTGGTGTCATTTTTGACTGATGCCTCGGCTCTTTTCAAGCGTAGAATTCAGAACGCTTTGAAAAAGGATGAGGCGTTGAAGGTCAATGCGGTATTGTGTGGGGAATTTCAAATTACCAAAGCCGATAAGACTTTAGAAGAAAATAAATATCTTAATACCGCTAACGCTCCCATCTATCGCGAAACCGATTTGGATGTGTGGTTTAATGAAAAAATTAAACAGCCTCTCTTAACCGAGTTAGATGAGTTCCAGGAAAGAGATTCTGGGTGGGCTTTGAGTAGGGTTGTTAATCTGATGATTTCAATTAATAAATTTAACCCCCTGCGTGCTGGAAGTTATATTGAGCTTCCTAAACCAATAGCTCGAAGGGAGGCATGCATTAATATCAAAAATGCTGACGACATGTGTTTTGCTTGGAGCGTGGTTTCTGCACTATATCCTGCAGCCTCACATGTAAATACTGCTAGAACATCGTCATACCCAGACCCCAAGAAAGTACTTAATTTAAAAGGACTTCACTTTCCAATGACAATAGGTCAGATTCCCCGATTTGAAAAGCAAAATAATCTCTCTGTCAATGTTTTTAGGTTAGATAAATTAACAAATAAAAAATTTACTGTTGTTCCCTACTACTTGTGCAGGGATAAGCAATCTAAACATGTCAATTTGTTGTTACTCCAAGATGTATATGCTACTGATGATAATTTAGGCGATCTAACTCCCGTAAAGTTTCATTATGTGTGGATAAAGAACATGTCCCGCTTGCTTTCTTCACAGCTAAGTAACTATCATAAGAAAAAGTTTATTTGCGATCGGTGCTTGCATTATTTTCACTCTGAGTATAAATTAAATTTGCACAACAAAGAATGTATAAAATTAAATACGGGTGGAGTTATTCCAGAAGCACCAACGGAAGCTAATAAGTGGGTTGAATTTAAAGATTTTAAGAGCAAAGAAATGGCCCCCTTTGTAATATATGCCGATACAGAGTGTTTGTTGGTTCCTGTGGATGACGATGTACGCAAAAATACTCAAAAATTACAAAGTCATGTACCATATAGTGCGGGGTACTACGTTAAATGTAGCTATGATGACAGCCTCTCATTCTATAAATCCCATACAGGGCCAGATTGTATGCAGTGGTTTGTTAAGGAGCTTCAGATTTTTGCCGAAAATGTAGAAACGGTATTTTTATGCGATTTACCCATGGGACCGCTTACATCCGCTGAACAATTAAGTTTTTTAACCGCTACTCACTGTCATATATGCGAGAAGCCATTTACAGAAGAAGATAAAAAAGTTAGAGACCACTCTCACTTGACAGGGCGCTACCGTGGCCCTGCACATGAGTCATGTAATCTAAATTTCCAGGATTCATACACCATACCCGTCCTTTTCCATAATTTGAGTTGCTATGACGGACACATGGTCATTAAGGCTCTAGCTGAGGTGGAAGGGCAGATCGATATTCTGCCCGTCAATAAAGAAAAATACATATCTTTCACTAAGCATATTAAAGATAATTTGGTGAAATTTAGATTTGTGGACAGCTATCGGTTTCTTGCTAGCGGTCTGGATAAATTGGCTAAAGATCTCCCCAATTATCCAATTTTAAGATCGGAGTTTGCAGGTTTAACAGAGGAACAGTATTCGCTGCTTAGTAGAAAGGGGGTATTTCCGTATGATTTCGTAGATGACTGGGCCAAGCTTGAAGAGCCTAAATTACCCACCAAGGCAGAATTTTATAACAGTTTGCATGATTCATTTATTAGCGATGAAGAATATGGCCATGCGCAAAAAGTGTGGTCTAGTTTTCATTGCAAGTCGATACAAGAATATTCCGAGCTGTATATGAAAACGGATATACTGCTTTTGGCTGATATATTTGAGCGTTTTAGGGCCACATCTCACAAGACGCACGGCCTAGACCCAGCATGGTCGTATACTCTGCCTGGATATTCCTGGTCTTGTATGCTTTTTCAACTACATAAATCTAACCACGCCAAGCTCGAACTTTTAACTGATTTGGACATGATTTACTTTATTGAGAAAGGTATACGGGGAGGCTTAAGCCAGTGTTCAATGAGATATGCAGAGGCAAACAACATGTACATGCCAGATTACGATCCCAGTAAAGAAGAGTCTTACCTGATGTACTTTGATGTAAATAATCAGTACGGCTGGGCCATGTCGCAATATTTGCCCTATGGCGATTTTAAGTGGCTGCCAGAAGATAAAATTGCCCAGTTGAACGTTTCAGAGATCGCAGATGACTCGGATAATGGGTACATTTTGGAAGTAGACTTGGAAATACCCCACGAACTACATGATAAATTTGCTGATCTCCCCCCTTGTCCTCAGCACGGCAAGCCCCCTGGTTCAAAGAACGAAAAGCTGTTGGCAACACTGCACAATAAGTCTGAGTACGTAATCCACTACAGGAACCTTAAACAAGCCCTATCGTTGGGAGTAAAATTAACGAAAATACATCGTGTTTTAACCTTTAAACAATCCCCCTGGCTTAAATCATATATCGATTTAAACACCGGACTTCGTCAAGCTGCAACAAATGATTTCGAGAAAAACCTGTTTAAACTCATGAATAATGCAGTCTTTGGGAAGACCATGGAAAACATTAGAAAGCATTCCAACGTAAAATTGATCATGAACTGGGATGGGCGTTACGGATGTGAAGCCCTTATCTCTAGACCCGAGTTTAAAAGCGTTACAATTATTAGTGAAAATTTTGTTATCGTGGAATTGGCCAAAACACGGGCCTATTTTAACAAGCCTATTTATGTTGGCATGTGTATACTGGATTTAGCGAAGACCACTATATATGATTTCCACTACAATTACATGCACAAAACTTTTGCTAATCACAGCAAAGTTCTATACACAGACACAGACAGTCTCGTATATGAAATTAGAAATCATAATGTGTACGAGATAATGAACCAAGATTGCCATCAGATTTTTGATACTAGCGATTATCCTGAAAATAATATTTATAACATTCCTAGGATCAATAAAAAAGTTCTCGGCTTAATGAAGGATGAAAACAACGGCCGTATTATGACTCATTTTGTTGGTCTTCGGTCGAAAATGTACGCCCTTAAAGTTCTTTACTCGTCCGAAGAGATTGCGCAGGAAAAATTAAAATTGGAGAAAGCTAACAGGGAGCGTGAAGAAATAGAGCGAGCGTTAGCGAACTTGGGGATCACAAAAAAGATTAAGGGGGTTAAAAAATCCATCATCAAAAATAAAATTACCTTTGATGACTATGTAACATGCCTGGAAACATTCACAGAAAAGTCAATATCTCAAAAATTAATTCGATCTACACATCATGAGCTCCACACAATACAGCAAACTAAAATTGGTCTCAGCCCTCACGACGACAAACGTCGTATCACTAAAACTTCGTGTGATACTCTGCCCTGGGGACACTATAGCATTATGGAGGTTGATTAGCAGCTATGTCTGGGGTACTTATCTTACTCACTATTATTATTATTATTATTATTATTATTATTAGTATTATTATTATTATTATTATTATTATTATTATTATTATTATTATTAATATTATTATATATTACGGTGGTGGATTAGTAGTTATGGGGTTGTATTATAAGTATTCGTACTATTAACATATTTTTAAATTATATATTACACTAACACAAAAGAGCCATATTTATAGGAGAAAAAAGACGCCAAAAAGACTAACCTATACTGCATATCATTAAAAAAGCCCATAGTAGTTATACAGTAAAAGAAGACCAAAACACACACCTTTACACACTATCCTGTATAACTTTAAAAGAGTCCATCATAGGTATGCAGTTAAAAGAAGGCAAAAAATACTAACACATAATATACATATATATATTTTTATATATAATATATATCATCTATATGGTTTTCCTTTTTTGAAATTTTTTTGGTTTTCCATTTAAAAAAATGAAAAAATGGGGTGCGCCTAGGGGACTCAGTTCACGTTCTGGCACCCTGTTGTGACCTTATTTAGCTAATTTATTAACTTATTAATATACTTTCTATATATCACAATATTAGTTATCGACTTTAGGTAAATAAGGTCAACCGGAAGTCCCCTAACTGCTTACTCTATTCGTTCTAGTGCTACAATTTATGCATGTTTTAGTTGGGCCAATATTCGCAATACAAGCAGGAACTGGGACTGTGCTAATATTATGCGTCAGGATGGTAAGTACTTGATTAGATTTTCTATATATTTTCCATGTTTTCAACTATTACGTTGAGAGTTATATATTATCTTTTCTGTCAATTAGTTATACATAACCTCAATGGTTTCAATTTGTTGGATGTTTGTAATACTTGCAACGTGGATTTATCAGATTAACACTAGTGTAGATGGTAGTCGTTCGCGGCAAGGGTTGACGAATTCTCAGATTACGACGGTGCTTGCCTTTGAGTAAGATAGTATCAACTGATTGGCATCGGTAATTCCACCCTACAAAGGTGGTAGTTGCTTTAAGTTAGGTATATATTAGTAATATTGAGAATTTGTTGTCTAAAGACTATAAAGAACCCACACATCCTAGTGATAATATGATTAATGTTGTCCAACTCTTTGTCAATGCGGCCAATTTAGTATAACGCCTTGTTTACTATGCTAATTAGTGCTCAATCAGTCTTGGCCCTATATTATGCTATTATGGCAAGTGATACTCCTAGCTTGCCCCGTATATGGGATTATATATTTTGGTGAAAAACAAGGTTTTTATGTACAATCGCACGTAATTGATGTCATATGGTAGGTCTATTTTTTGATGCAATAGGCCCCAACTTTGTTGCTATCATGAGGGCAAGTATATATCCCTAGTGCACCTCGCCCTGCGGTCTCGGGATTTTTTCATAATTACTTACATCCTAAATACGAATCACATGTTTCTTTATATCAACAACTTTAACGATCCGTAGGTGAGCATATATTTTAGTACACCTCGTCCCTGCGGGGCTCGGAATTGTTCATAGGGTCTTGCTATTCTCCTAAATACGAGCCACATGTTACGTTTTCCCTAATAACCTTAGTGCACCTCGCCCTGCGGGGCTCGGAATTTTTCATAATAACTTGTTACGTCAACCTACGCACATAACCTAGTTTTCAATTCTTTATATCATTTACCGTGTTACAGGCAAAATATGCCAGGCCTAATTTGAATACTTAACCCATGATAACCCCAACGTAGAAAAAATACATTAAATGCCACACGCCCTTCTCCCAAGATTTTTACAAAATCTCGTGAGCCTTTGGTCGCGCGGTCATGTTTAAAATATGCCATCAAGCAAAATAAATACCCCCGAATCCTAGTCAAGAAGGTAGGTTAGGTACTCTACTAAGACATAAATCACGCTTTATTTAAGACATTTAGGTCTTAAATTACTAGTTTTTCTTATATTATTCTTATTTTTCAATAACATTGGGACCTATTATTTTTATTTTCCAATAATATTTGAGCCTAAACAGCATCTATTTTTCTGTTTACCCTAAGCTATATGAAACACCTATTTAAGTCAAATAATACCATCGATTTTGTTGTTAATACATGCAAGATTGCAAATATTCTATTTGAACGCTACATTGATCGTTTTTGCTATGAATATAAGTAATGTAATTATTTAATTATTAGTTTAAACCTAAAATATTTTCTATTTCAAGGGTTCTAAGCATTACTTCATTTAGAAATATAGCATTTTGAACCCCTGCTATTACCATTTTTCCTTTAAATTGATACCCGGAAGTATTAGTTCGGGGGTTAAACCTACCCTTATTCTTCACGAGTCTACTGGGGCTATTGCGTCACACGGGCAATTACTAATGCATGAACTTGGCTACAATCCTTAAGTTATAACAGGTATAACACACTTTGAGAGTATGCTAATTGTATTGGGACCTGATTATAGCTTTACCTATCTTATATCGTTGTACTACTTTAGAGGATTGAAGAATTTGTTGCCAATAAGGTCTATCAGTATGGTGCCTAAAATAGATGCTAAATGAAGCCATAGTTTTCTAGTATTAACCCATAAAATATATCGCTTAAGGTGCCTTTATCGCACCGCCCGATAGTTTATTAAACATTTTTACCCGTTCAAGGGCTACTAAATAGCCGTTTTCATATGTTTAAGGGGCACTGCTAAGTGCTTTTAGATGTTCTTATACGTTTTCTATACCTCAGTGGCAAATTATATTTTTTAACATACAACAAATAGCAGCTTGCTAATGTATGTATGGTAGCCTACCTAATTTCGATCATTAATATCGCCCCGTACATGTATATAACATTAACAAATTTTTAGGTTAATGCCGAATGTTGTCCCACAGCCAAATTAGTGCAAATCTTTTCCGTCTCCTAAGATACTACGTCACTACAATATCATCAACTGGTCACCGAGTTTATCTAATAAGCTCGGCTGGCTCCGTATGTAGGACGTTGGAAATATATCCATAGGTCGGAGGTTCGAACCAAAGTGTAAGTGAAACTTTTTTTAATAATAATAATAATTTAAATTCATTAGAAATAAATGCTGTACCTGTTCTTAGAGGTGGAGCCCCGACTTGTAGGCTTAGGTCCCGAAATTGAATATCTAAGTGATTGAGGTTACAGTAATACCTGATAGATGGCATATCACAGATGGTAGACTTGGCCCATACAGAAGGTAAAACATTGGTAGGTGAGGTTATAGTGATATATGATAGATGGCGTATTGTAGATGACGTTTGACTAATAGTACCCCTTGATATCTAGCACCAATGATAGGTGAGCTAGCACCAATGGTAACTAGTGCCAATGGTAGTAAGTGCCAGTGGGGCTTAGGGCCAAGGGTAGTAAGTGCCTGTGGGGTTTAGGGCCAAGGGTAGAAAAGTGACCACGCCTTAAAATGGTCATACTTTTGCAGATCGAAGCTTAAATTCTCTTATGGGATTTTACATGTAAAAACTACCCTTATGGTCGTCCAATTCTTGTTGCCTATCTACTACGATGCCGTCTTCAAAAACTACCTATCCATACAAGAAAACGGAAATTTTGCACCCGTAATTTTTATTTTTTAGTTTTTGTCAGTTGTTATAATGACAATTTGGCGATATGTTTCCCCTTCACGTTCCGCAGGAAGGTGAGGCAAAAAAAGCAATAGAAAACATAGAAAAAAGAAACTAAGAAAAATACTTTTTAAATACAAATTTTTAGTACTAATAATAGATGCACTCTCGGCTGACGATTAGCGATATGTACCCAGTCTAGTTACAAATCGCGCGAACACGCGATATGTTATTCGTCGCCTTCACGCGGAATCACGACAACCCCGACTGCTTCCCGAAAATTTTGCTCTATATAGGCTGCTACGTTTGAAATATGTGCGTATGTTGTCGGCGTGGTCGGCGTCGGCGGCGGCGTCGTCAGTTTCGACATTTTCACATTTGCGATTTTTTTTCTCGGAAACGGTTAATGTGGGACGATTGAAACTTTTTGAGTTTACAGAGGAATAGTGGGGGTACGTTGTATGAAAATTTCGAATATACAGGGTGTGCCGGAAAAAAGTTATTAATTTTTAAAGTCGAGAAATATCGGGATCTCGTTGGCATTCGATACAAGCCACAAAAATTAGTTTTTTCGATTTAAACTTTTTCGACGCATAGACGACCGTGGGCTACAGAACCCTATTGTTTGTGAGCGCGATCGAAAGTTTGGAAGTAATTTTTTTGATTTTTTCAAAGTCAAAATTTGGTCGAAAATGGTACCTCTTGGATCGCTAATAAGTCGAATTGGGTGCATCCAATCGACATGCGGTTTAGATAATCGGTTAGGCCATCTCAAAATCTACCTTTTTTCAATATATCGTTCTATACCTAACTGGAATGGAAATTGCCGAAAATTGTAAGAAAGTGGAAATCATAAACTTAGGCCTGATTTTTTCACGGTTTTTATTTTTTTTCGTACTGAAAACGACTTGTGATCGAAACGTTGTAAACTTTAGCGGATAGAGCTCGTCAAATTGTATTTAAGAGATATTTTTTCGTTTCTTTATCTTTAATACGGAAAAAACGGCAGCTTTTTTTTTACTATATCGACTATAGCTTATTCAATTTTTAACAAAATCGTTTTATTTTTTTCTCAAAAAATGCGCTGATTACTTCGCAACACCTCTACATATTCAAAATCATTAAAATATATTCGCAAAATTGAGAAAAGTCGCTTTTTTGGGTGCGGAAACAGGCAATCTTTACAAATTCTAACACCATTCACTTTTGACTAAGAGTGCCTTGATATTGATGTATCTAAATTAATTATTAATTCTGAAAATCCGGCTGTCAAAAATGGCGAAAAATGGGTGTTTTCAGCGTGACTTGCTAGAATAATAAGAACATTTCCAGATTTTAAATCGGGTGGAATATCTACCTTAAACCTTCTTCTTATTTTATTGACCAAAATATTTGCCCAAAATGTTTCAGAAATAGTTGTAATTTCGATTTTAAAGATGGCGTTCCGACATTGATAATCCGTCGCCACGTGGTAGGTTATTCGACATTTCGATATTCGCGAATTTTTTTTTGGAAACGGTTAGAGCAAAACGATTCAAACTTTCTGGACGTAGAGAGGAATAGTCGGGGCACGTTCTGGGAACAATTTCAAATATACAGGGTGTACCGGAAAAAGTTATTAAAGTCAAAGTTAAAAAATATTTTTTTTTTCGTTGTAGGGCGATACAGGTGGCAAAAATCATTTTAATCGATTTAAACTTTTTCGACGTGTAGACGACGTTGGGCTATAAAACACTGTTGTTTGCGAACGCGATCGAAAGTTGGAAAGTAATTTTTTTGATTTTTTTAAAATCAATGTAGGGTCATATTGGATCGTTAATAAATCGAATTGGGTGCGTCCGATATACTTTTGGTTTGGATATTCGTTTAGGTTATCTCAAATACTACTTTTTTCAAATATATTGTTCTATACCTAAACAGCATAGAAATGGTAGCAAATTATAAAAAATAAGAATTACTATTTAAGTATATATAATTTGACAGCTGTCGTATAGAACTGTTATTTTGGTACTGAAAATTTTTTTAATTTAGTTTTATTACAGCTTTAACCCTCGCTACGAAAAAAGTTAAAATAAATTGACACTTACCTGTCAAAATCTGACAGGTATCGTATAAAACTTTGTTATCTAGGTACTAAATTTTTTTTAAATTTGAGATTCTTACAGCTATAGCCATCGCTACGAAAAAGCTAAAAAAAAATTGACACTTACCTGTCAAAATCTGACAGCTGTCGTATAGAACTTTGTTATTTAGGTACTGAATTTTTTTTAAATTTTGGATTCTTACAGCTTTAATCCTAGATACAAGAAAAGCTTAAAAAAAATGACATTTACCTGTCAAAATGACAGCTGTCGTATAGAACTTTGTTATTTAGAAACTGAAATATTTTTAAATTTAGGATTCTTATAGCTGTAACTCTCGCTACGAAAAAACAAAAAAAAATTGAAACTTACCTGTCAAAGTCTGACAGCTGTCGTATAGAACTTTGGTATTTAGGATCTGAAACATTTTTTACTTTAGGATTTTTACAGGGGTAACCCTCGCTACGAAAAGGATAAAAAAAAACTGACTCCTACCTGTCAAAATTTGACAGCTATCGTATAAAACATTCTTATTTAGGTACCTGAAAATTTTTTAATTTCGAATTCTTACAGCTATAACCCTCGCTACGAAAAAGCTAAAAAAAATTACACTTACCTGTCAAAGTGACAGCTCTCGTATAATTAAACGAACGAACTAGAACAGTGCCGCACCCGAAGGGCTCGGCACAATATTAGCTGATAATTGATAGCTTCCATGTAAGAATAATTTTTTGCTTATGTTTTAATCGATTGAATACTTACATATTTTTATAGAGCAAATATGGAAAGTATATCCCACATTGCACAAAGGTGTGCGAGTTTAAAGAGCACCTATACGGCGCCGTCTCAGAAAACTACCTATCTATACGAGAAAATGGAAATTTTGCACCATTGTGTAGTTTTGGTCAGTTGTTATAATGACAGTTTGGCGATATGTCTTCCCTTCACGTTCCGCAGGAAGGTGAGGCAAAAAAAGCAATAGAAAACATAGAAAAAAGAAACTAAGAAAAATACTTTTTAAATACAAATTTTTAGTAGGTACTAATAATAGATGCACTCTCGGCTGACGATTAGCGATATGTACCCAGTCTAGTTGTCTTGAAAAATGCCTTGATTGTTATACTTTAAATTTCTTTTCTAAAGTCATTTTCGAGGTAATTCTTTTATTAAGCTGAATAGTTTTGGGGAAAACTTCGCCCAATGAATATTTAGTCAAGTTGGTAACATTGCATGTATCTGCAAGTTGTTTGCAATGTTGCCATATCCAGTTTTTGCGGAAGATCTACCGTTTTCATGTATGAACTGCCAGGTACCAATTGCCAATTTCTACCGCTAAACATTACACTTGATTTAATTTACGCTTTTAAATAATTATGTTACTTAAGAAACATTTTTTTAATTATTAAAAAATTAATAAGTAATTCCTAATTTAAAATATAACAAAATGCATGGCGATATTGGAGCGACATTATATTGCCGACCGCGGCTTTTTTGGCTGCTTTGCTCGGCGAACAAAATGGCGTGCGCGAGACTGCAGTAATGTTCACCAGTTTAACCGAAAATTACGTTATCACGAAGACAATCTATTTTATGTGCAGTGGCGGCCGCATAACATAAGAAAATAAAATGGCTTTAAAAGAAAATATTCTGGCATATCGGACAAGTGTGTAACTATTTTTTATATTGGAATACACAGGGATCGAAGTTTAATGGATACCCTGGGGCGGGTAGACCACGACGGCCGTTTCGTCCATATTAGGACTCTACCGGCAGCTATAACGAACGACGGAAAAATGTACTAAAAGCCTCCTTGCAAAATTAAGGCAGTCATAAATACACCGTAGCGCCATCCCAGCCGAATTAACTTCAATATAAAAGGCAGTTACACTGATAACCAGCGCCTATCCATTAAACTTATAAATAGTTAAACACTTCTCCGATATGCCACAATATTTTCTTTTAATTATTTTCGCGGACACTGTATCATCTTATAAAATTGCTTTATTCTAAATGTATTATATGAATTTACTTCTTCATAGTACATATTTACATTTTAGCAGGTATTTAATTTAGACACTCGGATATTGGCTTTTGTTCAAATATTTTTTAAATTTTTACAGACTTTAAGATACAAAGTTACATTTTATTATTTATTTAAAGTGAAATTTACCATTGGCATTAAAGGAATTAGTGGGCATTGGTGGACATTAGTAGACATTGGTGGGCATTAGTGGGAATTTGGTGTGCATTACTAAGTATTTGTAAAAGCAACAACAACAACAAAAGATGACACTGACAAAGGAGCTCGGACCTACCATACGAGTTTGCCACCTAAATATACTTACCTGTGATGTAGCCATATACGCTAAATAAATAAGTATTTAAAGTAATTAGGGGTATTCGTTAACTAAAATAGGAAACTGGAGACAATAATAGTGTACAACAATTTTGACCGCGTCTACCCCTCGAACATATTATTTCGAAGAAGTAATGTAAGTAATGGGGTTTGTAAAAACTGACTTATACCGTGCGAGCAAAAATTATTTGCATCAAAGAGGGCCTTGCATCTAAAGACGTAATGCTTAGCAGTAGAGCTTAATAATACCTGTTGGGTGTCAGTAACTACCTGAATTAACAATCAATCAGTTATTCCGTCATATTTGACAGTCGTTACAAGTAATTTGATTCATCGCTAATTTTTTCAATTTCTTGAACAATTCACACAATAAGCTTTGCGGAACAACACGTTGCTTTTATTGCTGAGGATTTTTATCATTGACTGAAAAGAACCGTGGCTGTGTTTGGGGAAACAGGTTCTATACAACACAAAAAAGGAGCAGGAAGACCATCTGTAAGAACAGAAGAACTTGTTGCAAACGTTCGTGAAATAATGCAAAATACGCCAACAAATTGTATAAGAAGCCTGTCCCAAGAAGTAGAAAGATCTTATGGAACATGCAGGACTATTCTTAAGAAGCAGCTAAATTTATTTCCTTATAAAGTGCAATTATTCCAAGAATGTTGTAACATTTCTCCAGAGATGCTGGTCAACACTTTCGAAAATATGAGAGACTTATGTAATTTGTATGTGTATGTATGTAAATGTATAGTTTATGTAATTATTTTTCTTTTTCTTTCTGTATATTCTTACTTTGTTAATTTTGTAAACGACAAAAATATTTTTTTATTAAATTTGTCTACTTATTTTATTACTCATTAGTTTGGCATATCATGTCATAATATGAATTTGACAAAACTTTAACCTAGATTTGGTTAGATATATCGTCCCCATATCATTGTGATCTAAACCAAGTCCTACGTTTTTTAATCCAAGCCTTTTTTGATGCAAATAATGTTTGTTCGCATGGTATTATTAATTTGTTAGATATTCATTGTGTTTTTTAGATATAAAATAGACTTTAAAATATTCTTCTAGTATTAAATTCTATGTTATTAAATAAACCAATACCCAGGAGTATTTTTTGTTGCCTATCAAGAAGGTTATATGGCGTTTAAATTATTCGACGAATTTTAAAAATATCTTTTTAAAAACAAGATAAGTGGGTCAAAAACTGTCATTGATAGTGCACAGGTCACCCTGTATAATTCAAAATATTTTTAAAATGTGCCAGATATCCAACCATACCTTCATACACACTGAGAGAAGAAAAATTAACCATAATACAAAAATCATATCATATCAGTTATATTATAACTTTTGTATGCCCTAATATAACTTTTGTATGCCCGTATGTTGTATACCATTGGTGACAAACTGTTTTCTGTGGTTAAACAACTCGTTTCTCTAAAACTTCAGCAAATTTACATTTACCACTAAATTACCATTGTATATCGGCTATAGAACTAAGATATCCTATTGTACAGATTTCGCTAATAGCAATACGCTATAGTTATATCACTGTATAATTGTTTGCTATCGTTATATATTCGTTGGATTACCTTTATATAACTATTTGTCTGTAGTTATAGGTATTTTCGTTGTATTACCTTTATATAACTATTTGTCTGTAGTTATATTCTAGTTGTATCACTGTTATATAACGATTTATTTATAGCTATATTCTAGCCAATACTTTCCTTCTTTAACGCTATCGCCATTTTATCATTAGTATTTCGTAACGTTTTTTGTCCAAAACAAGCTAGTATATCATACTACTTTTTGTTACTTATATGTGGAGATTAGCTATAAAATGTATAAATTAAAAACTTTATACCAGCAAAAAAATTGTTATATTGCTGTAAAACACTTGTTGCCTGAAATCGATTTAACATTTATACTATTTTAAATTACGCGCCCCAATTTTTGCCGATCCAACCAATGAGACCACAGGAACGTAATTCGTCAATCTTTCGTTTCCTTATGCCGGCCATTTTGTTAGTAGTTTGCAGCCTGGTGGACTGGCGGCGGTGCGTGTTTCCAATAGTTTTCATAGTTTTATTTGGGTCAATCTCTTTGCTTTGAATTAAAAACAAACTTGAAAGTACTTTTGTTAATGGAAAATGGAATCGTTTAATTTCTCGGAAGAAGAATTGGCGAGGTTTATGGGTAAGCAAGGAATCCTATATTTTATGTTAAACTTTTCTTGCTGGCTTTGGCCTAATATGGCGGTTTGTCTATGACCTTCAATATTTAAACGGATGTTATTTTAATTAAAATAAATTGTCTTTTTTGATATTTATTTATTTTCCTTTAAAACGTTGTATACCTATATTTTATTACAAAGTATCTTGTGCTGAAGTGTTTTAGTTTACAAAAATAATGTTTGTATTAAGCCCATTGTACTTTATAAATTATATATTATTTATAAAATAAAATCAATGTATCAGGGACCATTATCCCACTATCTTCCAAAATAAATAAAAAATCAATCATACTTAAGTACATTAAATATTATGTATTGTATAGTAACTTGTTTGATAAAAAAAAATTAGTGCCTACTTGGTGGTGTAGAACACTTTATCACGCAAACTCAGACTTGACATATTTGTGTATGACTATAGTTAACCTATATTTCATTAATTTTTAGAGGAAGGAATTAATGAGGAGTCGTTCGATCTCTTGGAAACATCTTGGAAAACATCTTAAAAATAGCATTGATGGTAGAATTGTACTTGCGAGAAAAATTAATCTAAACAATGATGCTAGTCAGCGATTGGTGAAAGAAATCATAAATTACTTGGTGGATAAGGTGGGAGTGGAGGGGTACGTAAAATCTTAAATTTTATTTCAATATTGTACTTTTTTAATGGTCATTTTTTTTTGTAAATCATTTGCAGTTGGATTCGAAATTTGAATATACATGACATAATGTCCTTATCGTCTTGATTTTTTCAATTTAAAAAAAAAATATATTTTCATTTTTTTTTAAATTGAAAGAATTAAGACGAAATTATTATTTTTCATAAAATTTATGACAAAAAGTCAACTATTAGCATACTAAAATAGATACTAATAATTTTTTAGAACTTTAAGGAACTTCAAGAAAAGAAGTGTCAGAGGTTACAAAAATTGAATGAATATTATTTATAACTTAGCCCAAAAAAATTTTTGCTTACTGCATCATTGAGTTGTACAATATATTTAAAGAAATAATAAATACGTTACTTTTTTAAATTTGTCTTTATTTTCGGCGAATCATTAAACTATCTACATATTTGGGTAACGCCTTTGTCATTTTATTTTTTGATCAATATTATTTTTGTTTTATCCAAAACAGGTCTGTATAAAATGAAAAAAAGTTTACTATAGTCGGATCTGGTCTTATAGTGCGGGTTATACGATTCAAGAAAGAGATACTCTCAGTTTTTGTTTTCTAATAGCGTTTTCAGTTTACTACTCTAAAGGTGGTCCACAAAGGGACAAATGAAGGCTCAGCTTTAAAATGTTCAATAGAGCTCTTTTCCGGCATAAATCTGTCCAAGCACTGCTAATATACTCGGATCTGGTCTTATCGTGCGGGTCATACAATTCAAGAAAGACATACTCTCAGTTTTTGTTTTCTTTACTTGCGTTTAATTTTACCCTCTAAATAAAATACGTAAGATAAATGAGACAGACTTATTCCATTTTGACATGAAAAAAAAGGATATGTATTTACTTTCCAGCGATTCTAAAATAGTATATTACCTAACAAGAGTGGTAAGAAGCCTATTACACACGATTTCGAAATTTACGATACGAGCGTTAGCGAGTATCGTAATTCGAAAGAGTGTGTAATAGGCTTACCACTCGAGTTGTGTACTATACTTTTTCTACGACTTCATATTATTATATTAAACATTATTATATTAAACATTTTCTGAGTAGGTACTTATACATACAGTATCGGTTTCAACTTCAAATCTCAAACAATAACAATGTCACTGTCAAATGTCACGATTTGAGTGCATCAAGGCTAACTTGATTGTTATATTAGATCTCATAACGCACAACTGTGTGGTAAATGCATCCTTACGCACAGTTGTACGTAAGAATGGATTTACTTATAGAGTGAACTGTACGTAAAACAATGTTTACTAATATAGGAGTAGAAAAAAGCTTATAATAGCACCAGCTACGTTTTATTTTAAATAGTCCAGTTTTGTGACTTTGACAGTTTGTGACAAAATGAAACAATTTTCTGGGTTTTTGCATCCCCAATCAAAAAAAATGGTACCTAATCTGATAAACTATTTCGAAAATGAAAGAAAAAGTGGAAATTCGCCAACCAATATTCAGGAAACAGTAGCCAAAGCACTGGGAATTAGTTTAAGGACTGTGCAGAAAATTGTGCATGAAACAAAACAAAACATAATACCCAAGAATACTAAAAAGTTTAAACGAAGAAAGCCAAAGACTGAGGATTTAAGCGAAAATATTAAAATGGGAGTTCGAAATGTGATTTACGATTTATACAAATCAAAAACCAATGTAACTCTTCCAGTTTTACAAAAAACATTAAAAATTCGGGGTGTTTTGGAAATTGGACTTGAAGCGTTATCAAAATTAATTAAAAATTTAGGTTTCCGCTATAAAAAAGACTGTAACCGAAGATTTTTATGTTAGCAGCCAAAGATAGTGAGTCAGCGTGTTCAGTTTTAAAAAAAATATAAGGACAATTACAAATCGAAATTTAGAAAAGTGGCATTTTTAGACGAAACGTGGATATTTTCGAATGGAAGTGGTTCAAAATCTTGGCAAGATGAGTCTGTAAAAAGTGTTAAAAGGAAAAAGGGGTGCGGTACGGGAAAGCGTTTTATTATTTTGCATGCCGGTTCTGCAACAGGATATGTTGCAGGTGCGAGTTTAATTTTTTCTTCAACATCAAAAAGTGCTGACTATCATGATATTATGAATTGCGAAATGTTTGAAAAATGGTTAAAAGTTCAATTGATACCAAATTTGGATGCTCCGTCTTTAATTGTATTAGATAATGCATCATATCATTCAAGAATTTTAAATAAACAGCCTACTTCATCTTGGAGGAAAAGTGATATTTATGAGTGGCTGGAAAAACACAACCAAAATCCTTTACCAAATATGCTTAAATCGAAACTCCTATCAATAGCAAAGTCTCTTAAAAAACCCAAAATATACGCGGTAGATGAAATACTGCGTGAATATGGTCATGAGGTTCTACGACTGCCGCCATATCATTGCCAGTTTAACGCAATATAATTAATATGGGCTGGTGCAAAGTCTTATTATGAAAAACATGTAGGTGATGGTCTTAAATCCGACCAAGTACAAATAGTTTGGCAAGATTCGTTAGATCATATTA
Source organism: Polydrusus pterygomalis (assembly GCA_963969555.1). Classification (NCBI taxonomy): domain Eukaryota; kingdom Metazoa; phylum Arthropoda; class Insecta; order Coleoptera; family Curculionidae; genus Polydrusus; species Polydrusus pterygomalis. Next base: position 23,630,324 of record OZ018375.1, read on the forward strand.
CACAAGAGTACTGGAAGAAATCGGTGGAACATACAGAAATAAAAAGGGATTGGTGGGATCGAGAACAAGTACTAGATGTCGAAGTAGCGCCAATGATAATTGCTCCATTCGAAGACGACTCAGACGACGAGGACTTTTCAGATTTTATAAGTGACGATGAGAGTTTTTAGGCTATAATTATAAACGGTGTTTTTCGTATACATTTTTTAGTATTCTTGGGTATTATATTATGCTTTTTTTCATGCACATTATTCTGCATAGGCCTTAAACTAATTCCCAGTGTTTTCATTACGGTTTCCTGCATATTGGTTCGCGAATTTCCACTTTTTCTTTCATTATCGAAATAGTTTATCAGACTAAATGCCATTGTATTTTTAGGTTTTAGTAGTAAAATTGTTAAAATAAATTGCACTGTTTATTATTGTCGTTTTTAATTAAAGGGTACAGTAGGTATATAATTAACGATTATATACTTTTTTTGTAACTTTTTCAACTCCCCTGTACATCATTTTTACAAAACTAATAATATTAGGTATATGTGGCTCTCTTCGCGATAGCTAAAATAATGAAACTATTTTTCCTTCCTTCGGTATATTTGTAAATAATCTCACAACATTTTGATAGCCTCTGTGTTGTCTGATTTGACGCATATGATCAGTGACCTTTAGACCCGCACGTTAAGGTGGGAGTATCAACATGCATGCCAAGCTATAACCTATTTCGCGTAGATTTATTTATGTTTTCTAGCTTTTATACAAAATTTAAAGAAAATCAGTATCGACATGATATTCTATAGGTAATAATTGACATATTTATTAAATATCAAGGAATTTCATAACTTATATTAGGAGAATTGTATAGCGAAAAATATCGGGTAAGATTTTTTTTAACATTATTATGTCATTGCCACTCATTGTTCTTTCACTATACAATTCTTCCAAAATTAGCAATGAAATAAATTTATATTTTAGTAATATATCAGATACTACCTAAATAATGTACCGACGATATTGATTTTCTTTAAATGTTAGTTATTAAAAAAATAAACTCAAAAAATCAACGCGAAATAGGTTATAGGTTGGCAATAGATTGAATGACGTTCAGAATTCAACCTTAAGACCAGATCTGACTATAATAGTGCACATTTAAATCGTTTATTTGATATTAGAATAACATAGCATTTAATCTTATGGAATCATTGTATAACCTTAAAATTAATGTTATTTTGGGATAGAACATTTGGTGTATAATTATTATACAATTTTTGTATCAGGGATGAGATATAATCTTATACAACTAATTCGATAAGAGGTATATAATAATTATATACCAGATATAATCTATTTATCTTTAATACAACTATTGTATAACGGTAAGTTTCCTCGACTCACCAAATCGTTGTTTTTGCCACAATATTACCGTATTCTACCTTTATATGAAGGTCTGGCAATGAGTATACAACATTATATTATAACCACAAGTACACTCGAATCGAGATAACAGTTGTATTGGGGCTTGGGGCATTTCTTTCAGTGCAAAAGCTCATTATCGACAAATCTTATCTTCAAGGCCTAAAATTACTCCGCGCAATCGTTTACTCACCCGGTACAAGATGTTAAATAATAGTCTATTATAGGTGTATCAAATAATAATTAAAAATATTTGAAAATTATGAAAATTCCAAAAAAAAATTACTACTTAGGTAATTTTTTGTATTTTAAAAACAAACAGCTATATTTTATTCATATTTTAATATCTTGTGGTACCTTGTGGCAAAATAAGACACTTCAACCTTAGTTTATTTAAAAGAGGAAATTTTGCTCTTTCAGTTGAACCCAATAAGTTTGATAGCTAGCCTACGCGGCACATGCCGATAACCACCACGGAGCTACAGGCCTTAAGGTATAGTGCACGCTGTCATTGGGCAGATTGGGAGACGTCAACCCTAGTGCATTATCTTCGGCTAATCAAATGGGTCGTTTTCATGCGGCAAATTCCAAAGAACCCACCCTACTGTTTGTGTCAAAAAATTATAATTACTTTCTTGTAGGGTACACGTTCAATTTTTATTTTAGAAACAGTGTACAGGGTGTCCAGTTTTCGATGGTTTTACGGGGTATCTCGGTTATTGGTAAAGATAGAAGGATACGGTTTTCGCGGCACTGTGCTACTTTTTTATGAAACAAAAGATGCCCTAATCAGAATTTTTCTAGTCCTCCTTGTTTTTGATATACGGGATGTTTTTGATAATTTTACATTTTGGGACACCCCCCATATTTAGGTTACCCTGTAGCTTATCAAAGAGAAAACAAATGTTATTTGTGTAGTTTTTACGTAGAATCCAGTGACGTACTCAGATTTTTTCTACGTTCAATAGTTTCCGAGAAAAATACCAAACTTTTTTTTTTAAATGGGACACCCTATATATTTTTAAATAATATAATTCAGTTCATAACAAGCTTCTTAAAAATATATAATATCCTATTTTTATTTTTAATATTAAGCACGAAATTTACGTTTTATTAAAAAATATATAATTTTAGTTAGTAGGCCTTGACGGGTATTGAAAAAATCTATTACTGGTATGATAATTACTGCAGGAAAAATATATTTTGGACTCCTTAATCTAATTAGCAGTAATATTTCAGTAAAAATAATAACAATGCACAAATCGAGTTGTATTTTACTACGCAAAACATTACAAAGAGAAGCTGAATATTAATAGAACTTTCTCATAAATATTGCTCAAATTGTTCTCTATTATGCCTTAGACATGTTTCACACATAGTTCTTATACGCCTTAATGAATTTAAAATAATAAGAGGCCGTGTCCGTAACTCCCTAAATGCTCTTTCAGTAGCATTTCTTAATTCTGCAATTGTTTGGTATTGAACAGAATAAATTTTATTTTCAAGGTATCCCCACAAGAAGAAATCCAAAACCGACAAGTCGGGTGACCTTGGTGACCATCTTACAGGTCCATTAGTTCCAATCCAGTGGACTGGAAAATTATTATTTAAGTAGGCCCTGATAATTAGCGCATTGTGAGCGGGTGCTCCATCTTGGTGCAGATATAAGTTATTGATACCCGCTTAGGGCACGTCTTCTATTATTTCCGGCACAACGTTTTCCAGAATTTCCAAATATTTATTGGCATTAAGGCTGCCTTAAAATATATTATAAATTATTTTGCTTCCTTGTACAAAACATGAAACGTTAAAGCCAAACCTTCCTTGCCGTTCGAGTGGAAATATTAGATGCTGATTTTCCTGAGACCAAAACCTCGTATTGTGTCGATTAAATATACCAGCACTGGTAAAATGAGCTTCATCGGACCATACAACGGTTTTTTCAAAATTATTTCCCCTGTTGATATTTTGTAAATACCAATTACAGAATTCTGTACGGCGTTGTGCATCACCAGGATGTAAGTTTTGTACTAGGTGAAATTTATATGGCTTGAAATTGTGTTTTTTTAGGATTGTTTGAACTCTTGATTTAACTACTCCGACCGAACCTTCAACCATTCTGCAAGAACTAGTTGGATTTGTTTCAATCGAAGCTAAAACATTTATTTCATCAGTCTCGCGGTTTTCCTTGTTGTAGATTTTAGGACGAGGTTTAATAAATGAACCGTGTTCAATTAAATTTGATTTCATCCTTAAAAAAATTCTTTTATTCGGCTGTCGTCTTTCGGAATATCTACAATAATTTTAAAAAATTACTAAATCTTCATAGAGATACTACACAAAGGCGTATATTTACCTATTGAAATACTCTTCTAATGCATCTTCTAATCATCTACATCTGCATTTTCATTACAATGAACATAACAAACGAGCATGTCGTATTTTTCATTATTTTCAAATTTCACATATTCTGCCATAATTAGGACAAACTGATCCTTTACTATTAATTAGATAGGTATTTTAAAAGAACTTAGAGAACCTGATTATTCTGACAGAAACTAAAGAAGTTATTAATATGACATAAACGACTGTGTTCTTTTCTATTTTTCAATACCCGTCATGGCCTACTAACTAAAATTATATATTTTTTAATAAAACGTAAATTTCGTGCTTAATATTAAAAATAAAAATAGGGTATTATATATTTTTGAGAAGCTTGTTATGAATTGAATTATATTATTTAAAAATATATAGGGTGTCCCATTTAAAAAAAAAAAAGTTTGGTATTTTTCTTGGAAACTATTGAACGTAGAAAAAATCTGAGTACGTCACTGGATTCCACGTAAAAAACTACACAAATAACATTTATTTTCTCTTTGATAAGCTACAGGGTAACCTAAATACGTGGGGTGTCCCAAAATGTAAAATTATCAAAAACATCCCCTATATCAAAAACAAGGAGGACTAGAAAAATTCTGATTAGGGCATCTTTTGTTTCATAAAAAAGTAGCACAGTGCCGCGAAAACCGTATCCTTCTATCTTTACCAATAACCGAGATACCCCGTAAAACCATCGAAAACTGGACACCCTGTACAGGGTGATCGCCTATAATGTTACCCCCCTTTAACTTCTTTGTTTCGAAATTAAGAAAAAACTGTTAAATACAAAAGTTGTAGGATTTAATGTAAACTTCTTGCAAAATATATCTTCGTAGATACAGGGTGTTGCATAAAAGCGTGACCGATCAAAGCTATATTTTTTTAAATGGAAAACCCTGTATATTGTTGCATTATTGGATTCTACGGACAATTCTAAACATAATTTATATATATAACTTTACCACTATATATCTAAATTAAACCGTTTTCGACTTATTGATGTTTAAAAATTACTATATTATATTATTTAAGAAAATAAGGTCATTCAAGTCAAGATGTATCGTTTCCATGGATAATAATATTAACAATGGGTAACAATGGTAAATTTCGAAAAAACTCGAAAAACATGAATTGTCAGTTTTGATAAACAGTAAGAATTTCTATTCAAAAATGCCTTATTCTATTCAAGAAAAGCAGACAATTTTAATGGCTTATATTAAAAATAATAATAATGTGAAAATGGCACAGCATTTTTCAAGTCAGTTTACGTGTTCATCATTTTGTGCTTGATTTTTTTTTAATAGTGGGCAAAATATTCAGTTCAGTATCGTCATCCTGTTTTATCCATGGAAACGATACATCTTGACTTGAATGACCTTATTTTCTTAAATTTTAATAATATATAGTAATTTTCAAACATCAATAAGTTGAAAACGGTTCAATTTAGATATATACCTAGTGGTATATATAAATTATGTTTAGAATTGTCCGTAGAATCCAATAATGCAATAATATACAGGGTATTCCATTTAAAAAAATATTTATAACTTTGATCTGTCACGCTTTTATGCAACACCCTGTATCTACGAAGATATATTTTGTAAGAAGTTTACATTAAATCCTAGAACTTTTGTATTTAACAGTTTTTTCTTAATTTCGAAACAAAGAAGTTAAAGGGGGGTAACATTATACGCGATCACCCTGTACCTCACTACCTTACCATGGTGGATTTTTCGGATGGGATCTTAGACTACAACTTTGACAAATTAAAATTCACAGTTTCTGATAGCGGTATGACAGCTATACGATTTTAGAAAATTTATTTTCTATCAACATGTTTTAATAATATTGCCATCAGTTGACAAGCAACAGTTGTTATGGCACTATTAAAAACCCAAATAATAGTTATTTATGTACCAAGGCAGTAAAGTGATTCTTTATCGGACGAGTCTGAAATTATGAGATGAGCGAGCGAAGCGAGCAAGGCAAATAACAGGCGAGTTCGATAAAGACACTTTACTGACGTGGTGCATAAAATTTTTTATCGCCAACCGTTCAGAATTTATTATATAAAAAATTGGGATATAACTCATAGCAGTTTATTATAACAAAGTAGACAGCAAATATAGAACAAATCTACTAATTATTTGTGTTATTAAAAGTGAACGTACACCCTGACCCTGAAGTATTGTAAAAATTAATTCCTGAAGGCGAAGGAGTTCCAACTGAAAGCGTTTGGGGATTATTATCTATGTTAAAAATGCGAATTGAATGAATGAAATGAAAAATGAAAATTTGCGGAGGGTAAAATACTTTACCTGCCGCAAATGCGGCAGGTAAAGTATTTTATTTTACAATAAAATAAAGTGTTTACTTCCGGAAATCACTCTAATAATGTACGGCTTTACTGACGGTGGACGATAAAGGTTTTTTACGTTAAAAAATTGCAATACCAATACATCTAACAGATAGGAAAATGATTCAGAAAATATAGTGTTGCTAAAGGACCAATAAAAATAAACAATTAAGTTATGACATTAGGTTTAAGTTGCTCGTTATTATCAGGTGACTCTGAGCGCTGACCTCTTCAAAAATTCATAAAAATGTTTTGTATATTAATTCTGCGAAATAATCCGCAATATTATTAAATAATTAATAATCGGGGCATCCAGATTTCTATATAAGTTCAATTTCATACATAGTAATAAGCAGTTGACTGGTTCATCATGACAAAATTATTGATAGTAAGTACACAAGATTAGTTTTTTAAGCCCGCTGTATTTTTCCATCAATTGTTAAAAGTTATATTCCTTAAAACTGTAGTTTGCAACTTCAAGAATGCCCCTTAAAAATAAATATAAAGCAGTTTATTAGTATATCTCTATTATACAGAGTCACCAGTAAAGTTCGCATCATATGTGATTATTTTTTTATTAATAACTTTATTCAAAATTTGACTTTGGCTTTGGCATCAAGTTCTGCTTCGATCGAGATGAAAATAAAGCAAAAAAAATAGTAGTCACGTGATTCGCATTATCTGTCAAATTTCAATTTTTTCCAAAAAATAAATAAAAAGGGGAGTTATTTCTGAAAATATCAAAAAAAGTTATTAGAAAAAGTTTTTTAAATGTAGTTTCTAGCCCACATGCAAAATTTCAACTGCATAAGATAATTTTGATTTTTTACCTATATTTTGTAAATTGCACCACTTTAGCAAAATAAGACTCAACGCAACCTACATAAAACTTCTCAGTTTTGACAAGGCTTTATTTCAGATACATTTTCTTTAAAGTAGCGCCATACTTATTAAATGTGTGTTTTTCTACAAAATCAAAATTGGGCTATTAAAATTTGGTCGCATGTGATGCAAAGTTCATTTGTTTTTGACCCTGTATAAGGTAACTTCATAAAATAAGTATTTTTTAAAACGTAGTTTGTGTTTGAAGGTAATACTCGCATTATTATGACATAGCTTAATAATAAATTATAATATAGGGGTATTAAATTAAATCGTTGAAAATAGATAAACTTTACGTGGTTAAACTAAAATTTATTTTCCACTTGAAAAACACTTTACTGAAGGCACTGTTTTGTTTTTTGTTTTAATATTAAGGTGTATTACTTTCAGACACAAACTACGTTTTCAAAAATACTTATTTTATGATGTTACCTAATACAGAGTCAAAAACAAATAAACTTTGCATCACATGCGACCAAATTTTAATAGCCCAATTTTAATTTTGCAGAAAAACTCACATTTACGATGGCGCTACTTTAAAGAAAATGTATTTGAAATAAAGCATTGTCAAAACTAAGAAATTTTATGTAGGTTGCGTTGGGTCTTATTTTGCAAAAGTGGTGCAATTTACAAAATATAGGTAAAAAATCAAAGTTATCTTGTGCAGCTGAAATTTTGCATTTAAAAACACTTTTTCTTATAACTTTTTTAAATATTTTCAGAAATAACACCACTTTTGAATTATTTTCTGGAAAAAATTAAAATTTGACAGATAATGCGAATCACGTGACTACTATTTTTTGCTTAATTTTCATCTCGATCGAAGCAGAACTTGATGCCAAAGTCAAATTTCGAATAAAATTGTTAATAAAAAAATGCCATATGATGCGAACTTTACTGGTGACATTGTATAACTGGGTTTATTTAGTTACCTTAACATTTTATTTAAATAAAATACCTATTATATAAAAACATTTAACAATCTGATGCAACTTTTATACCATTTTTAACTCGCTAATTATCACAGCTAAAAGGGACGTGCTTGCTTGCCAGTCAACTTTGTAGGCCAAAATCATCTGTAACGAGTTAATTTCCCCTTAGAAATAATTGGTTATTCGAATGCACTATTTATAGGCTATTGATTATGTCATATAGAAAGGAACTAAGACTTTCACGGGTTTTTATTACAGGAATCGATCAATGGGTTATAAATGAAGAAAAAACCGCGGAGTGCTATTAAATTAGAGGGTGGAAATTGAAGATAGGGGTGAAAAACCACCTCTTTTGGTTTTTTCAATATATCTCGTAAACAAACCAAAATTTCGATATATCTCATATAAAACTTTTTGTAGAGAATCAAATTTCACATCGGAATTGCATTTTTTGAATATTAAAAAGAAAAATTTCATGCCGAAACAGTCGAAACAAACTTGAAAAAAAAAAGCGAAGATTTCGATTTTTTAATTTTTTTTGCTTTTTCGCCTGTATCTTTTTTTTGGGCTTAAATAGGTATAGGCATTGCTTCAGGTAGAAAGAAACACATTAAATTTCCTTTAAAATTGTGGGTGAAACAATTTTTTTGAATGCAAATTGACCGAGATATGGCCAGTTGAAAATTGCTGTTTTTTTGCATTTCATCCCTCTTGTACGAATATTGGTTTTGCTCGCATTTTATTTTAAAAAATTATGGTTTTACTTAATTAAAAAAGTTTTTTTACGTTTATTATTTGGTAATACATGACAAAAAATTGAGCAAGTAATATTCATTTTTCTGCAACCACAGTTACCATGGCAACCTGTAGTGCAACCACAAGCAACTTTTTTCAGCAAAATCTCTGGCGCTGGAGGTGCCGTTGTGCGAATCGCAATTAACCCGTACTTAGACCTTTTCCAACCCCAACTCAGAGGGTCCAAGATATTTCCATTCCACTGCTGCATTTGACGATAAGTCCTCAAGCCATGCTGTTTGATAGCATCACGTGTTGGTGGTACTTGCTTCAGAGAAAATTTTGGCATTTTTAGACAGCTTACAAAACTTTAAAAATCGGCAGTTGCTCAGACTCATGTTCGTCTTTGCCCCATACAAACAAGCAATGAAACCAGACAATTTTTTATCAAACGAAAGCAATATAAAGAACTTCATTGCATATTTGATGGAAAAACTGAAGGAAGTAGACATTGATGCAGTGCAAGCAGATGAGGACGCAGATTTTCTTATAGTCGAATGCGCAAAAGAGAAAGCATTAATGTTAAAAAATGCTTTTATTGTTGGACAAGATGTGGACCTTCTCATTATTTTATCTCAGTATGTAAATTTTTGGGAACCACACATCGGAAAAGTAGCGTCAAAATTGTTTGATAGAAATAGTTTTAATTTTCCTCAGTTGCAGAAATATCTAGGATTTATTCACGCCTACAGTGGTTGTGATACCACTTCAGCTTTCTTTAACATTGGCAAAAAAAAATTATGAATTTTATGACTAAAAACAGTGTACGACTTGAGCCATACATGGAAATATTCTTACGTGACAATGCAACTGAACAAGATATTACCTCTGCATCGGAATACATTGCAGCTTGTTTGTATGGGGCAAAGACGAATATGAGTCTGAGCATTTGCCGATTTTTAAAGTTTTGTAAGCTGTCTAAAAATGCCAACTTTTCTCTGAAGCAATTAGCACCAACACGTGATGCTATCAAACAACATGGCTTGAAGACTTATCGTCAAATGCAGCAGTGGAATGGAAATATCTTGGACCCTCTGAGTTGGGGTTGGAAAAGGTCTAAGTACGTGTTAATTGCGATTCGCACAACGGCGCCATAGATTTTGCCGAAAAAAGTTGCTTGTGGTTGCACTACAGGTTGCCATGGTAACTGTGGTTGCGGAAAAATGAATATTAGTTGCTCAACTTTTGTAAAGAATGCATGGGGACTAGTTGTGACAATGTAAAAGAAACTGATATTTCAGAAGACGACATTACTAAAGATATGGATGATGATATCGATATTATGCAGTTTGACAATATTATTGTTGAATTGTAGTAGCACCATTGTTCCAAACATTAATTTGGTGTACATGTCATGTATTACCAAATAATAAACGTAAAAAAACTTTTTTAATTAAGTAAAACAATAATTTTTTTAAATAAAATGCGAACAAAACCAATATTCGTACAAGAGGGATGAAATGAAAAAAAACAGCAATTTTCAACTGGCCATATCTGGGTCAATTTTCATTCAAAAAAATTGTTTCGCCCACCATTATAAAGGAAATTTAATATGTTTCTTTCTATCTGAACTATACCTATACCTATTTAAGCCCAAAAAAAAGATACAGGCGAAAAAGCAAAAAAAAAATCAAAAAATCGAAATCTTCGCTTTTTTTTCAAGATTGTTTCGACTGTTTCGGCATGAAATTTTTCTTTTTAATATTCAGAAAATGCTATTCCGATGGGAAATTTCATTCTCTACAAAAAGTTTTATATGAGATATATCGAAATTTTGGTTTGTTTACGAGATATATTGAAAAAACCAAAAGGGGTGGGTTTTCACCCCTATCTTCAAGTTCCACCCTCTTATTTAATAGCACTCCGCCGGTTTTTCTTCATTTATAACCCATTGATCGATTCCTGTAATAAAAACCCGTGAAAGTCTTAGCTCCTTATTGCCCTGTTTTTTAAGACATATTCAATAGCCTATTATTGACAGAATGGTGAAGGCGCCAAGAATAATTGTGGCATTTATTTGCGATTTTACTAAACCATAATAATAAAACCACACTAGAGGGTAAATGTGCTGGTAATTAAATACTTTAATAACTACTCAATGGAAGTAAATACTTTATTGTCTCTATAAACCACTTCTCTGTTAAACTCTTATCACTACTGACCTACCTTGTGTAGGTATGTAGGGCTCCCGCTGTTTATATTCCATTGTAGGCCTTTAAGGTGATCTCGATAGGTACCTATGCATAACTTTACATTTCTGATGTACATTATTATTTCTGTGGTGTATCTCTGGTCATGTTGGGGTGAACATGCTGTAGATTGAGGACTGTTTCAGAGCTGTTTTCGACATTTCTAAGAGGGTTTATCTAAAAAATAAAGCAAGAGTTTGATTGTTGATATATTGTTGACATATCAGGTTACCTTTAAGAAAGTGTACTTACGTTTTATTGTTATTTTTGGTCAGTTTTTCTTGTTTTTGGTAAATGTCTCTAATCTCTTGTTGGCTGGCACTTCATTCATTGTGTTGACATTATCGATTTTTGACGTTCCATCTTAAGACCAATTATATTAGTGGTTTGATGCACGAAAGTAAAACCTAGGTGGCTAATAATACTAATATGGACTTTATATTCAATGGTTTTTAATGTCATTTTCGCTGATACCGAAAATATTTGGCCGCTCATGATTAGTCAAAGCAGTGAATATTTTATCTTTTAGTTACTTTAATTGGGATTAATTCATTATTAATAGATATATATTTGAGTTCTGCTAATAAATGAACAGTCATTCTTGATTTTATACCGTCGTTGTTATTTTTGAATATTTTTGGACATAAGGAGAAGCTTATTTCATAGATTGCAGTAGTGGATAAGACAATTCGTAATTTTTGACGACAGGCCAAGACGTAAAGTAACTAAATTACGTGGCGCCTCCGAGTATTAATAAACCCCTCCCGTCTCCACTGTCTAAAAAAACTGGCGGCCATCTTGCTACCTGGTGCTCATTGGCTCATCCGCTGTAAATTTTCCTAGTAATCTGTAAGTTGTTTAATTGAATGTTTATTTGTAACAAATGTTACTTTATAATTTATGAGTTTTCTTATAGTGAGAATGCACCTCACTAAGTAGTAAAGTATAGACTACTAATAAGGAGAAATTAGGTGACGTCATAGTCTGGCGTTGTGATTGAATGTGGCGCTATTATACATCGAGGTAGACTCTTGATCCTACCTCGATGGCTAATATAATATTATATTATAGTTTACGCATGAAACTTATTCTTTGCACTATGTGTATATTTATATTGTATAGGTATTTAACTATTTTACAGGTAGCAGTTTTAGCGCTGTGCCTCTACGTAGTCAGTGGTAAGAACATTTCATTAAATATTATAGTGACATTTAAGAAACTAATTTGAACACGCCCAATCAACAACTCTGATCGGTTTTGAAAAGTTTCACAAAAGGTTTTAAAAAGTAAAACTTTCAGAATTCAGATAGTTCCTATTACATTAAAACATAAGTTGCATAATATAACATTATATCAGTACCTATATCAGCAGCAGAGGGAAGTATTTTTTTGTTTGTTTGAAGGTTGTAGACAATGATGTATCTTGAGTAATAGATGTGTTTTGGACTTCCATTGCCTTTAGTTTTTCATATCACAACGTTTCAACTGGTAAGTATCTCCAGTCGTCTTCAGGTGAATACTAAACAAGTTACAAAGCTACGAGCCTATTTATACTACCTAGGGGGGGCGGAGCTAGTGACGAATTCGGGTGCAGTCGTGAGTCATCTGCTTACGTCACCATGATTATTCATCTGCTGACGTCATCCGCTTACGTCATCACGTTTGCATCACTACTCAATCTGAGCCTACACCTATTTAACAAGGGCTTCCAAATGTTTCTTATATCTGCAGAAGGTTTACTGAAACAGTCGGGGTTCTGGATTATGACAGCTGCTTCTTTGAATTTTCTCTTCCGCCAATGCTCTTCTTTAAGTATAATTTTTGCGTTTTCCCATTGTAAATGATGGCCGTGGGTCCAAGCGTGGTCTGCTGCACCGGATCTGTTTGTATCTCCTTTCAGTGTGTGGTTTCGATGTTCTTTGATCCTTGTTTGGAGAGGTCGTAGAGTTTCACCGACATAGGATTGTCCGCATTCGCAAGGTATTCTGTATACACAATTCTTCGTGTCCTTTTGATTTGTTGGTTTTGTCTTCGTCAGGTGGCTTCTTAAGGAATCTTTGGAGCTGAAGACTGTTCGGATGTTGTACTGTTGTCCTATCCTTCGAATTTTTTCGGAGATTCCCTTGACAAAAGGTACATTCATGGTGGGTCCAGATTCATTTTCTTTGTTCGTTCTAGTTTTGTGATCTTGACGCTTTTTGATGGCCTGATCGACTAGTTTCGTAGGGTAATCATTCATGCCAAGGTCTTGCTTGATGTTGTTAAGTTCTTTCGTCAAAGTCCCCTGCGAGTTGCAAAGTGTGAATGCTCTATCGACGAGTGTTTTGACTATTCCATGTTTGGTGCTGTTTGAATGATTTGAGGCGTAGTTAAGATATTGACCTGTGTGGGTTTGTTTTCTATATACCGATGTTTGGATGGTGCTCCCGATTTTCTGTACTACCACGTCTAAGAACGGTAATCTGTCGTTGTCCTCCTTCTCCATGGTAAACTTAATTGTAGGTGCCAGGTTGTTCATATGTTGTAGAAAGGTTTGAAGTTCGTCATCGCTTCCATTCCAAATGATGAATGTGTCATCTACGTAACGAAGCCATAGCTTTGGTTTAATATTCGCCTTGTCTATCGCCTGATCCTCGAACCATTCCATGTAAATGTTGGCTATTACTGGTGATAGGGATGAGCCCATTGGTAGTCCGTCCTTTTGGCTAAAGAATCTGTTCTTCTCCTGAAAGTAAGAATTATTTAGGCAGCATTCTAGAAGCTCCATTATGGCATTGATGGGTAGCGACGTTCGTTCTTCGAGTGTTCGGTCTTCCCCAAGTTTTCTTCTAATGATCTGCAGTGTTTCCCTCACTGGGACGTTAGTGTAGAGACTTTCCACGTCGAAGCTTACCAATCGGTCCTCTGGTTGAATTTCCGTTCCACTTATAATCTCGACGAAATGCTGTGAATTCTTTACATATGATGCGCTGTGTCCCTGGAGCGGTTGTAAGAAATTAAGGAAACATCAACAGGAAAGACCTACAATAATGCAAGGACAAAGTCAGAGAACCATCGTCAATATCTCGTCCAAACAATTGAACACCACGGAAGAATCGCTGCTCGCAAAAGGCCTGAATTTCACAATTGCTCCAAAAGAAATACCACTATTAGATATTATAAGCGCGGCAGACGCAGTAACCATTGAAGCAACCCAAGCAGAGGAATTCCGATGGAAAGTGAGAGAAGTTTTACAGAAATCAAAACCTCCGAAGCCAAACATTACCAAGGACGAATCCATCACCCTGTCCAAATTACGGAAGGATACGACCATCAAGATTCTACCCGCAGACAAGGGAAATGCAACCGTCGTGATGGATGTGGACACCTACAACCAAAAAGTCGAAGAAGTCTTGGAAAAAGGAAACTACCAGAGCATTCCAAAGGACCCCACTACCACCATTGAGGGAAGAGTATACCGAACACTCAAGAAGCATGAACGACACATTCCGGAAAGGACACGAACACGCTTAACACCGCATCACAGTAAACCCCCACATCTATACGGATTGCCAAAAATACACAAACACAACATGCCTCTACGACCCATTACAAGCTCCCGAAACTCTCCAACTTACGAACTTTCCAAGTATCTGCTTCCAATATTACAACCGCTCCAGGGACACAGCGCATCATATGTAAAGAATTCACAGCATTTCGTCGAGATTATAAGTGGAACGGAAATTCAACCAGAGGACCGATTGGTAAGCTTCGACGTGGAAAGTCTCTACACTAACGTCCCAGTGAGGGAAACACTGCAGATCATTAGAAGAAAACTTGGGGAAGACCGAACACTCGAAGAACGAACGTCGCTACCCATCAATGCCATAATGGAGCTTCTAGAATGCTGCCTAAATAATTCTTACTTTCAGGAGAAGAACAGATTCTTTAGCCAAAAGGACGGACTACCAATGGGCTCATCCCTATCACCAGTAATAGCCAACATTTACATGGAATGGTTCGAGGATCAGGCGATAGACAAGGCGAATATTAAACCAAAGCTATGGCTTCGTTACGTAGATGACACATTCATCATTTGGAATGGAAGCGATGACGAACTTCAAACCTTTCTACAACATATGAACAACCTGGCACCTACAATTAAGTTTACCATGGAGAAGGAGGACAACGACAGATTACCGTTCTTAGACGTGGTAGTACAGAAAATCGGGAGCACCATCCAAACATCGGTATATAGAAAACAAACCCACACAGGTCAATATCTTAACTACGCCTCAAATCATTCAAACAGCACCAAACATGGAATAGTCAAAACACTCGTCGATAGAGCATTCACACTTTGCAACTCGCAGGGGACTTTGACGAAAGAACTTAACAACATCAAGCAAGACCTTGGCATGAATGATTACCCTACGAAACTAGTCGATCAGGCCATCAAAAAGCGTCAAGATGACAAAACTAGAACGAACAAAGAAAATGAATCTGGACCCACCATGAATGTACCTTATGTCAAGGGAATCTCCGAAAAAATTCGAAGGATAGGACAACAGTACAACATCCGAACAGTCTTCAGCTCCAAAGATTCCTTAAGAAGCCACCTGACGAAGACAAAACCAACAAATCAAAAGGACACGAAGAATTGTGTATACAGAATACCTTGCGAATGCGGACAATCCTATGTCGGTGAAACTCTACGACCTCTCCAAACAAGGATCAAAGAACATCGAAACCACACACTGAAAGGAGAAACAAACAGATCCGGTGCAGCAGACCACGCTTGGACCCACGGCCATCATTTACAATGGGAAAACGCAAAAATTATACTTAAAGAAGAGCATTGGCGGAAGAGAAAATTCAAAGAAGCAGCTGTCATAATCCAGAACCCCGACTGTTTCAGTAAACCTTCTGCAGATATAAGAAACATTTGGAAGCCCTTGTTAAATAGGTGTAGGCTCAGATTGAGTAGTGATGCAAACGTGATGACGTAAGCGGATGACGTCAGCAGATGAATAATCATGGTGACGTAAGCAGATGACTCACGACTGCACCCGAATTCGTCACTAGCTCCGCCCCCCCTAGGTAGTATAAATAGGCTCGTAGCTTTGTAACTTGTTTAGTATTCACCTGAAGACGACTGGAGATACTTACCAGTTGAAACGTTGTGATATGAAAAACTAAAGGCAATGGAAGTCCAAAACACATCTATTACTCAAGTATTTTTTTATTCTAAAAATTGCACACGGTAGAATATTTTTAAAACTTTTACTAAAAACTAAGTAAATATTTAAAATTGGGGAATGCTAATGGAAGGACTAAAAGAACCAAGGGCGTCCATAGAGCGTTTTTCAGGGGGGGGGCAAAAATTTAAACAATACTTTTTTATATCCAGTGTCACCAGTAAAGTCCGCATCATACACTGAGAAAAAACTCTATTAGCCGTAGCTAGAAATCCATTCGCAGTAGCAAGAAATCTGCATTAAATAGGCGCCCAAAAAACAACTCTGTTGTCGCTACAAGGTCCTTTTTTTTTAAATGACTTTTTAACCTCAACATGGTCGTGTTTTAAATATTATTCTTTTGCTGTTAAAAGACAACTCTATTGCCATAAAAAATATATAATGCAGTGGTAAACAAAAATAATTTTGTGATTAATTGAGGTCGTGTAGATAGAAAAGTATCGGTTTTTACTCCTAAAAATAATCAGCCAGCTATAAAATAATTTTATTTTTATTGTAGCTAGTCCACCTAGCTAGCTACTACTAAATTCCTTTTTTTAGCTCCTTCGTCAAAATGGCTGTGGTTGGTGGATTAGTTTATAGTGGATGTTTTTGGCTATTGATTTGATAAAATTTTTATATTTTAATAATTCTATATAGGGTGGTGTACTTTTAGTGCAACGTTATACAATAAGTGTTGTGGCGGTGTGTCTCCAAATTCAGGTAGGTACAATTATTTTACCAATAATTATATTTATTACTTATATTTTTTAATTCATTCCGATCATGGCCGCCATTAGGTTTCCGTTCTGCACTTATTAGGGCAGTATTTTTGATAAAAATTGTATGTTAAACTTAGTTTAATAACGGGGGGATCTGACTGATCTGAAAGTATCAAACTGCTAGGAACATGACCCTTTTTAGCCGTTTTTTTAATTAATAGGTATCAGAAAACCTAACAAATGCGATTTTGGGTTGCAAAATTTAGAACGGGGAAGAAATATCTCAAAAACTCAGATTGTTTTCCGATTCTATCCCCTAAATTTTTATTATATTTCTGAAAAAATTAATTTCTCGCCTAACAAAATTTAAAGACTCACCTAAGTCAACGATTTTTTGTAGGAACCTAAGTAGAGTAATGTGATAAACACGAGTTACTTATTAAGTAATAAATTTGGTAAAATAATTGTACCTACCTGAATTAGGGGACACACCGCCACAACACCTATTATAGAACGTTGCACTAAAAGTACACCACCCTATATGAAATTATTAGAATATAAAAAATTTATCAAATCAATGGCCATCAAGCATCCACTATAAACTATAATCCACCAACCACTAAACAAACTAACAACACTGCAAATGGCAATAAAATGAAGCAAAACTATTTCACCATGTTTTAAAAAAGCAACTGTTTAGTTCCTAAAAGGTATATTTTAGATAGGTATAAAAGATTGGTTAGTTTTTATTTTTATTTTTGTGGTAATAAGATAACCTTATAGGAATTAAAAAAATACTTTTTAAAAACACTTTATTGGATACATATTGTTATGGTTATATGATATTCTGTTACCATAAAAAAGCATTGAGCACACGTAACAATATTGTTGTCAAAAAAACGTCCTTGATTGCGACTAAAGGAAATATTTTAGGGATAAATGGATTTTTTCTTGTGGTAATACACATATATTTAAAAAAATACTTGTATTGAGTGATTTTCCTCAGTGTATGGGATTTTTTTTTAATAATAGCTTTATTCAAAATTTGACTTTAGCATCAAGTTCTGCTTCGATGGAGATGAAAATTAAGCAAAAAAATAGTAGTCACGTGATTCGCATTATCTGTCAAATTTTAATTTTTTTGTAAAAATAATTCAAAAGTGGGGTTATTTCTGAAAATATCAAAAAAAAGTTATAGGAAAAAGTTTTTTTAAATGCAGTTTCTAGCCCACATGCAAAATTTCAGCTGGATAAGATAATTTTTATTTTTTACCCATATTTTGTAAATTGCACCACTTTTGCAAAATAACACTCAACGCAACCTACATAAAACTTCTTAGTTTTGACAATGCTTTATCTCAGATACATTTTTTTAAAGTAGCGTTATATTAAATGTGTGTTTTTCTACGAAATCAAAATAGGGCTATTAAAATTTGGTCGCATGTGATGCAAAGGTCATTTGTTATTGACCCTGTATAAGGTAACTTCATAAAATAAGTATATTTGAAAACGTAGTTTGTGTGTGAAAGTAATACACCTTAATATTAAGACAAAAAAGAACACAGTGTAATCAGTAAAGTGATCATTAAGTGGAAAATACATTTTTGCTTAACCCAACGGAAAGTTTATCTATTTTCAACAATTTAATTTAAAATCTCTTTATTTAATTTTTTTTACTTTCAGTCACAAACTACGTTTTCAAAAATACGTATTTTATGAAGTTACCTTATACAGGGTCAAAAACAAATGAACTTTGCATCACATGCGACCAAATTTTAATAGCCCAATTTTGATTTTGTAGAAAAACACACATTTAATATGACGCTAGTTTAAAGAAAATGTATCTGAAATAAAGCCTTGTCAAAACTAAGAAATTTTATGTACAGGTTGCGTTGAGTCTTATTTTGCAAAAGTGGTGCAATTAATAAAATATAGGTAAAAAACTAAAAAAGCAACATTATCTTATCCATCTGAAATTTTGCATGTGGGCTAGAAACTGCATTTAAAAAAAATATAACTTTTTTCGATATTTTCAGAAATAACCCCACTTTTAAATTATTTTTTGAAAAAAAATTAAAATTTGACAGATGATGCGAATCACGTGACTACTACCCTTTATTTTTCTGTGACTACTATTTATTTGCCTAATTTTCATCTCAATCGATGCAGAACTTGATGCCAAAGTCAAATTTTGAATAAAGATATTAATTAAAAAAATCCCATATGATGCGGACTTTACTGGTGATACTGTATAAGACTATTTATTTAACTTATGCCTAATGTATTAATTTATTGATATGTTTTTATTATGTAATTGTTCAGTTTAGTGATTTGTTGGTCTACTAACTAACCACTGTACTATTCAATATTTATACTGAATTATGAAATAAAATAGTAATGTGGGCGCCTAGGGGGGGGGCAAGTGCTCGTTTTGCCCCCCTATGGACGCCCTTGAAAAGAACTAGTCTTTGCCTCTTACATTACTTATGTAAATTAATAACAATTTTGGTGTTTTCTATTCTAGGTCAATCCCAAGCATACAAGGATGGTAAGTAAGGGAAAACGATACGGGAAAGTACGAGGAGCTTAGATGTTTATTAAATTTATTAAGTACCTTCAAAATGACACGTACCTAAAGTCATTGAATATCAAACTATAAGAATGACGGATGTCCGAGAAAAGTTGACAACCCAGTTTTAGACGTCTTGGAGGTGGTTTGGCCGCCATTGTGGAGTTGATCGTAACTCTAACCTTAAGGATATGTTCCGTATATTGACTTTTGATCACCAGCCGGTAAACAGCGGTTATGTAGTGGTTGTATTGTGGTGACTTGAAAATTTGGTTATTTGTGGGACACGGAACATCTGTTTGGTTTGAAAGTTTATAACCTAACTTTTTTATTTTTTTTTCGTTCTTTTAAAAATTATTTGTTATCAAATTCCGGCTTCGTTGGGTACCACAACCTATTCCTAATACGTAGGTACTACTTCAATTCCTGACATTCGAAATTATGCTGCTTTTTTCTTTGAGGAACTGCTTCTTTCCAGCGATGAAGAAAGTGAAGATGACGATAATGTTAGAGGAGCTATTGGTAAGTATACAAAACAAATGAATCAGTCCTAAAGTTTTCAATGTAAAAATCTGCTTTTCTTTACCAAATTAATTGTTTACCCTTTTTTTTTTAGAGTTGCGTCCTAGAGTTAAGTATTACATAGAAGAAGTTGTAGATAACTACACAGAAGATGAATTCCGTCAAAATTTTAGAATGTTTAGAGCAACATTTGAGTGGGTTCTTTCCAAAATAAGACATAAAATAAGCACTGATATTATTGATAGAGGACGACACACTATTACTGCTAAAAGCCAGTTATTAATTGCACTCTGGTATTTTGGCACTCCAGATTCATATAGGTATGTACGAAACAATAAATAACCAATATAGAGAAATGCTTAAGAGATTATTATGATCCTCTAAGAAAAATTAAAAACCAAATCACAGTAATTACGAGTGCTACAGAGGATTAAGATTTCAGGATAATTCACGTTACACTTTTATTTTAAAGGTCTATTTGTGGACGTTTTAACATTGGGAAGGCTACTGCATTACGAACAGTTAGACGTGTTGCTCTTGCACTTTATGGTATAGCCCCTGAAATCATTGCTTGGCCACAGGAGGAATATTTAGAAACTGTAAGACAAGGATTTGAAGATATGGGGTTTCCAAATACAATTGGTTGTGTAGATGGATCATATGTTAAGATTCCAATGCCTAAAGAAAATGGTTTATCCTATATATGTAGGAAAAACTTCGCAGCTGTAATATTGCAGGTAAGTAGATATATAGAATTAATTATTAGATTATTCTACGTACCCAAACCCTTTTTTGGAGCATGTATATAACTTATGAATTAAAAAAAAACTTTTGTTTTTAGGGTGTCTGTGATCACACTCTTAAGTTTACACATTGTTATGCTGGTGAGGCAGGTTCTTGCCATGATGCCAGAGTTTTAAAAAAGAGTGAGCTATGGACCCATATTAATGAGGAAGCAAAGGGAATGTTTCCTGGCGACACACATTTAATTGGAGATAAAGCTTACCCATGCCTACCACAGCTTCTGACTCCCTACAAAGATAATGGGTTTTTAACATCTTTACAAAGAAACTTTAATCGTTTATTATCAGCAAGTCGATGCACTATTGAGAGAGCTTTTAATTTGCTCCAAAAGAGATTTAGGAGATTAAAAGATATACTTGAAGTTAAAAAATTGCAGTGGGTTCCTATTTATATTATTGCATGTTGTGTCCTACATAATATTTGCATACTACAAAATGATATTATAGATATAGACTTAAATGAAGAAAATAATGAGAATGAAATAAATTTAGAGCCAGTTTTAGAAGAAGTAATTAGAGAGAGACTTATAATGGGTAGGAATAAAAGAAACAGAATATGTGCTGAACTAGGAAGAAACAGAATTTAATGAAATAAAATTTATTTTATTGCATGCATAATTACATATTCTTATTTGCATGTGCAAATGTCTGTATGTTTTAAATAAAAAAGCTACTTTAAAACTAGTTTTAATTATACTTTTTTTTATTTTATATTTTACAAGAAACATTTGTCTTATATAATAGGTAGGTATTAACAATATATAAACATATAAATGGTAACAAATATTTAATAACATTAATACAATGTCTAAAAACAAAGAAACTTTTTATTCCATAAAAAATAGTAGATACCTAGGTTCAGTAAGAGATCTCCAAAGAATAAAACAGTTAAAGGGGCACAGATATTTTATGGATGCTTATTATTGCCCTTTTAGCTGGATACTTGTCAAGTGCGCCTTTAATTAGTCATTTACTAAATTTTGATTATTATTTTTATAGTGCGAGCTAAAAAAACATCAATTGTGCCTCTAAGTTTTAGTTTTATTCTTCGGAGATCCGTAACAGTACCAGGTATCTACTATTTATTTAAAGCTATGTAAATCTTATTCAAAATCTAATCACTATCATCTCTTCCTTGCTTTTTGTCAAAATTATTTTTAAACTAGTTAAACATCTCCTTTTTTAGAGTCATTTTTTCATCATGACGTTGTTGCCGTCTTTGTTCAACTTCATAAGACGATAAAAAAATTTTTCTTCCTTCCTCACCAGGAGATAATTTAGTTTTCTTCGGAGTTGTTTCCTCATTTTTATCTGATTCGGAATCTAGCTCGCTTACTTCAATGTCCATAGTTCTTCTTTTTAAAAGCCCAGTACTAGATGCTGTTAACACTGGGTTAAACCGAGGATCATTAAAATACAGCTCTTTGAAGTCATTGAAATACTTCCAAAACACCTTGCCAGCACCTGTACTTTTTTGGTCAGTTAAAATTTTGTCATACATTTTCTTCATGTTTCTCCATTTTTCATCACATTTCTTCCCTGATTTTTCTATTTCATGTGTCATTAATTCTTTACTTATTTCATCCCAGACCTGTTTTTTATTATACATTGGGGATTCAAATTTCTGCTTATGTGTTTTGTATGCTGTAATAAGACATTTTGTCATATTGTCTGTCCACTGGGATGTGGATGACGAAGCTGATATGCTCGACTCCGATTGAAACTCATTTGTGTGAGAAACATCCTCATAAGTTTTAATATTTGCATTTTGATTTTTATTTAACACATTTTTATCTGGCTCTGTGGCATCGTTACTTTTATAACGGAAAAGTTTTGAATCTTCCAAGGAAACGTGAGCCGTGTTTTTTAATCATTCATGAAGCGAGCAAATAATACTATTTTCTTCAGTAATATCATCTAAATACCCCAGTTGAGCGTTGCAATGGCCACAGTAAATCATCCTACTTTCACTTGCAGAAAAAGTGCCGATATCCTATAAAAGAATAAAATCTTGTTATTAAAATGAAAATGATTATACAAGCTTTTACTTGCCATAATTTTTGTCGTAATAATACAGGAACTTTACAATTTATTTGGTAAATTCGGGAAATAATAACACCATCAAGATAAACAAACTTTTAGTTACATATTAAAAAAGTTAGGTTATTATTTTAGAACAAACTAAAAACACCGACAAACGTCATATTATTTTAATTTTCCCGCCTAAATTGAGAGAGTTACCGCTCAAACCAATGTTTTCTGTTGGTAGTTTCGGTGACAGATAAATTACCAGCTTTCAGACAAACCGTGTCCCAAAAATAAACTTTTTTTCAGGAACTCATATATTCGGGACACTAAACCAAAAAGTTGGTGAAAATATTATATATACGGAACATATCCTAAATCTGTCGTTATAATGCAGCGCCTCGGCAACCGATGTCTTAAATTCACAGATGTGATGTCGTGGTGTTGCCGCATATCGTATTTTATTGGAATTTTTAATGATATAAGCATTTTTAACAGACAATAAAATAGGAGGTTCTCAATTCCAGCCGAATGTATGTTTTTGATAATAATATGTACGCTGATTAATCCGGGGTAATTGGACCGATTTTCACAGTGATTTTACCGTTGCATTAGGTGTTAAATGTTAAACAAATAAAAATAGATAAAAAGCGACAGCAAGTATAACTAAAATAGGTTTTATTTCGTCGAAAAATAGCAAAACACGTAATACACTAATACAAACAAACTGGCTGTTTCTTAAGTAAGAAAGTAAAACCTACTTATTTTAACAATTTTGAAAAGTAGTAATAATTGCAAAAAAAAACCAAGTTATACAAACCGCACATCATTCATATTTTACCCAACATATACGTTGTAGCCTAGGTATGTATTGAATAGTGAGAGTCGTCATTTAATTCTGTTAGAAATAGAATACGTGGCAGTCAATATGTTTTCATGTAATTAACGTTGGGACGTCAAAAGGTTGAAAATATTATATGCTACAAAGCAATTAAAAATAGGGACATTTTTAAGTCTAGATTATACTATAGGTAGAAAAATAAATGTAAGCTTCTTAAATCTAGGATAGGTGTAGGTACTTATGTAAAATCAAGTTTTACGATAAGCTATAAAAAAAATTAAAAAACTCATGCAGCAAGTCAAACAGACGGGCGCCAACAATGTTTTAATTTAGCAGTGAGAAGGCTTGTCGTTAGTGGCTGCATCAACACATCTTATTTTTGATGACTCATTGGTGCCATTTATAAATTTAACGTAGCAGATTTAGGAAATCTGCCTTCTTATAGTTTGATATTCAATAATGCTAAAGTGTATACGATCTTAGTTAAGACAGACAAAAAAACTAAAAAAAATTTGATGACAGACTTGTCAAGTCCACGTGGGCTATCTTCGAACATCTCTATAGGGAGCGATCAGTACAAATTTTGTTATAGGTATTTGTATTGTAGTTTCAGTGTGTGATGCAGTAAATTAATCGTACCCCCAATATTTACGTTGTCTCAACTGACTTCGTATGAAGTATACCTCTAAGTATTTGTAAAAAAAGGTGATGGTGTTTTAAAGGTGAAAGCTATTTCCATTTGGTCCAAGTGTCCAGAAAAGTGCTCCGAATGTATCAACTTGAAATGCTTTTAAATTTAGTTAGTTTCGTTATTCTATTTTTTTTTTTTAATAAAACCTGTCAGTTGTTTGATTTTCAATATAATATTCAACAGCAAATTAAAATCATTACACAAAATAAAAAACTTTTTTAGAATTTATTTAAATTAAAATAGATTTATTTGATAGATTTAAAAAGTAGGGGTGCGGACCGGCATTTTAGTTTTCACTATAGGCTAACAAAAACAAACAATTTAAAATAATTGTATGGCAATAATAATGAGTTACTTAACTACATAAAATGAAAAATACGTAAAATAATTTGAAAGTAATTAAATGTGCGGCACAACAATGCCCTCCCAGAACCGGCTCGGCCGCCATTTTTGTTGTTGTGTTTTGGTTTCTCAGTGGATTCCTTGTAGTTTTCTTAGCTGTCGTGGATTGTGGGTGTTTAATATTTACGGAATTCTAGTTTTTGTATAGTTTAGTGAATTGTGTCTGATTGGGAGAAAATTAATTCTGTCAAAGTTGCTGGTTGGTTAAAATCTGTACACCCCGACATTAAGCTTTTAATAAAACCAGTAGGTATTCCACAGGTCAAGTTCTCGGGCAAACACTTTTCAAATTCTTGAACAAGAAATGTTGCTCGAAAATGTTTTACACGTACCCAAGTTTTTACCAAATTTTAAAAATCAATATAAATTTATATACCAACTAATATTTGACTTGAGGTTAGGCACGCGATAACACCGTAGATTGGTTATTTCGCTAGTTTTGTTTGTTTTTATATTCGATTTTATAAGACTAGTTTAATTTGCTTGTTCCTGTTCTCTTCTCTTTCAAACTAAAAAACAAGACGAATCATTTTTAAACAAATTTTAAAAACAAAACCTTAAAAACATGTTCTATCCTTAAAATCTGATGTTTGATACTACTAAATATGTCAGAAATCACTACCTTTTTTCCCAACTTGATCAAAAATTGAGCAGAAAGTCCAATTTTTGGCAAGACATTAAATTTTAAAGCCCGGACCTGTCTAATTTCCCATTCGTCAAAAGATAATTTTGCAGTGCGCATGTCTAATAGTGTATAGCTTTGTTTACATGCGCCAGGCCATAAATCTGCCACTTTTGTGATTATTGTTTGCTTATCTAAAGGTAAATAATATGGGGCACAACCCAAACAAACTTCCAAATATTACTAAATACTGAACTGAATTTCTATCGACGAAGCCAGGTGGTTTTGTAAAACGTGGCCAGCACAAATAATCCCCACCTTTTTAACTAAGGAATTTGCCATGCGTTGGTCACGTCGGCAGTGATCTCTTCTCTTTATTGCGGGCATCTAAACATATTGTTTATTCTCTCATACACGCATAAACTGTATCTTAAGTTCGAGCTTGCCAATACGGTATGTTTTAACTTGTAGGTATCTTGCACACTAAGTTCACAAGCGTGTACAGTGTGCCCAGTAAAGTCCGCATCATATGGGATTTTTTTAATTAATATTCGAAATTTGACTTTGGCATCCAGTTCTGCTTCGATCGAGATGAAAATTAAGCAAAAAAATAGTAGTCACGTGATTCGCATTATTTGTCAAATTTTAATTTTTTCCAAAAAATAATTCAAAAGTTTTCAGGGTTATTTCTGAAAATATTGAAAAAAGTTATTCGAAAAAGTTTTTTTAAATGCAGTTTCTAGCCCATGTGCAAAATTGCTGCTGTATTAAAATAATTTTGATATTTTACCCACCACTAAAATTTATTTTCCACTTAATGAATACTTTACTGATGACACTGTGTTCTTTTTTGTCTTAATATTAAGGTGTATTACTTTCAGACATAAACTACGTTTTTAAAAATACGTATTTTATGAAGTTACCTTATACAGGGTCAAAAATAAATAAACTTTGCATCACATGCGACCAAATTTTAATAGCCCAATTTTGATTTTGTAGAAAAACACACATTTAATATGGCGCTACTTTAAAGAGAATGTATCTAAAATAAGGCATTGTCAAAACTAAGAAGTTTTATGTAGGTTGCGTTGAGTCTTATTTTGCAAAATTTTATTGGTGCAGTCATTAAATATCAAACTATAAGAAGGCCATATGAGCCGATTTCCTAAATCAGCTACGTTAAATTCATAGATGGCACATTGAGTTCACCAACAAGAAAGCGACTAACCTTTTCACTGCTAAATTAAAACATTGTTGCCGCCTGTGTGCATAAATTTTTTAAATTTATTTTTATAGCTTATCGTAAAACTTGATTACACATAAGCACCTACACCTATCCTAGATTTAAGTAGCTTACATTTATTTTCCTACCTATAGTATAGTCTAGACCTAAAAATGTACCTATTTTAAATTGCTTTGTAGCATATAATATTTTCAACCTTTTGACGTCCCAACGTTCATTACATGAAAACATATTGACCGCCATGTATTCTATTTCTAACAGAACTTAATGACGACTCTCACTATTCAATATCTACGTAGGCTACAACGTATGTTGGGTAAAATATGAATAATGTGCGGTGTGTATAACGTTGTTTTTATTCGCAATTATTACTACTTTTCAAAATGGTTAAAATAAGTAGGTTTTACTTTCTTACTTAAGAAACATTCAGTTTGTTTGTATTAGTGTATTACGTATTTTGCTATTTTTCGACGAAATAAAACCTATTTTATTTATACTTGCTGTCGCTTTTTATCTACTTTTATTTGTTTAACATTTATCACCTAATGCAACGGTAAAATCATTATGAAAGTAGGTCCAATTAGTGGAAATGTAAAATTTGAGCAGGTGAACTACTATCTATTTTAACTGTCCGTTATATGTACATTTAGTGATCAAATTTTTCATAGCTTTTACAGCAGCTTCCACGTGACCGTTGCTTTGTGGGTAATATGGAGTGGAGGGAGAAAATGTAACGTTCCATGTCTTTAAAAAAATTTTAAACTCAAAAGAGCTAAATTGTGGCCTATTATCTGACCTAAATCTAACAGGAACTCCTGTATCAGAAAATATTTTCCTTAAACTATTTATAATATGACTGCTGCTTGGATCCCTGCTTCAAAATTGACAAACGACGGGCCATCTGGAAAGTCTATCGACATACACCATGAAGTGTTTTCCTTTGCAAGAAAAAAGATCTGCAGATACATCTTGAAACGGGTATGTCGGTAAAGGATCGCATATAATTGTTTCCTTAGGCAAAGAAGGTTTACATTTTTGACATAATTGGCAGGCTACTACTGTGTTTTTATGTCGCTGTTTATTCCAGGCCAAAAAACAGATTATCGTGCTCTGCGTTTTGTTCTTTCTATTCCTTGATGTGAATCGTGTAGCCGTTTTAGTACCAACTTTCTAGCGTTTCTAGGGATCATTATCTGGCACCCTTTAACAACTAGGTCATCTTCCACACTTATTTCATCTCTAAATTTCCAAAATTCTTGTATTCTATGATCTAAATATTGTCTGCCTCGAGGAAAACCGTTTTTTATTTGATCTCTTAGCAACTGGTATTCATCATCTTCACGCGCCATTTTCTGAAGATTGTTTAATAGAGCGTCAGCTAAATGAGATATTCTTGAATTATCATCTGTATTGTCAGCAATTACAACTTGGTGTACTATGGGTATATTAATATGATGAGTCATGTCTTCAGCTAATAAATCTTCTTTCTTAGGTATTTCAGCTAGGGCTCTTGACAATGCATCTGGAATTAAATGTTCGTTGCCTTTTTTCCATTCTGTTATAAATTGATAGCCAGCTAATTTTTCCTTAAGTCTTTTAATTCTTGAGTTTTCTATTTCCTCAAGTGTTTTATAATTTAAAATAGGTAAAAGAGGCTTGTGATCGGTTACAACTGTAAATAATTCAAAACCAAGTAGGTATAACCTACATTTAGTTATTGCCCATGTAATTCCAAGTAATTCTATTTCTATCATAGCATATCTGGTTTCTGTATCTGATGAAAAGGGTGATCCACATTGGATAAGTTTCCATCCATCTTCATGTTTTTGTTATAACTCATAACCTAAAGTAAACCATTAAGACGAGATGCATCTGTATAAATAGCAGTGGGTTTACTTGGATCATGTGACAAAATCGGTGGTTGGGTTAAAGCTTCCTTTACTTCACTAAAAGCTTTGTCGTGGCACGTGGACCAAATATATTCATTCTTTGTTTTTAGCAAGTTTCTTAGTGGTCCAGCTGCTGCACTTATTTCAGGAGAAAATGATCTGAGTTGAGTCAAATTGTTCGAAGCCAAAAAATGTTGGATTGCTTCTATTTTCTTCGGATCAGATTTAATCCCATCCTTGCCCACAATATAACCGACATATGGTATTTGAAATTTTGCCAATATAAATTTATTGGCATTAAGTGTTACGGATTTTTCTCGGCGATTCAATATTTTTACAATTTTTTCAAAATGCTGCTTAAATGTTTCATCCTGAATCAGGACGTCATCAACAACTTTTTCAATATTTTTTATATCTTGTAAGGATTCATCTCCTCATCTACAAAATTCATCTCCTGAGCTTACAAGCCCAATTGGCGTACACAAGAACATATATCTTCCCCATGGTGTAAGAAATGTGGTTAGTTCTTGGCTGTCTTTATCTAAAAGTAGTTGCCAATATTGTGACGTAGATTATTTTAAACGTGGTTAAGATAACCTGTCACAATACCTGGGTAGTTCTCAGTGGAGAATTAGTGGTTCTCAGATAAACAATTCTCAATTTTTAAGGTTTTGTTTTATTGGTAATAAATAATAAATTAATAAAAATATTTAATTGTAAATAAGTTGCTCCGCTTCTGTCTTCTACTGTCTTCTATTTCTATCTTCTTTTATATATTTTGGTCCTTTACAAAAGTTCTCCGACCCTGTCCATACTTGTCTTCTTTTTGTCAAACCAGCCTTGTCAAAATTTCTTAACCCCTTTTGATGACTTGTGACAATTACAACCAATAATTTTTATTTAAATAGGAATAAATCCGAAATACTGTAATTAAAATAAAATAATATAGATGAATAAAATATCTCTACTATTATGAAGAATTAAACTCGTGTCAGGTCACCGCGTATAACCTTCTATAGTTGAGATAAACAATAAGGCTCCGCTGTTTTATGATAATAATATAACAGCAAGAAATTAGTAAAATATATTTCTACTATGAAGGAGAAATACAAGTGTGTCTAATATCGCACTAACATGTAATTTCTCTATAGCTGAAATAAAAGTAGGGTTCTGCTGTTATGGGGTTCAAAACCAACAGCAAAAACTAAATAAATTAATCTCTACTATTATGGAGAATCACACTCGTGTCAGGTCACCGCGTGTGCTCTCTATAGCCGAGATAAAATAGGGCTCCGCTATTTTGGGGTACAAGCCCTATAGCAAGAAATGAATAAAATGTATTTCTACTATGAAGGAGAATTATTACAAGTGTGTCTAATATCGCACTAACATGTAAATTCTCTATAGCCGAAATAAAAATGGGGCTCCGCTGTTATGGGGTTCAAAACCAACAGCAAGAACTAAATAAATTAAATCTCTACTATTAAGGAGAATCACACTCGTGTCAGGTCACCGCGTGTGCTCTCTATAGCCGAGATAAAATAGGGCTCCGCTATTTTGGGGTACAAGACCAATAGCAAGAAATAGATAAAATGTATTTCTACTATGAAGGAGAATTATTACAAGTGTGTCTAATAATGCACTAACATGTAAATTCTCTATAGCCGAAATAAAAGTGGGGCTCTGCTGTTATGGGGTTCAAAACCAACAGCAAGAACTAAATAAATTAAACCTCTACTATTAAGGAGAATCACACTCGTGTCAGGTCACCGCGTGTGCTCTCTATAGCCGAGATAAAATAGGGCTCCGCTATTTTGGGGTACAAGCCCAATAGCAAGAAATAAATAAAATGTATTTCTACTATGAAGGAGAATTATTACAAGTGTGTCTAATGATGCACTAACATGTAAATTCTCTATAGCCGAAATAAAAGTGGGGCTCCGCTGTTATGGGGTTCAAATCCAACAGCAGGAACTAAATAAAATAAATCTCTACTATTATGGAGAATCACACTCGTGTCAGGTCACCGCGTGTGTTCTCTATAGCCGAGATAAAATAGGGCTCCGCTGTTTTGGGGTATAAACCCAACAGCAAGAAATAACGAATTTTTACTACTCGTTAACCCTAAAATAACCTAAAGAATCTCACCTTATAGGTATTCGTTCTTACTTCTCTCGAAGCTAGGATTCGAATCCATTCTCCAGCCAAATGCACCGCCTTTTATATGGAACCGTTACTACGTAAATTGTTTGTTATACAGGAGATCCAGAAAAATATGTAAATTACGAGGATTTGTCAATAATGATGTTTTGTCAAAAGGTTAATAATTTGGGTTATATAAATTTATTAATAGTGACATTACGTCAGAAAGGTTAAGAAAACAGGTTATATTTAATTTACGAGGGAAATAAGAATTAAGTAATAATAATAACGACACTTTAAACATATAAAATGCAACGAACCAAATAGGAAAATTGAAAGTATCGTTACAATACCCCCTCGCTAACGATAAAAAAAATTAATCACGAAGTTATTAAATTTTTTTTTTTTTTAACTGCTGGACAAGTTTGGATGTATAGTAATCCATCCATGATTTTTTACTCTCAAACGAAATCTTTTACCAGCTGGAAAATCTTTTGGCTTCAAATTTTTTAATTGAATAGAAACTGGGACGGAAGAATTAGGCTCATTTTGAACAATAATTTTTTTATAATTTATGATGGGAATTGAAATTTTCACTGGAGAGGAAATAGGAGGAATCAAATGTTTAATGGGGATTGAAATTTTTACGGGGGAGGAAATAGGGGAAATTAAATTTTTACTGGGATATGAAATTTCTGCGGGTGAGGAAATAGGGGGAATCAAATGTTTAATGGGGATTGAAATTTCTACGGGGGAGGAAATAGGGGAAATTAATCTTATGGGAGGTCCAAACAAATCTAAACATATATCATTAAAAATTTTATCATTTCTTTTTTTAGACGGCGGTGGTGTCGTTGGTAGTGGTGAAGTATCTAAATCCAACCAAAAATTAGGACTTCCCTCCGGTGGATCCACGCCATACAATTCCACCAGTTTCCTTTTCAATTCATTTCTCTCCATAACTTCCACTGTTACTAAAAAACGAAAAAAATTACATTACATAGTGTGTGCCTTTTTTAGGTCTTTAATATGAACGTGTTTGATTTCTTGATTTTGCGGATTTCGTAAATTATATATATTTGGTGAAATAACTTTTGATATAGTAAAAGGTCCAGCGAATTTTGGGGCTAATTTGGCTGCGAAACCTTTAACTGCCGAAGATAAATAATGTTCTCGTTTCATAACATTGTCTCCCACATTAAATTGAAAATTCCTTCTTTTAAGGTTATAATAATGGCTTTGTTTTCCAAATGCTCTTTCTAGATTTAGATGAACAAACTCGAAAATTTCTTTCATTTTAGATAAATGTGATGCGTGATTTTTGATATCTTCTTGACTGTTTGGTACGATAATTTCGGTATTTCTATACAGTCCATTAGGTAATTCTAACTCTCTTCCAAAATTTAGGAAAGCCGGACTGTACCCAGTAGATTCATGTACAGCCGAATTAATAGCGAAATTAAGTTCAGGTATAAACCGATCCCATTTTCTATGATCCTTTTCACAATATTGAGAAATAATAGTCCTGACGTCTCTGTTCCTTCTTTCAACCGGATTGGCTTGAGGAGTATAAAGACTTGTTTTGTGATGCCGAATAGATAAAGTTGACAGGAATTTTGTAAATTTCTTACTGTTAAATTGTGTACCGTTATCTGTAATAACAACCTTCGGACAACCGAAATATGAAATAATCTTATCTCTAAAAATTTCACAAACTTTATCAGTAGTTGCTTTTCTTAACGGTTGAACCTCTGTCCATTTCGTAAAACGGTCTTGAAATACAATTACGTAATTATTTCCTCTAATGGATCTTGGTAAAGGTCCAATTAGATCTGTACTGACTGTATCCCAGGGTCCATTTGTTGGCGAAAAAGACATCATTCCCGCAGTTTGTTGCTGCGACTGTTTATACCGTTGACAAGTTATACAACTTCTGACATATTCAGAAATATTTCTGAACATTCCTGGCCAATAATACCTCTTGGCGACTCTTGAAATTGTTTTTGCTATTCCCATATGTCCTGCAGTAGGTTCGTCATGATTTTCCTTTAAAACGTTAATTCTTAAATTTTTAGGTACACATAATTTCCATGGATTAGATAATTCAGGTTCAGTAAAGTCTGTTCTTTCAAAAAAATGTTTATATAATTTTCCATTTATAATTTTAAAATCAGGGTAATTTTCTGGGTTTTCTTGTACTTCAGTCATTTTTTTACCATACCAGTTACCCGCAACTTCCTCAGCTAAACATACATCGAGTGGTGATCTTGATAAAGCATCTGCTAATTTATTAAGAACACCTTTTTTATACTTAATATCAAATGAATATTGTTGTAGATCAATCACCCATCTGGCTAGTCTTCCTGTAGGATTCTTAAGAGATTGTAGCCACTTCAATGATTGATGATCTGTTTCGACGATGAAATGATAACCTTCCAAATATGGACGCATTTTCTGAATTCCCCAAACAATTGCCAGGCATTCTTTTTCTGTAACTGAATAATTTTTTTCTGGATTTGATAATGTACGACTAGCATACGCAATAACTCTGTCATTTCCGTCTTGTTTTTGAATTAAAGCTGCTCCGATTCCATCTTGTGACGCATCGGTTTGGAGCGTGAATTGTACATTAAAATCGGGACAAGCCAAAATAGGAGCTTCGGTCAAAACATTTTTGAGTTTATTAAATGCCTCTTGTTGCTCTTCTTTCCATTCCCATTTCCTTTTCTTTTGTAATAATTTTGTTAATGGTGAAACCAATTTAGAATAATTCGGGATAAAACGTCTGTACCACGACGTTACTCCAATAAAACTACGAATTCCACGAATATTCTTCGGTTCTTGCATATTTCGGATTGCACTAACTTTTTCGGGGTCAGTACTAATACCTTCTTCTGATACATAATGTCCCAAATATTTTAAATTCTTTTTAAAAAATTTACATTTTTCTGGGTTAATTTTTAATCTTGCATTCCGTAATCTTCGAAGAACTTCGCTAACATTTTCCATATGGTCTTCAATATTTCTTCCTAAGATTATAATATCGTCTAAATAAACAAAAGCTTTTGAATCCAAATCTGGTCCAACGATTGAGTCAAGTAAACGTTGAAAAGTTGCACCTGCTGAATGTAAACCAAAGGGCATCACTCGAAATTGAAATAATCCTCTTTCAGGTACTGTAAAAGCTGTTATTTGTTTACTATCTTCAGAAAGTGGGACTTGCCAATAACCTTGTTTCAAATCTAAACTTGTAAAATATTTTGATCCCCGTAATTTGTCCAAAATGGCTTGAATAAATGGTAAAGGATATGCATCTTGTTGCGAAACTTCATTAATTTTTCGAAAATCGATACAAAATCTCGGTTTTCCATCATTTTTCTTCACTATAACTACTGGTGAACTCCATGGACTGTTTGAAGGTTCTATAATTCCATCCTTAAGCATTTTATTAACTTCTTCATTAATTATGGCTTGCATTGCAGGGTTTTGTGGGCGATATCTTTGTTTAATTGGTCTAGAGTTTGTAATATATATTTTATGTTCTGTTAATTGACAAGGTCCTTTAACGTCTTCAAACTTTGGTAGTTCTTTATTTAAAAATCCTTGGATTCTACTTTCTTCATCTGGTTCAAAATTGTCTATTATATTTGTATTATCAGAATTTTCCAACCATACAATTTTCTTTAAAACAGGGTCTATTAATATTTTTCTTTTACTAAGAAAGTCAAGACCAAGTAAGATAGAAAAATTCATCCCTGGTAAACACCAAAAATTCTCAGAATCGACTTGATTTTCACATGTAAAGGGAATGGCAAATACTTCAAAAATTTGAATAATTTCTCCATTGGCAACTCTTATAAAATTCTTGCAATTCTGTATTTGAAAATTCCATTCTTTACATAGTTTGGCAACATCTTCATTTATAAACGACTTGTTTGATCCTGTATCAACAACTGCTTTGAAAATAACATCTCTAATACTTATTGAAGTATAAATTAACGTAGAATTTTGAAAGTTTTTTTCTTCTGATATAGGACAAAGATTTTCATTAAAAACATTAACTTCTTGATTCTCCGAGGTTAAACTTGTAGAAGGATAGGGAAACCTCAAAGAAAGACTATCCCGTTTTAGTTTTCCGAAGCACTATTTGGTTGACCATTAGTTTGTTGTTCAGATTGTCTCATTGTAGTACCATTAGTTTGGTTAGAAATATTTCTCTGATGTGAATTTTGAGGAGGAACAACTTGATTTCTATTATAATAGACATTATCTTGTAAATGTTGATTTCTTCGACAGTTACAATCTTTAGTCAAGATACCTGTACGATGACAATTATAACATTTAATATGTCTTTCATAATTACTGTTTCTTGGTGATTCAAATCTATTGTCATTATTTCTATTTCCAGTTATGTTGAAACTCCTTCTTCTATTATTTTGATTTTCCTCATTTTTAATTTTTTCGAAATTCTCTGTAAATTTGATCAAATCTTGAATACTTTTAATATCATCTTTTCTGATAAAATATTTATATTCTGGTTTTAAATTTCTATACATTATACTCAGTTTTCTTGTTTCAGGAAAGGCGCCATGGCGAGTAAATAAAGTTTGAATTTCTAAAACATATTGTTTGCCTGTTTCATATTCCTTTTGTTTTCTGCTCAAAATTTCTTCCTCTAATTCTTCCATATAATCTGATTTAAAATAGAATGATTTGAAATCTTCTTCAAAAGTATACCAACAACTCCAAGGATAGTTACTTATTTCAAACCATTGATATGCTTGATCCCGTAGAAGTTCTGGCATAGCGCTCAATATGATTTCATCAGGAATTAAATATTCATTTTTCAAAATTTTTAATCTGTTAATGAATATGGGTGCTTCTTCAGAATGTTTACCATTAAAAAATATTCCCCATCTTCTAACTTGATTCAACATATCTCTTCTCTTTTCTAAAGGAACATCATGTTGAACAGCATTATGAGATTGATCTGGAACAAGGGGACGGTCCATTTTTTGTTTGTAAACATCTAAATATCTTTGTCGTAATTCTTCTATAGTTCCTTGGCTATTCAAATTCCATTTATTTAAATACTCAACCAACATTCTTCTATTTAATTTCAAAATCCATGTCAAATGAGGATCCTCCACTTCTATCATCTGAATATTTTCTGGAACTGACATTTCTTCTGCTTCAACTGGGTTAGAACGACGACTTCTATTACGGTTTGGCATTATTATTTCTAAATAATATACCTTTCTTATAAAATCTTATAAATCTTCAGTATTTTATCTTCTTTGTAAATCTTCACAATGGGATATCTGAAAGTCCCTGCTCGGGCGCCAATTGTGACGTAGATTATTTTAAACGTGGTTAAGATAACCTGTCACAATACCTGGGTAGTTCTCAGTGGAGAATTAGTGGTTCTCAGATAAACAATTCTCAATTTTTAAGGTTTTGTTTTATTGGTAATAAATAATAAATTAATAAAAATATTTAATTGTAAATAAGTTGCTCCGCTTCTGTCTTCTACTGTCTTCTATTTCTATCTTCTTTTATATATTTTGGTCCTTTACAAAAGTTCTCCGACCCTGTCCATACTTGTCTTCTTTTTGTCAAACCAGCCTTGTCAAAATTTCTTAACCCCTTTTGATGACTTGTGACAATTACAACCAATAATTTTTATTTAAATAGGAATAAATCCGAAATACTGTAATTAAAATAAAATAATATAGATGAATAAAATATCTCTACTATTATGAAGAATTAAACTCGTGTCAGGTCACCGCGTATAACCTTCTATAGTTGAGATAAACAATAAGGCTCCGCTGTTTTATGATAATAATATAACAGCAAGAAATTAGTAAAATATATTTCTACTATGAAGGAGAAATACAAGTGTGTCTAATATCGCACTAACATGTAATTTCTCTATAGCTGAAATAAAAGTAGGGTTCTGCTGTTATGGGGTTCAAAACCAACAGCAAAAACTAAATAAATTAATCTCTACTATTATGGAGAATCACACTCGTGTCAGGTCACCGCGTGTGCTCTCTATAGCCGAGATAAAATAGGGCTCCGCTATTTTGGGGTACAAGCCCAATAGCAAGAAATGAATAAAATGTATTTCTACTATGAAGGAGAATTATTACAAGTGTGTCTAATATCGCACTAACATGTAAATTCTCTATAGCCGAAATAAAAATGGGGCTCCGCTGTTATGGGGTTCAAAACCAACAGCAAGAACTAAATAAATTAAATCTCTACTATTAAGGAGAATCACACTCGTGTCAGGTCACCGCGTGTGCTCTCTATAGCCGAGATAAAATAGGGCTCCGCTATTTTGGGGTACAAGACCAATAGCAAGAAATAGATAAAATGTATTTCTACTATGAAGGAGAATTATTACAAGTGTGTCTAATAATGCACTAACATGTAAATTCTCTATAGCCGAAATAAAAGTGGGGCTCTGCTGTTATGGGGTTCAAAACCAACAGCAAGAACTAAATAAAATAAACCTCTACTATTAAGGAGAATCACACTCGTGTCAGGTCACCGCGTGTGCTCTCTATAGCCGAGATAAAATAGGGCTCCGCTATTTTGGGGTACAAGCCCAATAGCAAGAAATAAATAAAATGTATTTCTACTATGAAGGAGAATTATTACAAGTGTGTCTAATGATGCACTAACATGTAAATTCTCTATAGCCGAAATAAAAGTGGGGCTCCGCTGTTATGGGGTTCAAATCCAACAGCAGGAACTAAATAAAATAAATCTCTACTATTATGGAGAATCACACTCGTGTCAGGTCACCGCGTGTGTTCTCTATAGCCGAGATAAAATAGGGCTCCGCTGTTTTGGGGTATAAACCCAACAGCAAGAAATAACGAATTTTTACTACTCGTTAACCCTAAAATAACCTAAAGAATCTCACCTTATAGGTATTCGTTCTTACTTCTCTCGAAGCTAGGATTCGAATCCATTCTCCAGCCAAATGCACCGCCTTTTATATGGAACCGTTACTACGTAAATTGTTTGTTATACAGGAGATCCAGAAAAATATGTAAATTACGAGGATTTGTCAATAATGATGTTTTGTCAAAAGGTTAATAATTTGGGTTATATAAATTTATTAATAGTGACATTACGTCAGAAAGGTTAAGAAAACAGGTTATATTTAATTTACGAGGGAAATAAGAATTAAGTAATAATAATAACGACACTTTAAACATATAAAATGCAACGAACCAAATAGGAAAATTGAAAGTATCGTTACAATATTCACTAGTATCCAATAAAGAAAAATATTTCGATTTTTTGCTTATGTTGGATACCGCATCCCATGGGCCTTTAAAAGGATGGACTGGTCTTTTAACATATTTATTTAATTTAGTAAAATCAACACAAATCCTTATCTTTCCATTAGGTTTCTGTACCACAACTGAAGGACTGACATAATCAGTAGGTCCATCATCTACGGGTTTTATAACACCTTTTTTAACCATCTGATTCAGTTTTTCTTTCACCTGTTGACGAATGCAAATGGAATTTTTCTTGGACATGTTATTGCAAACGGAACTGCATCTTCTTTTAAATAAATATGTACAGGAGATCCCCCCATCGGTTTAAGTTTTTCAGTATCGAACACATCCTTATATTATTTAAGAAGTTGTGTTCTAAGTTCCTCAATTTCATCATCTGTCGGTTTATCAGATACTTTATTTATGTTGAATATTTTTTTATCAATTATTTCACAAAGTGGCCTTGGAAAATTTTTATGAATTATTCCCAAATTTTTTAGATACTTTAAATTCAGGTTTTTAAAACCTCTGCAAATATACATTTTTACTTGTATATCTCTTCTTTCATAACTTATATAACAATTAATATAGCCCAGAACTTTGAAAACTGAAGAATCGCCTGATGTTAAACTGAGATTATTGTTATTAAGTTCATTTAAATGTACTTGCATTTTCTTTAAGAAATCTTAACCTGCTACTGAAACTTCCGCGCCTGTGTCTGCAATAGCTTGATACCATATTTTGTCGGCTTTTCCAACTATGTTTATTTGTATCAACATTTGACCAGAACTTTTAAAATTCTGATCATATTCTACGTTATTTATATTGACAATTCCAACTGTAGCACGATCATTCGATCGTACATTCCTGGTTTTGCAGAATTCAGTAAAATGTCCCCGTATATTGCATTTTTTACATCTAAAATTTATAGCTGTACATTCTCCTTATCTTTTGTGCCAAGCTTGATTACATCTCATACATTTTCTATTTGTATTGTTCCTTTGCTGGACCTTAATAATTTCTTTTGAGCACTGACCTTCTTCTTTAACGGCTGCTTCTACCTTTCGCATAGTCTCTTTATATCATCTGTACTGGCTGAATCTGAAAGTGTTCTGCATTTTTTTTCTTAAATTAACCTGATATAGAGACTCTATAAGATTATCAGGTGAAACAGTTTTAATTTGTCTCTAAAAAAATGTGAAATTGATTTATCTTCCTCTTGCCTTCTGTTTATAAATTCTGTGCGACGAATTCTACCATTTTCTTTTTGCTTAAAATAGCATTCCAACTTCGCCAAAATTTCAATCGCCTTTATAGTTTTAAGGTCGGTAACTTGTAAAACTACTCTTACAACGTCTGATTTCTTGACTAAAATATGTATATAACAGAGCCGTAATCTGACCTTTACTATCTACTTTTAAGTTCTGAAATAACAAGTAATTTTCAAACTTCTGTCTCCAGTCTTTAAGTCGTCCTAAATTCAAATCTTCGGAAAGTTTTTCTGGGGTTGATATTCCACCTACTAACTAAATTTTTTCATTTATCATTGACATCTATTTTCGTTGCAGGTATTATTTTCTGAGACGTTTTCTATAAATCCGCTGTTATTTTCTAAATTCTTGTTTAATAGATTAATTATGGTACCTTTTAATTCATCAATTTGCGAAGAAAATTTACTTTTAATACCCTTGGGGGGTTTTTCTGTATTCTTCTCCAAACGTTTTAAGGTATCCTTAGTGTCATGTACCGAGTATTCCAGAGGCTCCAGCCTTTCTTCAATATTACGGTTTTTTTTTGAAGACCTCTTGGATCTCGACATATTGATTATGATGTAGATTTTTAAACTGCCGACTGCGCCATG
Source organism: Polydrusus pterygomalis (assembly GCA_963969555.1). Classification (NCBI taxonomy): domain Eukaryota; kingdom Metazoa; phylum Arthropoda; class Insecta; order Coleoptera; family Curculionidae; genus Polydrusus; species Polydrusus pterygomalis. The sequence continues at coordinate 23,670,115 of OZ018375.1, forward strand.
TTATATTCTCTAATTAAAATAGAAGAGCTTTATCAATATAACTTTATTATTTCTACTTTTACATCAAACTGACAATGACAACACACCTATAGGTAAATCGGTAAATCAGATCTCTCACAGTAGACAAATACAAATTTATTTTTATTGTTTACAAAATTAACAAAGTAAGAATATACAGAAAGAAAAATAATTACTTTTATCCCAAAAAGGTCTAATAAATCATTTCTTTCCAATAAATTTTCGGTAAACTATTGAGAGTAATTCCTGCGCCTTTCAAAATCTGCGGCTAGTATTTCTTGGAATACTTGCACTTTATAAGGAAATAAATTTAGCTGCTTCTTAAGAATAGTCCTGCATGTTCCATAAGATCTTCCCACTTCTTGGGACAGGCGTCTCATACAATTTGTTGGCGTATTTTGCATTATTTCGCGAACGTTTGCAACCAGTTCTTCTGTTCCTACAGATGGTCTTCCTGCTCCTTTTTTGGGTTATATAGAACCTGTTTCCCTAAACACAGCCACGGTTCTTTCCAGGCAATGATAAAAATCCCCAGCAGTAAAAGCAATGTTAGGAAAATGTTCGTGAAAATCGTCCATGCACAAACCCTAGATTGTATTGACACTCACCATTTACTGTAACCCCGTTTCGAAAATACGCTTCAACCCTGAATGTTTTTGCTGTTCCGTTTCATTGTGTCAATTGTTCAAGAAGTTGGAAAAATTAGCGATAAATCAAATTACTTGTAACGACTGTCAAAGATGACGGAATAACTGATTGATTGTTAATTCAGGTAGATACTGACACCCAGCAGGTATTAAGCTCTACAGCTAAGAATTACGTCCTTAGATGCAAGGCCCTCTTTGATGCAAATAATTCTTGCTCGCACGGTATAAATAAATAAAAACAAATTTAAATCCGAAGAGCGTAACATGCAATTTAATATTTAACAGAGTATCTTGAGAAATTAAAGAAAAGTACACAATAGGTATCCACTATGTGAAAACAAGTCCAATACAATATAAATGCAATTTCTGGGAATCTACATTATTTATTAAAAAGCAGAATGCATTCTTTCCCATCTAACAGAAAATTACAATTTAAATGTTACTCTTCCTGAAGTACCATAGAGAAACAAAACCAAGAGAAACCGTCCAATGAAATCATTTAACCGCAAATATTTGACTAAAGTCACTTCACTTCTCGCTTCTCGGCATTTTTATTCGCGGCCTTGCGCCTGGTTTTCGCCCCGTTAGGTAACCTGTGCGCGTGGTATAAACAACGAGGGGTTTTTACGAATTTTTACCCCTTTATATCAACAAAAATGCTAATATTGTTGTAATGAAAAAAGATGTAAAAAATAATAATACTTTAATTATTACCTAATATTTTAGATTTTAAAAAGCTAGGCCACGAACCAATTGAAGGAGGAAGATCATACCATGAGGAACCACAAACAGGGTACGACCAAGCAGAAAGAACATACACCGATTCATCAGACGACGATACACCTCTGACTTATACAGATTGGAAAGGAGTAGAAATAAAACACCCCGATCCATCATCGACTCGGTACAAGCAAGAAGGAAGCACATACGACAATCCATCATCGACTTAAACACCGCAGAACGGAGGAGCACTACGCTTCGCAATTGACTATTAGAAAATTCCTGGCTGAAGTATTTGTGTATAAATTGTTTTAAATAACACATTTAAAACTTGACATGTGGTTTCATATTTCATCATAGTACTTACATATTTCGATTTAAGGTTGAAATCTCAACGTCATTCAATCGATTGCCAACCTATAACCTATTTCGCGTTGATTTTTTGAGTTTATTATTTTAATAACTAACATTTAAAGAAAATCAATATCGTCGATACATTATTTAGGTAGTATCTTATATTACAAAAATATCAATTTATTTCATTGCTAATTTTGGGAGAATTGTATAGTGAAAGAACAATGAGTGACAATGACATAATAATGTTAAAAAAAATCTTACCCGATATTTTTCGCTATACAATTCTCCTAAAATAAGTTATGAAATTCCTTAATATTTATTAAATATGTCAATTATTACCTATAGAATATCAAGTCGATACTGATTTTCTTTAAATGTTGTATAAAAGCTAGAAAACATAATTAAATCTACGCGAAATAGGTTATAGGTTGGCAAGCATGTTAATACTCCCACCTTAAGATTCCTCCAATCGATAGACAATGGAGATGCGTTTACTTCAATTATTAATAAGTTTATTTTGATTGCCCATAACGCGTCTCACAAAATAGTTAAAATAATAATATATACACCGGGTGTCCACGGAAGGTGGTTCGCCCCTCTAACTTTTTTGTTTTTCAAGATAATGGAATAAAATTTGGGGGACTTGTATACCACATAAAACTATATTTTTTGACAGGTGACTCAACATTATGGAACTTCCGGTTTAACCGGAAGTGACAAAAACTTTCGTTTTTTAAATTTATCTATATAGCTATGAATACCTTAAAATCACTTATTTTGGTTCTTTAATCTAGGGAAAAATACAATTTTACTATTTTTGGTCCAATGGTATGTGCTATGTAAACTTTAATCATTAAAGTTGTATAACTAATTTTTTTTAAAACGGCAACATGGTGGCTCGTTGGGTTAAGAAAAAGACGATTTTATTACGATTATTTTGATACCATACACTATTAGGTTTTAGAAAAAGTGCCATTAAAAAACTTTAAAAAGTTAACTTGGAACTTTTCAAAATAAAGCATCCTTTGAGAATAAATTTAGATTTAAATGTATCAAGTAGCCTGTGACCAGAAAAACTGGTAAAACAAAATCATGCCGTGAAGAAAATTGACATGCCGACAACTTCTGTCAAAGTAAATTAGTTTGTTGTTTAAAAAACATGGAAAATACTAGTTTTACAAGAAGTGAAAAAGCTACTTGATGCCAAAGTTAAATTTTGAATAAAGCTATTAATAAAAAAAAATCCCATATGATGCGGGCTTTACTGGTGACACTGTAGATTTTACAATCAGAAAAATTCTCCTAATTTAAAAATAAAAATTTTCGAGCTATTTTTTTATTGAATACTTCAACTTCCCCTCCACCCTCTTCTCAACACATATGTTTTAGCGTTAATCTCCATAAATCCGCTCGTGACTTAATACCTAATTTAGGACTTGCTTTTGCGTCCCCGCATTTATGACCAAATCCTAAATCCGCCCCTGGGTCATCGTATACATATATCACATTATATTGCTGTACCTAGGAGTGTTTCTCTTGATTGCCCAAGGAGTCACCCTCTTAAATATAATAAGTAATTTCCATAGCATTATCGATACAGAGGAAACTGATCTAATACAACAGGTTTGCTATGACGCTATGACACGTTTGTACTGATAGCTTATTTTTTATTAACCTATATTAAATAAATTGCTAGTGTATCAAACCCGCTCTAGTGTTATATCAATTCCATTGGCAGCACAGTCTTGTTGAATAATGAAGTACTTTTAATACAGCAATTTTGTTAAGAAATAAATTGTATATGTTCTCAATGCGACGCATTTTGTTTCCAGTAAAGCGCTTTCCCTACAATTAGGAAAGCAGAACAGCGTCCCCAAAAACGAATTGTATTCGCTAGAACCTATAATCCACAAGACGTTAGTGGGGATTCCTAGCGATCGGCAATCGCCGCGCGTTGTTCTATTAGTTTGATTTTGGTACGCAGGTCACATCGTTATTTCGAGTCTTCTGGCTGTCCTGTCTGAATTTGAATTTCATTGATCGTATCAATACCTATTTCAATTAATTTATTTTTTGAAGAAATAGTCCATCCTTAAAGTGGAGTTGAAAGTATGGGAAAGAAAGAAAAAACTAAAAGTCTTCCTCCACAAAGCGCGATAGTTTGTGGAGGAAGACTTTTAGTTATTTCTTTCTTTTCCATAATTTATTTTTACTTTGTATTTAAGTTTTTTTTTAATTTTGTATATCAGACAAAGTAATAGAAGATTCCTATATCGTACAACCCATCGATAATATTGAACTTTATAATCTATGGACGAATTTTACCATCTCAGTAAACCATGTTGCATAACAGATAATCATAAGCAATGTTTTAAACGGCAACAACAATATCACACTAGAAGCTAGTTTAATTTTTAGAACTACAGTAGGTAGTTAGCTAGTAGCTACTAATTTTTTTGGTTGTAAGTATATACTTTATTAACTTAGCAAGGAAATATTAATATATTTAATGTCAAGTTATATTACAACTGCCAGTCTAAATTAATACAGTATACAATAATAATAATAATAATAGGTTTATTTAAAATTTAATAATATATTAAATATGTTTATGTGATCTTCGATAAACTTATTCTTCAAGCTGAGATTGTTAGGGGCAAATCTTATTTTTTGTTTTAGTATGTAAAATCATAAATCATAAATATGTATTAAAAATCAAGTTTTTTAAAGTAAAAATGTTAATTTATATTATAAACGCTGCTTTTTTAAAGAAATATATTACCTGTAATAAAATTATTAGATAATTTATAATTTTTAAGTAAAATATATTACTAACCTATATAAATTATTCAGAACAATATTAATTCATTTATTTTTTTTTTTAATATTTTCAAATTGTCTGTTTTTAATATCCATGTTTTTATTTCGACTCAAAATTTTTTTAATGAAATCAATATTTTTAATTTTTGTTGGTAAATTATCGTTTAAATAAAAACGTAAATATTTTAAATTTTTGTGTCCTATGGACTTATTTATTTTTGGTTTTATAATTATTTCATTTTTATGACGTGTATTACGGATATGGTTTTTAAATTGTAAAAGGTTTTTACTTTTAAATATATATATTAACATGTTATAAATGTAAAGTTGTCTTATGTTCAACTTTTTTGTTTCTGAATATAAATCTTTTGAAGGATAAAAATAATCTTTATTGAATATAATTTTTAGAAACCTTTTTTCTAATATTTTTATTTTTTAACTAAAGTTCTATTTATTCCTCCCCAACCTAAAATTCCGTAATTTAAATGAATTTTAACTAACGCGTAATATAATATTTTCATAATATGTCTTACATCTAAAATTTTTTTAATGTTTTTAAAAATCGGTAGTAAACTTCTTAATTTTTTAATTAAGTATTCGATGTGAAAATTCCAATTTAATTTACTGTCAAAAATAATTCCTAAATATTTTATTTTATTAACTTTAAAAATTTGAATGTCCTTATTTATTTGAATACTATTCATATTTTGTGGTAGGTTATTTAGGTTTAAAGTAATTGAAATATAATTTGTTTTCTTAAAATTAATTGTTAACAAATTGTTATCAAACCAATTTTTTATAATTTTAAAATCTTTTTTAATTTTATTATTTAAGTTTTCCCAATTTGTATCGATATAAAAAATTGTAGTATCATCTGCAAAACCATGAATTTGTCCATCGCAATTTATACTAAATAAGTCGTTAATAAAAATATTAAAAAATACTGGCCCTAAAATTGTTCCTTGAGGAACACCATACTTAAATACCTTTGGATAGCTTTTTTCTTTATCTATTTGAACATAAGTTGGTCTATTTTTCAGATAATTTTTAATTTATTCTAATTGCTTTCCTCTGAATATTAAACCAGATTACACTTCCAATAGGTCTTGATAATTACTGTGAGCCCTTAGATGGTCCCTTACATTAGCCCCCCCCCCGGTGCCCATTACTCCGTAAAATTTTAGCACCCTATAGACCATACCTAGCACCCAAATTATAGAGCTAGCACCATAGTCGTTACGGAGTTATTAAGCACTTTTACCGGGGGGGGGGCTAATGTAACGCTAGCCCCCCCTCCCCGGTGCGCGTAACTGCGTAAAATTTTAGCACCATATAGACCATACATAGCACTACCTAGCACCCAAATTATAGAGCTAGCCAGGCACGTATATAAAGGGGGGGGGGGGGTTTGGGGGTTCAACCCCCCCCCCCCATGGGAAAATACTTATCATATTGTATTACTGCTGAAATATTAGGATTACATTAGTTCATTCCTACTTATATAAAAGTGCGACAGTGTGATGTGAATCAATTCTCAGATCAGCGCGAAAAATTACAGATGACCAAAGCTTGAAGTATCCCCCATCCAAAAAAAGACCATTGACAAATCAGTATACTTTCTATATCACAAAAAAACAAATTTAAATGTATAATTAATATTTATTTCAATAATAATCCAGTATATACCTAGCTAGTTGTAACTTGATAATATTAATGAGACTTAGACTCGAAAGTCGAAAATTACCTAAAAGGTAAAAACCATCAATAAAAAAGGGCGTGGCACCCAAAAAATTTTCGCCTGCGGGGCTTTTTTTTAGGACATTGACATACCCAAACCCCCCCGTGTAAAAGCTATAGCGCTACGTCACTGGAGCTAGCACCATAGCCGTTACGGAGTTATTAACCATTTTAACCGGGGGGGGCGCTATTGGGCTATTGTAACGCTAGCTCCCCGGTGCCCATAACTGCGTAAAATTTTAGCACCATATAGACTATACCTAGCACTACCTAGCACCCAAATTATAGAGCTAGCACCATAGTCGTTACGGAGTTATTAACCTAATTTAAGAATGGCATCGATAACGTTGCCGCTAAGCAATTTGGGAAGACTTTCAGATAGCATAAGCTGCGTGCGCAACCGGAATATCGCCAACGTACCAAATGCGACGTTGTCACGTTGAGTAGGGTAGAAAATAACAGTTTTTTTACCATAAGGATGACAGTAAATACTTTTAGAATAACTTCTTGTATAGTAAACGGCACGAATTTTCTCGTTTTAAAACAGATGACAGTAGTTATTTGTCATCAATCAGCGGACATATGGAAATCAAAACTTCCCAGATTCATAGTGAGCCGTAATTAGCCTGTCAGGTTCGGAATTTTGTTTTTGTTGCTTTTTATTACTTTTTAAAAATGTTTACTGGTTTTAGTGGATTTTATTTTGAGTTTAATCGACATTTATTAACTTTTGTGTTTACGTTAAAGCCCATGTAAGTACAATTCACCAAGCAAAAAATTTGTAGGCTATAATGTTATTATTCTTTTCTCAGACCTTAAATCATGATGGATCTGTGCCTGTAAATCAACAATGAAATATACAATATGTACTCTTCTCGTTAGTTTTAATAATAGTAATAAAATCTATTTGTTCCTATGTTTTATCTAACAATATTAATAGTATAACATTTTTACAGATTTAATATAAAAAAAATTTGCTGTCTATTAAGTAAGGTATTATGTAGCCTTCATTTCGGTTTTGATTGGGCAAAAGTGCTGGACAAGCTAATAAGATGTTTTTACACAAAGTAAGTTTTTTTTATCAGGTGCATAGCATAAGCATGCCAAATTTAATATTTTTAACCATTATAGTTTTGGATCTAATATTTCCATATGACAGACGGACGATTTGTTGAGAATGAAGTTTTAAGGATACTTTAATATGGAATGCTAAAAGTAAGCAAATGTATTCCTGATAGCAGCTAGTACCTGTAACATAAATATAATAACTGTAATTTAGATAACCAGAGATTTTTTTTTTATATTGATTTAATATTATATTATCCTGTGATCAAAAAATAAAAAGGTGAATGCGCCACTAACTTTTCCTAGCATAAAAGTGTTGATGAAGTACCTACTTGTATTTTATATTTTCGTATAAATAAAAACAAAAAAGTAAGGTTGTGTGTTTTATTTATTGATAGTTTTTAACTCTGTTTTGAGACTTTATCGTCTAACCATAAAAACCTATGTTTATTATTACTTTTAAAATATTATACTATTTACAAAATAAAATTTTTTAAATATATACAAAATTTTTAAGTCTGGTTCTGGAATTCATACCAACCTATCAAAATTAAATAGACCAAAATTGTTGTCACGTGATTTTGCTTTTATCTTGCAAGACTATTTAAAATATTTACTATATTAACCAATTGGTTAAAAAAGGTGTTGTATATGTTTACTGTTTTATAGATAAAAATAATTATTTTCATATAATTTAGTGCAGGTCGGCAACATCGCGGTGAGATCACAGCCATACTACTACTACAGTGCGTAAATTCTTGTACTGTAAATATAAAAGTGTTTTTATGGCCAACTGTAAATAGCTTTGTCTCTGTTAATTGGTCTGAGGCGGCAACGTTGTTGATGTCATTTTTAAATTACGTTAATAACTCCGTAACGACTATGGTGCTAGCTCTATAATTTGGGTGCTAGGTAGTGCTAGGTATGATCTATATGGTGCTAAAATTTTACGCAGTTATGGGCACCGGGGGGGGGGGGGGGGGGCCAGCGTAACATTAGCCCTTCCCGGTAAAAGTGCTTAATAACTCCGTAACGACTATGGTGCTAGCTCCATAATTTGGGTGCTAGGTAGTGCTAGGTATGGTCTATATGGTGCTAAAATTTTAAGCAGTTATGGGCACCGGGGGGGGGGGCTAGCGTTACATAAGCCCCCCCCCCCCCGGTAAAAGTGCTTAATAACTCCGTAACGTCTATGGTGCTAGCTCTATAAATTGGGTGCTAGGTAGTGCTAGGTATGGTCTATATGGTGCTAAAAGTTTACGCAGTTATGGGTCCGGGGGGGGGGGGGGGGGGGGGCTAATGTAACGGACCCAGTATTCAAAGCAATAATGGCTATAAACCGTTGTATGGTAGCATTAACTCCTATTTCCTATTGGTTAAATTACCTTGATATTATCACTACACGACGGCCTAGCAATTTTCGTTGGCTTACAGTAGGAAAGCGCGTTGCTCTCACATATAGTATTAAACAATTGTAAAAAGTGTACATGAATTCTTATAAGGAATAGAAGGTTTTTTCTCAGTGTATAAGTGGGGGTAAAAAAATTATTTCCCAGCCCAACCACTTAAATAGGTTAAAATCCGTATCGTTCTATCGGCAGAGACATCCGCGAAAAGTAACAGGTTATGTGTCTAAAGGGAAAACTAGAATATGCCCATTCAGCACGTGTTGCTGAACAACTACGAGCCCTATCTTGATCGGGGCATACAATAAACACGTTGTAGGCAGCGCCGAACGACGACATGCTTTCCGGTTGGCGCTATCTGCACGCCAGCACACCTTCCTGTCTTTACACAAACACGAAACATCCAATACTCAGCAGCTTCTCAACGTCTATTATATTCTTGTCAGGGCTTTTCTGCTAACAAATAGTTGTTGTTGTAATATTCAATATTCATTATCACATTTACATCATCTCCTCTCTCTGTAACCTATATAATACGATGCTGAAAATATACCAGGTTAAATCTGAAAAAGAAAACGGGGAAACGATTGCCAGGTTTGTTTTTGGTGCGCCTGACGAAATCCTGGCCAGTAATGTAGGCAGTGCCGAATTTTTGTAAGAAAGGGCCTAGAAAGTAGGCGTTATTGTTATTAATATCGTTTAACTTGATCACATAAACATGAAACATCTAATACTTAGCAGCTTCTCAACATCTAATACACAGGGTGGAATTTTTAACTGAAAAAAATTCGTATTAGAAACTCTGAGTCCGCATTATATGGGATTTTTTTTTATTAATAGCTTTATTCGAAATTTGACTTTGGCATCAGGTTCTGCTTAGATCGAGATGAAAATTAAGCAAAAAAATAGTAGTCACTTGATTCGCATTTATTAGGTATCTGTCAAATTTTAATTTTTTCCAAAAAATTATTTAAAAGTTGGTTTATTTCTGAAAATATCGATAAAAGTTATGAAAAAAAGTTTTTTTAATGCAGATGCTAGCCAACATGCAAAATTTCAGCTGCATAAGATAATTTTGATTTTTTACCGATATTTTGTAAATTGCACCACTTTTGCAAAATAAGACTTAACGCAACCTACCTAAAACTTTTTAGTTTTGACAATGCTTTGTTTCAGATACATTTTCTTTAATGTAGGGCCATATTAAATGTGTGTTTTTCTACAAAATCAAAATTGGGATATTAAAATTTGGTCGCATGTGATGCAAAGTTTATTTGCTTTTGACCCTGTATAAGGTAACTTCATAAGATAAGTATTATTGAAAACGTAGTTTGTGTCTGAAAGTAATACACCTTAATATTAAGACAAAAAAGGACACAGTGTCATCAGTAAAGTCTTCATTAAGTGGAAAATAAATTTTATGTCATACCAGTACATTATTGTGTTTTTATACATAAGATACCATCTACATAATGGATTACTTTGTGCCCGTGCGGCCATTAAGTGTTGCATTAAGTGTGCATCTTGTTCCATTTTTGATTTTTGACTTTGACACATTAAACATTTTAATAATGTCAAGGTAATGTCGCAGGTAAAAATAAAAAATTGGTAAATCAAATTAAATTAAAAAAAAAATTTATTATTCAAAACGAACTGGTATGACATAAAATTTTAGATATATATATATACCCTCGGGCGACTTACGAACCCTCGGGCCAGAGGCCCTCGGCTTTGTAAGATTGTCGCCCTCAGGGCATAATCATTTGCATAGTACCCTTGATACATAAATAACTATTAGTTTAACTTAATGTAAAGTTTATCTATTTTCAACGATTTAAATTAAAACCCCTTTATTAAAATTTCTTATTAAGCTATATGTCATAAAAAAAAGTAATAATAGTCTCTTATTATTTAAAGTGCAGTTTTCAAAAAATTAATTACAATAATGCACCAAAAACACGTTTACAACGACAAAATATGGATAAATGATCAAAATTATCTTATGCAGCTGAAATTTTGCATGTGGGCTAAAAACTGCATTCAAAAAATTCTTCTTTTAATAACTTTTTTCGATATTTTCAGAAAAAAACCCCACTTTAGAATTACTTTTTGGAAAAAATTAAAATTTGACAGATAATGCGAATCACGTGACTTAATTTTCATCTCGATCGAAGCAGAACTTGCTGCCAAAGTCAAATTTTGAATACAGCTATTAATAAAAAAAAATCCCATATAATGCGGACTTTACTGGCCACACTGTATTTGCTGAAAAATACCGAACTACGGCTGCGTTTATTTTTAGTTTGGCATACTATTACTGTTTTTGTGTCTTCATGAAAGTTAGCCACACTTTTGGGGGGTAAAAACCGCCTCCATTTTGTTTTAAATGTAAAGGTACCTATTTATTGTGAGCTCGTTGAAAACGGCATAAAATAGGGAATACGACTATTTATTTTCTACATTTCGGTAATATGGACGCAATTTGTTTTATTGTAAAAACTGTTGGAAATATCCATTTCAAACCCGAACAAACCCGGTTTTGTGTTGTTTGATAAGTTTATCTGAGAGTGAGAGAGGTAGAGCTCACCGTATGCGCATGCGTACTATCTACCTACTTTCCGGCTCGAGCACTCGGCTTAATAGTGTTGGTACATTCTTTCGCTATCAGTTGGTCCGTTGGCCGAGCGGGTTTGTTCGGGTTTGTGGATCCAATGCTTTGAATCTCATTAAAAAAAAAGGATCCACTGCTTCAAATCATTTCAAAAAGTCATTGTTAAATTAGTTACAGTATTCCATCTCTACTCCGGATCTCTCTTTGACGATCTCTACTCAAAAAAAAAATTTTTTTCTTAACAAAAACTCAAACTAAAAAATGAAAAATAAATATAGTTTAAAAAAACTAAAAAACCCGCTTTAATAATTAATCAAACTAAAAAGCGGAAAATAAATATAGTTTAAAATAATTCTTGAAATTCTTAATATAGGCAGAAAATAATATTGAACGATAAACATTAGTATTATTGAAGAAAAGAGTCGAGTTTGTATTACGTGTAAAAACTTTTATTTTATTAAAATCTTAGCAGAGCGCTTTCGGCTTTCGCCATCTTCAGTGCTATTCGTCAATATACAATGATATCCTCAAGGTGGAATGGCATTACGTCCACTTGTACTTGTTCGTTACTTTTACCACTGTCAGCACGTTTTTTAAATCAAAGATGTTTTATGTTTTGTTTCGTGTTGTCCTTTTACAATTTTAATATCATTTTCAAAACATTGTGTGGACGTAATGCCATTCCACCTTGAGGATATCATTGTATATTGACGAATAGCACTAAGATGGCGAAAGCCGAAAGCGCTCTGCTAAGATTTTAATAAAATAAAAGTTTTTACACGTAATACAAACTCGACTCTTTTATTCAATTCTACTCTACGTGTACACACCCACAGCGAATTTTCTATTAGTATTATTGTGAAAAAGCGTGGGGCGCTTTGTGGTATATTTTTCGTATATCAAGCACCCCACGCTTTTTTCACAATAATACCAATGTTTATCGTTCATTATTATTTTCTGAATTTAAGATTTTCAAGAATTGTTTTAAACTATATTTATTTTCCGCTTTTAGTTTGAATAATTATTAAAGCGTGTTTTTTAGTTTTTTTTAACTATATTTATTTTTGATATCTTATCTAAAGAAAAATTTATTCTTGACATCCGAAGTTATTTGGCGAATTTCATGTTTAAGCCTTATCTGAAGTTCCGTTAATTTTTCTGGTTTTGTTACGTAAACTTTGGTTTTTAGATAACCCAAAAGAAAATAATCTAGAGAATTAAGGTCCGGCGATCGTGGCGGCAATTTAATGGTACCCATTCTTTGTCTCCGGCGGTTTGTAAAAACTTCACTTAAATATTGTCGAACATTTATGGCGTATTGAGGCAGAGCACCATCCTGCTACAACCATCTTCGATCATCATGAAGATCTGCTTCTACATGGCAAGATAATAAACCAATCAAAGCTGGAATGAGTTCTTATTGCAAAAATTTCAGATATCTATATCTATACCATTTAAGTAACCCTTAAGGAATATTGGCCAATTATGCCTGCCCAAACATTAAGTTTGGTGTGTATTTCTTAAATCCAGTGAGGATTTTCTGTGGAGCCATTTCGGTAGTTCTGTTTCTTGACTTCAGCATTTAGAACAAAAGTACACTCATCTATAAAAAGATCCCACTCCAAATCAACTAAAAACATCATCACTTTACAAAGTGAAAGCGGCCGTCCAGATCATCTTTCAGGAACTCTTGTACCATTATCATTTTATAAGGATGCATTTGACATGATTTCTTAAACTTGAATGCAGATGTATGGCTTAGGTTATGTTCTCTTGCAAGTTATCGAACTTGAGTAATAGAATTTTCTTGAAGAGCAAGTAAAACGTTTAATTGCGTGTCTTCATCCATTACTCCAGGCTGTTTTATTCTTGGTATATCCTTGACGTGGTCCACTTTACGATAACGTCTTTCAATTTTGCTGATGATGCCTTGGAAATTGGTGGTATATCGGGGTGTATTTCATGAAATAAAGCTGCTACTTCTGCTTGAGTAAGCGATCTGTCGCCAAAGCCAACCATTTAAATTTCCGTTCTGTGTAATTCAGTTAATTAACCCATTTTAGTATACCCTACCAAAAAAGCCTCGTGAATCCTTATAAAAAAATATAAAATATTTATGATCTTTCATACGTTGATGATCACTTTATGAGTGCACCAGATTTATTCTATAAGATTTATTAAGTTTTTGAAAGTGCTATTAAGACAAATAGTTTTAGGTCAATAATATTTTATGATATTTTATAAATGACATAAATTATATGATTTTTGATAATATAAAAGTTTTAAAACTTTATAAGATTTTATTATACTTCACAATGCAAATATTTTTATAAGATTTTATACCATGGATACTTTTCCTGTTTATAATATTTTATGATTTTTCATGTTCCAGATAATTCAAGCTGTATTTCTATTAGCTTTTGTCCGACGCCGAATAAAGTATTTTTTTAAGGTTTTGCATGACTTTTATGAGGCTCGCTAATAGTATGGTTTTAATAAGATTTTATAATTCAACGTCAGCCACTTTTTTACAATGTTTTATGATATACATTTATTGCAAATTACTATTTTATTTTTATGAGTTTTTATCTGTCGCCCACAAAAGTACTTTTATAAGATTCTGTAAGACTTTATGATGGTCGCTAAATGTATGACTCTTATAAGATCCTATAATTTGGCGTCAGCCACTATTTTATGATATTCAATTATTACCGATTAAGTTTTTATTTATATAGGTTTTTATCAGCCACCCACCAAAAGTACTTTAATAAGGTTCTGCAAGACTTTATGTTGGTCGCTATAAGTATGATTTTTATAAGATCCTATAATTCGGCGTATGGCACTTTTTTATAATGTTTTATAATATTAATTCATTGCAATATATTGTTTTATTTTTATAAGTTTTTATCAGCCACTCACTAAAGTACTTTTATAAGATTCTGTAAAACTTTATGATGGCCGCTAAATGTGTGACTTTAATAAGATCCTATAATTTGGCGTCAGCCACTATTTCTATAATGATTTATGAGATTCAATTATTGCCATTTAAGTCTTTATTTATATAAGTTTTCAGCAGGCACTCACTAAAGTACTTTTATAAGATTCTGTAAAACTTTATGATGGTCGCTAAATGTATGACTTTTTATAAGATCCTATAATTTGGCGTTTGCCACTTTTTTATAATGTTTTATGGTATAGGTAGGTAATCATTTAATTTTATGTATATAGCATTTTATGAGCCACCGACTAACGTACTTATATATACCTAAGATTCTATAATGTTGCATCTGCTGCTTTTTATCCTAACCTGATGACCTCTGACTTTTTTTTTGACATCCGAGGAGAATCTGCATACAGATACCTATAGCTCCCGAGGGCTAGGTTATGTCGGGATGGAGGAGACTTTGAAGAAGTAACCCCCGACCGACTAAACTCCCCGCGTTCGAACGTTCATACGGTTTCCGTGCCTTTTCGGCATATAAACCTTATGACATCACTATTCGTATTTCTGCTCCACACGATAAGCGTGCTTCTTCGTACAACTTACCCGATGGTATAGGTTTATCTTAATTCTTAAATAATTTAAAGTAAGTAAAAGTCAATAATGCTTTATTATCAAAGAACAAACATTCTTATTGACAAAGCCATACATAAACGCTAAAATATAAAAGTGTTAAATTATATGTTAAAAAACAAAAATAAAGACACTACAACAAAACAATATACTTCCGACTGTGTAACTCCACTGAACGGCAGTTAGTAATTCTTAATTTAAAGTAAGATAAAAAAAAACACATCAACTTCCGCTCTTGAAAGAAGTATACCTGTAAACAATAGCAAGGAAGAGCTTCAGGAGAGGGCAAAAAAACAAGCGTACAGCATGCAATAACAATATATAAGATATCCCAATGTCTAGACTGTGAGCATAAAAAACATATAAATATAACAATAAAAGCATATCTGTGCCAACATTTGATACTTTGATTGTACGTACCCAAATCTATTTAAAGTTATCCTGAAAAAACTCTGATATGTCATAATAAGGTCTCACAATGTTAGTTATAGTTTTTTTTTTGTTGTCAGGGACAGAGGCGCCATCTGAAACCTGAAGTGTTAGACAGGGATGGGACGAGTGCACCCCTCTGAAACCTGAGAAGTCTAGTCCTGAAAGATAGCTAATAATATAAAAAAAAATTCGAATTTTTGAAAATATTTTAACAAAGGAGAATTGTTAAGATCCAATTGTTCATTTAACAAATAGTCAGAATTTTTAAGTTTGTTTATCTCAAGCGACTCAAGCAAATTTAGTTTATACCATTCTTTTCTAACTGTAAAATTTGTAAATTTTCAATAAATCGGTGATTGATTATGTAGGTACATTCTTATATGGCCGGTTCGCATAATTTAAATCGGTTTTTCCTTGATAAAGCTTGAATTATGTATCGGCCAAAAGTCAACCAATTAAATTAAAGTTTATATGATCTTAGTTGGGACAGACAAAAAAACTAAACTTTTTTTAAAATTTGCATCTCCTTCATGTAACATGGGCGGCGGTAGAAATTTAAAGATGTACTTTTATGTAACATGGGCGGCGGTAGAAATTTAAAAATGTAGTGTAGTACATTTCTAAATTTCTACCGCCGCCCATGTTACATGAAGGAGATGCAAATTTTAAAAAAAGTTTAGTTTTTTTGTCTGTCTCAACTATGATCGTATAAACTTTACAAAAATATTTTAATAAACAAATAATTTTTCCATTTACTGGACTTCAAATGTGTTGGGGATTTCAACAATGAATGAATCTTCTTGAGTTTTAACATATATACATTTACTAATAACATTATCAAGATTGATAAGTGTATCACTATTTGAAAAACTAGAAATCTTGAAACATTTTTCTGGGCACACATCCTCAACTTGAAAGGGTTGACAAACTATTATATTTACATTAAGATTAATTTGGTTATCGTCATAACAAATAATCTGAATAATTTGGGCATATGAATTATTTAATAATTTTATAAATGAATTATTTGTTTTAGTGTTACTGTTGTAAGACTTTGTGCAATATATAGATTTATTAATCAAAATTCTATTATAGAGTTTCACTGCCCTATTGTTTTGATGGGTTTCATAAAATGAGCCAAGTAATTTTATTTTATTATTAGTATTATCACCTGTAGTATCACCTTTAACTACATGTTTGGCAATTGAATTACAAAAAGTTTTACACAGATCTGAAAGGGGCACAGTTTCTAAAATATGCTGTAATTTTTTTAAATATAAAGATTTTGTAACTATCTGATGAATAACGCCAGTCGCCCCTGTAACACAACGTTTTATATTATAAATATTAGATTCAAAGCAAAATGATGAAGACGCCCATAATGGGCCGGAATTTTTAACAGAATCAATTAGGTGTGTTAAAAGATGAACATTAAAAGTCATAGCTCGTAACCCATAAAAGTTCTGAAAATCCACAATGAATTTATCCAAATAAATTTTACACCTGGTAAGATCATGATCAGTAATTGCTGTCTGGAGCAATATAAAAATACATTTTTGCAATAAAGCAAAATGTGCCAAGTATTTATTGGCCAAAATACCATGTAAACAGGGAATCCCAAAAAATAAAAGCCAAGACTTTTTTTCTGATGCTTTCCATTTTGCTCTATCCATGATTGAACGAGGACGCCGATGAATTTCTGATGGTGGAGTAATATTAGTAAGGCGTTCATTAATTAATTTTAGAGTACGAGGAGAACCAATATAAAATTCATTTTGTTCATTATAGTTATAGGTGGTCCAAATATCTAAAAGTTGCCTGACAGTACCAATTAAAACACTGTGCATATAATCAATGGGTGCACCCCAAACAATATCATGATCTGGAATTGTGATAATTGCTGATGGACCTTTAACACCTCGTATTCTGCGGCCAGACTTGAATGCTGCTTTCATGTCATTAATGACCTCATCGTGACACCGCAATGGATATATTTCATCAGAAATTGGAATTGGATACTTAACAACCCTTTCAACTGTCTGGCCAGGATGAGTACAATATGAGCACCCATAGAAACCATTATACTGTGTTGAATTAAGAATCATTGGCCGAGCCACAGAATCAACACAGCAACATAACATAGTAATTTTTGAATTAACAAGATTACCTTCAAATTTCCATGTTAAGCCATCAGTTGCCAATTTTTTTACATTTTTTGACAGTACACTTAAATACAAATTCATATTGGGCTCAACACAATCATACCAAACCCCTGCCAATATAACATTCCTGAATCTTTGAACTGGAGATAATTCATTTATTATAATTTGTATAGGCCACATAGAGTATTTTGACGAAGCAAAAATTGGGGCTCCATCAGTATTCCAATTGAGTGTCAGGTCATAGCCTTTATCTTTGGCTTTTTTATACAGAAATCCATCTGACACATCTTCTATTAAACATTTTTCATTAGTAGTATATTTGTTACTAAACAAATTTTTAACATCTTCTTTTTTTAACTGTTCCAGGAACATTTTTAATTGATATTCTAGATCAATGGTTACAAAGTAACTTCTTGATTGTAAACTAATATTATTTTCATTATTACAATCATCACAACAAACTTTTTGGTTTCGAATTAAAGATTTCATAATCGTTTCCTTTATGCAGTTTTTACACTTTGTACAATAAAATGTATATTGAACAACATCATCTGGAATAGAAAATTCTTGTTGGATAAAATACTGTCTTAGACGTAGTTTCTTCCCTGCCAAGGTCTCAATAAAATGAATGAAGTCCACTGTTGCTTCTTTTGTAATCGAATGGCGTAACACGAGGGACATTAACATAACTTTCAGATCCTGTAAAGTAATATTAGATGATAAAAAAACAATTTCATTTGTTTCAAAATCGTCACAGGTCACATTTTTGTTTGGGTAGCCAATATTGATGTTATCTGATGTGAGATCTTCCTGATTACTATCTACCTCACTGTCATTCTCGCTGCTATCCCAATAACTAAGAGGTTGGTCGGTTTCTAAATCTATATCATTTGTTAATGTAATGTCATCATTTAAGTCGTCCAAAGAAGTATCTGAATCTGAAGTACTATTAGTGTTAGTAAGTATACTACCTTTTATGCCAGTTTGCTTGTCCAAGTTAGCCTTCTGTATCTTCAAGCGCTGTTTCCATCTCCAAAGGGTACTTCTACTCGCCGCTTCTGGATAAAAATCAGGATTCATAACCTTTTTGTAAGATGAACCGTCACTCATATTTTAATTTTGATTTAGGATGAAGAGCAAAAAGACCTCTATGTTTTATTTGCCTTGTTTTTAAAAATTTAATACCCGTACGAATGCAACGAATACCTATATTATCTAAAATAAAATATTAATATTTTATTTTTATTTACAAAATAGTTAGGTTAAAAAGGTTGACGTTTGACTTTGCCTTGCCAAATTGTCAAAAGCGTGTTCGGAATTTATATTTTAAAATCACAACCAGGTGCGTTCGGTAGTTAAGACTTCAATTTAAAAATCGCAGAAAAATCAAACCTTTCTATCTTTGTAAAGTGTAGTGTCCTTTTTGTTTCTATTTTTTTTTTGTTTGCAATAATTAAATTCACAGACAAAGAAAAAAATCAGATGATCTATAATAATTATTTTATCTGTATGTGATATAAATTCAAATATAATGGCGGGGAAAGCTGACCAATAAGGTGCGTCTTCTGGGGACGCTGTTTTTAACCAATAAAAATTCCGAATTCACATGTTATAGTTCTAGAACAGTATATAGTTAAATTCACATAAAGTTTTAATGCCAAATGTCAAGACTTGTCATTGTCTAGTTACTTTAGATTGCACCAACTTACTAAATTTCTTATACAGCTGAGATTGTTCAGTGTTTTTTCTTTTTCTTTTCTGGAATTGTTCGGCCAACTCTTTTTATTTCTATCTCTTTTTAATCGTATGAATTAATACAAGATAGACATACTTTGTGTGCAGTACAATTATACTAATTAAATTTAGCCATTAGAAATTTATATTTTATGAGTTGCTGCAGTATTTGACAAGTATGACATAACTGAAATGTCACGGCATTAAAAGTTTATGTGAATTCAACTATAGAAGTTCTTTTTCTTTTCCTTCTGGAAATTTTCCTTACGGTTTGTTCACCGTTTCGTGTTTCGTACTTCCTTTTTGCAAATAATCTTATTAATAAATAATTATTATTCGTCACAGTACCACAGATTATTAACAGTAGGTACCTAGGTACATTCCTTACTTTATGAATAGTGAATACTGAATACTGAGAATACTCGTTTGTAATCTGAAATGTATGCCTTAATTAAATTTTCCGACGAGGAGAAGAGCAGAATTGTGTCTGTGGACGACATCAAACATTTTGATGTACTTAATGTTAATTATAAAAAGAAATACTTGGTAAAATGGGACAGTGACCACTATCCAGCCCAGATAATAATGATAAAAGGTAAGGGTAAATTTGCTCCAGTATCTATAGTATAATCTGATATAATATACTTGGTATACGCAGGTATGGGGCTGATCATTTCTTGAAATGTAATATATCTGCACCTATAATAGGTTGTTAGTGTGGTTACATTAGTTATAATAATATATAGGTATGTTTAGGTATAAAAGGTGAGATAATTATTGTCCGTGTTTAGGTATACCCGAGGGGTGTTTCACTGATCAAAATTTGTACACCTACTGCCAAATTAGTCATTGTCCTGCCTGTTCTGCCAGGCCTTTTTTTTTGGTCCTGCCAAGTCCTGCCTTAAGAATTTGTACACCTACTGCCATAGTGAAACACCCCTCGGGTATACCTATCTATACCTACCTATTTTCATGAGAAAAAGGTACGGATTATTGTAGTTCCGTATCTATACCTAAACCTACCTATAATAAATTAATCAAAGCTTATTTGGTAAGATACCAGTGAACTCACGATTCCTTAAGCGACTATGAATATTGGCCTCAAGAAAGGCCCTATTTAATTATACATATATTTCTCGAGATATTTTTATATACTTATATACAAATATCAAGGACATGAGACGCATGTTATGTTCTACACCCGAATAAATCAAATTAAATTATTATGCTTTAAATGAATAAGTAGAGCAGCATTTCTCAAAGTGGGCCACACGGATGCAGAAGGGCTCTGCATTTAGAATATAGAATTATCTAGAATATATTTAGGTAGATATACCTAATTAGAATATATTTAGAACAAAATATAAAAATAAAATGATGTGATCAAGTAAGTATCCCACCACCTTTCTTGCTAATACCTAGTTAAGTAGGTATAGGTAGGTACTTTTTTTCATAAAAGATTGGAAAATAAATATCTTTGACTTCCTACGATTTTAATATAAATAGTAATAAACTACTTTACTGTGAAGAGTGTGAAGGCTACAACAAAGGCCCTTAGTTATATCCTTTTAAATTTTTTGTAGAATCTATTGATGATCTTGAAACTTATCTGAAGAGCCACAGAACAAGGGCTATAAACAAAAACCTGCTTGAAAGTGCAAGTGATAGTGATGATGCAGCAGATCAAACAGTTACTAACCCCAAAAAGAAAATGGGATCGAAATTAGTGAGTAAAGTTATTTTATTTTAAGCATAAAATCATTGGGCTACTTAGGTCCAAGTTAAATTAATAAAATATTTTTAAAATACTGATGTGAAGCTAATTCTCTTTTTTAGATACATCAAACAAAGGGGTTTAAAAAAATGGAGAATGATATTCTGGAAGTATATGCTTCTGAAGCGCATCATTCCCAAATAAAGGAAGCTAGAAAGGAAGCTACTTTGTACCCTAAAAATACCCAAAAAGAAGTAGAAAAGGAGGGTATAAAAACCAATAGCTATGAGGAAGAAAAATTTAAGAATCTGAGAGTAGAAAATTTGAAAATGAAAACCGAAATATCCGACCTAAGGACTCAAAATAAGGAATTAAGCACCCTGAATATGGAATTACAGAGAACTGTAATTGGTAAGTCTTTGGGTTTTTTTTTTTGAAACACATGAAATATTAATAGGTATCAACTTGAGTAGTTTTGAAAAAGAATGATAAAAAATTTAGACTCAGTTTGAGCTGTTTGTATTTTTGCTAATATCCTTTTGTTTAGGTAGTGTGTAAATAGATAGATATTTATTCGTGCTATCAATTCATACAAATTTTACACATGTCAACTAAACTTTGCAACAAAACGTTGCAAATTAAACTAATCTTGTATCCCATAGGGCTTAAGTTGGTGTAGGCTTTTAGTATTTTATATTGTTATTGTATATGTTACTTAGTTGATAGTATATTGTTACCGAGATTGTTACAGGACTTACTATGCCCACCATGCATATTCATCTGATTCAAGTTCGCAGTAACTTAACTGGGTACCTACTTAATAAATAAATAAAAAGTTTAAATAACACAAAATAATATCTTGATCCCTCTGTTTTTGCAATTATTTTAGATCACTTTAAAACAGTCTCTCTATATCCAAAAGACAAGACCCCCAATGTTGGAGAAGTTGTTGGTGATACGGTATATTATCTTATTGACAGCTAAAGTTTATTTTTTTTGTATAGTACAATTTAATAGTAGTTTTTGTTTGTATGATGTGGCGTAATTTCAAGCGCGTATTGCTGAACTAAATTTAAATAGAAAACTTCATATAAACATGTGTTCTGGAGAGTCTGGTTTTCAAGATACAGGGTGTCAAAGTTTTTAAAAATTAATGTTTTTTATTAATATCTAAATGATCCTTTTACCGATTTTGTTGAAATCTGGCAGGGTTATTCATTGTAATAACACGCTAAGTTTTCACTGACTAAAAGATAATTATAAATTTCAGTGGCGTCTTGGGGGGCAGTCTCATGAATAATATTGATCAAAAAAAATGTACGCTACTGAGTTTTTTAACAAATTTTTTTTTTTTCAGATTGACCATCTACAAATACAACTTTTTTGTCTCTTAATATCTTTTTGTATATTACTTCCTTTTCGAGGAAAAAAATAAAAACGACTTGATTGCATGTCGAATAACGAGTCGAATAATTAGTAAAATAAAATCACGTTAGCTTTGATCGTTGCACAATATTTATTTCCAACATTTTTTGTGAATAGTTATTACTTTTGTTAGATTTAAAAAAAAATGGATTGGAAACAAATATTGTGCAACGATCAAAGTTAACTTCATTGTATTTTAACAATTTTTCGATATGTAATGAAGTCGTTTTTATTTTTTTCCTCGAAAATAAAGTAATATACGAAA
This sequence comes from Polydrusus pterygomalis, assembly GCA_963969555.1. Lineage (NCBI taxonomy): Eukaryota > Metazoa > Arthropoda > Insecta > Coleoptera > Curculionidae > Polydrusus > Polydrusus pterygomalis. Next base: position 23,692,802 of record OZ018375.1, read on the forward strand.
AGATATTAAGAAACCAAAAATTTGTATTTGTAGATGGTCAATTTGAAAAAAATTTAAATTTGTTAAAAAACTCGGTAGCGTCCATTTTTTTTTATCAATATTATTAGTGAGACTGCCCCCCCGAGACGCCACTGGAACTTATAATTATCTTTTAGTTAGTGCCTACTTATATAGCGTCTTCTTATTACAATGAATAACCCTGCCAGATTTCAACAAAATCGGTAAAAGGATCATTTAGACTTTATTAAAAAAAAACAATTTTTTTTAAAAACTTTGACACTATCTTGAAAACCAGATTCTTCAGGACACATGTTTATATGAAATTTTCTATTTGAATTTGGTTCAGGGGTACGCCCTTGAAATTACGCCACATCATTAAATAACACCCTGTAGGTACAGTGCGGTCGTATATAGCCCCCCCCTCCTAACTTTTCAATAAAGTGTGATATCGACGTCGGGTAAAATGTTTTCCCTCTACTTCCTGACAATAAGACAGTCTGTTTTGAAACTCATTTCTTTCAGTTTAAAATATTTCTTGGGTAATGTTGGAACAAACCTGCCTTAATTCTAAAAAAAAAAACAGAATGAAAACGGCGTTAAATTTCCATTTAAAAATTTCGTGTTGACAACGCCCTCTGTTGGAGTGAGCTGAGTAGTACATGTCATTGTTATGCCAAAAAATAGTTAAAGTAACGTAATTTTATTTAGATTTTACCCGTCGAAATTACACCTAATTCGTTCAAAAGTTATAAGGGGGTGGGACTATTTACGTCCGCACTGTATGTAATGCATGTTAATTATTAACCATAGTAGTAAAAATGGGTAACACTTTTGTTTATTAATTTTATTATATAATGATGGGCAGAACTTACACAGCATAGCTATTTGAACATTTTTTATTGTTTCAACAAATCCCGATGTTAGCAATCGTTTCTGCATAATGGGATATACCAAAAGCAATTCAGTTTATTGTTATTGTTACACCAAACATCAGACATACATTACACATAAGTCAAATATTCAAATTATTTATTGCTGGTGTCAGATACATCAAGTATATCCCAAGTACATCAGTACTCACAAGATTCATGAAATACCAAAATAATCATCAATTGAATAAAGCAGTTGCTTGTGAGGTAGGATCTAATTTCACATTTGAATCTGCTCCCGCAACCCGCATACTGTAGGAGTGAAATCTGTTAACCGCACTAAACCTGATATTATATATTTAACGAACGTTAGTGCTTCAAGTAAAAGAATACAGGGGGAGGTTTAAAATTTTATGAGCCCTAAAAAGTAGTTTTTACTAGGAATCTAAAGGGTTACTGTAAAATAAAACAGACATTCATTTTTTGGGGTTTGTCATTTGTCAATATGAGGATTTGTTGAAATCTAATAATACAAATTTTTCCAATATGCTGCCGCCCCTAACTGCATGTTTATTTTCTAAAAATTTTACATTTTTGCTAAGATGAAGTACATAACATTTTTTTTACACCCAACACCTTGTATATTAGAAACAGCTGTTTAGAACTTGCATTTATCGATATACAACCTTTTTGTTTTAGAGCTAGATAGAAGGGAACCGCTTATTAAAGTGTAGCTACTTCCTTAACTCCCAGTACATTTTAACTTCCTTCTATAGGTTCATTTAGGCAGAGGAGTGTTTCTACAAAAAACAATATTTTTCGATCATTGGTCCAGAGCCACCTCTGGGCCACAGTTTGTTAAGAATGTGGCCATGTCCGTATTTGGCATCGATTGCCTGTTGAAATCGTCAGTCACTGGCAAACAGTGCAACAGATTAAAAGGGGAAAAAAAGCCCCCACTTGATGGCACAAAATTAGCTGCAATTGAAGGTATATACATAATATAGACTACATACTTAAAAAGTTTTGATTAAGTAATGAAATTTGAAATAATATGAGTACCTAATATTTCCATTGATTTATTGCATTACATATTTGGGGCAGAATATTAAAAGTCATTATTTTTATTTTAGATATATACAAAAACTTTATTGAAAAGAAAAACATCAATGTCGACGTTACTAAGGAAGTTAAGTCCATAAGAACTTATATAGCTAATAAAATTAGCGATCTATTAAGGACTCAAACGAGAAGAAAGCCTAATCAAATAATAGGTAAGCAATAATAGTAAAAAACCTGCACAAATATGTATGTGTATAATAATAATAATAATAATAATAAAAAGTTTATTCAACATTTTTATGTTTAGGCAGTCAGGTTAAAGGTGTTAAATTCTAGCAATAAAATAAATTATAACACTGGTTATGGTAGTAACTCTAAATATTTTTATTTTTAAAACGAACATTGGTTGGTTGAGGTTTAGTTAAAGATTTCAATTTAACAAAAAAAGTTCAATCCCTACTTTTAATAATAAGAGCACAAAATGTTAAATAGATTTAATAGAAAAATGGAATGTATATATGCAAAGAAATTCATTTATTGTAGATGTTTATTATAATATTGCATTTCTGACATATTATATGTATACTTAATACTTTTTAGATCCTCTTATTGATAATGATGCATCTGGTCCTGATGCAGTCATAGAAAACTTACCATCAGAAGATAATGAACAAGAGGAAGAAGAAGAAACAAACAAGGTAAATATAATTATTTAACCATTTATCTGTAATAATTAATAGTATGTGTAAGAATTCACTCTTGTATGCATCTATAGTATTTTCCCTTATAAAGGTGCTGATAGACTGGCGATAACACTCGCGGAAGTTGCAGTGTGTCACGAGTCTAAACTAGTCGAAAAATCTCCCGCAACGTTCATTTAGTCGACTGACTGCGCCGGTTAGACTCGTGACACACTCCGCGAGTTTTCTTGCCAGTCTATCAGCACCTTTATATTCCTTAAAATAAATGTTGAAAATTTATCAGGGGATGATTACTTAAAAATAATTGCTGTTTTTTTTTTAGGATGCTTCGTAACTCCGTTTATATATAATTATATAAGGTTTTTATAAAAAATAAACCAATTAAGATATTATGTAGCATTTTTTCTTAATTATGGTAGGTATGTATTTGAATGAAAGAAAATTATTTGGAAAATAGCGAATAAATGGTTATGATCAGATATGTTTTGTTCATAATAACAACCAGAGTTGTTAATCTTCCAAAAATAGGTCAGTATTTAGGCAGGCATGGGTGCTCTTACCTTTCTATAGAAACAAAGTTCTATACTAGTATTAGTAATAGGGCATTTCCAACATGGTTATTGTCTTACCCGTATCCTCTACGCACCCACTTGTTGAAATAAAATCATTAATATTTAGATATGGTTAAAACTCATAAATTACTATAAGTGAACAACTGCTACAAAATCCTAGATTTTACACAAATTGTAATAATTATAAAATATAATAAAATCAATTCATATTTATTCTTTGAAATTCTTATAAAATGGTTTATACAACAAACAAAATCGTAGATTTTACAAAAATTTTAAATATAAAATCTCATAAAATCAATTTATATTTTTGACTGATTAATACTTTTAAAACCTTATAGAATGGTTTTATACAACTGATACAAAATCATAGATTTTACAAAAATTCTAATTATAAAATATCATAACTTCTCATAAAATCAATTCATATTTGTCTGATTAATACTTTTAAAATCTTATAGAATTGTTTACACAACAACTGATACAAAATCATAGATTTTACAAAAATTTTGATTATAAAATCTCATAAAATCCATTCATATTTGACTGATTAATACTTTTAAAATATTATAAAATGGTTTATAAGATCTTATATGGATTTGTCTTTTCACTTTCCTATATTCAATATCATAAAATCTCATACTTTTCAAATCCCATAAACAATTTATGAGATTCTATAAAGAATTGCCTTTTTACTACTGAATATTATAGAATCTTATACTTTTAAAATCTTATAAAAAGGTAATAATATTTTATACGGTACTGTCTTTTCACTTTCCTATATTCAAAATCATAAAACATCATAGATTTTTTTTTATTAGATTTTATGAGGCTTTTTTGGTAGGGTAGGAAAAATACTTCTTACTATAAAGTAAAGGTTTAAACAGCACAAAATACTACAACAGATAAGTATTCACTTCTACTAACTGATTCGCGGATATCAATCCTTTAAATTCAAAGCCACTAGTGGTGCTCCTCAGGGTAGCAATCTAGCCCCATTAATATATTTAATCTTTATCAATGACATAAATAATAATATTTCCAGCAATGTACTGCTTTTTGCAGACGACCTAAAACTATTCAGAGTAATAAGTAATTTATTTGACTGTCTCTAATTGCAGATGGATCTAAGCACTCTGGAAACGTGGTGCAAAATTAACAACTTGCCCCTGAACGTAAGCAAATGCTTCGCCAGGACATTTATAAATAAGGTAGACTTTATTCGCTTCAACTATAACATTGATAAAACAGTCATTAAGCAGTGTAACACCTTGGTGTGGTTTTCTACCCAAAGCTGTCCTTTACTTTGCACATCAGTAATACCTAGAGCAGTGTAATGAAGATGCTTGGATACATTATAAGGAATTCGGCTGATTTTACAAATACTCCAACATTGAAAACCCCTTATTATAGTTTCGTGCGATCAAAACTAGAATATGGTGCTATTCACCCCATTTTCCACAAATACATTAATCTTCTAGAAAACGTCCAAAGAAAGTTTGTCAAATACCTTTCCTTTAAGGAAGATGGCACATATCCCCCTAGAGGCACTGCTCAAAATGCCCTTTTAATAAGATCTTAGATACCATCGCTTCTCAATCGCAGATATTACTTGTTTATTCAGTTCTTGTTCAAAGTGTGCAGGTCACTCATCGATTGCTCTATGCTACTATCCTGTATGAACTTCTATGTCCCTTACGCACTGTCAGATCCTCTCCCGTGTTTCATCTGCCTACTCCCTCAACAAACTTTTTAATTAAAACAGCAATTTATTAATCAATGTTTATTTTCAATAATACTTGCAATGACATTGATGTATTCGGCCTGTCCTCCACCAGTTACGCAACTAAACTGAAACTATTACAACGTTAACTTACTGAATTTCATTATTTTCTATTTTGGAATGATTTATTATTTTTTAACCTATTATTTTTTTTTTCTATGTCACATTGTTTTGTAATTAAAACCTGTTCTGTTAGACAATAAAGATTATTATTCTTATTATTATTATTATTAAAGCAAAAATTAGGTGACCGTTGGAATGTGGCATCATGCAAGTAAACAGACAACCTTATCAATAATATGTTTTCTTTTTTTAACAGTTGGGGGCGGTTTGTAACCCCATAAGAGGGATAAAATTCATAAAGTTAAGAAAACAGTGTACCAAACTAAAAATAAACGCAGCCATAGCTAGTTAGCCGGTATTTTTTTAGAAAATAAAGTGGCTTCCTAAAACTAAATTTATTCCAGTTACAAATTCCAATAGGATCGTTTTTACCGACGCTACTCCGATGCGTCATCATTTGAGTATTTTCTAACAAATAAACATCCTCTGCATCCATTTTAAGCTAGCTACTCAACATCTATTACATATTCACGTCATGGCATTTATGCTAATAGTTGTAACATTGTCATACTATTCAATATTCGTTATCATATTTAAGTTATCTCCTTCCCTTCCTGTATTACATGTTGAAAAAATAAGTGGTTAGTTCTGACAAAAAAATGTTTGCTAGGTGAGATTCGGTCCATTTAATGGGAGATGCAAGAAGAAGGAGGAAACTATTAATCATTCATTCATTTGCTGACAGCAGAGCAGAGCTATGTAACATTATTAATTAGAGCAGTTATTTACTTACTATTCATTACGATAGCTATCTGAGCGACAACATACAGCATAAAGTGTTTATTATTTAATAATATATTAAACAATAAAAAATAAAATTCTAGGTTATTGGATTGTAGTATTATATCTACCAAACCTTAATTGAGCTCTGTAACATTATTAATTAGAGCAGTTATTTACTTACTATTCATTACGATAGCTATCTGAGCGACAACATACAGCATAAAGTGTTTATTATTTAATAATATATTAAACAATAAAAAATAAAATTCTAGGTTATTGGATTGTAGTATTATATCTACCAAACCTTAATTGAGCTTTTCCTCTCTAAAAAATTTAAATTTACTTAATTTAAATTTACCGCCATACTATCTGTCTTTAAAGCTGTCTATCAATTCATCTCTAATTCACTTTTGTCTCAACACGTAGACGTGAACAACAATTTGATCTTGATTTTTTAATTGGTGATTTTATACTTTATTTCATTGTATTTAAATTAACCGATTGCGGGCTAACTGTGCTTTAACTCTCAGTACCCCATAAACCATTTTTTAACAATATTTTCGTAAGTACTTACTTTATATCAAAAAAAAAGTTAAAACATTTTTTTTACTTCTTGATTTAAATTTCAGTTTTTATTCTTACAGATTATGATATCTTTGCAAAACCTTACTTCCACAAAAAATAACAAATTTTATCTTTATTTTGTCTTACAGACTAAAAAAAAAATGTACAAAATTTTTTTTTAAAAAACCCTCCACACCTTGTTTTTAGAAGGTCTTTTTTCTTCTTCCTCAGTTTATTTGGTTGGGTTAGACCTCCTTTACTGACTTTTTCACATACTCTGTATGTTTTAACTTTTCTCAATTTTCTTCATATTATGTCACTTCTACACAAATTTTTAATTCCATAAAAGCTCCATTATGGTTTTATACCCTTTTTTCTTCTGCTAAAACCATCAGCATTAAAACGTTAAATTTTCTGTCTCCTGATGATGAACGTTTTTAACTTCGAAACATGCAAAGACTCCTAAAGAATTTTTATTCTATTAAATTTTGTGGAGAAAGACTTTTAGTTTTTTCTTTCTTTTCCAAAAAAATATAGTTTGTAAATGGCACAATATTCTGACGGTTGCAGCAAAATTTATTTTTACTGCACTATTTTTAGTTTCTAATTTATTTACTAATATATAATGTTTACAAAATTTGTAGGTAAGAAATTAAACGTCTACACTGAGAAAAAAGGTTTCTATTCCTTATAAGAATTCACATATTCTTTATACAACTGTTAAATACTATGTGACAGGAACGCGATTTCCTACTGTAAGACAACGAAAATTGCTAGACCGCTGTGTAGTGATAATATCACGGTAATTTAACCAATAGAAAATAGAAGTTAATGCTACCATAGAATGATTTATAGCCATTATTGCTCTGAATACTCACAGTAATTATCAAGTTCTATTGGGGGAGTAACCTGGTTTTATATACTGTATTTGTTCCGACTGGCAGTTGTTATAAAACTTGACATTAATTATAATAATATTTGCTTGCAGCGGTTAATAAAGCCTATACTTTACATCTAAAAATCAGTACTGTAGTTCTCAAGAATTTAAATAGCTTCTAGTGTTATATTGTTCTTGTCGTTTAATGTTAATTGCATTTCATAATTGTTTATTTATTATGCAACATGGTATACTGAGATGGAAAAATTGGTCCATAGATTATAGAGTACAATACTAATGATGGGTTGTGCGAAATAAAAATCTTCTATTGCTTTATCTGACATGCAAAGTTAAAAAAAAAACTTAAATAAAATATAATTTTTATTTTGTAATTATAATTTTTTAATAATTATAGAGAAAGCGCTTTACTCGGAACAAAATGCATTGCATCGAGAAGATACAATTTATTTCTTAACAGAATTGATGTATTAAAAGTGGTTTATTATTCAACAAGGCTGTGCTGCTGATGGAACTGATTACTACCAATAAAGACACTGTTCTAGCAAATCTGGAATTGATATAACACTAAAGCGGGTTTGATACACAAGCAATTTATTTAATATGGGTTAATAAAAAATAAGCTATCAATACAAACTATGTCTTAGCAAACCGGTTGTATTGGATACTTTTTCTCAGTGTAATAGAAGAGCCCACATTTACAGGGTGTCCGGTAACTTATGGGCCATAGAGCAACTGGAGATAGTAGATATAAAAATATGTCTTTTGAGCCAAATTTGCCCAAGTAAAATATTAGAGGTTAAAGAGATACAGGGTGTTGAAAGTGAAAATTAATTTTCGAAAAATGATGATAATTTTGAAACGGTTTAAAATATCGAATTCAAAATCGGAATAACTAGGTTTTCGAGAGTGACAAATTCGAATTTGGTGTTAATTTCAAGATACTCCCTAGAGGGCGCTTGCTACGTGCTTCATGTTGAACTAATTCATCCATATTTTTTTTAACCGTGCAGTTACTAGTATTTATACTTTAAACTATAAAAGAACCTACCTTTTTTCGTAAAAAAGGTACTCTTGGTCGATCTCGATATCTCAAGCCGTTACCCAGATTTTAGCGTCTGAATATTCCATTGCACATTCTGTTGATTGCTGAGAAATATTTAATTCCCAAAGTGTGCCTTGCATTTTGACAAAATTTGTTGCGGTGAAAACTGTCATTATTTTCTACTTTTTCCCGTCAAAGGTAGGTACGTAAATAAAAAGTTTTTGCAATATCCAAGTAGGTACTGTAATCTTTTCAAATAAAAATGCCCAGGCTTAATAAGTTTTCTAACCGTGATTTACGTGATATGGTCTGCGTTTATGCACAAGAGAATTATAATAGTCGTGCTGCACTTAGAAGGTATGTAGAACTCTACCCAACCAGAATCATTCCAGACCGAAAAATATTTCAAAGAATATTCAATCAGTTAGGTGAAAGAGGTTCGTTTTATGTCAAAAATCCTGGTGGACGACCGAAAACTATAACGGTCGAACAAGAAGAAGAGATCTTGGTTCGTATCGCGGAAAATCCTGAATTAAGCACTAGGCGTTTGGAAGCTTCTACAGAAATAGGTAAATCGACCGTCTCAGAAGTCATCAATGCAGAAAATTTATTTCCTTACCATTTCACGCCCGTTCAAAATTTACTGCCAGAAGATTTGCCAGTCAGATCAGAATTCTGTCAAAATCTACTAAATAAGAATAACGAAGATCCCATGTTCCTGAGAAAAATATTATTTACTGACGAGGCAACTTTTACAAGACGCGGAATTTTTAACTGGAAAAATTATCATTACTATGTTTTGAAAAATCCACGACTACCCAAAGAAAGACATTTTCAGCATAAGTTTTCGATAAATATTTGGTGCTGCATTATCGACAATTTCTTGATCGGCCCATATCAGCTTCCGCAGAGACTTAATGGAGAACAATATTTGCAGTTTTTAGAAAACGATTTACTTTACCTTCTAGATGATATACCTCTGAACATAAGACACAATATGTGGTACATGCAAGATGGTGCCCCAGCACACTTTGCAGTTCCTGTTCGAAATCATTTAAATCAGCGTTTCCACATAGGTGGATTGGTCGCGAAAGCGAATTTCCTTGGCCACCGCGTAGACCAGATATTAACCCGTTAGATTTTTATCTGTGGGGTCACATGAAGGATTTGGTATATGGTGATGAATCCAATACACGGGAAGAAATTGAACAAAAAATTCAAGAAGCCGCCATTGTTATAGGAGATAATCAAAATATCTTCCTGAGTGTGAGACGTCATTTGTTAAAAAGCTTAAGAAAATGTATTGAAGTAAACGGTGGACACTTTCAACATTTACTAAAGTGAATTAAAACAAATTTTTAATAGTTTCCAATATTTTCATTTTGTTTTTTTTTCTGCCTTTTTATCATCAAGTCCTAGAATCTGGATAACGGCTTAAGATATCAAGATCGACCAAGAGTATCTTTTTTACGTAAAAAGGTAGGTTCTTTTATAGTTTAAAGTATAAATACTAGTAACTGCACGGTTAAAAAAAATATGGATGAATTAGTTCAACATGAAGCACGTAGCAAGCGCCCTTTAGGGAGTATCTTGAAACTAACATCAAATTCGAATTTCTCACTCTCGAAAACCTAGTTATACCGATTTTGAATTCGATATCTTAAACCGTTTCAAAATTATCATCATTTTTCAAAAATTAATTTTCACTTTCAACACCCTGTATCTCTTTAACCTCTAATATTTTACTTGGGCAAATTTGGCTTAAAAGACGTATTTTTATATCTACTATCTCCAGTTGCTCTATGACCCATAAGTTACCGGACACCCTGTATATGGCATTTCACGTGGCCAGTCTGGCGGTGCACCTACATTTCTATTGTTTCTTTACCTGTTTAAAAATGGGAACACATTTCAAACTAAAACTCCCGTTTGTGAAATATTTGAAAAATTGTTTTCCTGTATATTTTCGCCGTGAAAATTTGTTAGGAATGTAGGACGAACAGTAATTGCTTGCCCGCAAAACGTTGCCGGGCTTTTAGTGACTAAGCGATGAAATAATTGTAAACGCCGGAACGCTTTTTTCGACAAACAGCTTTTAAAACTCTTTTAGTAATTTGTACGGAAAGGCTCAACGGTGCCGCTGTGAAAAACGCTTCTTTTTATTTTTTTGTTAATTTAATACAGTTTTTAGTAAAACACGATTGTCGAATGTACGCTGTCATATTCCGAAAATGTTTTTAATTATTCCTGTTATTAAAGCTTTCTGTGCTTGATGTTTCAATGCATCTATGGTCTCTAACAGATAATATGTGTGGGATTTTTAAACCATATATTACAAATACTGAAGAGGCTAGTGGCTCTATTTCGTGTTCAATTTATATTTATTTATTTATTTATTCATTTAGTCATTTATTCATTCATTCATTCATTCATTCATTCATTCATTCATTCATTCATTCATTCATTCATTCATTCATTCATTCATTCATTCATTCATTCATTCATTCATTCATTCATTTATTTATTCATTCATTTATTCATTCATTTATTCATTCATTCATTCATTCATTCATTCATTTATTCATTCATTCATTTATTCATTCATTCATTCAGTCATTTATTCATTCATGCATTCATTCATTCATTCATTCATTCATTCATTCATTCATTCATTCATTCATTCATTCATTCATTCATTCATTCATTCATTCATTCATTCATTCATTCATTCATTCATTCATTCATTCATTCATTCATTCATTTATTCATTCATTCATTCATTCTTTCATTCTTTCATTCCTTCATTCCTTCATTCATTCATACGTTCATTCAAGTTCCAATATTTTCTGTTTAAACTGTTTATAGGTCAGAAAAAATATATCACACTCACTTGGAAACTTAGTATACAAATTACACTTTGCAATAATGGGAGAATTATAGTAATAATTCGTTCGGGCATTGTTTACATAAAATGTTAATGTATTTCTTGTTGGATAAGCCAGAACATTTATATCTTAATTGACCAGTGTGTTTGGATCATTAATATTATTTTGTAAGAGTCTGTGTAAATAAGGCAACATAAGACCCCTTTTCTTTTCTAAACCTAAAATATTATATCTAACAGAAAGATGCAGTGGTAAAAAATATCTTTTATTTATAAGTAAATATGATTTTGTGATTGAGGTCATGTAGTTAAAAAAAGTATTGCTTTTATCCTTAAAATTGTGTGCCAACTATAAAAGTTATTTTTATCATTGGTAGTCCTAGCCTAGCTACTAATTAATTACCTACCTTTTTCTGACCTTCTTTTTTTTAGGATTGGTTCTTAGTAACGTATTCGCCATTTTATTTAATTTTTTATTAGAGCTTTTTACTTTTCTGTAGCCAAATTAAATCTCTGTAGTGACAGTGATCCGACTGCGTTCAGAAACGGCTTAAGCCAAACCAAAACCAACTTTACCCCTACCCCACCGAAAAGCCAAATTTAGTAGAAGTTGTTGTGGACGACAAAAGCCAGTTGTCAAAAATAAGAAGTGTCAACGAACAACCTAAAAATCTATTTAAAAAAAAATTTTTAATTAATACAGATTTATGTCGCTGTCGACGTGACAGATTTTAAAATTTAAACCTTTAAAAATTTCCAACCAATCATAATTCGTATAGCCACTTTCGGACGCTCTCCGAGGTGGAGTGCGTTCATAAACGGCTTAAGCCAAGCTAGACATTACTTTACGCGTTCTAAATAAACCGCAGCTTGTCACAAATGATCAGCGTTTAGCGTTCACGAATCGCCGGAGTAGTGTAAGATTTGGAGGCACCCCGGAGAGCGTCCGAAAGTGGCTATACGAGTTATGATTGGTTGGAAATTTTTTAAGGTTTAAATTTTAAAATCTGTCACGTCGACAGTTGCAAAATATTTTGGAAAAAATGGCAGTTATTGATGTGCATTTATCAATAGTCGATACAGTAAGATGAAAAGACGGAAATTTTCTTTGAATTCAACATCATTGTATTTTGAAGCTTCCTGTTCCACATAATTTTGGATTCTTGGTGGTATGCTTTTCTTTACTACCACTGCAGCTCCTAAATACAAATTTTCTATTTCCTTATCATCATCATCTGATTTAGTACTATCGGTATCATTAAAAAAATTCTGTAACCACACTATAACATCATAACGCTAATCAACCAAAAACTTAATTACAATCGTAGATAATTACATTTGTGATTACAATTATCAAACCAACAACAGATATTTATATTGTCACGAAGTTTCTCTTCGTAGAGGTCGTAGCGGTAGAGAAAGGAAAGTCTGGCATTACAAAAACGGCGTCTATTGAAATCTTCTTGATTATCACCCTATAAGGCAAACCAGCATGTCTGACGTGTTTCGGCGTAGGCTCGTTATCGAACCGACAGGTGCGTCACTTGATCTGGACCAAGGCTTGTCACCTATTGATAACTGGGTGTGCAGGTGCGTCACTTGGCAATGGCCAAGGCTAGTCACCTGGTTGTAGATTGATCGGGCTGAGCTTATCGATGCCTGCTGCTTAAACTGGGCCAGTTTATATAGCCGAATAAGTGCTGCGATTGCAACGCACTTGACCCTGACTGGCGTACAGTGGGTTGCAATCTCAACACCGCACAGTGGTCGAGTATTCAAAATATACCGGACCACTGTGAGTTTTAGTTGACATGCCCCCCCTCTGAAAAGCATTGGACCCCAATGCTTAGATATGCTAGTTTCCCTTTTGTCTACAATATAACTTTATATTTATAATAATATTTATCTTAATTATATTCAATAATGTTTAATTATATTTCCCTTGAATATTAGCTGCTTGGCTGTTGATTGGAGTCCGGACCTGTTCACACACGTGGTACCCTTTTGCTTTTCTGTTGGGATGTGGAATATCCATTTGTCTCCTAGTTGGGCTGACTCTTTCGGTTATTCTATTTTGCTTCTTGTAGATCCTTTCAGTGACGGACAGGTGATGATGGGGAGGGTACAGCACCTTGTAAGACGACATTTTCCGGGTCTGCTGAGGGTAAGTTTCGTGTTTTTGTATGATGATTTTTGTCCATCACTATAATATTTGTGGAAATTCATGTTCGAGGTGTACACACTTCGTGCGGGTCCTGATACGTGGCCCCTTGCGTGTGCAAGGTGGATTCAGGTACGGTCGGGACTACGTCGCCAAAGCTTATATCCAAGATGTAAGCATCAGTATATTATCCTGATTCCTGATACGTGGCCCCTTGCGTGTGCAAGGTGGGTTCAGGTACGGTCGGGACTACGTCGCCAAAGCTTATATCCAAGATGTAAGCATCAGTATATTATTCTAACTAAGACAGCTGGGTCCTTTAATATCTAAATAACCATCTCTGTATCCAACATCACCAGTTAAATTCTTCTCTTTTATCAATAAATCTGTATATGTTTTTCTACTACTGACTTTATTTTAACCGGGCCAGGCCAGGTATTTATACATGACGTATGCGGAAGGGTTTATGATTTAGTGGTATAGGCCCCTCGTAGGCGCGTGTAGGTAGCGGTTTTCATGATGCTATTTCTGCATGTTAGCTGCGTACCCCTTAGCTGACTAGGAGGAGTATCCTGGACCAGAGATGATGGTGGTGTATAATCATAAGAAAGTAATAAAAACAAAAGGTTATTTTGTGATGTCTTCCAGGCTCTCGTCTCCCTCTTCTAGGTCCCTTGGATTGTTTATTTGCTTCCAGGCTGTCCAAGGATCGTAGTAGGGAAGTATCCTACTTACATGAACAATATCTGTCTTTCCTTTTCCTTTTTTAATGCTATAGTTTACTTCTCCTAGTCTTTCTATTATCGTGTATGGATCAAACCATTTTAGCAGTAGCTTTTTACTTCTTCCTACTTTCCTTATTGGAGTAAATATTTTCACTTTATCCCCTGGTTTAAAGTTAAGTTCTCTGTGTTTGGCGTCGAAGAATATTTTGTCTTTTTCTTGACGCTTAGATATGTTTTCTACTGCGATTGCTCTCATCAGTAGTGCTTTTTGCCGTATTTCTTCTGCATCTGTTTGGCATTCTATTTCTCTAAGCATTGCCTCGGATGGAAATGTTGGTTCCCTAGCGAATGTGAGCATAAAAGGACTGTAGTTGGTTGTATCTTGTACTGCCGTATTATATGCAAAAGTTATAATTGGCAGATAGCCGCACCAGTCCGTTTGTTGGGTGTTACAGTACATAGCGAGCATGTCGGCGATTGTTTTATTCAGTCTTTCTGTCAGCCCGTTGCATGCAGGGTGGTATGCTGTCGTGAACTGGCTTCTGGTGCCCATTGTGGTCGTGATTTCTTGTACTAGGTCGAATTGAAATGTTTTTCCTCTGTCGCTGAGTAGCGTTCTAGGCATACCATGAATAAGACAGATTTTTTCTACTATAAATTTTGCTACGGGTCCAGCTTTTCCGTTTGGGAGTGCAGCAGTTATGGCGTATCGTGATGCGTAGTCGGTAGCTACCACGATCATTGTTTTTCCCTTGTTGCTACGTCTGAATGGTCCTAATAAGTCTATCCCCACTTTGTCCATAATTAGTCCCACATTGATTGGTTGCAAAAATCCTGGTGTTTTTAGGAAAGGTTGACCCTTTCTTGCCTGGCAGTCTGGACAACCCTGAATGTACCTCCTTATGTCTTTCAGCATGTTTGGCCAGTAGTACCGTGTCTTTATCTTATTTATGGTTTTTGCTACCCCTAGATGTCCACTTGTAGGCGCTGCGTGTAATTCCCAAAGGATTTCTTCCACCATGTTGTCAGGAATTACTGGTACGTTTGATAAGCCTATTGTTGTATTCAATGATTTGTATAATGTGTCGTTGATTAATCTGAAGCTTTTAGCTCTATGTTGCTCTCCTATGGATGCGTCTGTATTGGTTAGATCTCTTAACATATTTATGAGTTTGACTAAATTTTCGTCTTCCATTTGTCGTTCCTTCAGCTGGTCTCCTAGTACTGCAAATTTTGGGATATCGTCCAGTTCCGTCATGCTTTGTGTTTCGGCTGGTAGTACTGGGTTGCGCGACATGCAGTCCGTATCCTTGTGGGAAACACCTTTTTTATATTCCACCGAATAGTCAAATTCGGAAAGTTTTAGCGCCCATCTTGCCAATCTTCTATTGTGTTCCTTAATTGTGTCCATCCAGCAGAGCGCGTGGTGGTCGGTTACGATTCTTACGGATCGTCCGTAAACCAGGTGCCGTAAATATCCTAAGGCCCATACTACTGCTAGTAGTTCAAGTTCGCTAATGGAATAATTTTTTTCTGCTTTCGACAAACTTCGGCTTATATATGCTACTGGGTGTGGGACTCCGGTGGCGTCTTCTTGTAGCAGGATCCCGCCGATACCATCTAAGCTGGCGTCTGAATGGAGGGTGCAATCTTTGGCGGGGTTGTAGTGTTGTAATGTAGGCGTAGTTGTTAGTTTGGTTTTTAATTCGTTGAATGCTTCTTCCTCTTTCTGTTTCCACTTGAATGCCCCTTTCTTCGCAACTTCGTGAAGTGGTTACGCTATGCGAAAGAAATTTTGTATAAATCTTCTATAGAAGTTTGCCAAGCCTAAAAAACTTTGGAGGTCCTTGATTTTCTTTGGAGTGGAAAAAATTTTTACACACTCTATTTTTTCTTCGTCGGGGTTGATGCCATCTTTGTTTACTTTGAAGCCTAGTATTATATAGTCGACAAAAAATGTTGTGGTGCCATCTTTCTTTTTTACCAGTACTACAGGAGATCCATAAGGAGAATGGCACGGCCGTATTACGTTATGCTGTAGCATTTCTTGAATTTGTTCGTTTATAATTTATCTTTCTTTTTGGGACACCCTGTATGGTCTGCTTTTGATGGATTAGGGTTCTCCAATTCTATTTTATGCTCGGTTAGGGATGTTCTTCCAATGTATTTAGGATGTTTTGCAAAGACGTCCTTGTATGCTTCGAGAAGTTGTTCTAGTTTGTGTTTTGTATATTAATTAAAAACCGCAGATAAATCGTGATCTTGTAGGGTTACTCTTTTTTCATCGGCTATTTTTTCTTCTTCTCTGCCAATTGTCAAGAAACAGCTGGCTGAAGTTTTTTCTTGTACCATGTATATAAGATGTCCTAAGGCCATGTATTTACGTATTGGTCTTGCTTTTTCCATTTTTGATTTCAGCGCTATGCACCATTGGTTGTTTTGATAAAATAGGTTTGACGTAGGGGTCCATCCGTTTTTGATGAAAAGAGGTGTGTTTAGTTGAAATAAGTATGGTTGTTCTTCTGGTAAGTCCGGCATTTTGAGTTTTATAATTGATTATTCGTTAAGATTCACGTCTTCTTCTGCTGTAGCTTTAAGTCTTGGCTGGTCCGTATCTGTTTCAATATTAAATATTGTCTTGGAGAAGTCGTCTATTGATCGTTGTGGTTGGATTTCTTCTTCGTAGATGGAAATGTCTATAGTGGTATTTTTGAAAATGTATGTGATTATACGATTAATTAGATTTCGGTCCATTCGGAATGCTTTGGCTGGGAAGCACAGATGTTTTTCTCCTCTTTGTGTTGCTTTGCTTTTGGTGTTCCATATACATTAAAAAAACTCGGCGTAGCTTTGTCTGTGGTATGCCTTGCGTCGTGTCGTTATGTAGTATGCGTTTCTTTGGGTTTCTTGTATGATTGATACTTGGCCCCTTGTCGGACGTAGTATCCCATATTGTTGCGGGTCTGTCCATTTTATGAAGTTGCCTCTGCCTTTTCCGTTACGATTTGCGTCAATGTTTTTATCTTCAGCCATGTAGTATACGGTGCCGCCATGTGTTGGTAATAATTTAGTTGTTTTGGACTGCTTTGTTTGTTGTTCTTTCTTGAATTTTTCAAAGGCTGTTCTCCAAGTGTCGGCATCAGGTATTCTTTCTTCTGTATGTGTCATTAAGGAGGGTGGTTGCTGACTACCCGTTATATGGAGTGGTATGACGAATTTGTTTTGTAAAGATACCGTGTTGTTTTGTAAGCATTGGGAGCATATGGGTCTATTGCCTCTAGTTCTGGAAGGTTGGTCCACTTGACTTGTGTACGATGTTTGTGGGTAGCTGAACTGACGTTGGGGCTGATTTCTATCTTCGTTTTGCGACTGGTAAGCGAACTGTCTGGGCCGTCTTCTTGCTTGATTTTGTAGCTGGAGTGTAATCTGTCGGGGTGGCTGACGTCTTTGTGGCTGGTATGTGACTTGTCGGGGTGGCTGTATTTGTGTTTCTTCCTGTCGTAGGTCTGGGGCGTTGTCTATCGTTGTTGCAATGTTTTTTATTTCTATTTCTGATGCTGGAGCCTTGTACGGAGCGTGGGTCAGCCAGTAGTAGTGGTAATATGCTTTTTCACAGAGACCATTTTCGAATATTGTTCGGAATTCTTCGAAGTCCACCGTTTGTTTATATTCGTAGTAAAGGACTTTTAAGTCGTAATAGAAGTTTTTGACTGTTTCCTCATTGCTCTGTCTTCTTTGTTCTACCTTTCTTTTCAATGTCGCCTGTAGTTTTGAGTCGTTGAATTCCTTCTTGCATGCTGTACAAATGTCTGTCCATGTTTTGTCACCATTATTTTTCTTGTACTCTTGGAACCATAGACTTGCTACACCATCCAGAAATGTTTCGAAGTAAGCAATTTTTAGTTGGTCTTCCCAACCGTTGGCCGATGCTGACCTCTCGTAGCTATTTAAGAAGTTCGTAGCTGTACCCTTCGCTGGGTGGAAAGTAGGTGGACACAGGAATTGTGGCACTGCTGCTTGGCGGGCTGCTGCCATTGCGTCGGTGATGGTCGTGTTCATTTTTTGGCTTGGTGGTGTGGCTGTTATGACGGTAGGACCTATGTTGCACCGTGGAGTAGTGCTGCCGGCGTCTGTGTGTTGGCGTGCCGCTGCTTGACTGATGGCTTGTGACGTAGTTGGTTGCAATTGTCTTGTAGGCTGCTGCTTGTCTTCGATCTCTGAATTGCTTGGTGGGATAACGTCTTGTGCTGGTGTGGATTGTTCGTTTCCGCTGATTGGTTCTGTTGCTCCTCTTGGAGCCGTTTCTGACACTTCTGGATCCGTAGGAGGCTTCTTAAAGATGATTTTCGCCGGAATCGGAGGTGACCTTTGCAGCTTTGGGTTCTTTGAAAATGGCGAATTCGCTGGACTATTTTCAATCCTGGTGCTGCTGGCGATCGGTATGGCTTGGCTGATAGATTTACTTCTGCTCCTTAATTGGTATTGGTCTGACATGAATTGCTAAAAATAAAATAAACACTTTAGTTATGACGTCTAATGTGGAGTTTAGACGGCTCGGGATTCGAACGACGGCGCCTTCACCATGTCACGAAGTTTCTCTTCGTAGGGCTCGTAGCGGTAGAGAAAGGAAAGTCTGGCGTTACAAAAACGGCGTCTATTGAAATCTTCTTGATTATCACCCTATAAGGCAAACCAGCATTTCTGTCGTGTTTCGGCGTAGGCTCGTTATCGAACTGACAGGTGCGTCACTTGATCTGGACCAAGGCTTATCACCTATTGATAACTGAGTGTGCAGGTGCGTCACTTGGCGATGGCCAAGGCTAGTCACCTGGTTGTAGATTGATCGGGCTGAGCTCATCGATGCCTGCTGCTTGAACTGGGCCAGTTTATATAGCCGAATAAGTGCTTCGATTGCAGCGCACTTGACACTGACTGGCGTACAGTGGGTTACAATCTCAACACCGCACAGTGGTCGAGTATCCAAAATATACCGGACCACTGTGAGTTTTAGTTGACAATATCCATAATCCCAAAAGGTTTTTTAAAAAATATTGAGCCATATTTGACCGAACTGGCGTCTTCAAGTTGGATTTCTAAGCATCTTTAAGCGTGACGTAATCAAATTTTTAAATCGCACAAAACCGCGTACCGCTGAAATGTCACATGTCACTGAGTTTTGACTTTTTCCTTTTTTAACCTTAAAAAATATTTTTATAATTTTTCGTACAGTTTTGCGATTTGATGTTGGTTAAAAAGTGTTTAAAATGGAAAATATATCTGCAGCAGAACTATTCTCCTTTATTGAGAAAGATTAATTTTCTGTATTTGCGTGTTTATTTATTTTAAAATGGTTTCCTATGGTTCTCAATTTGTTTATTTCATTTATGGCAAGGGAACAACATATTCGATCCATTTATGAGGATGATTGGATATACAGGTATTTAAATCAAGATTTTTTTTTAAATTGACTGTGACCATACCCGACATTTCCTCGGACATTGTAACAGTTTAAAAATATATAAAACGGAAAACGTAGACTGCCAGTACCGCCAATACACAGGGTGTTCTCAAAGTTGAGTCATTTATTTTACCAGGTTGTAGAACTCGTAAAAATAAGTAATTGTACCAAAAATCATTTATATAAAAGTTGCAGAATAAAGAAGTTATTAACAATTGAAAAATGTAAAATTTAAAAACTGTAAGACCTGATTTTTTGATATTCTCGACCACTGCGTTATCAATGTTTTGTTTACTGGCGATACTGGGTATGGCTTATTTTTTTGTAGTATACAAATACTTATCATTTTACGGGTTTTAGTGGTCGAAAATACCAAAGAGCAGGTCTTAAGTTTTTAAATTTTACATTTTTTCAATTGTTAATGACTTCTTTATTCTGCAACATTTATATACATGATTTTTGGTCCACTTACTTATTTTTACGAGTTCTACTACCTGGTAAAATAAATGACTCAACTTTGAGAACACCCTGTTTATTCCAATTGTCACCTAACCTTAAGAACCCAACAAACATCAACAAAAGTTCATTATTTACCCCCATCACACGCGTATTATCTTTCTGGCGGTCTCCAGACACCGCCAAGTATCGCTTAAAGCGTCTTTAAGCGTGACGTGATCACTTATTCGTTCAAATGACCCCGCTTGGAGCGGCTTATCGCGTCTTACTCGCACAAATATGGCTTTGATTTTTAGGTGGTTCGTTGACACTTCTTATTTTTGACAAGTGGCTTTTGTCGTCCACAACAAGTTCTGCTAAATTTGGCTTTTCGGTGGGGTAGGGATAAAGTTGGTTTTGGTTTGGCTTAAGCCGTTTCTGAACGCACTCTAGGTATAGGCATCTAGTTTTAAAGAATAAAAGAAAAAATTAATATGGCCAGTTAATGGCCTTATTTTATATATTATACTACTTTTTAATCTTTAATTTTGCCCCAGACTATCACCAGTGATGTTTATTTTGAAAAATAAAGTAAGGAAAAAATCATAATAAAAAATAAAATGGCGTAGAAGTTCTTACCTAAAGAAACATATTAGTTGGGATAAAGCTTAATGTGGTAGTCTCAACGTCATTTTTAATCTATTACCAACCTAACCTATTTCACGTTGTTTGTTTAGTTTATTATTTTATTAACTAATATTTAAATAAAATCAATATCTTAGGTTATATCTGATATATTACAAAAATATGAATTTATTTTATTGCTAGTTTTGGGAGAATTGTAAAGTAAAAGAACAATAACATATTAATGTTGAAAAAAAATCTTAACCAAAATTTTTCCCTATTCAATTCTCCTAAAATAATTTATAAAATTCCTTGATATTTATTTAATATGTTCACTATTATCAATAGAATGTGCAGTCGATATTGGTTTTATTTAAATTTTGTGAAAAAGCTAGAAAAATAAATAAATCTATACTAAATGCACGTTGATGCTCCCACCTTAATACATACATAAAATACAAAAAATAATGACAATGTTTTTTATATAAAAACATTTATTATTACAACCACGTAAAATTAAATAAGATTAGTTTTTATTTATTATAAAGTATGTTAGTAACAACAGAGGATCAAGTTTATTGTTAAGGGGAAAATAAGCACAAATAAGCCTTGAATGTAAGGACACATCTACACAACACTTACATCACAGAACACAAAGTTTGGTTTGCAGTCATGCACCTCGCACTGGCACTAAAAGTACACCATACCATCACACATCAATCACCCACCAACAACGGCACGCAAATGATATGTTTTGAATTACTCCGTTTAACTTAAACCACCAGATTTTAAAGTTTTGACAAGTTTTTTAAATCGCTATAACCACATTTTGACCAAACTTTGTCGCTTTTCTTTGTTGCAAACAGAATACACGGCCAGCAAAATAATTTGTTTCACGTTACACTACCAGTACCTAAGCCAGTCGAACTTTTCGTACCAAGTGTTTTGAAAGCTCCGATTTGATTTCCCCACCCCACCGATAGTAACAAGACGTTTACTCAAATCTGGAACAGGTCGCTTTACTTCTTTTACTATGTACAATTGATCTTCATAGGAATTAATACTTGAAAAATTCTGCTCATTTACTAAAAAATTAACAAGATAACAAGTAGGATTGCGAATGTTTACATTTACCTGGGGAAGTTGTTACGCTGTGCTAGGTCCCGTTGAATCCATTTTTCGCTAGTAAGCACAAAACGAATAAACTAATAAGTAATAAAAGTAATGTAATATTAATATTTTAGAAAAATCACTGCCCATTGTTGGAAAAAAGCAAAACAAAAATCAGTACGGAAAACCACAAAAGTATTTACCGAAAACTATAGGTAATAAAATACCATGCACTATGCAATCTCTCAAAACTTTCAACTTTCAACGACAACCTGTTAATCTAATAATAGCATTTCTCCAAATACCGTGTCGCGGCGTTCATCTTTATAGATTAGATTAGTCCCCTCGCGTTCGCATTAAATATACGTAAAGAGTTGAGGCTGGCCTCAGAAGAATGTTTTTATGCGCTATTTAAAGCTAGATTCGACTGGACAATTACGGGTATCATACACCACATTAGATATTTTCACTAATACGCTAGACAAAGAAGCGGAAGGCCGGGCCTCTAACCATATACGACCGCATGCAGAAATGAGATGGATGATATAAGAACAAAATACGCAAGGGATCGTAAAGACAAGGAAGCGCGAGACCGGCTTCCACCATATACGACCGCATACAGAAATGAGATGGATGATAGATGATATTTCTAGCAAAGCGCGTTAAGATTGACAGCATTAATTTTAATGGATATAGATTTATGGAAATAGTAGAGTAATATAAATTTGTAATTTATTTAATTTACAAAATTATTGGCGCGGCACTGCCTCACCTGCCTCATAGGGGAAGCCGCCACTGTTGTAGTGAGGAATAGACTATATAGCGCTCGCTGAAAGTTACCTAAACGATTTCGACATATTTTGAAAAAGGAATTATTTAGTTCCAAAAAAGTATATTTTAGTTATAAATAGAGGGTTTATTTTTTGTGAAAATTAGATAACCTTGTAGGAATTGAAAAAACATCAATTAATAATATGTTATTCGATACATATTTTCATGGTTAAACGGTATTGTTCTATCGGAAAAAAATATCGAATAGTCGCAAAAATATAGTCCTACCTAATTGGAATCATTGCAGTGCTGATGTAAATAAAATTCACTGAAACATCAAAATGGATAATCTACGTTTGTATTTCTCTTTATTTTTACATTTTGCTTATGGGGCCTTATAGGTACCTATTAGATTATTGCTAGGCCATCATCAGAGTTAAGGTTTCGTTAAATTATGTCCACCCTGAGAAAAATGATCGAATACAACATAGTTTATATTGATAGGTTATTTTGTATTAACTCATATTAAATAAATTGCTAGTGTATCAAACCCGCTTTAGTTTTTTATCAATTCTAGATTTTGCAGAAGTAGTCCATTATCTCAAAGTGGAGCTGTATAGATATAAGGAAAATAAACCCACAGTCGTCTCCACAAATACTTATATTAAAATAGTTAGGTTAGTGTGGTGTCCATGTTTCGGTACTAGGGAGTACCATCATCAGCATTAAACGGCTAAAATAAATATAGAATGAATAGAAAGAGAAAGGACAAGTCAGATTAACGTACTTACCCCAAGTGCCACTAATACAAGCAATGTAAAAGATTTAAAAAAATTAAAACTAAAAACATGAATTAGACGAGGACATTTTGATTGGTTGGACGAAAACAGATTAAAAAGTTAAAAGTTAAATTGACCAATAATGTGGTTAGTTTGGAAAGCAATAGAAATGTTGAACTTATTTAGAATATTTTGAGCTGTAAAAGAAATGTTACCCAAAAAGGGTAAAATGTAGAAAGTTTTTGGTTTCCTAGGGGTTGGAGTCACTAAATTTTTGTTAACAAATTTAATAGTAAATTTGTAATAAATCTTAATAATGATCCTGAGGGGAAATTGGTTATTAACAGCAACTTGTCTAATGTAGTTTAATTCTTTTTAAAAATAATGATGAGTTAATGGTAAAGAAAAAAGTCTATGAAAAGCTGTATTGAAAAAGGCAAATTTGTGTTGAGGAGGGTGGTTTGAATATAAGGGAATAATAGAATCAGTGGTGGTGGGTTTATGAAAAATTAAAAACTGAAGACTGTTATTGTCTTTATGGATTGTTAAATCAAGAAAGTTGATAGACTTATGTTGTTCAATTTCTAAAGTAAATTTGATGGAGTGGTGTAAAGAATTCAAAAATGAAAACAAAATTTAAGTTTTAATTTACAGCTATTGCTTTCCAAACTAACCACAATATTGGTCAATTTTTGATCAACTCCAAAGATAAAATTTCTCTACTAGATAAGTCGGGTGTTTATCAACTCTCTTGTGATGACTGTAATGTCTGCTATATTGGCCAAACAGGGCGCAAACTTTCAACCCGAGTCAACGAGCACTATAAAGAAATAAATAAATTCCGAAATACTGATTTCTCTAACCACAACTTCAAATCCAGTTTTGCTTCTCATATTCTCTGCAATAACCACTCTTTTGACCCATTAAACAACACTAAACTCCTTCATTCCTGTAACAAGGGCGGCAAACTTAACCTTCCTGAAATGATGGAAATCCATAAGGCTCTTCTTAATAAAAACCTCAACTGTGTTAACGACCAAGTTATCTCCTCCTGTCTCCCCTACCTTGAATCTCTTAAGTTTTTCCTTTAATTACACCACTTTTAACCCTTACCTTTTGTCTTTGTAAAAATTATTCTATTTAGAAATAAATATAAATAACACAAGTTACTCCATCTACTATGACCACCAGAAAGCTTTCAATTTTCACTAACGCACGAACTTCTTTAATAACCGTTACCTTCCTTCTCTCCGACTTCTAATTTGAACTCTGACTCCCTCTATTGTGAAATGTTGGAATGACTAGTTTGTTTCTGACCTCACTTGTTTTGGATGATGGTGCGCCGCACATCCATCTTGCGGTTTGTCACGGCGGGTTACTCGCCTTCTTGCCGACAACTGTAAGTTGTTCTTTTTACTATCGCCACTAGATGCCCGTTTCTTGCTCCAAGAACCACGTTTTACACTTTTGACGTTAGTTCCCATTATTATTGGGTACTTACTACTTTTACTTGACTTTGTTAGATGTCACTACTTTGACCTTTTATATCCTCTGTTTGACTTTCAGTACAATCAGTTTGTTATTTGTTTACAATGTAGGGCAGAGGAAGAAAATTTAATTCCTTTAGAATTTTATTTTACTTTCAACTTTTTAATCTGTTTTCGTCCAACCAATCAAAATGTCCTCGTCTAATTCATGTTTTTAGTTTTAATTTTTTTAAATCTTTTACATTGCTTGTATTAGTGGCACTTGGGGTAAGTACGTTAATCTGACTTGTCCTTTCTCTTTCTATTCATTCTATATTTATTTTAACCGTTCGGTGCTGATGATGGTACTTCCTAGTACCGAAACATGTACACCACACTAACCTAACTATTTTAATATAAATATTTGTGGAGACGACTGTGGGTTTATTTTCCTTGTTATTCTAGATTTGCTAGAACAGTGTTATTATTGGTAGTAATCAGTTCCATTAGCAGCACAGTGTTGATGAATAATGTACTAATTTTAATATAACAATTTTGTTTCCAGTAAAGCGTTTCCTCTACACTTAAGAAAGCAGAACAGCGTCTCCAAAAACAAATTGTATCCATTAGAACCTATAATCTACAAGACGTTGCCCTTGGCGGGGGTTCGTAGCGATCGGCAATCGCAGCGTGTCGTAAGTATTATTAGTTTTAACGTATTTGTTGCGCACGTTACATCATTGCTGGGAATCTTCTAGCTGTCCTATCTGAATTTGAATTTTGTTGATCCTACCAATACCTGTTTTAATTAACCTATTTTTAATTCGTATTTAAGTTTTTTAGAGATAGCAGATAAAGCAATAGAAGATTCTTATTTTGCACAACCCATCATTAGTATTGGATTTTATAATCTGTAGACGAATTTTATTATCCCAGTAACCCATGTTGCATAATAGATAATCATAAATATGCAATGTTAAACGACCAAAACAATATCACACTAGAAGCTATTTAAATTTTTAAGAACTACAGTACTGATTTGTAGTGGTAAGTATATGGTTTATTACCCGTAGCAAGCAAATATTATTATGATTAATGTCAAGTTTCATTATAACTGTCAGTCGAAACTAATACAGTATATAAAACCACATTACACCCCCAATAGAACTTGAAAATTGATGTGAGTATTCAGAGAAATAATGGCTATTAACCATTCTATGGTAGCATTAACTCCTATTTCCTCTTGCACAACTAGCGGTCTAGCAATTTTCGTTGTCTTACAGTAGGAAAACGCGTTGCAGTCACATAATAATATAGTAGATATTAAATAGTTGTATAAAGAGTATGTGAATTCTTATAAGGAATAGAAGGCTTTTATCTCAGTGCAGGAGGCAAAACCTTAGCCCTGATGATGGCTTATTAATAGGCCGAAAGCGCTAGACAATAGTAATAAAAATACGCTAGACACAAAAATACTTTATTAAAAGACGGCGTACTACCGACTCTCCCTCTCATAACACTAAATTTCTGCAGTTGGGTCCTTTTTCGACGAAGCTCAGAGATTTATCCAAGAAAATTATTAAGTTTTTCAACTATTTGACATTAATTTTTTACACATTTTATTATTCTTTATGAATTTCAATCTCCGGAGACTAGGAAAAGCGAAAAAATCTCAAAAGAAATCAGAGCTTTCTAATAATACTAATTTCACGGATATCTTTGGCATCACTTTTCTCCCCTGCAAAAAATTCTTTTTCATCTGGCCAAATTGGAAGTAGGGTTTATAACGATGGGTAAAAAAGGAAAGAGGTTGGTGGCATTATATGTTAAAAATGAGGCCGATTAAGGCCTCCAGGGTAAACTTACACCCTCTCAAACACACACATTGCCGTGTTTTTTTACGGGGGTGCTTTATTTAGTTTTCTAGAAAGACGACAAAGGACAGAGTCAAACACCGACTTCCAGTGTGACATCGACTCAGATTCTTGGGCCCGTGTATTAACATTTTAATTTGTGAACTTTTTTAAAAAAAGTGTATATACAGTGTATCCCAAATTAGAGATTCCCCTAGTAATTTACTAACCATTTTTAAAGTGCGTATTAAGTTATACATAAGTACCTACCAAACTTCAAATATTTATTCCTTGTACGAAACCGGCAAATGTTGAGGAGTTGAAAACACGAATAAGATATGAGTGTACACTGAGGAAAATTATCTAATACCCACAACAGGTTTGCTAAGACATAGCTTGTATCGATAGGTTATTTTTTATTAACCCATATTAAATAAATTGCTAGCGTATCAAACCCGCTCTAGGTTATATCAATTCCAGGTTTGCTAAAACAGTGTTTTTATTGGCAGTAATCAATTTAATTAGCAGCACAGTCTTCTTCAATAATAAACTACTTTTAATACAGCAATTTTGTTAAGAAATAAATTGTATCTTCTCAATGCGACGCATTTTGTTCCCATTAAAGCGCTTCTCTACAATTATTAAGAATGCAGAACAGCGTCCCCAAAAACGAATTGTCTCCGTTAGAACCTATAATCCACAAGACGTTGGTGGGGGTTCGTAGCGATCAGCAATCGCCGCTCGCCGTAGTATTATAGTTTTAATGTATTTTACTTCAAGCTAAACAGTAAGCCAATCTACCTCATTCCATTAAATTTCATTTGCTGCATTTCCGCTTTTTTATCTTTTACAGATGCTTTAAATTTTACGAAAACCAATTTTTTCTTTCCCTCTCATTTCACCACTTTTACATGTCTCCGACAAAGTTTAATGAAACTTAAGATTTTTCACAACTTATACCGAAATGATTTTCACTAAGTCTGTTAAAACTCTCTAATTTTTATTTCGCTCTCTTTATTATTCTGCCCAAGACAGGGCCATTGCACTAGCCCTTGACTTTCCAATATGCTAAAGTCTTGTCGGTCTTCTAACCATTCATTTTACAACTCGCGTACACCATTGAAAGCTCATTTACCGCTCAATCCCACTTATTATTTTCTCTATTGCTAACAATATCGGCATTGTACTATTTACTTTGTTTTCCTGATAATGAGTGTTTCTACACTCGAAACATATCAAATTATTATGGATTATTGTGGAGAAAGACTTTGTACTTTTCTTTTTTCTGTACATTTAACTCCACTTTGAGTATGGACTACCTACTTCTTCATAATTTAACATATTTATAGCTGTTCTGTCTAAATTTGAATTTAATTGAAGGTACAAATACCTGTTTCAATTAATTTATTTTCACTTTGTATTTCAGTTTTTTATAAACTTTTCATGTCAGATAAAGCAATAGAAGATTCTTATTTTGCCCAAACCATTATTAGTATTGAACTTTATAATCTATGGATGAATTTTACCATCTCAGTAACCCATGTTGCATAATATATAATCATAATATGCAATGTTAAACAAGAACAATATCACACTAGAAGCTATTTAAATTTGTGAGAACTACAGTATTGATTTTTAGTGGTAAGTATATGCTTTATTAACCATAGCAAGCAAATATTATTATAATTATTGTCAAGTTTCGTTACAACTGCCAGTCGGAACTAATACAGTATATAGAACCAGATTACATCCCCAATAGAACTTGATCATTACTTTGAGTATTCAGAGCAATAAGGGCTGTAAATTGGCTAAATTACCGTGATATTATCACTACACACAACGGTCTAGCAATTTTCGTTGTCTTACAGCGGGAAAGTGCGTTGCTGTCACCTGTCACATATAGTATTAAACAGTTGTATAAAGAGTTTGAGAATTCTTATAAGGAATAGAAGGCTTCTCTCTCAGTGTAGGTTGTATAGGGTTGTTAAAGAAAAAAACATAATAATATTTTGATTTTATATAATAACTTTTTTATTTATATACCGATTTTATTGATTTTTGTCTTGTTTCGAGAATGAATCAAGACTAAGACTAGGCTAATATCATATTTTTGACATTTGTTGAAAAAACAAAATGGGGGAAACACGTCAACTTGGTTAAACTTTAAATCTGGCTGTTGTAGTAGATCATTTTTCTCAGCGTATTCTTGTCTATTTAAAGCGCCGGCATCATCTCAACATACTTTATAAAATATCCTCGTATATGCTCGGCAACACATTTTCGCTCTTCTTATTTTATCAGCTTGTATGTGCCCTACAGTGAGCCGTTTTATTTTCAATTTTTCAATGTATCGACCACGTTTCTCTATTAAATTTGGCTTGTTTGTTGGAAAATTGGTAGAAAGGAAGAGAGGTAATGTGACACAAGAAATAAACGATATCAACTAGATATTTGTGACATTCATTGGCCCATCATAAGGCATCAATGATACATTCTATTTTTACTTATCGTTTATAATGTACACTTTAATATTAGCGGTTATTTTTATAACGATATATTAAACATGGCTTAATTGAACTTCTAAAGTAGTCTACAGACTACGGCTTTGTTGACAGGTGTCATTTCACAGAGCTAAAAACTGATTTTTTAAATACTATAGTTATTTTTATTTAAAGAAGGTACGCCACATTTGTCTCGATGGCATTGGCGGTTTTCGAGAAAAAAAAATTTTTCTATATCAGGTTTATGCATTGAATCAAAATTTATTTTTCCTACGACCACCTATGAAAATGACAAAAAAAGCACGCCTAACTTGGCTAGAAAGTCCTTTATATCACACGCGTGTTGAAATATTTTCTTTCAATACGTGTGTTGAAATATAAAACAGCTGATGGCCGACGAATTTGACAGCAAAACGATTTAAAAAAATAACAAACTTACGGGACCCGTGGATCGACTTGGGGTGCTGGGTGGGGTAAAGTACACTAGGAAATTACTGCATTGGATCTGCTTGTTTAGCAAACTTAAAACCATTACAAAAATTGCAAAATAAAGTTATTAAATGTATACACAAACTACCACATTTAGAACCAACTGTTAATCTATATAGACCGAAAGGGTATTTACACGTTCAAAACATTTATAAATTAAAAATGTGTATTCTAATTCACTCTATTATTTTAAAAGAAAAAAAATCAAACATAACACTTTATGAGAATAAGGCATTACATGATCATAATACCAGACATTGTCTAAATTATCAAACTGTACCAGTAAAAAGTAATTTCGGAAAAAAATCGCTTTTATATGACGGAATAATAAAAAACAATCTTCCAAAAAATATCAGAAAAATTAAAAAATTGGCAACTTTTAAAGCACAATTAAAGAGATATTTCCTAAATTAAATTATTTATACTATTTCTTTTTTAATTGATTTTATTAATGGATTAAATTGGATTAACTTCCATTTTTTTTTATTGTTACTTTTTTTTTAATGGTTATTCTTTTCTATATTATGTTGTTACTTTCCATGTAATGAACTGTAAAAGTTAGTTTGGAATAAAGACATTTTGAAAGTAAAAACAAAATTTTAAAAATCCTTTTTTTCGTTGTTTTTGGAAACCTAAGAGTATTTATGCTAAAAAAAATAATATATCAAAAAGGGAAAATATGTCAGGCAACCCACCAAACATGTCAACTGAGTTGAACCACAGAAAAAAAAGGGGTAGCTCTAGAGTAGAAATAGAATAGGTACCCTAGGAAATACCGATTTATTATTTTACAATTATTATCTCGGATCAAAATATCCATACAATGTTTAAGGATATGGGATAAGTGAATGTGCTTTATATAAGGAAATTTATTTTAGCTATATTCAGAACAAATAATCGAATATAGATAGAATTTTTATAATTAACAACCTATCGATATTTAACTCCATCTCTATCTTTCTATAATGTTGAGGTTATGTTTAAGTTTGGTGTTATGTTGTTGTTGTATGTATATTTAGGTATATTATTGTTTTATTGAAAGAATGCGAGCAGCTAAAAAATCAGAAACGAAATTTATTCACAGTACATAGATAGTAGGTATGATGTGCGTAAGCAAATAGGAGAAAAAGTTATTCTTTTTTATTTAAATCTAGGTAAGTTAAAATATGTGGGTGGGCATTGTTTTTATTTTTTTCAACTCTACAATTGAAATAAATTTTTCAACTCTAGTGTTGAAAAAATTTGTTTAACACAATGGTGATACCTACAAACTATCCAAAACAAATCAAACTCTTTTTGATTATTTTGTATGGCCGTAGGAAAAATTGTGTACCTACATTACTCGTGTGAAAGTGATTTTCTCACACTCGGAGAATTTTCGCATTCGGCTAACGCCTCGTGCTAAATACCTCCTCGTTTGAAAAGTACACTTTCAACCAGGGCCGTATCTGAACCAAAATTTGGGGGAGGGGTTAGATTGAACTCCTAAAACCCCCCTCAGATACGGCCCTGCTTTCAACACTTATACTATAATATAATAATCAAGTTTATTAACATATTACTAAACACGATAACTAATCAAATAACTTTAAGATTAATACTACGCACTAAAAGAATTAAATACATGATTACATCTCATTAATGCTCACATGCATCTAACTTATGGACAAGCACTCGGTAATTGTGTGGAGGCAAGAAGAATTTATTTTGATACATAATTTCTAAATCGGCGTTTGCCGCATAGAAAAATTTTTTGAAAGAGTCGATGGTAGCTTAAGAGAAACAGGTAAAAGTTAAATTATGAAAAGCACTTAAAACCGAACTTTTTGACATTTCGGAAATCGCTTAAACGCAGGAATGTTAAAAATGCTTTGCTTCTTATTTTCTTGAGCAGATTTTCGAAATAGGCGCCCTGTAGGTACCTCTATACATTTTCTTATTCGACGGATGTTTCCTTGTTGTACTCTAAACAACATTCCAGGGTTATCTCGAATAATTTCATTGCTGGTGTTATATTGTAGAGTCCCTTTTTTAAATAAAAATAACTAAAGTATTTAAAAAATCAGTCTTTAGCTCTGTAAAATGACACATGTCAAAATTTTGGCCCAACGAGTGTGGTGGCCAGTCCGTTCCTGACGTTCCTGACTTCCCTGACGATGTAAAACATCTAATGTAGTACGGTTTATGAGTCTCTATGACCTACACAAAATACTAAAATTTCATTAAATTATACGTGTCGGTTCAAAAGTTAGAGCCGAAAAGGTAAGTCGCTGGGTACCTCTTTGGGGCCCTGTATCTCCGTTAAGGGACACTTTACATTTTTTTTTATATGACCAAGTTGAGTTATTTTGCCTCCCCTATACGCTCCCGAGAGTATGGCATATGCTTACCGGACACCCTATATATTTATATGCAGTAGCGGCGGCATTAGCCATAAAAACAAAAAAGAAAAAGTGAGCGAAGGAATGGCTTTTGAAGAAAAACTAGTTTTCACATATCATCCTGTTAAACGAGGTGACTGGACCCGGAAATTTTTTTAATAATTTCCAAGTAAATTACTAAACCTATTGTACTCTTTTAAAATTAGTAATCACTCTTATCATTAAACATGACACGCAGTTAAGACAAACTATAACACCACATAAGCGATTTGCAGCAACGCTAAGATTCCTTGCTACAGACTAAAAAATTTCTGTTATCATCAGCTCACCTCAAGCTTTGGGTAAGTTTATACCATGCAGAGACAACTGTAACACAAATTATTTTGTTTTAAAGAAGAAGAATTATAAGGTAAAGACAAAAATTGCCATTTAAATTGTTTGGATCATTTTATGGCGAATAATTTACCAGCACACACCAGGTTCATGAATACTTATCTAGCCCTATACATTTACAGAGAAACGCTTATGTCTCGAAGTGAGGGGGTTATAGTATATCGCTCTTCAAGCCTGGTATTGTTTGGACGGTACACACGAAATTGTCCGTTATAAGTCGACTCACCGTCTTTTCACCAGTAAAAATGACCCTGTTTCAAAATTGAGGATTGCGGTATATATAATTTAAAGCAAAAATAATCTTTGATTGTCTCTGTTCTTCGGTAAGAAACATTTTTTTCGCAGCTGGGTGACATTTTAGTTCAGATTCCTTGACTCTTCTGCTAGCGGTAGGTTGGGAGGCAGGATATGCTGTATCAATAACAGCCTCCCTTGCAGTTGCAAATGGATTATTTCTTAAATACCCCAAAAAAGCAGCATCCTGTTCAGGGATGGAACGTTTGGGACGACTTGAACCTATTTTCCTCTTTAGGGATTCTTCTTGTTCCCAGCGTTGCCTAATTTTCAATATAGTATATTAAAGTATAAGTGGATATTAAGGTCTTTAAAACACGCGCGATTTTGCAAGCACGACGGCGCAGCCGGAGTGTTTGAAATAGAGCCAGTTATCCACGAATACTTTACATTATTTTTTTTATTGATACACTTATTGGTATTTACATTACAAAAAATGGAAATAATAACTTAGTAAGTAAGTGAAATGGTCGAATTCGTGATGTGATATACCTGTCGTTGTCATGAAAATGAGGAGAACAAAAAAATAACTTCCAATCTGTCACATAAGATTCATTGTCCTCACCGTTGACATTGGTTGTGTATTGCCTAAAAAAATATTTTATTTGACGTTAAAAGGTAATTCTGTCAAATCAATAATTAAAAAGTTGACATATTTAGACTTCACGTTTCACGGGTTGTTGATGTTACCATGGTAACCTTAAAACACGCGCGTTTTTGAAAGTGGGATTTAAACACGCTGAGGCGTACTTTAAATAAGCGAAATAGGGTATCAATAAAAAAATAGTTTTTTTATTTTTATTATACAACTGCGCTACAGCACGGATTGACCACCCTTCTTCGATTTGATACAATTTGAGCCTTTTCAACTAACCACCATGCAGTTTTAAAATTAATTGCACAGACGCCAATGCTTTGCATTTTTGATAATCTATGACGTGTAATAACCTCCAATAAACAATCATTTAGACAAGCCGGTTTTACGCAAATATGACAAAACGTACCTCTCATTCTAATTCTTGTACGCTTTTTTTATGAATACAACTGTATAATATGTCTATGAACGAGCGTAGCGATATACCGTGCGAGCAAAAATTATTTGCATCAAAGAGGGCTTGGATTAAAAAACGTAGGGCTTGGTTTAGATCACAATGATATGGGGACGATATATCTAACCAAATCTAGGTTAAAATTTTGTCAAATTCATATTATGACATGATATGCCAAACTAATGAGTAATAAAGTAAGTAGACAAAACAACAAAAATTTATTTTTGTTGTTTACAAAATTAACTTAATTAATTATTATTAGCTTCTTAAGAATAGTCCTGCATGTTCCATAAGATCTTACCACTTCTTGGGACAGCAGTCTTATACAATTTGTTGGCGTATTTTGCATTATTTCAAGAACGTTTGCAACAAGTTCTTCTGTTCTTACAGATGATCTTCCTGCTCCTTTTTTGTGTTGTAATAAACCTGTTTCCCTAAACACAGCCACGGTTCTTTTCAGGCAATGATAAAAATTCCTAGCAATAAAAGCAACGTTAGGAAAATATTCGTGAAAATCGTTCATGTACAAACCCGAATTGTATTGCCACTTACCATTTACTCTAACCCCGTTTTGAAAATACGCTTTAACCATGAATGTTTTGTGCTGTTCCGTACAGCCCATTGTGTGAATTGTTCAAGAAAGTGAAAAAATTAGCGATGAATCAAATTACTTGTAACGACTGTCAAAGATGACGGAAAACCTGATTGATTGTTAATTCAGGTAGTTACTGACACCCAACAGGTATTTAGCTCTACGGCTAAGCATTACGTCCTTAGATGCAAGGCCCTCGTTGATGCAAATAATTTTTGCTCGCACGGTATGTCTACGACACTGCCTCAGTACAAATATCTAAAAACTCCTTAAAGAAGACTCCCTTTAGACTTAAATTACAGCAACATGTTAAAAAGGACCATGAATTTAAAATTTAAATATCCCTAAAGCCTTACTGGCAGCAGTTTAACGTTTCGATAAAAGGTCTAGGTTTCTGCTCGACGCCCCAGTCACGTTTCCGGTACATTTTGCTAATGCACCGTTTGCTTATGCAGCAGTAAGTGGTGTGTTTGACACCGCGGCCGCGCACGATTGCTTCTCTGATGGCCCAGCAAGAGCTGCAACTATAAGCATCTCTGGAACAGTTAATTTTTAAACTTACCTCTATATTTTATGGAGTATTTGCATGGAGGTTAAAAGGTCATGATGACTCAATAACCAAAAAGCGGCTCTAGATATTATGAGGTAATCTGCAACTCGGGTATTTAACGTATAATTGTTCAGTCAATAAATTTAGGAAATGAAGAACTACGCCAAATAGTTAATAGGAGTAATAATTTTTTTGAATAATTCAATGAAATATCATTAAATAAACTAAAACTAGTAATTTCAAAATTAAATCAACTATGGAGAAATTTTGAATAAAAAGGTGTTAAAAGAAACATTTGGCAGCATTGGTTCCCTATTATTAAATTTTATACATTCTTCTTTAAAATATGGAAATATACCTAATGAATTAAAAGGTTCTTAAATTACACCAGTACTAAAATTAAAAAACACTAAAAGATGCGATCAGAGATGATGCCAGTACCTAAATGTTTTATGGGATCTTGGGAAATTATGAGAAGAAGTCGTATATGAACAGTTATTGGAATTCATTGATATCAACAAAATTTTAGTTACCTTTCAAGCTGGTTTTCGAAAAGGGTACTCGACAGAGACAGCCATTCAATGTGTCATTGAGACATGGAAGATAACCATTGACCAAGGGGAAAATATTAAAGCTATATTTTTGGATTTTAAGCGGGCATTTTTGAAATAATTGATAGGCTATTGAGTAAATTCTATCAGTATGGTATTCACGGAAACGTCTAGAAATGGTTTAAAAATATATTAAAAACATATTCAAATACAAATTTAATCAATATTATAGTTTAATTTTTTTTAATTTTAATTAATGTACATTAATGTTTTTAATGTTCTAAATACTCTAAATTATAAGATAAATATATTATTAAATTGGCTTAAAGTAAATAAATTAAAATTAAAAATTTCAAAAATTTAATGTACGGTTATGGGTAAATATTTAAATTGTCAAAACATAAATGTTGTGATTTATGGTGAAAAATTGGAATTAGTAAACAGTTTTAAATATTTGGGGATAATTATTGGTTCAAAATTAAAACTTTTTAATTATTTTGAAAGTATCTTAGCGAAGATTAAAATTAAAATAACTGTATTTAAGACTATTATATTACCACATTTTCTTAATTATTCTTCTATTTATATTGTGCTAATAAGGAAATATTTGATAAATTACAAATTTTACAAAATAAAGCAATGCGGATTATTTTAAATTATGACAAATATACAATAATAAATTTTATGTTAAATAATTTAGGTTGGTTGAATGGCAGAAATTAAATTTTTTATTTAGAATGTATTTTATACATAAAATTAAAAATAATCTATTGCCTGATTGTTTAAAAAAAATTTGTTCTTTTAACTATGACCATCATAATAATTATAACTAGAAGAACTAATCAAAATTTTTATGTTATTAGAGTGTCTAAAACATTAGCCTATAACTCTATCATTCATAATGTTTTGATAAAATATAATAATTTGTAAAATTCTATTAAATCTAAAATATCATTAAAACTATTTAAAAAACCTTAAAATTACATTTAATTAAAAAACAATATGATACGTAATATTTGATACAATTTGCAAAATGTTTAACTTTTCTGTTTGTTTTTGTTACAAGAAGGTTGCGTTTTAAAATTAAAAAATAAATCTAGAAAAATTTGTTAAAAAAATGTATTAAAAAATATTTTTTTGCTAAATAAAACATGTGTTTACTACTACTACCACTACTTTTTAACTTTAAAACCCTGACCTGTCTATCTTCCCATTCACTAAATGAGAATTGTAAAGTGTGCATGCCCATGTATACTAAGACCAGTGTGGCCAGATTTCTATAAACCTTTGGCGCAAACTCGGCCGTTCTCTGTCGCCCAAAAATCGAAAAAACTGAAACAATGTTGCCAATCCAATGCAAAGTTAAATTTTATTATCAAAATTGTCAGAAATGTATTAATCATGCATTATACTTTTAAATTTATTTATATTTTAAATTAGAAAGAAGTTAATACCCAGTTTTTATACGTAAAATTTAGGTTATAAAGAATTTCTCATCAAATTAAAAAAAATGTTTTTAAGTGGTTCATTTGTTTGGGCAGAAATCAAAGGAGCAGTTAATGCGAAAATCATAACACCTCATTACATAGGTTGTCTATTATTTCATTTTCCCCACTTTCCTATAGTGGACACTGGATTCCTATTTATTAATACCAATAAAACCTAATAAAATATTGGCAGACACGCTTGTTAAAGAACAAGTAACAAGTTTAAAAATAATGTTAAGCTTTAAGTTAATGTTTAAGGTGGGAGTATCAACATGTTTGCCAACCTATAACCTATTTCGCGTAGATTTATTTATGTTTTTTAGCATTTATACAAAATTTAAAGAAAATCAGTATCGACTTGATATTCTATAGGTAATAATTGACATATTTAATAAATATCAAGGAATTTCATAACTTATTTTAGGAGAATTGTATAGCAAAAAATATCGGATAAGATTTTTTTTAACATTATTATGTCATTGTCACTCATTGTTCCTTCACTATACAATTCTCCCAAAATTAGCAATAAATTCAATTGATATTTTTGTAATATATCAGATACTACCTAAATAATGTTCCGACGATATTGATTTTCTATAAATGTTAGTTATTAAAATATTAAACTCAAAAAATCAACGCGAAATAGGTTATAGGTTGGCAATAGATTGAATGACATTGAGAATTCAACCTTAAGTTAGAAACTGCTGCGGTTGGGAGCGGGCGGGAACAGAAAACACAGTGTTGCGTGTTGCACTAATTACAGCACCTGGGCACACACTCCCACAGAAAAATAAAGGGTTTACCCACTCCCAGGGTCTGCATCACAGAACAGGAGTGTGCACATTTATTTGTAACTGGAGGTGGATGTCGACTCAGATAACGGGACTGTAGGTACTAATTTCTAAATGTTACAAGTTACAATACAAAGCGGAATCTGATTGCTTTAGGCCCAGTTGTATAGGTGTCGATTAATCAGAACATTAAACAAGAGATTAATCACAATTATAATGTTAGGATTATTCTTGATTCTCAGTTTTAGGGCCAATTGTATACCTATGAATTAACTTTCGAGTTAATCCTACGTTTTACCCTAGAGTTAATCCTTGAGTTATCCCAAGGTAAGAAATTGTGCCCGTTGTATGGGTGTGAGTTAAAAATGTTATTTTAGCTAATATGACTTTAAATTCAACAACCAGGATATTAACAAGAATCTAATAAAAATACGGAATAACAAATCAAAATATGCTTTATTGTTACAAGACAAAATCTCATTAACAAAGCTTTTAAGTTTACGTAGAAGTACCTACAATAAGTTAGTTTATATAATATATAAAAAGTATATAGGCATACTACATTAAATAATTTGTAAAACACAAGCTCTTAATAAAAAATAGAAAAACAAAACATTCTCTATATATGTGCATTTCGATAACAATAATATTATATGTGTACAATTACAATAGGAAAACGAAATATAACTAAATACCATCATTATAATACTCCTGAAGAATGTATAAACTTTCAGTGTTTCGTTGCAGGTGTAGGTCAATATCTTGAATTATTAATTCCACTGAAGCCTTTGAAACTCTAAATCTTGCAATAAATTCGTGATCTATCCAGTTCTCCATGTTTTCAATTCAATGCCTGAAACTGAAGACTCTGGCCCTCCTTGCGTTTTCTACTATATCATTAATAATATATTTAAATCATCTTTATCATAAGAAAGAAAATCGTAAACAATATCGCAAACATCCATATTATATAAATACCAATAGAAAACACACCACTACCACAGAACACAAACACACCGCCTTATAAGTTAGGTTAGAAATTTTAAAAATATTCCATTTTTATGCTTTTAATCCTAAGATTGAGGGTTTACTCGTAGTCGATCCACGAGTTGGGGGTTAATCCTAGGGTTGGGGGTAACCTCTGCTTATACAATGCATTTTTATACTAGCCCTCGGATTAACTCCAGTTCTTGGGTTAACCCAAACCTATACAATTGGCCCTTGTACTTGCAGGTTATGCAATTAAATCAATCGAAAACTCCTTCGACCTCATTTTGCGCCTATCTTCAAGTAAGAGATTTTCTAACCTATTTCTTGATTTTTAATTCAATAGGCGCTGATGGTAAATAAATAACTTTTGACGTATTGTTTTAATTATGAAGTAATGTATTTATTTCCAAACTAAAACAGCAAAAATAAGTCGCATAATAAACCGTAAATAAATCTGTGTAAATACCTTTTGATACACATAATGCACAATAAGTTTCAATAATACTATTAAAGTAAAAATATGTTTTTTAAAAGGCTAAACCGATCTACAAACTCCTGGTCGTTCCAGATTTCTAGATAATTTGGTCTCGGCTTCCACAATATTTAATGTCTTCGTCGTCATCATACAATAATAATTCTTCAATTTCATTAATCATTTTTAAAGGGAAAATTATTATAAGGTTATATTTGTACTATTATTAATGCTATATTTCTTAAAAAACCTATTTTTTTACATTTTAATCATGACCGGTGGATGTTAACCGGTGCTCTTTGGGCGGTTAAGTTAATTCTTGGTTAAACTGCTGGTTCGGACCTAATCATAACCTATAATTTCGCATTTCATAATTTTTACTGGTTAATCAAAGGAACTGTTGATTATCACAACCTATAAAAACGAAATGACGGTTAACCGCAACCTATACAACCGGGCCTTTTAGCCCAAAGCGCTGTATTAAATTTCTGAAACTAGCCCAAAAGTCGCTTAGCGACTTTTGAAAAAATGTTGTCGCAATAAGAGGCAGAAAGGAGCCCAAATTGCGATATATCGCCCAATCTGGTCACACTGACTGAGACTTATTTACATGCGCAAGGCTATAAATTTTCCACTTTCGTGATTATTGTTTGCTGATCTGAAGGCATACAGGGTGTTTCATTAAGGGCAGCCACCGGCCATATCTCGGAAACTACTAAGCATTGAAACTTAGGGAAGAAATGTTTATGAATAAAGTGGTCGTGAGAAAATTCTGGAAATTATTTTCAAGTTCCGCATTTCGCCGCAAGGGGCACAGATGACAATTAATTGTTAATATTCTAAATTTCTCCGAAAATTCCTATATTATGGTATACTTCTGGTTAGATCATTAGAAAAAATAGACAACTCTGCATCATTTTGGTTGAGGGCTCATTGGCGTACCAACCTTGATAAGACTGGGGGAAGCTATTGAAAGTGTAATCATTGAATTCGCTGTAACTTCTAAATCACTTATCCGATTTCACTAAATTTGAGCTTATTTGGAAGAAAAAGGTAAGTACTTTTAATTGTTCTATTTAACGGTACACAATAGTTTCTAATAAAAGTGCTAGAGGGCGCAATTTGTAATAATAACAGTTGTTTTGATTTTATTCCGAAAATTCAAATCATACGGTATAACTATGACATCATTATCGGAAAGTAGATTAAATTTGCAAGAAAAAATGTGTAGATTGTAGTTCG
The DNA here is from genome assembly GCA_963969555.1 of Polydrusus pterygomalis. NCBI lineage: Eukaryota > Metazoa > Arthropoda > Insecta > Coleoptera > Curculionidae > Polydrusus > Polydrusus pterygomalis. Next base: position 23,733,187 of record OZ018375.1, read on the forward strand.
ATATCTTTGTTCGTGTCAGAGTTATTGCCAAGACAATAATATTTAACACTTTAATCGAAAAAATTATTGATGTTATAGCTTCGTGGCCACGACAAAAAAAATAGACTTTATGATTCTTTTATGTATAGGTTTGTTACTCATTATTCCAATGGCCCAAAAACTACTTTGGAATTAATAACAGAATCATGGAAAACTTCTAATTTAAGTATAATATGATGTTTTAAAAAATAAATCTAGATATCCGTGAAACAAAATCGGCAGATTTAATTTTGATAGGTAGGTATTGACAAAAGTTACTCCCTGATCCTTTTTAAATTACTTCTTACCTAATCAAAAGTATAGGCTTGCGGTATATTTTGAATGTTTTCAATGTGCCCCTATAGCGGAATGAGAATATGCTGCCATATATCCTGAACGAATGCACCATACCAGAAAAGTATTTCGACGACTGGCAATACGTTTAATGCAAACCAGAAGTGTACGACCTATTTCAGTTGGTATCAGAAGACATGCAGTGAGGAATGAAGACAACATTATAAACGTTCTTGTGTACGTGGATGCGAATCCGCATTTAAGTTCACGAGAAATTTCCATTGACCTAGGTATAAGTGTTATGGCAGTGTTCCGAATTATAAGGGATTTTAGGCTGCATCCCTATCATGTAGATTTACACCAGGCCCTACCGGAAACTGATTTTGATCGGCTCGACTATTGCTATTGGCTAAGAGAAATGTGTAATGAAAATCCTCAATTACTTTCCTTCAGTGCTGGATTTATTTTTTTTTATCTTACAGAAATAAATGGTACAATCTTTATTCATGGTTGACGGGTAGTATTTTTTTAAATAAACTTTATTGTTGGCCGTGTCTGTTAATGGGGATAAAAAAGGTAGTTGGAACTTTACTGGCTTTGCAGAAAGAAATTTCATTTTCAATAAAATAAGTAGGTAATCATAAATTTTTAAAATATTTACTAAAAATTATTGACCAAATTTGGGCGTGGTCTTAAAAAAATTTCTCCTACGGCGCATTTCGCCTGCAGCGGGATTTTTCTTTCCTGAACACTTCACCTATTTCACAACTCACGAGCCGTCACTGGTAGGGGTGGCAAACATTTAATTGAATAGCCTACTAGCGGCAAATTTGTAAATCCGCCACTGCTTTCCTTGATTTTATGGACTGACTTTTATTAGCAGCGGCAGAGTTAATTTACATAATATGCACTATTGGTCACAAACAAATCCTTACTAAATGCGAGAAGCGGGTCACCAAAATAGGTGGAGTGTAATCTTTTGGTGCGGAGTTTTATGACACAGAATTATTGTACCATTTATTTTTAATGACGAATCTTACTTACACTTTTTACAACATGATTTGCCTATCCTATTACAAGATGTTGTCATTTACCTAAGAACATCCTTGTGGTAACAACCTAATGGATGCCCAGCACACTTTTCGCAAACTGTCCGTGATTTTTACATATTAGATACCCGAATCGCTGAATTGGAAGGAGTAGTTTATTTCCACAGCCACCTAGATCCCCGGGTTTAACTGTGTTAGATTTTTACTTCTGGCATCAAATCAATGAAAAGACGCTGTTTATAATATACAAAAAAAAATAATTATTAGTGGTATTTTGCAAAATGGAAGTAATTTTTAACATTAATTATAAAGTCTTTCGATTGTTTTGTTAAAATGTTTTCCATGATTATTTTAATGAGGTTGTTATTGCTCGACACGCTCCAAATTTTGTCTTTTATATAAGACATTTTACTGATCTCACCTACATACCTATGAAACAGTGATGAAAACAATAATTTCTTTAATAAAAGTGTAAAAATTATTGTTTTGGCAATAACTGTGAAACCAACAAAGATATCAAACTGCGGTTATAACATTTTTTCTTGCAAATTTAATCACCTTTCTGATTATGATGTCATAGTTATACCGTAGGATTTGAATTTTCGGGATAAAATCGAAAAAACTGTTATTATTATAAATTGCGCCCTCTAGCAAGGTTATCAGAAAATACCATGTAACGTTGTATACGACAATTAAAAGTACTTACCTTTCTCTTCCAAACAAGCTTAAATTTAGTAAAATCGGATAAGTCATTTAGAAATTACAGCGATTTTAATGATTATACTTTCAATAGCTTCCCCCACTCTTATCAAGGCCGGTACGCCAATGAGCCTTGAACCAAAATGATGCAGAATTGTCTAAGCTTTCCAATGATCTAATCAAAGTTATACCTCAATGTGGAAATTTTCGGAGAAATTTAGAATTTAAAAAAATAATTTTTAATTGTGGCGAAATGCGGAACTTAAAAATAATTTCCAGACTTTTCTCATGACCACTTTAATTATAATTTTTTTTCCCTAAGTTTCAATGCTTAGTAGTTTCCGAGATATGGCCGGTGGCCACCCTTAATGAAACACCCTGTATGTGTAGACAGTGTACATTTTTTAAATCAATCTGGTACGGAGCTAGTTTTGATCAGTATTGAGTTAATTTTTATGTACAAATCATTCGGTTTTTTTTTTAAGTTTGTACGCTAAACTAGGAACATAGATCATTTTATCGGTAGTTGAGTAAGAAAGAAATTCCGGTCAAAGTGGAACTGTCGCACACAACCGCAAACCGTGTGGACGGACCACTCGTGCAGTTCCCTTTTACGCTGTTTCACGGATCATTAGCCACCAGATTTTTATGTTTTGACGTTGAAATTGGAAACACTTTATCTCGCTCTCGCTACAATGATTTTTAATAAGGCGTTCTGTCCATAAATCGAAATGTGGGCGACTGTGGCGGACGTACAATACGGGCCAATATGTGTGTTACTGGCTACATGCCAATTTCTGCTCTCAGTTCAACAATGAGAATAATATAGAAAATATAATGGCTTCCAGATAAACTTTCTTTGCCTGTTTGAACCAAAAACCCGTCGGATGGTTGTGTTTAATAAAATAATTATCATTGGTGTGTAGTGTAACTAGCATCAGTGTTTGTGGCAGGGGGCAGGGGATTCCTCCTGCTCTTTGAATTTTCGTTTTCTCCAGTGCTGTTCCGTGTCCAAAACCTTTGCTTCTGACTAGGGCTGGGCGATATTAAAATTCCAATATCGAATATCGATATTTAAAAAAATATCGATATATCAATAATATCGATAAATATCGATATTTTATTTTTTAAATATCGTTATTCGATATATGGATATTTTATTTTTTAAATATCGTTATTTAATATATCGATATATCGATATTTTATTATTATTTTTTAAATATCGTAATTCGATATATCGACAAAACATAAAAATATTATATTATAAATACAGTGTCACCAGTAAAGTCCGCATCATATGGGATTTTTTTTTATTAATAGCTTTATTCAAAATTTGACTTTGGCATCCAGTTCTGCTTCGATCGAGATGAAAATTAAGCAAAAAAATAGTAGGCAATGCAAATCACGCATTATCTGTCAAATTTTAATTTTTTCCAAAAGATAATTCAAATGTGGGGTTATTTCTGAAAAAATCGAAAAAGTTATTAGAAAAAGTTTTTCTAAATGCAGTTTCTAGCCCACATGCAAAATTTTAGCTGCATAAGATAATTTTGATTTTTTACCTATATTTTGTAAATTGTACCACTTTTGCAAAATAAGCCTCAACGCAACCTACATAAAACTTCTTAATTTTGACAAAAACCTTATTATGGCATAGCTTAATAATAAATTATAATATAGGGGTTTTAAATTAAATCGTTGAAAATAGAAACTTTACGTTGTTAAACTAAAATTTATTTTCCACTTAAAAACCCTTTACTGAAGACACTGTGTTCTTGTTTGTCTTAATATTAAGGTGTATTACTTTTAGACACAAACTATGTTTTCAAAAATACTTATTTTTTGAAGTTACCTTATACAGGGTCAAAAACAAATGTAAATAAAGCTATTAATAAAAAAAATCCCATATGGTGACACTGTATATTAATATTGTCTTATGTGCCCTGTAAAACTTAGTACCTTCATTTCAAGGGGAGGCTCTAATTATGATAACATGAAGAAAAAGCTTGAATTAAATATTAGTCCTTAAATGTGTTATAAAGACGATATTGAAATTCCAATCGAATATCGATAATATCGAGAAATATCGATATACCTATCGAATTTTTGCCCAGGCCTACTTCTGACCACTATATATTATGCTGCTTGGTCCATACATGTTCCGCTATACCTGATCTCTATTATAGTACTATAAGTACTATAATATCAAAAGAGCCCTTAAATTCGGAAATACGCTTAGATGCCTTCTTACAAAAGTAAAATCCCCCCGTAATGAAAACACAAGAAATTGTAACTATCAAATCCCTCACGAGTGTGGCGAATCGTACATTGGAGAAACAAAAAGACCCCTTTCCGTACGAGTTAAAGAACAACTGAAACATACTTAAAGAGGTGAAACTTCGGAATCATAAATTAATGAGTTTAACTCTTAACTTTCCCTTGTTTTTTTTTATTAAAATCGGATACAAATTGTTAATAACCAACCACCAATACAATCGTCCGTCAAATGCCCAAAAATATATGTTAGTTTTTAACAAATTTTATACGTTCTGCAAGTTTGCAGGACCTTCCAACCTTCTGCAAATTTGCACATGCAAAGTATGATACAGATTACAGACTAACCATACCATGTGGCAAAAGTAAAAAAATCGTGAGATTTAATACGAAATATTATTTTTATTTATGAGATCTGGTACCCCTGGATATAACTATCCGATGAAATAATTAAAGGAAAGTGTGTACTTCTTAAGAGGGCATCATCGCAATTAAAATAAACCATTTTTTTTCCTCCCGCTGTCACCGAATTTCTCCGAAACTACTCCTACGATATATTTGAAATTAAAAATATTGAAATACCTATCCTTAAACTATAGCATCGTTTACAACAAGCAAATTTTTTTCTGGGCGTCCATGGTTTCTAACTGGTTGGAATTTTTTTTGATTTACGGACACATTACAAACCGATCCACAGCCAACAATTTGGCTTCTGCAAACGCAGGATTTTCTGCCAGCAGTTTGGGACTTGTCGTTAACGAACGCTTTTAAACGCGTGCGCATGCGTCGTTAATTTGCTGACGGTTTCTAACCGCTGAACGAACGAAGCTTATACAGTGTGTGTATAAAGTCTGGAAACGGCTTAATAACATCACAATTTACTGGCCGATTTAAACCAAATTTGGTACAGTTGTGTAAGAGGATCTAACGCACCGAATGACGATATTGGCGTTGTTGCCAGCTTTTTAGTTTGTCTGGAATTCGAACGAATTTTATATTTTTAAATATAACACCCAGTATATTTTTACATTTTTAAATTCCACATAAAATTATAATTATTTTTTATTAAATGCATTATTAGTCTATACTTCATAGTTTCCGAGATATTGACTCTCGAAAAATGACATTTTTGAACTTTGACAGCTTATAACTTTCTAACAGTACGTCTTAGAGTAAAACGGCTTACATGTCCCTATCTTCAATTTTAATTATCTTCCCAAAAAAATCAACTTCCAGTTAAACCGGAACAACTATATTTCCTGCTTTCGAGTTACATCCGGTTTAACCGGAAGTTGATTTTTTTGGGAAGATAATAAAATTGAAGATAGGGACATGTAAGCCGTTTTTCTCTAAGACGTACTGTTAGAAAGTTATAAGCTGTCAAAGTTCAAAAATGTCACTTTTCAAGAGTCAATATCTCGGAAACTATGAAGTATAGACTAATAATGCATTTAATAAAAAATAATTATAATTTTATGTAGAATTTAAAAATGTAAAAATATACTGGGTGTTATATTTAAAAATATAAAATTCGTTCGAATTCCAGACAAACTAAAAAGCTGGCAACAACGCCAATATCGTCATTCGGTGCGTTAGATCCTCTTACACAACTGTACCAAATTTGGTTTAAATCGGCCAGTAAATTGTGATGTTATTAAGCCGTTTCCAGACTTTATACACACACTGTATCTCTTATGTAGCAGATTTTTCGATTATTCTTTCGTTCTTAAAATACTATACTTTGTGTTAGTATAAATAGGCCAACTTTAAAAATAATTATTTTCTTCCAGAGAAAGGCCTAAATTAAAAATGTATTACAAGACAGACAACAACTGAACCTTTAGCTATCCTGTGATGCCAAATTTATTTCTGTTTAATTAAATTGTACTGGTGATATTTGGTGGCAGCCCAACACCTTCAACTATTTTTGAAATATTTATCTCAGCTATCGTTCATAGTATAGAAGTCAAAAGTACAAAACTTACTTAATTATTTCAAAATAAACAAATATATCTTGAAATAAATTTGATAAGTTTAGAGGGTTTTGAGTAAATGGTATAAATGCACGTCGCGTGTAAAAACGATAATGTCCACTTAAAAGTAGTAAAGAGCGTGAATAGCTGAGAGGATGCAACGCATAGCGACTTCTAGCGCCGATTTTGGACACCTTTAATGTATATTCCTAATATCTCTAAATATGAACTTTTTTACGCTAAATTTTAAGAATTCATTATAATCATTGGTGATTAATTGATTGTGAAAAATTGGAATTAGTAAACAGTTTTAAATATTTGGGGATAATTATTGATAAAAATTCAAAAAATTTTAATTATTTTGAAAGTGTGATATTGAAGATTGCCGAAAAAGTAGGTTATTTTAAATGAATCAGTTCTAATTAAAGGCCTTGGTACAAGAACCAGACAAGTCCATATTTTATAAGTTTTGGGAAATTGAAAAACTTTCTATTTTTGGATATTTATAAGAAACAGATAGCATACATGTTTTTTTTTTGTAGGTATATAGAATAAAATTGATAGGGAAACATTAAAAAACAATATTATAAAAAAATATAAGAGCTAGAATTTTTTTTAAATTGTCCGATTTTTGCACCAAAAATACTATAAAAAATAAGTAACAACGTAAATGATAACTTTGAAGAGCTTTATTTCAAAAACTGAAAACTCTCAATAAATCACAGCAGTTGCTGACTATATAAACCTATTGCCAGCGAGACCCTGACTGTTCCGCATATTCCCCCACCCAGCCAAGTCACTACGCTTTGTGAAACTGTTGGTGAAAATATCGGACAAGTCCTGGACTTAGCTGTTTCTTGCACCCAAGAATGCAGCGGCCAAGTCTTAAAGATATATATTAACGTTGCATTCCTTTGGACTTGCCTGATTCTTGTACCAATCGATCGGCAATATTTTAATACATACGTTTTAACGGAAATCGTTATTTCGACCAAAAATGAACTTGCCCGGTTTTTGCACCAAGGTCTTCAATTTACTTCAATTTAAGTTTGTTTTCTAAAAAAACTGTATTTAATACTATTATATTATCACATTTTCTTTAACTTTCATTTGTGTCCGTGTTTAATCTCCATAACCAATCATCTGTAGAATTGTTATTTTGTGCATTTCTCTTAAATAACCAATTTTTCTGATATGCAGACAGACAAACAATTTGCTAAGGTCAGGAGTTTTAAACAGAATTAAACAAAACTATTTACACTTTTTTTTTAATTTCATCTGCAAAAAGAAACTTTAAAATGGAATCAATCTGAAAAAATATTTCCGAAACAGTTTAAGATAAGGTATAATCATATTATACATAAAATATGTCTAAAATTTTCTGAAGAATATAAAAATTGAATAATATACAGGGTGTTGCATTTAAAATAAGAAAGTTGATATTGGCCACTGTTACATGACACACCCTGTATAAAAAGTTTTTATTGAAAAAAATGCGCAACTAGAAATACCAATCGACGTGTCCGTGCGTTTTATCGGACACGCCCCCATGTATTTATTATCGAATTTATAACATTTGGCTGATACAGACTGTTTAAGAATACGGTATGCCTATTACGAAAATAACCAAATTTGGTTGCTTTAATTACATGATCGATCCCTCGTACATTTTTTTTTTAGTAAAAATTTAAAGGCTCGTTAATTTTTTTTCTTTTCAGCCATCAACATATTTGCTTCTCATTTTTTTTCGTTTCTTCCACATATGTTTAAGATACTTTGAACTCCAACACCATACAGAAAATTTATTGACATCTTACAAGTTTTATGAGGCCCTCAATTGGAAGACGTATGTATATAGGATATTATGGTTTGTCTGTTTTATTTTCGAAGGTGGGCCATAAGTCCTATACTGCCTGTAATAAAATAGCGCACCAGGCTTTTGCTTAAGTAATAAATTTTGAGTATTGCGACATACTGTGTTGCGTGTTTTGGTCATTTTGGGAATGCCGAATAGTAATTTCGATAATATTTTACGAATAGTATAGGGGAGACTGGGGTAGGTTGTTGCAACGTTTACTTAATTACGTTTTAAGGATATCCATTAAAACATATTTTACCAGATAACATCATAGCTAAAGACATATACCGTCAGATCAGCGAACAATAATCACGTAAGTGGCAAATTTAGTAATTTGCGCATATAAATAAAGTTAAGTATACAAGGGCAAGGCACTGTAAAATTCTCATTTAACGAATAAAGAATTAAACAAGTCCGGGATTTAAAATTTAAGTTACAATGTACTCACAACCAGAGCTGTCGGTAATTGAATTAAAAAATTGAAAAATCGTGTTCAATTACTTTTTAGTAATTGAATTACTTCCAAATAATTCAATTACATAAAAAGTAATTTAATTACTCCCAAATAATTCAATTAGAATAAAGGTAATTGAATTACTCCTAAATAATTCAATTACATAAAAAGTAATTTAATTACTCCCGAATAATTCAATTAGATTAAAAGTAATTGAAAATAATTCAATTCCTTTAAAAATTTTCATAATTCCTTTACTCTAGAAAAAAAAAAATATTGTTTGGTTAAATCCCGGCTAAGGCTAACAGGAGGTTTCCTCAGGCACAGGGTCAGTTGTCTTTGAACTCGGCAGCCGCGTTTTGATGCTTTACCGCCACGGCGATTCGATGAAATATTTCTTATGAAATGTTTATGGGGGTATAATGGTTTTATTTTTAGAGTACCTAGGTACCTATTTTTTTTCAATTGTTTTTTATTTTCTCTAATAACTATTACGTTTGTTTTATTTCAACAAATAAATCATATTATATAGAAAAGACAGTTGTTATTATTGGTCAATTTGTTAAAGGTAAGTAGGTACTTATCAAAATTAGGAGATCAAGTTTAACTATAAATTTCGAATTTTTTTAACTTTCTTTCTATAATAAAGTGTGATAGTAGGACCTACTGCTATTAAAGGAAATAATACCTTACCTATACAACTATTTTTTTTGTAAAATGTAAAAAAGTAATTCCATTGCTCATATACTAACTAATTCAATTTTAAAAATGTAATTTAATTACCAAACTGTAATTCAATTACCAGAATGTAATTTAATTAATGTAATTCAATTATTAAAATGTAATTGAATTACCAAAATGTAATTCAATTACTTACCAAAATGTAATTAAATTACTCAGAGTAATTTATTTGCCAAGAAAGTGCCTATAATTTATAGATTCAGAGTAATTCAATTACTTTTAGGGTAGTTCCATTACTATAAAGTAATTGAATTAGTATAAAAGTAATTGAATTAAACTCAGTAATTCGAATGCGGTAATTGATCAAGAAATCAATTACTTTCAGTGGGTAATTGGTAATTTAAATATTTTTATCATACTGTTAGTAATTGGTAATTGTAATTGGTGCCTTTTTCGGAGGGTAATGGGTAATTGTAATTGAATTACATTTAAGAGTAATTGCGACATCTCTGGTCACAACTCTATAAAAATAGAGCGTGGTTTGATGAGGGCCACTACCACTCGCCCTAACCTTTCTTGGCCGATTACAATAATGTTGATGTATATTCCGTGTGTCCGCGGAAGGTTGTCCGCCCCTATAACTTTTTTTGTTTTTTAAGATAATGGAATAAAATCTGAAGGATTTGTATACAACATAAAACTGCATTCTTTGACAGGTGACTTAAACATTATGATACTTCCGGTTTAACCGGAAGAAACATATATTTTTCCTTTTTTTGACTCCATATGACATTATAAATATAACGATTTGTTACACACAGAATATTTTTTTATCTAGAGTTCTAGAGGGCTTCATATCTTTAAATCATTTATTTTAGTTCTTTAATCTTGGGAAAAATCTATTTTATTGCACAGGAAAAAAAATAACTACATACTTATGTTTCACAAATTTATTCAGTTTCCTGACCCATATTTAAACACAATAAAAGCAGAAAACTAAATCTACTAGAAACAATAGCTATCAAAAAAGCCATAAAAAACAAATGTAATGTTGTGAATAATAAAACCGAAATACCTTTAGGTGCTTCCCTAATTCTTAATAGCACACTTATTTAGGACTAAATATGTATCTGAACCTTTAATAAATTTGGAAAACCCACAATTGACCATTCAATCTTATAAACCTAATTTTAATTTTATGATATCTTTAGAGTTACCATAATATGTGTTGTAATGTCACGTAGAATTTAGTATCTTCTTGAACTCCTTTGAAAATAACCCGAAAGGTCTGAAACACGTGTCAGGAAACTGATTAAATTTGTGAAACATAACAAGACAAGTAGTTATTATTTTTTCTTCCTGTGCAATGGAACAACAGTTTCACCAAGCATGTAGCCCAACACAAATTAATTATAAATTTTATTATTTTCGGCCGAATGTTATTTGCTGTGTAAAATTTAATCTTTAAAAATGTATTTCTGATTTTTCTTAAACGGAAACAATGGTGGCTCGTCGGGTTAAGAAAAAGGAGGATTTTATTACGATTATTTTAATACCACACACTATTAGGTTTTAGAAAAGCTTCCCTTTTTCTAATTGTTTATTTAATTACTTTAGTTACCAGTTTACTATAGGGTACCGATTATTGAATTAATATTTTTATTTTATACACTAATGGTTTTGTATTAGTTTCTACTTTGACATTAAATAAAAAATATTTTGTGTTGTTTTGTATTGAATAAGACCCTCAAGTTTGGCCACATACTTAATTAACACTCTGTATAGAAAGTTTTAAAAAATTATTTACGTTTTGTCAGTTGTTCAATTAAAACGACTTAATGATTTATAATAACGGGCATAAGAAACCCAAACAAACCTGTTCTTATAATATTTACATTCAATCGCCCTCTAAGAAACCCCTAAACAGAGATGGAAGCCGAATAAGAGCACAGGTGCAAGACATGCCCCATCTAAAACAGGAACATGATAAATGGGACTCTCAGTGTCGCCCAGCTTTGTGTCTTTGGGTCCCAGTGGATAAGACAGAATCCGCTCCAAGATATTTATTATTGGAATAAATAACAATAAGCAACTTCTTATATTATGTCAAAAATTTGCGTCTTGGTATTTTGAAAAACGACCTCCGAGGCGCTTTCAATCTTTCTTTGGGAAAGTTGATATTTATTGCTTTATTAATGGGTATTATTCGGCATTTATGGGGTACATCTTTTCTAAAGGTATTCGTACGTTTTTCTGGTCGTCGCATTCAATTATCTCGGATGTTCCCACAGCCCTGTAATATAATAATAATAATGATATTAATAATAAGAATAATAATAATATTATTAATATTCCTAAAAATAAATGTCTACATGATTTATATTATATATTAGATATAAACGTTTTTATAGTCATAGGATTTTTTACTTTTGCACCTAGAGAACTAAATCCCTGTATGTGCAAAACTTTATTCAAAATAATAATACAGTAATCATAATGTTACTAAATAAGTTATATAAAGGTTTAACTAAAAGCTAGTATAATATACTATTCTATCTTAAATATAAATGTTTCATAATAGTATATTATTAACCAAGGTTTAGACAGCCATCATTATTGCCCGAGCGTCAAGTTTAAATCACGAGGAGCGGAGCGACGAGGGATTTAGGGCGCGAGGGCTATAGGCTGTCTAAACCGTGGTTAATATAATTTTTTTTCCACTACTAACACTTTTATTTTGTACAGTATTAATAAATTATAAAAAATATTAGGTAGGTATAAATATATATTTTAATCAAGTTACCTGCTTTGGCATATTGGCAAGATAATTTGTTCTCTTGTCAGTTGGCTTGGCGTCACCTTTCATGTTATTTATTGGGGAATTAACAAATCAAGTTACCAGGTTTTAAATAGATCGGTCAATAATGGATTTCAATGCATTATTATTGACCGTCGTCAATAGCAACTGAGAAGGGAGAGAAAAACGATTTCTGGCGTTAATTAATCGGTCAATAATGGCGATGTTATAGGTTAGTAGTGGAAAAAGTATATTATTATAATATAATGTATAATACAGGGTTAGTTGAAATAACCGGAACGGCTAATTTTCTTCAAAACTACCAAGGCTAAATCATTGAATTTTGCTACTGGTGGATAACTTAAAAAATTCAATTGAAAATGGACAAATGCGACATTGCCAGATTTTTAGTTTTTTCTGTAACTCAATGTTTTTTTTTTCAAATGTAACACTACTCTTTTTTTATTGAATTCGATTCCTCCCATTAACATTACCATTTCCTGATAGTATCAAATGTTTATCTTAAATAGTTCTATGGGAGAAAAAGTTAATTAGTTACAACTGTAACTAAAAAAAATCCAATCTATTTCCATTTAAAAACGTTTTAAATAATGTGAAAATGAAGGTTGGTGGACATAATGTACCTAATAGTATCGATAACGATAATAACAACAAACAACTACTAACAATAACATAGCTAGTAAAAATTACTTATATATTAAATTCAAAGAAGAAGTCCATTCTCCAAGAGACCCGTTTCTATTACCAAATAAAAACTAAAAACGCAAAGTCGTCGTCTCGTCAGTCACTATTTATTTAAAAAGGTAACATGTTTCGCCCTATATGGGCATCATCAGACCTAGAAAGTTTTTTAAAACATAACATTAACCCATTAAGTACTAGCGTTCCATATAAGGCACGCAAAACAACGCATCATAAAATGGTTAAAAAAAAATAGTTTAATTTCAAAAACTCTCCTTAGGTAGATGTTTTCAGGTTGTTAAGTATTTCGGTTATGTTTCCTATCAGTTTTAACGTCGAGTAAACAAAAAGAGTTCTTTAAAAACTATTTGCCCCATTCGGCTATCTGGTGCATACACGAAAATGGCGCATCAAGAGGGGTAAGTACAGATTTTGGTGGTTTTACAAATATTTAGACTGAAACTAGTAATGTTTTAGTAAATATTGGTGTACCGAACATTGATTTTTATTGATAGAATAATTTATAATATTTTGGTTTTTCTTAGTTTCGCATTTTATTCTGCTGTTCCTTATATGGAACGCTAGTCCTTTAGGGTCCGTAAAACTTCTAATGGAAAAAAAATTAAAAAAGTGATTTAAACATTTATTTAGATGATATAATCAATAAAACAAGTTTTTTTATTTCATTTAGTATGAAAATCAACAAAGCAGTCAATACATAGTCCAACGTCACATTTGTGACACTGTGTGCGCACAGAACTACCTTTATGATTTTGTTCGGAGCATCGTCGGCGTTTGTTGTTGGGGATATATTCCACCAAATGATTTTGCTGTTTTTCAACAGTTTCTAGAATCTCTCCAGATATACGGCTTGATGAAAAAAATCATTTGGTGGAATATGTCCCCAACAACAAACGCCGACGATGCAATATAATAAAGGTAGTTCTGTGCGCACACAGTGTCGCAATTATGTCGTAGGACTATGTATTGACTGCTTTGTTGATTTTCATACTAAATGAAATAAAAAAACTTGTTTTATTGATTATATTATCTAAATAAATGTTTGAATCCCTTTTTTAATTTTTTTTTATATTAGTAGTTTTACGGACCCTAAAGGACTAGCGTGCCATATAAGGAACGGCCGCCATCCTGAAAATAACGAAATAACATTGAATAATTTGACCTAAAACGTATTTGTATTGCTAATTAAAGTATTAAAATATAATTTGTTCCTTAAAATTTCGAATATGAAAAACTCAGGCCTTAATGGGTTAAATAGAAAAACCCCCTAAATTTTGCTTACCTAACATTAAAACACGAAATTAAAAGTTAATAAATAATTACACACATCAACAATACAATTAAAAAGAAAGTAACAATAACCAACTAGTTTAAGGTAGGGCCAGGGACTTGGTGGTAACTCAGTAAGAACAGATAATAGCCCACATTCTAATGTCCTGATTCAAAATTAAAAAAGAAGAAGAGCTGTCAGTCAAAGTCGTACTATTTACATGAAAAAAGGCGGGAAAAATATGTGGTTAAGTATATTTACGTCTTATTTATTCATTTTCGAGCGTTGCTCAGCTGCTTTTGAGGGTTTTTGGTTAATTTTTAACCTTTCTCTGAATATACAGGGTGTTCATTTGAAAACTTCCCACCTCAATTTTCCTGCTTTAAAATGAAAATGTGGAAAATCGCTCGGACCCGTCGATTTTTATTTCAAGGGGGATATCTTTTGCGTATATTGTTAATCTTGTTACTTTAAGCCCCTAGGAGGGAGGGGGGTAAGATCTAAATCTTAAATGGATATCCCTATTTTGTATAATTTTTTTGGATTCTCCATAAAATTCTGAACAATTTTTAATGGAAGCAATATTAGTCTATTCTTAACAGTTTCCGAGATATTTTCTCTTGAAAAATGACATTTTTGATCTTTGACAGCGTCTAGCTTTCTAACTGTACGTCTTAGAGCAAAACGGCTTACATGTCCCTATCTTCGTATTACGTATACTTATATATTATAGTACACTACATTAATTTGATTAAGAAACCGATAATCTTTAAGTAATTTTAACTAGCTATGTTATTGTTAGTAGTTGTTAGTTGTTATTATCGTTATCGATACTATTAGGTACATTATGTCTACCAACCTTCCTTTTCACATTATTTGAAACGTTTTTAAATAGAAAAAAGATTGGAAATTTTTAGTTAGAGTTGTAACTAATTAACTTTTTTTTCCATAGAACTATTTGAGAGAAAAATTTGATACTATCAGGAAATGGTAATGTTAATGGGAGGAATCGAATTCAATAAAAAAGAAGAGTAGTGTTACATTAAAAAAAAAACATTCCTTGAGTTACAGAAAAAACAAAAAATCTGGCAACGTCGCTATTGTCAATTTTTAATTGAATTTTTTAAGTTATCCGCCTGTACCAAAATTCATTAATTTAGCCTTGGTAGTTTTAAAGAAAATTAGCCGTTCCCGTTATTTCAACTAACCCTGTACATTATAATAATATAAGAATAAGAGTAATGTAAAATAGTATATTATTATATGCACTTGGGTGCCTTATTATCAAAATACGCGAGAAGGATCAATTTTTAAAATAATACACTAAATTTATTTAAGTTGCTACTTATAAAAATCCTACATATTTTTTCTAAAATTTTTGCTGTTTGGAATATTTCTTATTTCTAGTGGTAGAGCTATTTTTGGAGCTAAGTAATGAATAAGCTTTAAATTAACATTTTTACTACTGTTTGGAATTATCAACTGTCCGTTTATATGATTGCGGGTCTGATATGGGTGATTAATATAAATTCGTGATCGAACATTCAGGATTTCTGAATTGTAAAGTAAATGTGTGGAGTAGCGATTTTTTATAGATTATTTTTAGGATATAATTTTGAACGACATTTAGAGGTTTTAGCGACCCCACGCAATTATACCGTATCTTATTAGAGATTCTACTAAAGTATTATATATGGATAAAACTAGTTTTATGCCAATAATTTCCCTTAAAATATAGAATTTATGAATTAATTTTCTAATATCGTTTGTCAATTAACTGATATGTGCTCCCCATTTAAGATGTTTATCTATAGTGATTCTTAAATATTTTGTTGAGGTTACCTCACCGATAGCTTCTTCAAGATTTTCAATTTTTATGTTGTTAAAATTGAGACGATTGAAAGAAGTAAGAGAGAATGCTATGTAATTAGTTTTGGGAGTATTCAAGGTTAACTTAAAGAAATCCAGCCAAATCTTTTTTTTATAAGGAGACCCCATTGTTTACATTTTTTAGTGTCGATCAGAAATCGTTTTAACAGAAATCAATGATGACAAAATACGGCCCTAGATCTACTGTTTTTTATTAGATGCATTTAACATGTGTAAGTATCTATTAAGTAATATATTATACTAAATATATGCGTGATTTTTTTAAAAATTTTATACCCGTGAAATTATTTATTTCCAAATCACATCAAATAATAATAATGTTTTAGGGAGATCAACGTGGCAACGTTGTACGGGCGTTTTACTCCATTAAACTCACATTTTACTACGCGTAACGCAGAATTTTTCTTATTTATACATTTTCGAGCGTTGCTCAGCTGCTTTTGAGGGTTTTTGGTTAATTTTTAATCTTTCTCTGAATATACAGGGTGTTCATTTGAAAACTTCCCGCCTCAATTTTCCTGCTTTAAAATGAAAATGTGGAAAATCGCTCGGACCCGTCGATTTTTATTTCAAGGGGGATATATTTTGCGTATATTGTTAATCTTGTTACTTTAAGCTCCTAGGAGGGAGGGGGGTATGATCTAAATCTTAAATGGATATCCCTATTTTATATAATTTTTTTGGATTCTCCATAAAATTCTGAACAATTTTTAATGGAAGCAATATTAGTCTATTCTTAACAGTTTCCGAGATATTTTCTCTTGAAAAATTACATTTTTGAACTTTTACAGCGTCTAGCTTTCTAACTGTACGTCTTAGAGCAAAACGGCTTACATGTCCCTATCTTCGATTTTTATTATCTTTCCAATAGTGTGAACTTTCGGTTAAACCGGATCACACAGAATTTTATGCAAAATCCAAAAAAAATATATAAAATAGGGGTATCCATTTAAGATTTAGATCTTACCCCCCCCCCCCTCCCTCCTAGGGTATTGAAGTAACAAGATTGACAATATACGCAAAAGATGTCCCCTTCGAAATAAAAATCGACGGGTCCGAGCGATTTTCCACATTTTCATTTTAAAGCAGGAAAATCGAGGTGGGAAGTTTTCAAATAAACACCCTGTATAACAAACTATTTAGTGGTATTAATTAGCTTTGTTTGTTGTGTTTATTAATAATGGCTCGCCAGTACGTGGTATGTAAAAAAGTGGACTATTCTAACCTCAGATTGATATATCGGCGGTAAGTGAGGTTATTCAGGTTATGCTTTTTTAAAATCAATGGTGCAGATGGTTTTGTAATTTAGGTAAAAGTTGCAAAATATATGGATCGTTTTTGATCCTAGAAAACAACTTGCCAATGCACTGTAAGTATAACAGCAATTGTTTGGATCCTATCTAGAACTTTCGGTGTAACTCCACTTCCATGGGGTAAACCCACTTAAAGACTGTCACTGAGGTTCCGAAAAGCATCTGCAGCGCCTCTCGCGGACAATATGTAAAAGACATTATCACAAGAACAATCAACGAACAAGCTGTACTTAAAACAAACTCGTAATAAAAAATCAGTTTTCAAAATAAGTTAATCGTTTTAATATCGACCAGTTCTCAGTTTGGATCCTATTTAGAACTTTCGGTGTAAATGCACTTCCATGGGGTAAACCCACTTAAAAACTGTCACTGAGGTTCCGAAAAGCATCTGCAGCGCCTCTCGCGGACAATATTTAAAATACATTATTACAAGAACAATCAACGAACAAGCTGTACTTAAAACAAACTCGTAATAAAAAATCAGTTTTCAAAATAAGTTAATCGTTTTAATATGGACCAGTTCTCAGTTTGGATCCTATTTAGAACTGTCGGTGTAAATCCACTTCCATGGGGTTTTTTTTTTTTTTTTAGGAGGGAGCAGGTAAAAAAATCTTCGAAAAGACTGCCGACCGATAGTTCTTTTGTGGCCGGGTGCGTCGGATTCCTACCGACTAAAAAACTTCCTCCCCCGGGACACTATTGGTTTCCCCCTTTGGGACTGCCTTTCGGTATTACTTCAACGAGGGGTGTCCTTAATCTGTTGTTATTTCATTGGTCTTGGTCCTTCAATGTTTCTATTTCGTTGTTCCTGAATTATCTTCCTCTTTCTTCCTCCTCTTTGGCTTTTAGGATTTGGGTTACTTCCATGGGGTAAACCCACTTAAAGACTGTCACTGAGGTTCCAAAAATCATCTGCAGCGCCTCTCGCGGACAATATGTAAAAGACATTATTACAAGAACAATCAACGAACAAGCTGTACTTAAAACAAACTCGTAATAAAAAATCAGTTTTTAAAATAAGTTAATCGTTTTAATATCGACCAGTTCTCAGTTTGGATCCTATCTAGAACTTTCGGTGTAACTCCACTTCCATGGGGTAAACCCACTTAAAGACTGTCACTGAGGTTCCGAAAAGCATCTGCAGCGCCTCTCGCGGACAATATGTAAAAGACATTATTACAAGAACAATCAACGAACAAGCTGTACTTATAACAAACTCGTAATAAAAAATCAGTTTTCAAAATAAGTTAATCGTTTTAATATCGACCAGTTCTCAGCAATTAAATAAAGTATGGCCATTTTTTGAAGCCATCTCCTTCTATATTATCTGAAATTTTGGAAGTGTTTCTGATTGTAAACAAATGAAATATGTTTTTCCAAGTTTTATTTTAAACTCTTCAGACATGTAATATCAGATGTTATGGTTGGAAACGAATTCATGTTTTTAATGTTCCTAAAACTTTAGTAGTTTTAATTACTAACAAGTAAAATCAACTTCTATTGTAAAAATACAGTGCGTCATATTAAACTAAACTCATTGGAAATATGTTTTTTAAAGTTTTATTTGAATTTAAAACTATAAAGAATAACAAACTTGTTATTTAATGTTTCTCACATTTTAGTAATAAAAATGAGTTACTAACGGCTAAAATAAACTTCATTTCTAAAACTCTAATTAGTTATAATTAACTAAAGCCGCCGGAAATATGTTTTGTAGCATTTTAGCAAAAAAATTACAATAAAAATATAGTCCAATTTATTAAATTTTTTTACCCAATCTCCCACGCAGCAGAATTAATTTCCGATAATTTTTTTCTCGGTTTCACTCATGTTTTTGTTAATAAAATATTTCCCGAGTCGAATATACCAGCGCAAACATTAAGTTTTTGCGGAAGCTGGGTGTGTGTTTCTCGCATCCAGTGAGGATTATCTTCGGACCAATATGGACAGTTCTTTTAATTGACTTCAGCATTTAGTATAAAAGTAGGTATACTCAATACTCATCTGTAAAACAAAGACCCATTTGACATGATTTCACTAACTTGAATGCTTATGTTATTTTCTCTGGAAGTTGCCGAACTGGTGTAATAGGATTTTGAAGAGCAAGAGAACGTTTAATTGCGTGTCTTCATCCATTACTTCAGGCTGCCTTATTCTTGGTATGTCCCTGACGTGACCCACTCCACGATAACGACTTGGGAAATTGGTGGTAGATCGGGAAGTGTTTCCTGAAATAAAGCTGCTAAGCTTCTGCTTGAGTACGCTATCTGTCGCCAAAGTCAATAAAATTTCGATTTTTTGTGATTCAAATAAATAACCCAATTTAGTATAGCAAAAATGCGGTAACGGTCTAAACAGCACAAAATACTACAACAGATAAGTATTTACTTCTAAGCCGAAAAAAAATGACCACTGAAATGCGACATCAAGTCAACAAACAACCTTATCAATTACATGTTTCTTTTTTTTTTCAACAGTCTGCGCTGGCAAAACCCAAATTGTAGTATCAATAATTGTTGCTAAAATGGTCAGTGTTTTTTCTGGCTTTCTAGATTACCAAAATGCAAAAGTAAAAAGTGGGTCGTATTCTCTTTTTATTGCCCTTTCCAACTAGCTATAACATCGGTTACTACACCCAAAATAGGAGTAAATTTTATGAAGATACGAAAACTATAAATAAATGCAGCCTTATAGTTCTGTATTTTTTCAGCAAATAAAGAAGTTTTCTATTACTGAATTTTTCCAGTTAAAAATTCCACCCGATATGTAAATCTCTCAAGAAATTAAAAAACCCAATGAAAGACAATTTATTTTGTCAAATTTCCACTTTTATTGAAAAACTTTTCCTTTACACGACGCGTTTCGCTACATTGTAGCTTCTTCGGGTGTATGATGCTAACTAATTTTATTTCAGTACAATAACAAAATGGTCTAGATACTTAATTTTGAAAAGTTTAGAAATAAATCGATTGAAAAATTCCGGTGCATTATTAAACGACCAATTAGAACTAAATAGTTCCCCTTTGCTAAATCTGTGTCAATAATCTAAATAGGGTTCTTTGGATTTCCCATAAGATTAAGATATATTATACCGACAATAATATGTCTTAAACCGCGGGGTTACTGAGGTTTAATCCTCAGTACCATAAAAATGCTTTTTACTACGGAATAATATTGTAAGTACTACTTTTTTATTTAAAATATTTCAAAAACTTCTGTACTCCTTTATTCTTTGATTTTAATTTCGATTTTCATTTTTTACTGACTGTGATTCTACAATTTCACACTCATAATGTCTTACAGACATAATATGTTCAATAAGTTTTCTAAATAATTTTAAATAATCTTCGACACCTTCTAGAAAGGTTTTTCTTCCCCATTTTATTTGGTTAGTTTACACCTCTTTTAATAACGTTTTCAAATACTCAGTATGGTTTAACCATTATCAATCTTCTTCATATCATGTTTCTTCTACACTTCAATTTTAAGTCTGTAAAAGCTCCATTAAGGTTCTAATTTTTAATTTTCTCTTTTGTAAACACCATCAGCATAAAATAAAAAAAATTTCTGTCTCCTGAGGATGAACGTTTCCACGTTCGAAACATGTAGATACCCTTAAAATAAGAGTTTTATTCTATAAAATTTTGTGGAAGAAGACTTTGTGTTTTTCTTTAGTTTTCATAATAATATTTAAGTTTACAATACCTAAACAGGGTTAAGAACTACTGTACTAAAATAAAATTTGTTAGCACCATACACCCGAAGAAGCTATAATGTATCGAAGCGCGTCGTCTAAAGAAAAAGTTTTTCAATAAAACTGGAAATTTGACAACATAAATTGTCTTTCATTGAGTTATAATGAATTTCCATTAAGTAAAGGCCTCAACGATTCAAAATTAAAAAAATTTTTTATTAACACACAACAACCTACTTATTATGTGTCTGGCAACAAGACCCAAAAGAAAACTATACTGCAACAGACACATACGTATGCAACAAACTTTAAAGTGCAATATAATTTTTACAGCCGCATTGAAACTCTCGTCGCATATCTTTTTCCACGTAGGTACACGAAAAGATCAGTATCATCCACCTGGGGAATTAGATTTTCTTGCCTATTTCTGCTGCAGATGTTCTTTTCTTATTACGACTTCCGTCCGTCCTGGAAAAAAGTCAAAAACAAACGAAAAGAAACGGCGGGTCGATCGGACTATTGGTGGAAGGCGCGCTTGCGATCCACCTCTGCGGGAAATGAAATATTTTAGAATATTTTCCCGAGAGCAGGGTTGGATTGGAGCATCTACAAAGTATGTTGGACTTGAGTTAAATAATTTTAAACCTAATATTTAAAAAACAAAAAGGTTTTTAGGTATCGACATTTTTCTATACAGAGAGTGTCTGGAAGATCCGTATGTATAATGATGTATATTTTAAGGGGATTTTATACACACTGAGGAAAATGATCTAATACAAAAGGTTTGCTAAGGACATAGTTTGTACTGATACTTATTTTTTATTAATCAATACCTACTAAATAAATTGCTAGTGTATTAAACCCGCTTTAGTGTTATAACAATTCCAGATTTGCTAAACCAGTGTTTTTATTGGTAGTAATCAGTTCCATTAGCAGCACAGTCTTGTTAAATAATGAACTAATTTTAATACAGCAATTTTGTTAAGAAATAAATTGTATCTTCTCAATGCGACCCATTTTGTTCCCAGTAAAGCGCTTTCTCTATACAATTAAGAAAGCAGAACAGCGTCCCGAAAAACAAATTGTATTCCTACACTAAGAGAAAACTCTATTAGCCGTAGCTAGAAATCCATTCGCAGTAGCAAGAAATCTGCATTAAATAGGCGCCGAAAAAACAACTCTGTTGTCGCTACAAGGTTCTTTTTTTGTTAAATGACTTTTTAACCTCAACATGGTCGTTTTTTAAATATTATTCTTTTGCTGTTAAAAGACAACTCTATTGCCATAGAAAACATATGATGCAGTGGTAAACAAAACTGATTTTGTGATTAATTGAGGTCGTGTAGTTAGAAAAGTATCGGTTTTTACTCCTAAAAATAATCAGCCAGCTATAAAATAATTTTATTTTTATTGTAGCTAGTCCACCTAGCTACTACTAAATGCCTTTTTTTAGCTCCTTCGCTAGAATGGCTGTGGTTGGTGGATTAGTTTATAGTGGATGTTTTTGGCTATTGATTTGATAAAATTTTTATATTTTAATAATTCTATATAGGGTGGTGTACTTTTAGTGTAACGTTATACAATAAGTGTTGTGGCGGTGTGTCTCCAAATTCAGGTAGGTACAATTATTTTACCAATAATTATATTTATTACTTATATTTTTTAATTCATTCCGATCATGGCCGCCATTAAGTTTCCGATCCGCACTTATTAGGGCAGTATTTTTGATAAAAATTGTATGTTAAACTTTGTTTAATAACGGGGGGATCTGACTGATCTGAAAGTAACAAACTGCTAGGAACATGACCCTTTTTAGCCATTTTTTTTATTAATAAGTATCAGAAAACCTAACAAATGCGATTTTGCATTGCAAAATTTAGAACGGGGAAGAAATATCTCAAAAACTCAGATTGTTTTCCGATTCTATCTCCTAAATTTGTATTGTATTTCTGAAAAAATTAATTTCTCGTCTAACAAAATTTAAAGACTCACCTAAGTCAACGATTTTTTGTAGGTACCTAAGTAGAGTAATGTGATAAACATGAGTTACTTATTAAGTAATAAATATAATTATTGGTAAAATAATTGTACCTACCTGAATTTGGGGACACACCGCCACAACACCTATTATAGAACGTTGCACTAAAAGTACACCACCCTATATGAAATTATTAAAATATAAAAAAATGTATCAAATCAATGGCCATCAAACATCTACTATAAACTATAATCCACCAACCACTAAACAAACTAACAACACTGCAAATGGCAATAAAATGAACCAAAACGATTTCACCAACTTTTAAAAAAGCAACTGTTTAGTTTCTAAAAGGTATATTTTAGATAGGTATAAAAGATTGGTTAGTTTTTATTTTTATTTTTGTGGTAATAAGATAACCTGATAGAAATTAAAAACACACTTTTTAAAAACACTTTATTGGATACATATTGTTATGGTTATATGATATTCTGTTACCATAAAAAAGCATTGAGCACACGTAACAATATTGTTGTCAAAAAAACGTCCTTGATTGCGACTAAACGAAATATTTTAGGGATAAATGGATTTTTTCTTGTGGTAATACACATATATTCAAAAAAATACTTGTATTGAGTGATTTTCCTCAGTGTAAGAACCTATAATTTACAAGACGTTGGTGGGGGTTCGTAGCGATCGGCAATCGCCGCGCGCCGTAGTATTAGTTTTAACGTATTTGTTGCGCAGGTCACATCGTTGTTCGTAGTCATCTGGCTGTCCTGTCTGAATTTAAATTTTATTGATCGTACCAATACCTGTTTCAATTAATTTAGTTTTACTTTATATTTAAGTTTTTTTAAACTTTGCATGTCAGATAAAGCGATAGAAGATTATTATTTTGCACAACCCATCATTAGTACTGGAATTTATAATCTAGGGAGGAAGTTTATCATCTCAGTAAACCATGTGGCATTATAGATAATCATATGCAATGTTAAACGACATGAACAATATCACACTAGAAGCTATTTAAATTTTTAAGAACTACAGTACTGATTTTTAGTGGAAAGTATAATATGCTTTATTAACTGTAGCAAGCAAATATCATTATGATTAATTTCAAGTTTCATTACAACTGCCAGTTGGAACTAATACAGTATATAGAACTCCCCCAATAGAACTTGATAATTACTGTGAGTATTCAGAGCAATTATGGCTATAAACCATTCTATGGTAGCATTAACTCCTATTTCCTATTGGCTAAATTACCGTGAAATTATCACTACACAGCGGTCTAGCAATTTTCGTTGTCTTGCAGTAGGAAAGCGCGTTGCTGTTACGTATAGTATTAAACAGTTTGTATAAAGAGTATGTGAATTCCTATCAGGAATGGAAGGATTTTTCTCAGTGCACCCAAGTTAATAATAGTTTATGTAATTAATTTATTTAGACATAGACTTATTTTTATTTGATCACATTTTTGTAAATAACAAATTGTAGCAAGTCATATAAAATATGTCCTGGACACGGATTTACTTCATTAAATTAAAGTATATATTAAAACATAATTGTATAAGAACATAACATACACAAACATTATAAACAAAAAAGAGTAAGAAGTTGAGTGTTGATGTTCGTGAATTAACAACATCAAAATATTTTACCTCTGAGTAGAAAGCATGGGATTCAAGAAATTTCTGAATTAGGTACATCTTTAAATTTTTTTCGTTTAAGCTTAAACTCATTGCAGGAAGCACATTATAAAGCTCAATTTTGAGCAAATTATTTATAGATTTACTAACTCTTTACCTGTTTGACCGAATAAAGTGAGCCGACCTTGTGCCATAGTGGTGAATGTCGGAGTTATGTTGAAAGTTATTATTATTTTTATGGATTTCAAGTAAGTAATTGATATAGAATAAATAGTGATGCAAAAGCATCAAAATCTTCAAATTAATAAAATGGGCCTGCAGTGGTCGCATCCATCAATACCTGTAATAACTCTCACAGATTAATTCAAAAAAGTTTTGTCTGTTTCCTTCCGCCAAACTCATCCCCAGACGCGTTTCGCCATTTACGGCTCATCAGTGAGGCTCAGTTTGGCAGAAGGAAACAGGGCTCGAAGACAAATCACTTGTCAGGATCGATTATCGACGGGAATTATAGAACCCGGTGCGACACCTTGCGTCCCAGTACGGTACCTTAGAAAAGGTCAGTCGTAAAGGGGTTATTCTGTAAAAACAGAAAATTTTGCAAGAGTGCTCTCAAAACCGGTACAAGTGCCGGACCACAGATATTAATTCAAAAAAGTTTTGTCTGTTTCCTTCCGCCAAACTCATCCCCAGACGCGTTTCGCCGTTTACGGCTCATCAGTGAGGCTCAGTTTGGCAGAAGGAAACAGGGCTCGAAGACAAATCACTTGTCAGGATCGATTATCGAGCCCTGTTTCCTTCTGCCAAACTGAGCCTCACTGATGAGCCGTAAACGGCGAAACGCGTCTGGGGATAAGTTTGGCGGAAGGAAACAGACAAAACCTTTTTTGAACTGATATCTGTGGTCCGGCACTTGTACCGGTTTTGAGAGCACTCTTGCAAAATTTTCTGTTTTTACAGAATAACCCCTTTACGACTCACCTTTTCTAAGGTACCGTACTGGGACGCAAGATGTCGCACCGGGTTCTATAATTCCCGTCGATAATCTCACAGATTGTTTCTGCAATCTAAAAATACGTAAGGTGTTCGATGAGTTTCCCCACAAAATGACTTCATAGGCAAGGTGGACGTGAAAGAGCTAATAATAGACACTGAGCATTGACTGGTGATCATAAAGTGAGTTTAATTTTCTTATGACAAAAGTGGCCGATAATAGTTTTGCTCCGCAGTGGTTTAATGTGAGAAGTCCAATTTAGAGTGTCAATTTAACCCAATACTTTTACACACTGACCTTTTACAAGGCCACAACTTGTTAAAATTACTATTTCCTAAATTTTATTGGTATTGAGTTTTAGACAGTTCTATGCAAACCAGTCAGCGGGCCGGGCCCTCTCAGCCAGGTGTAAACTAACTTGTTTTAAATCACTGATATTTTAGTGACGACATAATAGAGTTGAAAAGCAACCATAAAGGAAAATAAATGGAAACAGGTCATGTATATAGTGTGTCCACGGATGGAGTTCACTATACTTGTAAATAATCTTATTTTCACTTTTTCGAAAAAAATTAATTCTTCATCATTTCCTCTGCTTGTTATAAAAATACAATTCGCGTTGAGAAAATTCGATTTTATTTTCCAGGGTGCATAAAAACTAGTAAAAAGTTTAACGAAATTAATAATGTTCAAACTAAATTAAATTGAATCGATTTTATTAGGTGTGCTTGTTGCTGTCATATAATGTTTAACTGACATTTCAGTCAAATTCTTTGTCAACATTTGTAAATTGTTATCTTCAAAAAATGCTAACCTTAGAGCAGCGCATTTACTTGATCAAGTATTATGGCATTGGAGAGGTGAGCTATAAATATGCAATTACAATTTTCCATCGAAAATTTCCCGGTGTACACGTTTCTGTAAATTGCTTAAAGAAATTGATACGTCAATTTAATATTTATGGTGATGTTAAAGATGTGAAAAAAAACCAAAAAGACTTATGATGAAAATGATGCTGCTACCATTTTGGTGTTAGATTCGATTCGTAATAATCCTCGACTTCCTTTGAGAGCAAGATCGAATAAGGTGGGTGGTATTTCTAAAAGTCACGTACAAAATATTTTGTCCACAAATAAATTTCATGCATTTAAACCAACTTTTATACATAAACTTCAAGAAGGCGATGATTCATACCGATCTAGAATTTTCTTTACTAATAGGTGAACGGATACTGGCGAGCCGTAATTTTCACCATCATATCGTATTCAGTGACGAATACCTTTACAACAAATGGAATAAGCTCTAGTCAAAATTGTCGATTTTGGGCTAAAGAGAATCCCCACTTTAGAATTGGTAGAAACTGCCAGAAGTTTAAGAAAGTAAACGTATGGTGTGCGTTGACGTTCAATAAAATAATTGGTCCATTTTTCCTGGAAGAAAGGCTAAACGCAAATTATTATTTACAAATTCTTAGTGAATACTTTTTACCCCAATTGGATGAAGAAAATTTGGAATTTAGAAGAAATATGATATTTCAGCAGGATGGCTGCCCAGCACATAGGTACTGCAATGATTATTAAAAACTGGCTTAATGAACATTTTCCCGAAAAATGGATAGGTCGCAATCGACCGATACACTGGCCAGCACGTTCCCCGGACCTCACTGCAATGGATTACTTTCTGTGGGAATATCTTAAGCCTAGACTGTATGCCATTGACTTAAAAGATAATATTGAAACCCTAAAAAATAGAATCTACTGATGCCATTGCTACTGTGACACCAGATATGATTCAAAATGTATATATTATAATGAATTTCGAAACAGGATGGAGAAATGTGTTGACGTAGGAGGATTCCATGTTGAGTAAAACTTTACTATTTGTAATTTTTTTCGATGTATTAATTTAAATAAACATTATTATTGAGTTCTTTCATTTTAATGCTTCAAAAATCGTTTACTTAAAAAAAATTTTAATTTCGTTAAAGTTTTTACTATTTCTTACGCACTCTGTACATTAAAATCGAATTTTCTCAACGCGAATTGTATTTTTATAACAAGCATAAGAAATGATGGAGAATTACTTTTTTTCGAAAAAGTGAAAATAAGATTATTTACAAGTATAGTGAACTCCATCCGTGGACACACTGTATATATGACAAAGAGAAGAGGCCCAAGAACAGATCCCATATCGATATAATTTTTTATCAGTTGCGTTTGCGATACACAATCGAAGGCCTTGCTGAGGTCGCACAGAATCATATTGACATATCCCCCCTTCTCGAGACCCTCGACTATGTCATGCACAATCTGTACAACTGCCTACACAGTAGAGCGACCCTTTCTGAAGCCGTTCTCAAAATAACCACTGATGTTATTTTTCACAATAACTTTAAAAACTTTTCCAAAAATTGGGATGATTGAAATGGGTCTGTAATAAGATACTGAGTTTATATTACCCTTCTTAAAGAGATGTACTATCTTGGCTAACTTTAGAGAATTTGGAAATACACCCTGACTTACGCAAGCATTAAATAGAAATATTAGGGGCTTAATAAGTTTCTCACTATTATATTTTAAAATTATGGTATTTATATCCAAAATATGAGAAGAAGCAGCTTATTTAAGCGACAGAATCGTGGTTCTAACATCCTACTTAAAAGTAGGTAAAAATGCAAATGATTTGGGCACTAACGGAATGGGATCAATAAGTTCTATCTCTGTAAGTCATCTCTAATAGGTAGCTACTGCAGGCAAACACGTAATTTTTCAAAAGTTACGTTGTGTTAAGTAATAAAATAAAGACAATGGAAGTCCGACAAGGTAATTTTTTTGATATTACTTTATTGTCTACCACCTTTAAAAAAATACAAACTACGTCTTAGCAAACCTGTTGAATTAGATCATTTTTCTCAGTGTACTTCATTTAACCCCAACAGAAAAAATGGTATTAGTAACTTTAATTATTGAAAAGGGGTCGTCTGTGAGAAGGGTTTTAAATAGGTTTGGCTTCCCGGAAAGCACCGTTCAAGACAAAAAACAAAAGTAGCTCGAAACACATAATTTGAAGAATGCCAGGAACTGGACAACAAACAAGTACGGAACCTTAAAATAATAATCTGCTAAGATGTTTTGAGAATGCCGTGTCGGCGAAAGAACGATGTTTTGAGAATGCCGTGTCGGCGAAAGAACAGACAGACTTTCCGGGGTATGTTAGAACAACACAAAACCAAATAAAGTAATGTTTAAACCTTGAAAGCCATCCAGCTATAAAAAAAATCCTATCTCGTTGTACCAAATAAGTGAGTTGAAGTTTTACAGCGTGAATTCAAATTTCTGGCAAAATGTCGTTTTTACAAACGAAAAGATGTTTCAGTCCAGTTGCAGTTGTAGAGTCAGAGTATATAGGCCTCCAAAAAGAAGATTTGAGGAGCGCTACATCCAAAATTTCGTTAATAGCGATCGCTTTTTGATCAACGTGAGGAGATGAATGAGTGTTCATCATCGGCGTAGCTAGGGGGGCAGGGGGGCCTGCCCCCCCCTAATGGGCGTGCCCCCCCCTGAAATTTCAATAGAAAAAAAATTGCAATTACAATAATGTAAACAAGGGGCCCAGGCTCCCCCTGAAAACTAAGGCTAGCTACGCCGATGGTGTTCATGGAATAGGAATTTGTACCCGTCTTTAATGCACAGGCATACGTAGATATTTTAGAAACCATAATGTCAACGTCTGTTAATGCTGTGTTTCGTGATGACTATATTTATCAACATGGCAAAACTGTCCCGTCCATACTGCCCGCGTAGTTACCGATTGCTTGCAGCAGCGGAATATTCAGACTCTTCCTTGGCCTTCGATCAGTCCAGATTTAAATCTAATGGAAAAATAAGTGTTTATCTGGTAAAAAAAAAATTAACAGCACTAATGATTTTTGTCCACAAAATGTAGACGAGTTATTGCGGATAATTCAAGAAGCATGACATGAAAACTCGGCAGCTTGCTTAGATTGGGTGCACTGAGGAAAATCACTCAATACAAGTATTTTTTTGAATATATTTGTATTACCACAAGAAAAAATCCATTTATTCCTAAAATATTTCGTTTAGTCGCAATCAAGGACGTTTTTTTGACAACAATATTGTTACGTGTGCTCAATGCTTTTTTATGGTAACAGAATATCATATAACCATAACAATATGTATCCGATAAAGTGTTTTTAAAAAGTATTTTTTTAATCCCTATAAGGTTATCTTATTACCACAAAAATAAAAATAAAAACTAACCAATCTTTTATACCTATCTAAAATATACCTTTCAGGAACTAAACAGTTGCTTTTTTAAAACAAGGTGAAATCGTTTTGGTTCATTTTAATGCCATTTGCAGTGTTGTTAGTTTGTTTAGTGGTTGGTGGATTATAGTTTATAGTGGATGTTTGATGGCCATTGATTTGATACATTTTTTATATTCTAATAATTTCATATAGGGTGGTGTACTTTTAGTGGAACGTTATATAATAGGTGTTGTGGCGGTGTGTCCCCAAATTCAGGTAGGTACAATTATTTTACCAAATTTATTACTTAATAAGTAACTCATGTTTATCACATTACTCTACTTACTACTACCTACAAAAAATCGTTGACTTAGGTGAGTCTTTAAATTTTGTTAGGCGAGAAATTAATTTTTTCAGAAATACAATACAAATTTAGGGGATAGAATCGGAAAACAATCTGAGTGTTTGAGATATTTCTTCCCCGTTCTAAATTTTGCAATGCAAAATCGCATTTGTTAGGTTTTCTGATACCTATTATTTAAAAAAATGGCTAAAAAGGGTCATGTTCCTAGCAGTTTGATATTTTCAGATCAGTCAGATCCCCCCGTTATTAAACAAAGTTTAACATACAATTTTTATCAAAAATACTGCCCTAATAAGTGCAGAACGGAAACTTAATGGCGGCCATGATCGGAATGAATTAAAAAATATAAGTAATAAATATAATTATTGGTAAAATAATTGTACCTACCTACCTGAATTTGGAGACACACCGCCACAAGACTTATTGTATAACGTTGCACTAAAAGTACACCACCATATTATATAGAATTATTAAAATATAAAAATTTTATTAAATCAATAGCCAAAAACATCCACTATAAACTAATCCACCAACCACAGCCATTTTGACGAAGGAGCTAAAAAAAGGAATTTAGTAGTAGCTAGGTGGACTAGCTACAATAAAAATAAAATTATTTTATAGCTGGCTGATTATTTTTAGGAGTAAAAACCGATACTTTTCTAACTACACGACCTCAATTAATCACAAAACCATTTTTGTTTACCACTGCATTATATATTTTTTATGGCAATAGAGTTGTCTTTTAACAGCAAAAGAATAATATTTAAAAAACGACCATGTTGAGGTTAAAAAGTCATTTAAAAAAAAAGAACCTTGTAGCGACAACAGAGTTGTTTTTTCGGCGCCTATTTAATGCAGATTTCTTGCTACTGCGAATGGATTTCTAGCTACGGCTAATAGAGTTTTCTCTCAGTGTGGCTTCAATACCCCGAAGATTAATTTCGGTCGTTGAGAAGAATGGAGCAATGACAAAAGGTTTTTTTTTAGTTTGATTTAGATATTGGTCAATTTGTTTATTTATTTATATTTAATTAAGTTCTTATTCTTTCTTTTTACTTTTTTGTAAGTATAACCATTACAAACTGGGTATTTCATTTCTCATAAAATAAAATAAAACTTTAAAATAAATAATTACATATTTTTAAATAATTATGTTATCAAGTAGTAAAAACCTTCTTTGAAAAGTTCAACTTACCAAAAATCATAGGAAAGTCGCAAAATGTTATTTTGGCGTCCGGGATTTAAGTTCGTTAACTGTACATACCTTTATGTTAACGGAAAAACGTAAGGTGGAAGTAGCAACATGCTTGCCAACCTATAACCTATTTCGCGTACGTATATTTATTTATTTTTTCTAGCTTTTACAAAAAATTTAAATAAAACCAATATGGACGCATATTCTTTAATCAATAATTGACAAATTAAATAAATATGAAGAAATTTTATGAATTATTTTAGGAAAATTGTATCGCGAAAAGTATCGAGTAAGATTTTTTCAACATTATTATTCTTTCACTATACAATTCTCCGAAAATTAGCATCGAAATAAATTGATATTTTTGTAAAATGTCAACTATTACCTACGTAAAGTGTCGACGATATTGATTTTATTTAAATGATAGTTAATAAAATAATAAACTAAAAAAAAACAAGGGGAAATAGGTTATAGATTGACAATAGATTAAATGAGGTTGAGAACTCCATCTTAAATAAATTCATATATTTTTTAAACCTAATTACAGGCATATCGAACATTTCCATGCCTAAAGAAGGAGAATCATTACCAGAATTAGTTTTTCAATGGAATATATTAAAAGTATTTTGAAGCCTTAACTTCCTAATCAGTATATTAAAACTTAACTTTAATCTAAGTGTAGGTAAATCAACATGACAGTTCACCAATCTATAAATAATCATAAGATCGAAATCCATCCGTCTTTCAGTAAGTGTAATTTAAAAAAATGTTTGATTATAGGTTCATAATTCTTGTTTATCTTACGTGATAAGAGCAGTAAAAATTTATTTTGAATGCTTTCCAACCTTCGCTGGTAAATTACGTACTAAGGGTTACAAACAACAGCAAAATTAAGTTTACTAAATAGGTATAAACGGGCAAAACAAGTATAGAACTGTTTGAGGATAATTAAAAGTTAAACTATTTCTTATAATAAATCCTAAAAATCGGCTACACCCAATGTTGATAACCTGCTCAATGTGAGATCGAAAAATTATTTTAGGATCTATTATAACACCTAAATCACTTAATTAAGTGAGGGTAGAAGACCTAAATCACGTATTTTAATATCACTATAAAAAATAGTAAACGAAATAACGTAAAAATCGTTCTGCAGCCCATTGCAATCTCCCGGCACCCTGATTATCCGAACATTTTTTAAGTCATCTGCATACATTAAAAATTTAGAAAATTTAAAGCATTGCTGTTATGTTATTAATATATAGATATAATAAAAAACAGGGGACCAAAGTTACTGCCCTAAGGCACACCAGACGGCACGTTAAAAAGTTCAGAATAAAAACTACCAACGGAAACCATCTGCCGTCTATAACTGAGATTGGACCCAATCCATCGTAGCAAGCTGTTATGCTCACCGACACAACTATTAATATGTATACCACTATACCGTGCGAGCAAAAATTATTTGCATCAAAGAGGGCCTTGCATCTAAAGACCTAATGCTTAGCCGTAGAGCTTAATACCTCTTGGGTGTCAGTAACTATGGGCTTTACGGAACAGCACAAAACATTCATGGTTGAAGCGTATTTTCGAAACGGGGTTAGAGTAAATGGTGAGTGTCAATTCTATCCGGGTTTGTGCATGGACGATTTTCACGAACATTTTCCTAACGTTGCTTTTATTGATGTGGATTTTTATCATTGCTTGAAAAGATCCGTGGCTGTGTTTAGGGAAACAGGTTCTATACAACACAAAAAAGGAGCAGAAAGACCATCTGTAAGAACAGAAGTACTTGTTGCAAACATTCGTAAAATAATGCAAAATACGCCAACAAATTGTATAAGACGCCCTTATTTATTCTTAAGAAGCAGCTAAATTTATTTCCTTATAAAGTGCAAGTATTCCAATAAATACAAGCCGCCGATTTTGAAAGACGCAGGACTTACTCTCAATGGTTTACCCGAGGGTTTACCCAAAATTTATTGGAAAGAAATGATTTATTAGACTTGACATTCTTTTCGGATGAAACATGGTTCCACCTCTCCGGTTATGTGAATTCTCAGAATACACGCATGTGGAGTAGTGAAAATTCCCATTTTTTTGTAGAGTCCACATTGCACCCTCAAAAAATTGGTGTCTGGTTAGCTGTTTCCCGAAGAAGAATGGTTGGTAATATTTTTTTTCATGACACAGTCACAGCACAGCGGTATAGAGACAATATTTTGAATCCCTTTGTGGAGCAATTACTTGACGACGAACTACGTTTTGGATATTTTCAACAGGACGGTGCAACCGCCCATACAGCCGCCGTAACTATTAACTACTTACGCAATTTTTTCGACGACATCAGACCTTGAATTTCCACCTAGTTCACCTTGTTTAACGGTTATGGATTACTTCGTTTTTTCTCATTTTAAGAACAGTATTTTCAAAACACCAGTTGCAAATTTAGAACAATTACAAGACAGGATTATCCAAGAATATGGTAACATTTCTCCAGAGATGCTGGTCAACACTTTCGAAAATATGAAGAGACGTGTGAATTTTTGCTTGGAGCATGGCGGTGGCCAATTTCAGCAATTTATGTAATTATTTTTCTTTTTCTTTCTGTATATTCTTACTTTGTTAATTTTGTAAACAACAAAAAAAAATTGTATTTTTCTACTTATTTTATTACTTATTAGTTTGGCATACCATGTGATAATATGAATTTGACAAAATTTTAACCTAGACTTGATAAGACATATCGTCCTCATATCATTGTGATCTAAACCAAGCCCTACGTTTTTTAATCCAAGCCCTCTATCTAATCTAATTTTTGCTCGCACCGTATAAATAGTATAATAGAGGTATCGTCACTCATTGCAAAGTTTTACTTAATTATACCTGGTATCCATGGTAATACCACAACGGCTGACTTGGGTTAGCATGTGAAAATTATGAGATTACCGTTGGCATCATATTATGGAAATGTGTAAGAAGTGACAAGAAATAATTAAAACCAAATGATTATCTAAAAATATATATTCGGAAGTCACTGGCGCACGTACTACAAAATAAGGAGGGTCGACGTGTACTGGAACTGTGTTTTGTCAAAGATGTTACTCTTTATGTTGAAGCAATGTATGAAATTTGAAATTAATTTCTTAATAAATACTCGAAATCAGTTTTTAATTTCAAACTTTGACGCTCTGTATATCGAACATTCGGGTCAAAAATGAAAAATGGTATTATTACAGTCAGATTATTTTTGCTCAAGGAATATATTATGGATTGACCTGCTTTTTATAGACACCCTGTATATTATTATATTGTAAAAATATCGAAATTTACTTATTCTTGGTCCACTTACGGTACACCCTGATGTATAGGTTCTTCTTCTTCTTTAGATAACTAGGTACTTGCTATATTTAATTATCTTAAATCATTAATTTTACCTGTGTTGATGTTTAACTTATCGGCAGAAAATGATTGATTTTATAATTGCCCAAATAATTATTATTTTAATCGGGATTTCCTGTTAGATGTCGAGTACTACAAAAGTTTAACCTTAACTTATAATATTTAACGTGTAGATGTCGGTTGGTTATGTCGAAAACAATATAACAACGTTCCCATGGCAATAAAATACGAGCGTTATCAATTGTTTAATAGCTATCCATACTTGCTCGATTCAATTGTCTGTCTGGAAAGCTAGAAAAGCG
Organism: Polydrusus pterygomalis; assembly: GCA_963969555.1. Taxonomy (NCBI): domain Eukaryota; kingdom Metazoa; phylum Arthropoda; class Insecta; order Coleoptera; family Curculionidae; genus Polydrusus; species Polydrusus pterygomalis. Next base: position 23,768,329 of record OZ018375.1, read on the forward strand.
AGCCATGGCCAACTGCGTCTTCAACCGGGATATGTTTAATTCAATCCTTTGGTAAGATGGCGTCTGGAAAAACAAAAAAGAATCGAGACAGGTGGGGCGGACCCGCGGATATCGGAGTATTGGCCGTGTCACAGCCAATGCCGGGAGCGGGGAGGATTTCTTAGCGGGATTTTTCTGGAACAGAGACGGATTTCCGATTGGGGCCTTTTGTTAGTATTGTGGAGTATTTCTAAATCCGATATATAGCTTGTTGTAGTTGATTAGTGGACAAATCTACCTCTGATTCTGTTGTTAGCAAGCTAATAAAACAGCAATATTTACTCTGAGGATAATGATCTAATACAACAGATTTGCTAATACATACTTATTTTTTATTAATGCATATTAAATAAATTGCTAGTGTATCAAACACGCGTTAGTGTTATATCAATTCTAGATTTTCTAGAACAGTGTTTTTATTGGTAGTTATCAGTTCCATTGGCAGCACAGTCCTGTTGAATAATTATCTACTTTTAATATAGCGATTTTGTTAAGAAATAAATTGTAGCTTCTCAAACTTTCTTTGCAATGGCCGGGAAGTCTAAGAAGATGCTTTCTGCGCAGAGCCAAGTTAGGGACATCTGTTCGAAACGTAATTTTATTATACAGTGACCGGCAGAAAGTGCGCAGCATATGGGAAAGTTTTTTATCGTTAAGTTTAGAAAATTAATTTTATTTTAGATAGGTTCTGCATGTTCTCAAACCAAAATAACACCCATTAAGTCCGGTAAAAGTCTTATGGTATACGAGGTAGGATCAAAAATTTGAAATTCCGCTAAGAGTAGAGTACCTCCATCTTTCATTTTAGAATATTTTTTACTGATAATTATTGTTTTAATTTCAAAGTTATACCCAAATTCCAAATTTCCCTTATTTTGGACAAAAAAATGGATTTAATCGTGTTTTCTGAATAACCCTGTATAAAAAATAAATGGCAACCGAACAGTACGAAAATAAGATTTTCTGCAGACTTTGTTAGAGATTACCGTCGATCATAAGTCCGATTAGTTTGTTTTCATAATATTATGGCTTTTTAAAATAAAAACATAAAAATATTAAATATTTTTACTGCACACCGTATTTTATTTTCTGAGGGAACAAGTTAATTTCATCTAACTGATATTTTTTGATTAACATTGACTTAAAGCATCTCCTAAATAGTTTTTTATACATTGAAGTATGCATAGAAAGTTTCCTTTTGATTTATAAAGAAAAAAATTTAAATTAAAAATATATTTTGAACGGATTTTATTCGTCACGCAAAATAAGGACTTTCTATGCATACTTCAATGTATAAAAAACTATTTAGGAGATGTTTTAAGTCAATATAAATCAAAAAATTTCAGTTAGATGAAATTAACTTGTTCCCTTAGAAAATAAAATACGGTGTGCAGCAAAAATATTTAATATTTTTATGTTTTTATTTTAAAAAGCCATAATATTATGAAAACAAACTAATCGGACTTATGATCGACGGTAATCTCTAACAAAGTCTGCAGAAAATCTTATATTTGTACTGTTCGGTTGCCATTTATTTTTTATACAGGGTTATTCAGAAAACACGATTAAATCCATTTTTTTGTCCAAAATAAGCGAAATTTGGAATTTGGGTATAACTTTGAAATTAAAACAATAATTCTTAGTAAAAAAATATTCTAAAATGAAAGATGGAGGTACTTTACTCTTAACGGAATTTCAAATTTTTGATCCTACCTCGTATACCATAAGACTTTTACCGGATTTAATGAGTGTTATTTTGGTTTGAGAACATGCAGAACCTATCTAGAATGAAATTAATTTTCTAAACTTAAAGATAAAAAAGTTTCCCATATGCTGCGCACTTTCTGCCGGTCACTGTATAAGTAAAGAGGTAGCTTAAATTTAAGTAATTTAAAATAAAATATAGTAATGGGTAATTTAAATCTGTTATACATACTAAGCCATCCTGACTATTTTTTTGGTTTAACATCATAAATCAGTCTCAAACACGAATTCTGAACTTTTTGAATCTGAGAACGGTCCGCAGCATTCAAGCAAGCATGTAAACTCCACTACAGTAGTCAAACTGTGACAATAGCAGAGAATCACATAAGATGAAGAAGTAGTCCATACTTAAAGTGGAGTTGAAAGTATGAAAAGGGAAGAAAAACACAAAGTCTTCCTCCACAAAATTTAATAGAATACAAATGTCTCTACATGTTTTAACGTAGAAACGTTCATAATCTGGAGACAGAAAAAAATTTTTTATGCTGATGGTGCTAGTAAATTAGAACCTTAATGGAGCTTTTATGGACTTAAAAAATTGAAGTGTAGAAGAAACATACAGTAAACTAGTAAATTATATATAGCTTGGCAACGCCGCAACGTACACCAAATTAGGATACTCTAATATATACTAAATTTCATGCTGAATTTCTTCTTCTTCGACTGTCTATCCACTATTGTTGGATGTTGGCGACCATATTTCCATACATTTCTCTATCGGTTGCTGTGTGGACCAACTCTCCTATCGTTCTTAACCCCGTCCACTCTCTTATATTTCTCAACCATGACATTTGCTTTCTGCCCATCCCTCGCTTTCCCTCTATTCTTCCTTCGACAATAAGCTGCAGCAGTTGATATTTTGAGTTTCGCATTATATGACCAAAGTACGATGTTTTCTTCTTTTTGAGATTAAGCATTAACTCACGGTCTCTGCCGATTCTTCTTAGAATTTCGTCGTTGGTTACTCTGTCTGTCCATGGCACCCTCAACATCCTACGATACATCCACATCTCAAATGCTTCTATTTTGTTGACGGACGATGCCTTCAATGTCCAGGTCTCTGCACCGTACAGCAACACCGACCATACATAGCATTTGGCATAGCGTAATCTTAGTTTTAATTTAATGTCACGACTAGTTAGTACTCTTTTAAATTTAAAGAAGTTATTTCGGGCCATTTCGATTCTGCATTTAATTTCTTTGTTATTATCCCAGTCTTCATGCAACCAGCTTCCTAGATATTTATATTGTGTTACACGTTCTAAAGTTTGGCCGTCTGCTATTAATCTTGCATTGTTGTACGGGAGTTTGCGTCTGCTTACTATCATGAACTTTGTTTTATTGCTATTTATTTTAAGACCATAATCTGTACCAACATAATTCAGCTCGTCGATCATTTGTTGCAGATCTTCAATATTATCTGCAATTAAGATAGAGTCATCTGCATATCTAATGTTGTTCATATATACCCCATTTACCTTAATTCCAATATATTTGTCTTCCATGATTTCCTTAAAGATGCTTTCTGAATAAAGATTAAATAGAAGAGGTGATAATATGCAACCTTGTCTTACGCCTCTGCTGAATTTAATTCCCTAAAAAAAATGGGGGTTGCCATTTAAAAAAACTTACCTTTTTGCCGCTCTGCTTTTTTGGGTCACCCTGTATATCTCAAAATATTTTTAAAATATGCGTCTCTACGCATCATATAGCTTTTATGTCTAATTTGTTGCTATTTCTGTTGACAACTGATATATTGGACTTCCTCGCACTAATGGGCCACCCTGTATAAAGAAAATTGATAATGGTTAAACCATATACTGAGTATTAGAAAACGTTATTAACAGGGGTCTAAACCAACCAAATAAAATGGGAAAGAAGAAAAAACCTTTCTAAGAAGGTGTCGGAGATTATTTAAATTTTTTTAAAACTTGTCAAACGCATGTCTGTAAGACATTATGAGGATAAAATTGTAGTATCACAATAATATTACGTGGTAAAAAGTGTTTTTGGGTTACTGAGGATTAAACCTCAGTAACCCCGCGAGAGGTTAATTTAAAACCAATAAAGGCGATTAAAAAGTTACACATTTTCAAAAGTCAAAAGGTTATTCACGACCACGTTTCCAAGTGCTGGAGCAAAAGGACAAGTTTTTTTTAAATTTAAATAATCTTAGACACCTTCTTTTAAGAAGGGTTTTTTCTTCTTCCCCATTTTATTTGGTTGGTTTAGACTCCTGTTAATAACGTTTTCTAATACTTAGTATGGTTTAACCATTATCAATTATCTTCATATGTTTCTTCTACACTTCAATTTTTTCAGTCCATAAAAGCTCCATTAAGGTTCTAATTTTCTCTTTTGCTAACACCATCAGCATAAAATAAATTTTTTTGTCTCCTAATGATGAAAGTTTCTACATTCGAAACATGTAGATACCTTTAAACAAGAATTTTTTATTCTATTAAATTTTGTGGAGGAAGACTTTGTGTTTTTCTTTCCTTTTTAATCACATAAGAGTTTGCGGGTTTCTTAGGAGAGACAATAGACAGTTTTCGTTGTCTTTTAAAAGCGATTCTGACAACTTTAACATTTGAGCTGTCATTTATCGTTATAGTTACGGACAAGTGGCGGGAGCTAACGGACGGAAGACAAAGCCATAGCGAAAACGGAACGCATGCGTAATGGCCATTTTTTTGACAGATGCAATCAACATAACCTATTTTTTGTTGAGGTCTGTTTTTAAAGTTTTGGTTGGTATATTTTGTTTTTGTCATGGATTCAACAGTAAATTTCCTCAAAAGATCGGGAAATCATTTCACGGATGAGGACGATATCACTACAGTAAGGCCTTCGATACTCTTGATTATGCCATTCTTTGTGATAAACTCAGTCATTTTGGTCTAGGTCCTGAGTCGGTTGAATTGATTAGAAGCTACTTGAGTGGTAGGTGTCAGAGGACTTCACTGGGTGGAGTTACTTCGTCGTTTATGGAGGTTAATCGGGGTGTTCCTCAGGGTAGTATCCTGGGACCTTTGTTATTTTCTGTTTATACTGCTGATTTTAGTACATACTTAAAATACCTTAACTCACACCAATTTGCTGATGATACTCAACTTTATTACTTCTTTAAAAGCTGCGAAGCACTGGTAGCGCAGGAACGTATAAATAATGATCTTGGCACAATTTGTGACATTTCCAAGGCTCATGGCCTTATACTTAATGAAGCTAAAACGCAACTGCTCGTGTTTGGACAGAGAAGTCTTGACGATGTTCTTAATATTAAAATAAATAATGTAAGGATCAATGATGTTGATTCTGCTAAAAACTTGGGAGTATATTTTGATAAAAAATTCAGATTTCATGATCACGTGTCTTATATTTTACAGAAAAGCTATGGTAAATTAAAAACCTTATACCTATATAAAGACCTTTTAAGTCGAAACATTAAATTGAAACTTTGTGAATCTCTCATCTTGTCTCTTGTTTCTTATTGTGATGTATTATTTTGGCCTGCCTTGACAGCCAGCGATAGGAGTAGTTTACAAAAGTTGCAAAATGGTTGTCTTCGATTTTCTTGCGGAGTTAGGAAGTTTGACCATATCTCCCCTAGTTACCTGGAGTCAGGTTGGTTCAGATTAGACTCTAGATATTTTTTGCATATGTGTACTTTGGTTTTCAAGGTCGGTATGTTTCAGCAGCCTGAGTACCTCTTACAGAAGCTTAAGCGGGGATTAGATACGCATCAACTAACAACACGATATAATTTTCTATATACTGTTCCAAGGCACAGAACTGCTTTATTTCAGCGTTCCTTTTCCTATAATGCTACCAAATGTTACAATTCTTTGCCTCTGGAGGTAAAAGCGAGTTCGACCGTTCCGGTGTTCAAAGAGTTTATCAAAAGTAAATAAATCTTTCATGTTTGGTAAAAATTCTATTACGCTTACTATTTAGAATCTTATATCCGTATATTTTGATGTTAGGCCAGGCTATGTTGTTTTTTTTTTCCTTATTATAAAACTATTTAAAAAATCGTCTTATATATATTGTTTTGTCTGTTTTCGCTGAATTGTCTTTTTCCTTTAATCTAAGTTAATTTACTTTATCGATAACACTCTTTTCTGTAATAATTATTAAGTTCATTATATGTGTTAAATTAATATTTTATTACTATGTAGGTAGTACCTAGTAGTTATACCTATATTTTAAGTTTTTTTTCTTGTTATTGGTAGGTGGTTAGATGAGTAGCGACTACGCTAGATCCCGCCACCTTTTAGAAACATTTTATAAACTGTTTACTTTCAAGTTATAAATAAAGGCATTTATTATTATTATTATTATTATTATTATTATTATTATTATTATTATTATTATTTTATTAGAGGAAATATTGGCCAACAACCCATAAGGCGATGCATGTAAATAGGCTTCGGTAGTGGTCGAATTCGACTTAACGTTAACGTTAAGCGAATTAAACGAAAACTATTTTTACGATCTGTCAAATAGCGGCTTCGTATTCGTATTCGTTATGGTTAACCGTTTGAATTTGCCAATACAACGAAAACTCTCTATTGTCTGTTGCCATATTATATAAGCTTGAGGTTACCATAAGCAATTCTTAATTTGGCAGTAACGTGTTCTTTAAAACGCTAATTGGAATCAAGCAATAGTCTCAAGCTCTTACATGTATTAGAGAAGGGTAAAGTTATGTTATTTAATTTTAGATTTATATTTCTTTTAAGTACCTAGGCTAACTTGATTTTCGTTTCCAAATAAAAGAACTGACGATTGGTCAGGATTAAGTTTGAGATGATTATCCCCAGCTAGTTCATAGAAGGTACTTAAATCTGTTTTAATTAGATCCTCCGCTACATGTAATTCTTGTTCTTGAAATGAGTAATATAATTGAGCTTCGTCCGCGTAAACGTGATAGCCACAATGCCGGAAGTAACTAAAAAATTTTGAAGTATACATGATGTAAGTACAACAAAGGTCCCAGGATACTACCCAGCGGCACTCCCAATCGAACATCTAAGAAAGTTGAGTGCTGTTGATTATGATGATATGATATTTTCTTGAAGCTGTTCCTTTTTATTTAAGGAAATTTAACTTTTTTTTTAAATTTTAATAATATTGAACTTTAATAAAATGAATAAAAATTATAAGAGGCTTTTAAAATTTTTATTTTTTTGTAAAAATAATTTTTTTTTTGATTAATTTTATTTCTATTTCTTAATGCTTACACTGAGGAAAATCACTCAATACAAGTATTTTTTTGAATATATGTGTATTACCACAAGAAAAAATCCATTTATCCCTAAAATATTTCGTTTTGTCGCAATCAAGGACGTTTTTTTTACAACAATATGGTTACGTGTGCTTAATGCTTTTTTATGGTAACAGAATATCATATAACCATAACAATATGTATCCAATAAAGTGTTTTTAAAAAGTATTTTTTTAATTCCTATAAGGTTCTCTTATTACCACAAAAATAAAAATAAAAACTAACCAATCTTTTATACCTATCTAAAATATACCTTTTAGGAACTAAACAGTTGCTTTTTTAAAACAAGGTGAAATCGTTTTGGTTCATTTTAATGCCATTTGCAGTGTTGTTAGTTTGTTTAGTGGTTGGTGGATTATAGTTTATAGTGGATGTTTGATGGCCATTGATTTGATAAATTTTTTATATTCTAATAATTTCATATAGGGTGGTGTACTTTTAGTGGAACGTTATATAATAGGCGTTGTGGCGGTATGTCCCCAAGTTCAGGTAGGTACAATTATTTTACCAAACTTATTACTTAATAAGTAACTCATGTTTATCACATTACTCTACTTAGGTACCTACAAAAAATCGTTGACTTAGGTGAGTCTTTAAATTTTGTTAGGCGAGAAATTAATTTTTTCAGAAATACAATACAAATTTAGGGGATAGAATCGAAAACCAATCTGAGTTTTTGAGATATTTCTTCCCCGTTCTAAATTTTGCAATGCAAAATCGCATTTGTTAGGTTTTCTGATACCTATTAATTAAAAAAATGGCTAAAAAGGGTCATGTTCCTAGCAGTTTGATACTTTCAGATCAGTCAGATCCCCCCGTTATTAAACAAAGCCTAACATACAATTTTTGTCAAAAATACTGCCCTAATAAGTGCAAAACGGAAACTTAATGGCGGCCATGATCGGAATGAATTAAAAAATATAAGTAATAAATATAATTATTGGTAAAATAATTGTACCTACCTACCTGAATTTGGAGACACACCGCCACAACACTTATTGTATAACGTTGCACTAAAAGTACACCACCCTATATAGAATTATTAAAATATAAAAATTTTATCAAATCAATAGCCAAAAACATCCACTATAAACTAATCCACCAACCACAGCCATTTTGACGAAGGAGCTAAAAAAAGGAATTTAGTAGTAGCTAGGTGGACTAGCTACAATAAAAATAAAATTATTTTATAGCTGGCTGATTATCACTGGACAACAAATTTTAGGTTATTGGTTGTATCGTGTATCAAAATGCATTTTTTTTGTTAACTTTGGGATGTTGAATACAAAAATGATAATGAAATTAAAAACTTAGTTGCCGTTTTAAAAAAAAAGTGGTTATATTTTATTTTTGATAAAATAATAAAAACTACATAATTTTACACTTTAGAGTCACTAAATGCGCTGTCGCTTTGCTACTCTTTTGTGAACTGTTTCTGGAGCATCTCTAACAAGAGTCCAACAGTAGTCGGCAAGCATGGAAGCATTCCAGTGTCCCTGGTATCTGTTTTCCATGGTTGATATGTCCTGATGGAAGCGTTCGCCGTGCTCATCACTTACAGCTCCGCAGTTGTCAGGAAAAAAGTCCAGGTGAGAGTGTAGGAAATGGATCTTTAGAGACATATTGCAGTCCATTTTTTGATACAACGACAGCATATTTTCAACCAGAGTAACGTAATTGTCAGCTTTTTTATTTCCCAAGAAATTAGTTACCACGAGGCGAAAGTCTTTCCAGGCGTTTTTTTCAATATCTGTTAGAGTGCTGTCAAAGTGTTCGTCTTTCAGAATATTTCGAATTTGTGGCCCAATAAAAATACCTTCTTTAATTTTTGCCTCACTTAGCCTCGGGAATTTCTGACGTAGGTACTGAAATGCTGGCCCATCTCGATTCAGTGCCTTAACAAAGTTTTTCATTAGGCCCAATTTGATATGCAGTGGTGGTAACAAAACCTTTTTGGAGTCTACCAATGGCATGTGTTGTACATTTTTTTGCCCTGGCTCTAATGATTGTCGAACGGGCCAGTGTCGTCTATTGTAATGAAGTGACCTTGCCCGATTGTCCCATTCACACAAAAAACAGCAAAACTTGGTGTAGCCTAGCTGCAACCCAAGTAAAAGTGCAATAACCTTTAAGTCACCACAGATCTGCCATTGGTGCTCATCATATTTTATGGTTGTCAATAGGAACTTTCTTTCATGTGAACTGCATATCCGACAGGAATGGACGGAAGAATATTGCCAATATGTAATAGTACTGCCTTTAAACTTAATTTTGAACTGTCTATAAACAATCTCCATTCCACTGGTTTGTAGTTTATATTTAAAGCCTCCAATAAACCGCCAATATTATTGCAGAAAACTAAGTTATTTTCCATGTCAAAAAATGGCGCTAGACCTTTATGGCGTTTACGAAAAACACTTACAGAGACATCTTCTAACAGGTTCCACTGCTGCAATCTTGATCCTAGTAACTCAGCCTTACTTTTTGGAAGTTCTAGATCTCTCACAAGATCCTTTAATTCTGACTGGGTTATTTTGTGCGGTTGGCGGTTTGCTGGGTGCGAAATCGGGATCTCTTGAAGTTGATGGCATATCTTCTTCTTGGCACAACGCTGTATCGCTGTCTGATTCGTAAGTGACTGTTTCTGGGGGTTCTGGAATAGGAAGGTCGTCACTATGTGGTACAGGTCTGATGGCAGATGATATATTTGGATAGTTAATAACAGACTTTTTCTTCTTGGATATACCGGTGCCTTGCCCAACAGGAGGTATCATGCAGAAATAGCAATCATTAACATGATTTGTAGGCTCTCTCCAGACCATTGGAACAGCAAACCGCATAGATCGGTTTTTACGATTTAACCAGCTTGTCAAACTTGAAGCGCATGCATTACAGCATATATGTGGCGCCCACTGTTTGTCTTGATCTCCTATTCTGCAAACGAAATAAAGATGATATGCTTTTTTCATCAATGGAGTCATAGATCGCTTCTGAGACGCAAAAGTCACTTCACCACAAACATAACAGAAGTGATCTGGATTGTTTACACACTTCCGAGGCATTTTACAATCTTAACTATTCGACTTGAATTACTAACTTCGACTGACTAACCTCTCCGCTTACCTACCTGTTTATATCCCCAAATATGGATTATAGATTTTTAAATACATTTCATTATAATTATACTTATAAGTAGTCTATATACAATTTTAAGAAACCAACATAATGAGTTTTTTATTTGTTATTACCTAAATAGGGATAAAGGACACAATGCGACTGAGCAGGTACTAATGGATTTATTGGCCTATATTATAGTACTGTGCTCAGGTAAACCATAGAAATGAGGATAAACAAGGGTCCTTTTATCCGTTTAGTCGTTTATTTATTTAAAATCGGGTAGTAAAGCATTATTTATTTGCCGCTTAATTAAATATTTCAATATTATCCCTGTTTTAGGGTGGTCCCGGCTAAGTCGCCATTGTGTTAATATCCCTATTTAGGTAAATTTATGTAAAACTCATTTCGTTCGCTCTCTTATTTTTGTAAACAGATTTTTATTATATAGGGACTGTTCAGTACAAGGCAGACATGAAAGTGGATTTACATGGGTTTCAATGGCTATCGCTCTTATTTTAAGCAATAGGGGGTTACGATTTTGAATATAGGGGATCGTCCCTAAGAATCCATCATTCCTTAACTTGGTGAAAATGTAGATTTGGCAATATAAAATCCATATATTGTTATTACAATACAAACATACTACGTGCGTTCTCGCGGTTACAGTGTTAATATATTAGGGGAACATGACGTCACGTATCTCTTAAACGTGAACTAATATAAAAAAAAAACGTTTATTTTCGATTTAAGCACACCTAAAATAGTAAGATTTAGTTGATTTTATTTCTGCAACATTTTAGCTGTTGTCCAGTGTTATTTTTAGGAGTAAAAACCGATACTTTTCTAACTACACGACCTCAATTAATCACAAAATCATTTTTGTTTACCACTGCATTATATATTTTTTATGGCAATAGAGTTGTCTTTTAACAGCAAAAGAATAATATTTAAAAAACGACCATGTTGAGGTTAAAAAGTCATTTCAAAAAAAATAACCTTGTAGTGACAACAGAGTTGTTTTTTCGGCGCCTATTTAATGGAGATTTCTTGCTACTGCGAATGGATTTCTAGCTACGGCTAATAGAGTTTTCTCTCAGTGTAGCGCTGCGCGCTATAGGGTCTCTAGTTTGAAAGGTCTTCAGTTGTGACAAAAAACGGATCAGCGTTTTATGCAATCGGTAATGGTACCGCTTGGTTAATCAAGAATCGCTCGGATCTGTCAAATTCACTTTTTGCAATTAAAGTAACACATAAACAGCAAGGGTAGATAAAATGCTTTAACTTTTTTTATTTAATTAAATTTACAAATTCAAACATATTAATTCGAAGGCTTAATAACAAGTGTAATTTTACAATTAACATTATTAGAAACATCTATTTTTGGAGAACCACAACTTGTACTCGTTTGCTTAGACACTTGAACCGATATACTGGATTGATTTTCAGGTCCACCAAGTACACACTTGGATACAGCAATCTTATTGCATACTGACTGTTTACTGTAAGACTCTGCAACGGATGACGATTTCCATCCACCTAAGCGTTTAACTCTTACTAGATCAGCACCAGAGTTTGCCAACATGGTAGCTGAAGAACGACGGAAACAATGCCCCATGTACATTTCTGAATTTAGTAGCTTCAAAAAATCCGCAATCTTCTTGGGTATCTTATATATTATAGTGTTAATCCCTACCGGTTGAGTAGTGCACTGCTGTCGTAATTTACAAAAAACTTACTGTGAGGTACGTTTTTGGGGCGCAAGCCAATGTACTTTCTCACAATTTCCAATAAACTCACTCTACTTTTCTTGTCAGTAATACAAAACGACCTATTCTGCTTGGTTTTAGTATCAGATAATGAAACGACTATCACCGATTTTCTCTCGTCTACATTAAACACTTCTAACGTCATCAGGAGCTTCTGTTAGAAATTTGCCTGACTCCAGGATTTTGGACTTTTTAGCTTTGTATCCTCCACTTAGGTTTTTCAGTAAGGTGGTTAACTTGCTGAATTTAGAAATGTCACAATTTTCAATCACCAACAACGTACGCTTCAGCATCGAATAATACGACCATAATGACGATGGCATCGCTTTCTTCGACTTTTTAGAAAAAATACGCCATAAGCACTTTTTCACTCACGCCTTGATATTCTTGATGCTTTCCCACTTTTTAAAGGACTGGTATTTCTTTTCATACATCATTCTAGATTTTTGGGGCAACAATAAACTTTCTGCTTGCAACGCTGCATCTTCTACATCTGATGGCAGGTTTTCTTCTTATTGTGTTAATTCTTTTCCGTACATTTCATATTCACTTCGTACACAAAACGCAAAAATGCTGAACACTCCACAAAAATCAAAATGTAGAATTTGTTTGACATTTGTTGAAAGAGTAATTCATATCTCTAGTAACGGAGCAACACAGTTGCGATTTTTGTGCCAAAAATTACAATTTTATTTGAAATTTTATTTTTCTACAACTGTCAAAAAAAGATGACTTTTTTTGGTTACTATGGATGCACAAAACGTCGCTTTTTTTCATATATAATATCACAAGAGATAAAATTTTGTCGGCAAAATTTTCGAAAGGTATGAAAGTTTGTTGCTTGGCAATTTCGCGAATGACATTTTTGACAAAATCACGAGCCGTCAGGCGAGTGATTTTGTCGAAAATGTCATGAGCGAAATTGCTTAAAAGCAACAAACTTAAATAAATCCTTGAGAACAATTTTGCTTACACAATTTTTTCTCGAGTGGTATTCGACATGACTATTTAACTAGAAAAAAGACAAAATTTTGCCGCGGCAAAAATCACATGTGAATTTTGTCCAGGTAGGTGCAGGTAGTAATTTTGCCAGTAGAAGACCGGCCGTTGCTATGACATTTTGCCAGTGTAAAACACTCTAGTTAAATAGTCACCGTAAAAAAATAATATTTTTTCACGGCAAGCTCAGCTGGTTGATGTTCTCGTATAAAAATGCAAAAATGAATTTCCAAAACATTTTTTATAAAAAAAATTATTATTAAAGTGAATTAAATTAACAATCTTTATTAGAATAGTAATTAACGGTGAAGTTAGAGCAATTGTTCCCTATATTAATTCCAGTAGGCGATGTTACACATTGTTGGTAGGAATCGCAAGAACTATTAGATATTTTGTGCGATACATTTACTGCAGATGAACTTTCTAAGATTTTATTGGAAGAACTTTCTAAAATTTTATTGGAAATCTCAACTTTGTTCACCAAACTATCCTCTATGTAACCCTTCGCCACTGAACTAGATTTCCAACCTCCGTGACGTTTGATAGAAATCAGGTCGCCCCCTGCATTAGCTAGTAGCGTCGCAGAACTTCTTCTGAAACAGTGGCCTGTATAAGTTTTGAACATTTCTTTGCCGAGCCATTTTGCAATAAGACTTGACATTTCTCCTATTTTATTGACTCCAACATGTTGATTTACACATTTTCCTTTAGCATATTTTAGAAATAATCGGTTACTTGAAGTGTGAAACGGTCGCAGAGATTTATACCTTCTGTAGATATCGATATATTCCAAATTGGATATAGTAAAGGTTCGTTCAGAGTAGGTTTTTGTATCTGGAATTTTTACAATTAATATAGTTCCAACATCTTCAATGTTATCAATGGTCATCTTGGTTAAATCTTCGCGGCGACAAGCGCCACTTATCCCAAAGATTAAAACAACCTACAATAAAATAGTTAAATGAGTATTTAAATTACTTAAATATTTGCTTGTAAATGTTGTATACCTTCATAAGTAAATGTATTTTATCATTGGATTCCTTTATAAATCTTGCTACATCCTCCTTTGTTAATACTTTAGACTTCTTTCCTCTATATCCAATGGATTTGCTCTTTAAAAATGGAACCAATTTAGTAAACCGCTGCAGATCAATATTTTCCTTTATGTTTAGGGTACTTTTAAGCATCGAATAGGTAGTCCCTAGTGTAGGTGGCTTTAAAATTTTCGACTTTTCCTCCAAATAACAGAGCAAATCATTTTCTGTTATTGTTTTTAATTTCTTTATATTGCACCATTCGCGAAACTGAGTGTACACTTTCTCATATTTGATTCTTGATTTCACGGGAAAAAGATTTGATATAACGATTTCTGCCGCATCCGTAATTTCGTGAGGCGTCTCACTATCACTTTCAGACATTTAAATGGTATCAAACAACTATACACTTTTGACACGAAAAACGATAGATTTGACAATCAATAAAATTTAAACAATTTTGGGTTTTCATAGTAATGGGAACAGGTGTAAAAAATAATACCTTAAATAAATTATGATTTTAGATTTTTTTTCTAAACACGATAAAAAATAGTTAACAACAAACAGTTGTAGAAAAAATGTTGTTTTTATTTCGCGCGCAAAAGTGTTTTTATGGCACATTTGATTGAATTTTTAACCTCGACCTAACGGTCTCGGTAAAAATTTATAATCTTATGTGCCATTAAAAAAACACCTATTTTGCGCACTTAATACAAAAATAACTATTTTCACCTGAATTTGACGTCTTGCTATAGAAAAAAAAATTGTATTGCACACGACTATAAAATCGCATTATCTTCTCGACCGTAATTAGCGTCTCGACTGACGTCTCGACGCTAAAAAGCACTCTCGAAAATAAAGTACAATTTTATCGTCTTGTACAATAAATAACTATTAAATGTTTTCGAAATATTATCAACAATGTTTAAATTTTTTTAAAGGGTTTCGTATCTGTATTGTAAATTTGTATGCCCTGAGGGCATGCAGGTGCTCTGGGCTTCAAAAAATATAAACACAAATAATTTCAAACACAGACATTTTTTAGTAGTTTCCTCAAAAGTTCTGGTGAATTACCATGCTTACTTTATACTCTTGTTGCAGAACTGTTTTCGGTTACACCAATGAAAACGTCTTTGTACAAAAACTATTCTATAAAAATATAATAACGTCCAGATTAGGTTTTCATACTACAGCAATAATACATCGAGGAAATAATCTGTAGAGCCCGATTCGGTCAAGTGGCCTGCTGCACTGACCTGTCCGTGACAGCCAGTGTAACATTGCGATTTATGTGCCATCTGGGGGTGAAATGGCCCGCCCGAATGATTCCGGTTGCATGACCAAATCCGATCTTTATTTTGTTATGGCTTTTATATTTCTGTCGTCTTCTTAAATTCATTTTATTGTATATCCCTATTACATCATATAATAGGTGGGTTTTCAGGAAAACAATTAGTCCACAGTTTGGGAATAGAAAACAGAACTATTCGTAATGGAAGACGACACATTATTAATATAATATAATATACAGTGTGTCCACGGATGGACCTAATTATACTTGTAAAAAACTTTATTTTCAATTTTTCGAAAAAAAATAATTCTTCATAATCTCTTTTGCTTATTAAATAAATATAATTCACGAAAGAAAATTTCCATTTTTTTATACAGGGTGCACAAAAAATGTAAAAATGTAGATTTGCAAAATAAAAAATTTTTGATTCAACTTTTTTGAATGATCAAAATAAAAGAGATTGGAAAAAGAATTCGGAAAGCCGAATAAAGTTTTGAGATATGACCTGTGGTAACTACGATATTTTATATTAAAACTTTAATCTAAAGGAAAATATCAATAATTTATTTAACTTTAATATAAAAGATCGTAATTACCACAGGTCATATCTTAAAACTTTATTCGACTTTTCGAATTCTCTTTCCAATCTCTTTAATTTTGATCATTCAAAGAAGTTGGATCAAAATTTTTTTAATTTTGTAAATCTACATTTTTACATTTTTTGTGCACCCTGTATAAAAAAATGGAACTTTCCTTACGCGAATTATATTTATTTAATAAGCAAAAGAAATGATGAAGAATTACTTTTTTTCGAAAAATTGAAAATAAAGTTTTTTACAAGTATAGTTAGGTCCATCCGTGGACATACTGTATACATAATATTTTTTAATTGGAGTGAACACATTGAATATATTAAACAGAAAATAGTTGCACCAGTGGGGATTTCAAAAAAACTCAGTTTTTTGACTCCAAATGAGGCGCTGGCGGGAAAAACGATGAATGTGTTAAAATTAAAGTTCTGACATATTTCATTTTTAAGAGTCAAAACGCTGTACTGTTAAGCTGGAAAATTGAATACGGTTTTAATGTCAAAATTGTAAAAGACTTATATTTTCACATTATGAAATCAACATGGATAATATTTTAATTTTTCTGTTCGTTTAAAAAAAAATTTTGTTTGACATTAACTTAATAATTTTGCGGGAAGAACAATGAGGACGCTATTTAAACAATAATAAAAAATTGTGTGTGCTTAAGACCACACGACAAAAGTGAAAACTTCAACAAGGTTAATTCAGTGCCCACAAAAAAGTGCTAAACGCGCCTAAAGAAGTTTTCACTTCAAAAATAACATAAACTTGGAATACGGGATAATTTTACTGCATACGGAAAAATATATTTCCTAAAATTAAACAACCCTTGAATTTTTACATCTTCAACAGAAGTCAGAAATCATAATAAATGAGGTCCATGGAATAAGCAATTACGGTAAAACTAATTACCTTACGTAAATATATAATTTAAAAAATGCCAGAACATACCTGAGACGCAACAAGTGTCGCACACTGTTTCCCCGTCGACTGATGCGGCAGCGGCAACGTTTACGAATAAACAGACCGGAAGGTCAGGGTCAGTTCGGATTGAATATAGGAGTCGAATTCGAGCGTTACACAGCCGACATGACGCGTGACGGCGACGCGTGACGGCTCAGTTTAATTCAGTGCCCACAAAAAGTGCTAAACGCGCCTAAAGAAGTTTTTACTTCAAAAACAAAAAAATGTTTATTACACATTGCAATACAATGTAAACGAAATAATGAACAGCTGAACAAACATTTTTGGTTGCTTCTTGCAATTTTCAGAAAAATACAAAACTTATTTTTTATCCCATATCGGTATTTTCTTTCAAATACGGCAACTTGGTGTAAAATTCAACGGAGGCTTCCTTTTTAAGAAACTTCTTCAGGTTCTAAAATGTTCACTATGTAACTAGATGGCAGCATGAAAATGAATAAACTGCAGAGAACAACAAACTAATAAAATCTCGGCCCTTTGCCCTTTCCTGTCACGATTTCAAAATATTGGACTCTCATCAGTTTTATGGCAAACACACGTCACGCTAATCATTTTTCCCGCAACCGCCTAGACTCTTTTGCTATGTATAGTCGGGACCGTCATTGATATCAACGCAAACAGTATTTGCAAATAAACTATAGACCATTAGCTACCGATTGCGCCATCTAACTCAATTTCGATGAAACGTGCACCTTCATCGTTTTTCCCGCCAAAGCCTCAAATTATATGTAACGTTCTATTTATTTTGCTATTATTCACTCCCATTTACAATATTTAACTTTAATAGGGAGCTCAACTTTTCAAAATTTGCTTAACCCTTACAAGTTTTACAAAATAAAGCACTTAAAAATATGTATGGCTTGCATAGACAATATTCAATTAAACTTTTATATAAAAATTTTAATATTATGTCAATTAAGAATATTCACTTAATGCAAAATATTGTTTTTGTTCACCAAATTATATCAAAAAATAAACATTCAAATATAAATTTCAATTACAGACGTGACGTAAATGATTATTTAACTAGAACTGTTTTCAATATTGATTTACCTAGGGCAGGTCAGAACTCCATTTATTATCAATGTATGAAATTTTACAACGAAATGCCACAAGAATTAAAAAATTTTAAATATAAAACGTTTTAAAATGATAACTAAGAAAATACTTAAAAAAGAGGAAGCTACATTTTAAACTAAAAAATATTTAAACGTGCACTTATTTTATGATTAATTATATTTCCAAAATTATTTATAAATGATATTTAAACGATATTATTAGTTATATTATTTTATTAAAAGAAATAATAATTGAATAATTTTATACATACATATTTAAATGTTTTTATTTTTTTTTTGAATATGAACCTTTTAAGTACCTACCTATTATTTTGATTTACCTTCTATTTTAATTAGTTAGATTTAACAATTATATCTTTAGATGTTGTTACTAGTAGATAATTCCGCCTAAACAAATGTTTTTGAGATTTTATTTGGAACAAATAAATAAACATTTTCAACCATACACTGAGAAAAAAATTTAGTTAAAATAACTCGATATTTAGTTAACCAAACTAAAATCTGTAGTAGAATAGGCCCCAGGTTAGATGACTTGCTGATTTTACTAAATCTATTTTGCTAGAATTATCTATTGGTTGCAACTAAAAATACTTGCTGTTTTCTGCATAGTTGGAGCTATTATAAACTTTAGTTGCGCTAGCTGAAAGTATTTAGTAGTTTTATTATATAACCTATTAAAAATAGGAAGGCATTTAGTATATGAAACTAAATGCATTAGCTGTATTTGGTATCCTTACACTGAGAAAAACCCGCCAACTAAATTACTTAGTTGATTTAGCTACTAAAAATGTCCGCAGACTTAGTTACCATAATACCGCAAAGCTATTTACAGGGACTAACAAATATATTTTTTGCCCCCCACATACAATTACTAATCGATTTAGTAGGCTGTACGCCGAAAATTGATTTGGTAGACTTGCGGTAAATACATCCTTTGTTGTGATAACTAACAAGGGGGTATGATTTTGTTATACTTGTGACAACTAAAAAAAATATATTTTAAATAATGCCTTAAGTTGTCGTAACGAAAAATATGGTAGCCATTACTAAATATTTAGTTAATTTACCCGATCGCGCACGCGATCATTGGTCATCCACGCGGAAACAATCATTTCGTCTCCGTGCTTCAGGTGCTTCTTGCCGCTGTGTGTGTGTGTGTGTGTGTGTATCTATTAGAGTTATTTATTTATTATAGTTTATAGTGATGTATTACAGACTTTTATTGTTAGAATCGGGGCCTCAAAAACATCATCTAGATGCATTTGAAGGTAAAGTTGTGTTGTGTTATATGATTTATCCATGTTATTTATGACGTATGAAACAATTTGTTAAGGCATTAAACAAAGAAGGAAATTGTTTTAAATATTTGTGTAAAACATTTCCGGCTCTGTCAGAGGCAAAATTAAATCTTTGTAGGGCCGCAAATTAGCAGCTTGATGAAAGATACAGAATTTGAAAAGGTAATGGAAGATAAGGAAAAATATGCATGGAATGCTTTTAAAGAAGTTAAACATAAATTACTACTATGTTGAGATCTTTAAAAATATGCTGGAAAATTTCAGAAATTTCAGAATATGAGCATAAAAATTCACTTTTTACATTCCCATTTGGACTAATTCCCGGAAAATCTTGGGGACGTGGGTGAAGATCAAGGTGAAAGATTTCATCAATATATTAAAGAGATGAAAAAAAGATACCAGGGGCGCTGGGACACAAAAATGATGGCCCATTTCTGTTGGAACAGAAAAACAACCAAAAGAAGCTTTTCTGAAAAAAGAAAACATTTTTTGAAGAAGCGTAACGAATAAATAACCATTTATAATAGTTTATACGTGTATATTTTGTATATTTTTGTATTTTTTTCCTTAATAAATTAAAAA
Source organism: Polydrusus pterygomalis (assembly GCA_963969555.1). NCBI lineage: Eukaryota > Metazoa > Arthropoda > Insecta > Coleoptera > Curculionidae > Polydrusus > Polydrusus pterygomalis. The sequence continues at coordinate 23,788,159 of OZ018375.1, forward strand.
ACTAGCTTATAAATGAAATAAATCGTGTTTTTTCTATATTTTTGGATTTTACCGGTTTGAAAAATAACCTTACGTGATATAAAAAAACTAAAAGCAGATTTGAAATCAGCGCTACCCAATTACTAGAAAACTGTTAAAATTTTTAAATTAACTTTCAAAGTGTTAAAAAATGCAGGCCTGTGTAATCAATACACAAATACAAAAGAAAAATTCAGGTATCCATAATCTGCGTAAAGCTAAATGTTAATGCCGCCCCGCCATGTCGGAGCTAACGTGTAAATAGTGGTTTCGTGAAGTTTCGTTACGTATTCGAGTACGCCGACTCTTCACGAGCGAGTACTTTGCCTAGTAATGTAGTTAAACATACTACTTCTTCTGAATAGAATTGAATGGAGATATTGCTAAATCCACTAGAAAACTTGGTGACCAGTAAGACTAAATATTATTTCTAGTTGTATCTAATAGATCGATAGTACAAACTATTTAGCAAGAAACTTTTTTAGTTATCAATATGCTATTTAGTTAAATTAAATAAAATAATACTAAACCTTAATAGATTTCCATAGCAAAATGATTTTAGTTGCTACAAAAACCCTAATAGGCTAAAGTTGCACGTTTTTTTGATACTTTAACTAAATAATTTGCCATTCTTACTAATTTCTTCTCAGCAAGGAAATTTAGTAAACTAATTTTCTCGGTGTATACTTCTTATACAATAGAAATAGAATATTGTTTACATTTTAAAGAAATCAAAGATTCCAGCTTTCACATTTGTCTGATGAGCTGATTATGATCCATTATACTTAACACTTGCATTAAAAGAGCTTGTCAAACTTACTGTTAAGTCACATTATTAGAGTTAACAAAATATTCAGATAAATTACAAACGTTAATAAGTTATTATAGATAGAACGAGTTTTTGGTTTGTTGGTTTAAATAAAATAAATATGACTATTTCAGGTCTTTGTATTAACTACCTACTTATTTTAGTTCCATGATGATTAAATCTAGAACAACAGCGGCAACCTCGCTTTTCTTTTTTACGCATCGGCCATTCACGTCTTTCTTTTTGTGAGTCATCGTAGCATTTGTTTTTGCGACATCGCGGTTAGTCGTCGGAATACTCGTATTTGTACGGGTTTTGTTAAGTTTTGTATTTTTTGTAGTTTAAGGTTATAATCTGTATTATTAGCCCATTCAGTGGCGTAGTAATCGGAAAAAGAGTAAATAAAAATAAATCTCAACTAATTAAATTAATTATCTATGAGATCACAGCCTAGGCTTTCTCAAAGGCTTATTTTAATATTCACTTAAGTAAAAAGTTATTAATACTTTAATGAAACCTTTTTTAAATATTACTTATTTATTGAATTAAAATCCTTGCCACACCCTACTTCGCTGGTATTAACTAATCGCATCTGAATCCTTGAGCCATTACAATTTCGCACGGAGTCGGAAATTTAACGTTATCTCTCTCTTCTGTCTTTGTTTCAAAAGTACGAATGTTTAATACAAACAAACTGACTATTCATAGTCTATTCTACAAGTCTATATTTTTAACAGACAGCGTCAACAGACAGATCAAGCAACCCTAGCCACATCAAAACCTAGCAACTTAAAAATTATTTTTTGTGAAAGCGTTTCAAAATAGACATATTTTGATATTGATTAGAATTTTAAAATGACACTAGTGTCTAAATGTGACAGTTTTAGGCACTAGTGCCTAAAAGTAAAAATGAAACATTAAAATCAATGAAAATATCTATTTATTATATATGTTAAATGTACAATTATGTAAACTGTTGAACTGAATTCTAGAGGCATCAAGCTTCTCTTCTTTATGAGCAATGTAATTATTAGTAGTCGGAATGGATAAACTGCTAGTACTGACAATGCTAACTTCTGCCTCTGAGTGAACTTCTTTTATTTTTGTATTTTGCGTATCTTTCTGCCCTATGCTTCTTTTTGCTATTTCGTTTTTCTGTTCAATGGAATTTTCCATATAACTCTCGGCAACTGAGCTTGATCGCCAACCTCCATGACGCTTTAAAAGTGTTATGTTCGCTCCAGAATCTGCCAACATTGTTGCAGAGCTGCGCCGGAAGCAATGGCCAGTGTATTCATTGGTGTTGGGGAGTCCAAGGAATTCTGCTATTTTTTTTTGGCATACCTCCAATTGTATTGATTCTAACTGGCAGGGTACAGCATTTACCACTTCGATATGCCAAGAAAAATCGCTGATGTGTCGTATTCAGTGGACGAAGTTTTGCGTACGTACGAAATAGATCTAAAAAATTGATGCCATCTATTGATCCCTCAGTAATCGTAAACATTCTTGGAACATTAGTTTTTGTGTTCGGAATTTTGACACTGATAAACGACTGACAATCTTTGATGGCATCTAATTTCAAAAATGTGATTTCTTCCCTCCTATATGCTCCAAATACTCCAACGATTAAAACAACTTTGGCTAACAGGAATTCTTTATCATCAGCTTGTTTTATAAAGCGTTCTATTTCCAGCTTTGTAAGTATTTTTGATTTCTTTGGCTGATATCCGGTAGCTTTTCTTTTTAAAAATGCAATAAGGTTTGTAAATTTGCAAATATCTATGTTTTTGTTGAGATAAATCATGGTGCGGAGCATCGAATATTTGTTCCACAAAGTTGACGGCCTTAAGGTGGTGGACAGCTTGAGGAAATAGGCTTTTCTGTAAAGTTCTCAATATGTTTTTCTTTGGCCCAGGTTTCAAAGTTGTCGTAGGTTTTTTCTTATAAATGTTTCGATTTTTCGGGTACTAACGTGGATAGCGCAGCTTCAGCAGCTTATTCAATATCCAAAGACTCGTCAATATCACTCATTCGAAGTAATTTTTTCGAAAAACTTTACGGGAAAAAAGGCTAAACGCGACGTTCGAACTTGACAACACACTTGACATTAAATAATGCATAAACAATGCCTTAGAAACAGATTGCCTGCCTAACTACTTTTCAAAATGTTTAAAAATACTAATAAAAGCCTAAATTATAAATTTCTCCGCTTTCACAAAAAATCTTGTATATAATTCATTACGAAACGATGTCTTTTAGCCACTAGACGTGTTGTCCAACGAGGCAAAGCCGAGTCGTGCCTAAAAGACACTCATTTCGCAACTTATTGTATAAATAGCTATATAGCAATTTCCCACTCGCTTTTGTAATAAATAGTTTTTTCTGCAAGCCGTACTGTAAACGGTTTCCAAGATCTAGCCCTTTATTATGTCTTATGTCTACTTACTACGAAGCTAGAGCACCCTAAAGTGGGTAGTCTGAAGATGGATTTTTCTAAATTCTTTCGAAACCTTTATAGATACAAATTTAAAATTTAGATATTTTGGTAAACTTTGTGCGCTGAATAGAACTGTGGTCTTAAAAATGTCGGTGTTAAAGAAATGGTGCCAAAAATGGGGGATTGTAGGGTAAAAATAGTCTTAACTTTTTGACGCTAACATTTATAATTTTTTATGTCCCATTAGAAAAACCTGACATATCTTACGAAAAAAGGTACTATTGGTAAAAGTGCATGATTTAGCTAAAGAATAAAGAAACTATAATATTTCTTGGACTGCTAAAATAATTGTTTTTTAATACAAGTAAAAAACACAAACATAAGCGAACTACATAACGGGTTACCGGCATAGGGCGAATCGGCATACTTGATGATCTAAGGAAACAAAACTGTTTATATAAATGTTGCGAATACAATCCGTACGCATATCGTAATTAGTTTCTCTTTGTCTAACACAAAGTTTTGCTCGCAATAATAATAATAATTCAAATAAGTATAGCGGGAATAAGGGCAGGCAATGAAATGACACAATTGTATTTCTCCCAACGTTTCGTTTTCTATAAAAACTTTTTCATGGGTCTGAAATGAGAGAGAGAGAGAAGACAATTACAATAAAACAATGTGATAAAATTCAAAATGCAAATACAGTTATAGCAAAAATTAAAAAGAAGCAGTAGGAAGTAGATTCCGGAACAATTAAGAGTAACTGAAAGAAACTAGCTCTGGAAGACTTTTAAATTTCCATTCTTGCCATTCTGCATCACAAAAAGTCGCAACAGTTACCAATTTGTTGTTTAGATCTTTCAATTTGTCTCACGTATCCTTTCAAGCAGATTCAATATAATTAAAATTAAACAACTTCTTAATAATAACAATTATCCTCTTAAATTTGTTAATCGCGTAATAGCTAGATACAAAGACAGATTGGGGGATAATAGTGGAAACAAGGTTTCTAAGGGCAGTCGATTCTTCAAATTTCCTTATATTTCACAACTTTCTAATAAAATTAAAAACTGCTTTCAAACTAATGAGTGTAATATAGCTTTCTATAATACTAATACAGTAAATAACTTATTCATTAAATTGAAGGATCGACTGCCATTGGACTATGAATCTAACATAGTTTATGGCATTCCATGTAAGCAGTGTAATAATACTTTTTATGTTGGCCAAACTAAACAACTGTTTAAAGACAGACTTAGACAACACAAGTATGATTGTAGTAGGGTAGACAAATCAGACTCACCAGCACTAAGTCTCCATCACTATCTAACAGGCCATGACTTTGAATTTTCCCACCCACGTGTATTCGACAGAGAAAGTAATTACATAAAGACAAATATTAGTGAAATGATTTATATTAACTTAACTAATTCAATTAATTTTAGAACTGACACAAATAATTTGAGTGCTTGTTACTCTGGGATCTTGAATAAATATAAAAATGTGTTTAACGAGTACAGAAGACATTAGTGGTGAGGGGAAGAATTAGCTTCACGGTCGTTTGTTCTATTTTGTTATTATTGTCGGTTTTTTTAAAAACATACCATTATTATGACCGAGCTCGTTATTAACTTGACCGAGCAGTCCATCTGCAATACCTATCTATAATTTGAACCTAACTTCACCTTTAAATTTTACTGTTTACAAATTGGTGCTGACAGTTCGGTTATGTACAATGTGTGTTTGACGAAATGTGTCTTCATTTTCTACAGAATGAATATACTTTAGGCTTAAAGACCTTTTTATTGGTATATACCTATATGTGTACTAATTTGTTATTAAATCATATTTTTCATGTACCTATATTAAATTTTTATCTAAACAACAACTATTTATTTAATGGCCAAAGTTGTGACGTATTTATGTATTGATTAGGGACCTACTGCTTCTTTTTAATTTTTGCTATAACTGTATTTGTATTTTGAATTTTATCACATTGTTTTATTGTAATTGTCTTCTCTCTCTCTCATTTCAGACCCTTGAAAAAGTTTTTATATAGAACGAAACGTTGGGAGAAATACAATTGTGTCATTTCATTGCCTGCCCTCATTCTCGCTATACTTATTTGAATCTACTTGTAAGGGCGCTATACTTACCTAACAATAATAATAATAATAATAATAATAATAATAATAATAATAATAATATTAATAATAATAATAATAATAATAATAATAATAATAATAATAATAATAATATTAATAATAATAATAATAATAATAATAATAATAATAATAATAATAATAATAATAATAATATGCTTCACTATCTTACCTAACATATGGTAATATCTTCAATGAAACCGAAGGCTTTATTAGCGCTATCCAGGATCAGGTTATCGCAACAAAATCTTATAGAAGACGCATCCGCAACGAAAATCTAGACAATGTGAAGTGCCGAGTCTGTAATTCAGCTGAAGAAAACTTAGATCACATAACTGCCGGTTGTACAGTGCTCGCACCTAAAGCGTACCTAGATCGCCATAACAGAGCTGGCAAAATAATTCATCAGAAGCTACGTGAAAAACATATGGGGCTGACAGAAACAACTCCCTATTATGAATATGAGCCTCCAGCCGTGTGCGAAAATGACAACGTACGTATTTACTGGAACAGAAAAATACAGACGGATAGAACGATCCCCAATAATATACCTGATCTAGTGCTCACGTTTAAAAAGGAAAGGAAAACCTTCATTGTGGATTTTGCCGTTCCCTTAGCCACAAATCTCTCAAAAACTTATGCGGAAAAAATCAACAAATACTTACCGCTACGGGACGAAATAACTGAGATGTGGCATATGGAGTCTGTGACGATCGTACCAATTGTGATCGGGACCCTGGGTGAAATACCAAAAAAGTTAAAACAAAACATATCAGTGCTTGGCCTAGAATGGAAATTATACAAACATTTACAAAAATCAATACTACTGGATACATGCAGCATAGTGAGGAGGGTTGTTGGCCTACAATAGGATCATCTTGTCACTTCTGACCGATGAATTCTGTAATACCACTAATAAGTGTGATACCGTTTAATAATAATAATAATAATAATAATAATAATAATAATTATAATAATTCACGGAGCGGCTGACTGTATTTCCATAAATGCCTATTAACCGCCTTTGACCGAGCACGAAACAACCTGAGATCGGCCGAAGTCGACGGCCGACGAGCCCGTATGTTTGTTTCGCTCTTAATTTCCAATTCATTTATGTAATCTTCTATTTGATATGAACCTACCGGGTCAACTTAAAATACGGTCTATATTGGGGAATTTTTGCATGACTTTTACACTTTGGAAATTTTGCATTTTTTGAAGAATTATCATTTTTATTTATTTTGAAAAATAAATAAATTAGTTTGGTCAATGACCAAATGATCTTATAAATAAGCCGCGCCTGGTTTATAGTTATGGATTTTCATCCAGTACCAGCCGAATCGATCAACGATCAATATAAAGCAATGTTTTTTGTATTGTATGTTGCATAGTTTAGACGTTAAGAAGGCGTACGCGGACCTGGCAAAACAAACAATACTCGCGCTTTAACAAAGAGCAAAGTTGTTGAAATACGGATCATAAAGTTTGCACAGAATGTGCGGCGTTCTGGTTGGTTGGCGTTGTGAAGTTTTTAATTTCTGGGAGAATAAGGATTTTTAAAGCTCTAATTCAGGAGACTTCCCGGAAAACTGGGGGAGTTGGCAACTCTAGTTATGTCCCCCGCAAAACAAAATGTTGGCTATGTCATTGATACAGCCGTTTTTCGCACACCAAGCACAGATGTTTAATTAAACTAATGATCCCACTAAATGTAATAAAACACTGACCAACACCAACGATACACTCGAAACCAATAATTATTAAACAGAGAGAAGGGTTTCTGAATCGAAATAGAATTAACACAATATCCAATTTGGCGCTCGAAGAGGTGAAACTCGTTTTATCATCGAAACAAGCCTCACCGGCACAAAGGGCCGCCACATCATAAACGCTATTAAACATTTACAACTTCATTATGATATCTCCACGTGCCAGTTAATAGAGTGTAAATAAATAATAGCGGATTTACACTACGCGCTAGGTGGGCGTTAAACTGCTGGTTTTGTGCGAAATACCTCCAACATTATGTGTGTTTTTTTCATAAATAAATTTGGGGTATTAATTTAAAATAAGCTGTACTATTATTTTAAGGAGTGGAGGCTCTTGCATAAGGCCATTTGGCAAAGTAAATATCTTTGCTAAGCTAAGTTGTTAAGGAAGTTTGCGAACAACTTCGTATAGTTCGTATGGGAAATAGAGAGGGACATCCTTGAGCGCGGCTAGGGGGAAGAAAAAATCTTTGTTGTGCTTTGTTTTGCTATTTACAAGTAACGTAAAAGGAACTTGACTTTTGTAAACTTATTTCTTTTAAATTTCAATAAAACCTTAAAAACCGTGAATGATGAAAGAGTTTTGGACTTTCATTGTCTTTATTTGTTTTAAATCACAACGTTTCAACTGGTAAGTATCTCCAGTCGTCTTCAAGTGAATACTAAATAAGTAAAGTAACTACAAGAGAAAGAAGAAAACAACCAATTACCGTTCCTAGATGTCAACGTGAAGAAAAATGGCAACAGCATCCAAACTTCAGTGTACAGAAAACCTACGCATACAGGTCAGTATCTCAATTTCACATCAAATCACTAAAACAACACGAAACATGGCATAGTTAAAACCCTTGTGGATAGAACAATTACAATCTGTAACTCGGAAGAAGCACTTAAAAAAAGAGCTCACCACATCAAGACCGACCTCAACAAAAATGGCTACCCCACAAGATTAGTTGACACAATATTGGAAAATCGTAAGAATCGACCCAACGCGCAAAAAGCAAACAGAGAGGCACAACCAACACTCAATATTCCGTATGTCAAAGGAATATCTGAGAAAATAAGAAGATTAAGACAACGATATAACATTAACACCGTATTCAACTCGAGGGACACCCTAAGGAGCCACCTGACGAAGACAAAGCATACAAGTCAAAAAGATAGGAAAAACTGCGTCTACCAGATTCCCTGTGAGTGCGGCCAATCTTATATAGGTGAGACATTAAGACCACTCGAGACAAGGATTAAGGAACACAAAAACAATACGTTAAAAGGAGAGACCGAAAAGTCAGGTGCAGCTGACCATGCTTGGAAACATGGTCACCATATCATGTGGTCAGAAGCTGAAATACTACTTAAGGAACCACACTGGAGGAAAAGAAAGTTTAAGGAAGCTGCTGCTATTCACCAGAACCCAGGCTGCTTTAGTAAACCATCATTAGACATAAGAAATATCTGGAAACCTTTGTTAGATAGATGTAAGCTTAGGATAAGATCGCGTGCCAACTGAACGCATGACTGCACCCACCTCAGTTATGCTTCAGTGCACCTAGCTAGTATAAATAGTCTTGTAGTTACTTTACTTATTTAGTATTCACCTGAAGACGACTGGAGATACTTACCAGTTGAAACGTTGTGATTTAAAACAAATAAAGACAATGGAAGTCCAAAACTCTTTCATGTTCAAGAAACATCATTGTCTCCAACCTTCAAACATTCACTTAAAAACCGTGTTTTAAGTCGTAGTGTAATTATTTTTAGCTCAGTTCACCAAATGTTATATTTATAGCTATATATCCAAAGTTTCCCTTATAATAATTATTATTACAAACAGTTATTAACTTACATTGAATTTTACTGCTCCGCGGACCCTTTTTTCAATCATACCTTTAACTTTACTGTTCTACAAACCCTTTTTTCACAAACGTTAAAAAATATTTGATTTCAGATTGGATACTTATATTTTATTGTGAACTCTGAAACGAGACGCCGCTGGTAAGAAACTATATGATAGCGCATAGTAACAAGGTCAAAATTCTAACGGCGGCAACGTTATCCCCACTCCCGGCTCCCACCAAGCTCCCTCTCCAACAAACGATTTTGTCAGCAGATTTAAATAACGTTTATGAATGGCGTGTGGCATCTATAGGTAGCAGATCATTGCTTTAAATCGCATCGTTTCAACTGTTATGTATCTTCAGTCGTATACAGGGGAATATTGTTTTTATAAAAAATAAAAAACATAAATACTCCAACAATGAACGAATTTTGTCATAACTTTTTGAATTGTTTAAGAACAATAAGAAATAAGAAGAACTATTCTTAAATAAAAAAAACATTAAAAAGAACTTTTAAAAATAATTTGATCTCTTTAATCTGAAGAATTGAAATAAAAACCGGGCTAAGTGCCAAAATTGTAGTTTTGAGATAATCGATGTTTTCTATTTAATTCGGCGTGCTGGACTTACACAGCGCGCCATCTTTCAACGAATAGAAAAAATATTTACAGTAATCCTGGCACATAGCACGTTTTATAGGTTGTTGGCGATGGCATTTAGCACTGTTTTCAAGTTCTAACACAATTTTTGAATTTTTGGCACTTAGCCCGGTTTTTATTTCAAGTTTTTATCTGGTCTCTATAGGGAAGGGGACTTTGTATTCGCTCATAACTTTTAGTTCTAAACAACTTTAACAAATTAAAATTTTATCTGAAACGAAAAATAAAAACTTATGAGCAACTTTTAAAAAATTGAATCTCCTTCGTATGCTCTACGGTTTTTTTCTATTTTAGTGAGCGCTTTTTTAGTTTAAGGGGATTCAAAAACTTTTATTAGGAATAAAATATTCTGAGAAATCAATAATAAAAAAGTTTTTCATATGAACCCACAATTATGCTGGTCACTATATCTGGAAAACCTGTGTGGTGGAACACCATTCGACACGCCCTTCACTTTAAATCAGGTATTAATTTAACAGTAAATAAGTAAAAATTTCATTTACCACTAACACAGTAAAAAACTCTTTTCTAAATCTTTCAATTTTCACCCCAAGGTCCCTCAGGTTCAAAAATAACTCCAAACGGGGTTTATACGATTTACCCTGTCGAAGCCAGCGTAGGTTTCTATTCCATTAGATCGAATTGCTACTCGAACAAAAAGGTACAGTGAGAAGAAAGCAATATTTCCTACTAAATGTTTAATAGTAATGAATAGTGTGGAGTGTAAAGTACGTATTGATTGGGCGTAACGCCGAGGATGGATCGCTAGAGTCTCGAGCATAGAATACCGAATGACGAATTTCGTTGTATTATTTTTACTTTATTTATTTATTTATTTGCACAAATAAGATGCCAAAAGGCCAATGGCCCATGTTTGGCACCCACAATTTACTATGTTGTATACGGATACATAATAACTAAGATTGTAATATTACTATTAGTTCATCAATTAATATCAAGAGCAATAGTATGATTTCTAAGCCGTTTTTTAAATGTTGATAGAGGTAAATTAAACAAATCAATTTTGTGGAATAAAGTATTATAAAGTATGGTTAAGCGATTTATTGGAGATTGTTTACCTGAATTTGTTCTATAAAAATAGTTTGCAAATAGATTATTAAGACGAAAGTTTCTTGAAAGAATATTAAAACCTATACCGAAAAGCAAATTTGGATCATCAATATAGTTGTTGATAATTTTAAACAAAAAGCGAATATCAGCTTAAGTACGCTGACACTCAAGAGGAAATAACTGAAAAGTCAACTGTTTTTATATACCGCATACTGAGGTGTCCAGACGACAGAGGCAAAACTTAGTTTACTATAATCGTAGGCAAAGTACAGAACTTTTAAGGAGTGAACGGAAGACAGAAACTTACACGACCTAAATATGAAACCTAACATGCGATTACATTTGTTTGCAGCATAACTAATGTGTTCGTTAAAAATCAGTTTTTTTTCATAAATGACACCAAGATTCTTTATCTTATCCACTTTTTTAAGTAAAATTCTATTGAAATTGTAACCAAAAAATAATTAATTAAAAAAATATTTACATTTGCGAACGAAATAAATTTACATTTATCTAAATTCAAAGAGAGTTTGTTCAAAATACAATACTGGAAAAAAAAGATAAAGCATTTTTTTACATCGTTTAAATAATAATACAAAGTAAAGGCCCCAAGTGGGAACCTTGGGGCACACCAGAAGTTACATTGTAAACAGGAGACTGGTGCCCGTTCACCGCCACAAATTGTGATTGATTGAATCTATAGGACGCTATCCACCTCAGAAGGTCTCCATGTATACCAATCTCACCCAGTTTTGCTACTAAAATATTGTGATCAATCCTATCAAACGCCTTCCTGAAATCGGTATATTATGTGGGGCACCTGAATTTGACAGTCCACGGAAGAGAGAATGTACTCTGAGTAAGATACTAGATTCGATTCAATAGATCGTTTAAGAAAAAATCCGTGTTGTTCATCAATAATAAGAGGTTTTATGGTATTAAGAACTAGCTTATGCACAATAGATTCTAAAACTTTTCCAAATATGTTAAGTTTGCTTATGGGTCTGTAATTTTCTCTCATTCCGCTTTTAAAAATAGGAATAAGACTAGCCAGTTTCTATTTCTCAGGAAATTCGCACATTTCAAACGACATATTAAAAATAATTGTGAGTGGAACATAGAGAGAAGAGGCGTTGGCATGGTTAAATGAGTTAAAACCAATGATCTGCTACCTATAGATGCCGCACGCCATTCATAAACGCTATTTAAATCTGCTGCCAAAATCGTTTGTAGGAGAGAGGAGGTGAAGTACTTCCCCCCGGCCGGGAGTGGGGATTACGTTGCCGCCGTTAGAATTTTACCTCGTTACTATGCGCTATCATATAGTTTCTTACCAGCGGCGTCTCGTTTCAGAGTTCACAATAAAATATAATTATCCAATCTGAAATCAAATATTTTTTAACGTTTGTGAAAAAAAGGGTTTGTAGAATAGTAAAGTTTAATGTATGATAGAAAAAATGGTCCGCGGAGCAGTAAAATTTAATGTAAGTTAATAACTATTTATTGTAATAATTATTATAAGAGAAACTTTGGATAGCTATAATTATAACATTTGGTGAACTGAGCTGACCTAAAAATAATTACACTATGTATACTTAAAACACGGTTTTTACGGTTTTATTGAAATTTAAAAGAAAAGCAAAGTTCCTTTTACGTTAGGTACTTTTTAATAGCGAAAAAGCACAACAATATTTTTTCTTCCCCCTAGCCGCGCTCAAGCAGGATGCCTCTTTTTATTTCCCATCATACCTACGAACTATACGAAGTTGTTCGCAAAGTTCCTTTAACATAGCTAAGCAACGATATTTACTTTGCTTAGCTGTTTAAAAGCAGCAAATGGAAAGTAAAGTCAAAATTTTGAATACTCTCGCAAGATGGAGGTAAAGTCAAGTGACACTCTTTCAATTTTGGTCTATTAAACTTTTATAAGTTGGCATGAATTCCAGGACTGGACTTGAAAATTTTTACATGTGATACCTTCTAAAACAATTGATGCAATAGTCTTCTCGGTTTTACCGCTTTAATATTGCCAAATAATAATAATAAATTATTTTGAAAGTTTTGTTCTATAAATATTATAATTTAAGGTAGGTAAAGTCGATTTAACCAGTAAACCTGCAAGATGGCCGACCTGTCATAATGACGAAAGTAATTGAAAATGCAAAAATCCATTTTATTTAGATGGAATATGACTTTTGTCATATGACATACCGGCAATCTTGCAGGTTTACTGGCTGAATCGACTTTACCTAATAATAAACATGAGTTTTTATATGGTTTAAAGATAAAGTGTCAAAATAGATTTAAAAACTATATAATACTTATTACAATTACCTATTCAAACCTTGAAAATACTAAATTAACTAAAACGCAACTTTAAATAGGATTCTGTCACTCATATTTACAACAGAATTTTTTTTGTTTTATTTCTTCATATTATACCTATCTATAGGTAAAATACAATACCTACAGTTCAACATAAGCTAATTGAATTCAGTCAGATATTACATTTTTACTGTCGAGGAAATCCCCATATATGACTTACATAAGGTACGTAGACCCAAAAGTGGTTTTTATGAAATTTGATGGTTATGATACAGTTACATTTTTAAATTTGTATGTGGGCTAACATAAAGTTAAAAGCTTCAATTTAGCTAGGGATTTAATTTTTCTCTCAATGGAAACCCTAATTTAACAGTTTTTGACTTACGTAAGGTACGAAGACCCAAATACGGTTTTTATAGAACTTGTTGGTTATGATACAGTTACATTTCTAAACTTTTATGTGGGCTAACATAAAGTTAAAAGCTTTAATTTAGCCAGGGATTAATTTTTCTGTCAGTGAAAACTCTACATTAACAGTTTTTGACTTATTACGTATACGAACAAACCCAAAAGTGGTTTTTATGGAAATTGTTCTTTAAAATGAAATTTATTGATACGGTTATATTTCTAAACTTGTATGTCAGCTAACTTAATGTTAAAAAATTTAGAAATAAAACCCGCATATAATAATAATCATAGGTACCTAGGTAGGTATATATCTTTATTCTCAAGTAACTATAGTTTATTACAGGAATTAACTTACATATCCAAGTATAGTATTTTTAACAAATAATAAGTAGGTTTAAGAATTAACAACTTATTAAAACAAACATTATCTAGGTACTACATACCTACATAAATATCTAATTCACAAAAGTTTTCTTTAAGAGACCTGATTTGAGTACAACTAATAAATTTCACAAAGTTATAGTCTCACACGAATATTTATTTTCCAAACAGGTTAGGTACATGTTTCGCTCGTAGGTACCTGAGCATCAGAACAAAATAAGCCTAACATTGGTCTGATGATGCTCAGGTATGAGCGAAACATGTAGGTAACCTGTTTGGAAAATAAATATTCGTGTGAGACTCTGACTGTAAATTATTATATTAATGTCCTATTCCATGAAACAAAATCATTCTTTTTCCAAAATACGATATTTGTTGCCACATGCTTTTAAATAATGGGCTAAAAATATAGTGGCCGGCTAAAATTTGGCCGCATATGGAACACTTACACAAGTATTTTGTCTGGTACCTACAACATATTATGAAATCCCATGCAAAATTGAAGAGTTAAAGGCACGAACCCACGAACATCATAAATGACGTTTATGGTTAAAGGTGATCAAATAGTGGCTTCCTTGTTTATTTTAGACTAAGAGTGTAGTTGAGTTGTTATTTTTCCCCACCTACCCACGCCTATAAATAGTTAAACCTAACCTACAAATAACCCAACTTTTTATGTACTCACCTATGAAAAGTAACTGCAGAATTATTATTATTATTATATTTCGCAGTCTTGCACACTTCAAACCTGTGACCCATCTTAATTAGTCTTGAAAAAAATATCACAAAACACTAACAACACAGCAATTAATACACAAAACCGATAAACCGAAACAAATTTCAAACAACTTTCGAACCAAGAACGACCAAACTAAACCCTTAATTTCTCTGTGGACCACACGTTACAGAAATTATGAATGAAAAAAGGCAGGCTCTCTTCTGACGAATAGGAACGCAACGTCTTCTGTGTTGCCAAACTGCATAATTTTTAAGGAAAATGTCTATGGGTTTTTAGACAAAGATTTAAATTTACCACATAACGTCATATTTTTTTCTCTTCGGGAAGGTAAAACCTGTAGATTTATGGCTTTAGGGATGAATAATATGTAAAATTATTAAATAAGTGTTGTTATTATTACTTTTAAAATATTGTTATAGCCGTAATTTATATAGTGGTACTCTAAGAGTGTTAATGCCTACTTTTAAGAGGTACGTTTGGCAAACAAAGTGGAGGGGCGCAATTTGCAACAGGAGTTACTTCAGAATGGGATACGATTTTGGCAATAGGTTCGTTTGTTATTACTTCATCTATAGCTAGCAGATCATTGGTTAAAACCTTTGAACTAAAAAATATATTAGGTGGTAAAAAAAGGTGCCATCATAGGCGACCGTCCCCAATTTATTTACTGAATTTTGCGTGTGCTGAAACTACAATGTCAAATATCATATTTATTTGCGATTACTATACAGGATTTGTCAGAAACAACAAGTTTAGTTTTTTGGACTTTGTTTCAAATAAATTTAGAATGAGAGAATATGGAAATAGAAAATAAAATAAAAAAAATACAAAATTATATGTTAGATGACGTAAATAATTTCATAAAGTTTAGGTCTTGGGACAAGGTAATATGCAGTTATTAGTTAGTTTATTATTTTCCTTATTGAGTACTTACTCTAGCTCTATTAACTTCTTAACGCGCGTGGTTCGGTTTAACCCATATAAAGTGTAAACGTGAAGCGTCCCACACCGCAGACCAATAAATTGGCAAACTATGTAGGTATTTTCTTATTCTTGAAGATAATATAAATAATTGCTGATGATTAGTATATTGACACACAATTTTTAAACGTCCATATTCATTTATTTAGGAACAATAAATGTATCTTCATTATTTTGTCAGCAAAACAAAGATAGTTTTTGGTAAAAATAAATATTAATTTTTTAACGAAGTTTTCCACGATGCAAGCCAAAAGACCTACTGATAGCACTAGGCAACAAATTTATAGTTTTTTAAAGGTCTTGGGCAAAAATATGATTTTTGGATTGTACATGACTGAAATAGACCCAAAATGTGTTTTAAAAAAATATGCGAGGTCGTAAATAAAAAATAATATATACCTATGTAATTTTTAATAATATTTCGACTTAATGAACCATTATATTAATTACTAACTGCATAATGATTATTCTAATTAATCAGTTATACACTTATCTTCAGTTTTTTAATCTCTCTCTTATATACAGCCTCACTTCCCTTGGTGTCTTTTTTCCATTTTTGGAATGTCTTGACAGAATCGTTCTCCATGTTCATCACTAGCGTCATGAATTCTTGTCGGTTTTCTGACTATTCATATTTTACACCTCGTGTACACCATTGAAACCTCCATTACGGCTAAATCCCACTTATTATTTTCTATAGCTAACAACATCAGGATTGTACTATTTACTTTGTTTTCCTGATGATGAGTGTTTCTACACTTGAAACATGTCGAATTATTAAGGATTATTCTAGGTTCGCCTAGTTATTCTAATAATCTTGTGGAGAAAGACTTTGTGCATCTTTATTTGTTCAAATATTTTGTCACAATTATTTTTACAATTTATTTGTTTATGATATATATGTTTCTCTGGTTTAGGTCAATCGCTTATGCAATTGTCCGTTATCCAGGATATGCGCCTGGCAACGCCGGCGGAGTTGGTATTGACCCTTCACCCTTAATAATTCAGTTGTTGGCTTAAAATTGTTGCCTTTTATTGTTGATGTATTTTAATTAGTTTGATTTACGGTTATGGGAAGGTAAAATAAATGAAATTTTAGGTTTTTAATTAAATATTATAAAACTCGTCACCTGTATCCCTTTGTACCGTGCGAGCAAAAATTATTTGCATCAAAGAGGGCCTTGCATCTAAGGACATAATGCTTAGCCGTAGAGCTTAATACCTGTTGGGTGTCAGTAACTACCTGGATTAACAATCAATCAGTTATTCCGTCATCTTTGACAGTCGTTACAAGTAATTTGATTCATCGCTAATTTTTCTAATATCTTAAACAATTCACACAATGGGCTTTACGGAACAGCACAAAACATTTATGGTTGAAGCGTATTTCCGAAACGAGGTTAGAGTAAATGGTGAGTGACAAAACAATCCGGGTTTTTGCATGGACGATTTTCACAAACATTTTTCTAACGTTGCTTTTATTGCTAGGGATTTTTATCATTGCCTGAAAAGAACCGTGGCTGTGTTTAGGAAAACAGGTTCCATACAATACAAAAAAGGAGCACGAAGACCATCTGTAAGAACAAAAGAACTTGTTGCAAACGTTCGAGAAATAATGCAAAATACGCCAACAAATTGTATAAGACGCCTGTCCCAAGAAGTGGGAACATCTTATGGAACATTCAGGACTATTCTTAAGAAGCAGCTAAATTTATTTCCTTATAAAGTGCAAGTATTCCAAGAAATACAAGCTGCAGATTTTGAAAGACGCAGGAATTACTCTCAATGGTTTACCCAAAATGTATTGAAAAAAAATGATTTATTAGAACTGACATTTTTTTCGGTTGAAGCCTGGTTCCACCTCTCCGGTTATATGAATTCTTGGAATACACGCATGTGGAGTAGTGAAAATTCCCATTATTTTGTAGAGTCCACATTGCAGTTGCGAATTTAGAACAATTACAAGAAAGGAATGTCGAAGAATGTGGTAACATTTCTCCAGAGATGCTGGTCAACACTCGACAATATGAAGAGACGTGTGAATTTATGCGAACTTATGCTTGGAGCATGGTGGTGGCCAATTTTAGGAATTTATGTAATTATTTTTCTTTTTCTTTCTGTATGGGTATTCTTACTTTGTTAATTTTGTAAACAACAAAAATAAATTTGTATTTGTCTACTTATTTTATTACTCATTAGCTTGGCCCATCATGTCATAATATGAATTTGACAAAATTTTAACCTAGATTTGGTTAGATAAATATCGTCCCCATATCATTGTGATCTAAACCAAGCCCTACGTTTTGATGCAAATTATTTTTGCTCGCACGGTACTTAAAATCGTTTTGGTGCAGTTTGTCCATTCCCATAAATTTCTAAGCTAACGTCAATAGATTTTTATACTTCCGACAGTGGCTTACCTTGCTTGGAGTTGAAGCACGTCATATGTCACCATTATTAGTTCGCCGAGGGATTTTTCAATAAATCTATTCCACTATATTTTACTGTTACAACTAAATGGTGCCCGTATTTTAGACTTCGGGTTTGGAAAATATTACGATCTTACTTTTACGTTTGAGGGAAATGGATTACCTAAACTTTACTGCTTTCTCTTGTTATTGACGGGAATTTACTGTCGGTAAGTTTAGATTTTTTAAAGTTTATAACTTTCTTTCGAAACTTTAATGGCAAAGTTTACTCTTTTGATTATTCACGTTTTTTTTATTAACGAGATACGACCAGTAATGCATTCACCACTTTATTTTGTCCTCATAATTTCGTTTCTGCTTTATCCAAAAAGCGACCGGATTCTCGTGTTGGTGTTTGTTTATTACTTATACCGTGAGAGCAAAAAATATTTGCATCAAAGAGGGCTTCAATTAAAAAACGTTGGGCTTGGTTTTATGGTTTAGATCACAATGATATGAGAAATATATATCTAACCAAATCTAGGTTAAAATTTTGTCAAATTCATATTATGACATTATATGCCAAACTAATGAGTAATAAAATAAGTAGACAAATACAAATTTATTTTTGTTGTTTACAAAATTAACAAGTAAGAATATACAGAAAGAAAAAAAAAATAATTAAATAAATTGCTGAAATTGGCCACCGCCATGATCCAAGCATAAATTCACACGTCTCTTCATATTTTCGAAAGTGTTGACCAGCATCTCTCAGCATTATTTCACGAACGTTTACAACAAGTTCTTCTGTTCTTACAGATGGTCTTCCTGCTCTTTTTTTGTGTTGTATAGAACCTGTTTCCCTAAACACAGCCACGGTTCTTTTCAGGCAATAATAAAAATCCCCAGCAATAAAAGCAACGGTAGGAAAATGTTCGTGAAAATCGTCCATGCACAAACCCGGAGTGTATTGCCACTCACCATTTACTCTAACCTTATTTCGAAAATATTATTTAACCATGAATGTTTTGTGCTGTTCCGTGGTGCCCATTGTGTGAATTGTTCAAGAAATTGGAAACATTTGCGATGAATCAAATTATTACGTGCAAGGCCCTCTTTGATGCCAATAATTTTTGCTCGCGCGGTACTACTTTTATTACTACCAATACCAATAGTTTTAATAAATATTTTTAGTAATAAATCAATAAACGCAAAGAACACAGCTACAATCCCTATTAAAAGTAGTAGTTTCTTATCAATTTTTGTCAATTATTCCCCAACAAAAAAAGGTGACTTCTACCTAAAATTTTTACTATAAAGCTTTATATAGTCAGAAGTGTGTAATATAAACTACTTAATCACCCAGTGGGGAAAATACCCATAGTAATAAACTGGTAAAAAACACCTGTCATTAGGAGAATTCGGCTTCATAGAGAAGGCCAAGTAGTCTTCTTCGTGGTAGTAAAGAGGTGTTTTTTACCTGTATTTACCCTTTGTGGGCCTATGTTGGGCCTGTTATGGGCTATAAAGTTTATAACCACCATTTTAGGAAAAGATAAAAATATTATGTTGTTTTTAGGATCTTCTAGCTGTCCTGTTTCTATTATTTTTTTTAACTTTGTAGGTATTTAGGTTATTTTACACTTTGCATGTCAGATAAAGCCATAGAAGATTCTTATTTTGCACAATCCATCATTAGTATTTTACTTTATAATCTATGGACGAATTTTACCATCTCAGTAAACAATGTTGCCTAATAGATAATCATATTATGTAAAGTTAAACTACAAGAACAATATCACACTAGAAGCTATTTCAATTTTTAAGAACTACGGTACTGATTTTTAGTGGTTAGTATATGCTTTATTAAGCGTGGTAAGCAAATATTATTATGATTAATGCCAAGTTTCATTACAACTGTCACTTAGAACTAGTACAGTATATAAAACCAGATTACACCCCCAATAGAACTTGAAAATTACTGTGAGTAGTCAGAGCAATAATGACTATAAACCATTCCATGCTAGCATTAACTCCTATTTTCGATAGGCTAAAAAACAGTGATATTATTACTACACAACGGTCTAGCAATTTTCGTTGTCATACAGTAGAAAAGCGCATTGCTGTCACATAATATGGTATTAAACTGTTGTACAAAGAGAATGTGAATTCCGATAAGTAATTGAAGGCTTATTTATCAGTGTATATTCTTAAATTATAGGGCATTATTAGCAATTTTTACATATATAATTATAATTACTGAGGGACTTCATATCTCTATATAAAACATAATAATGTATATTCATAACTACCAGGATAACAAAATTGTAACGAAGTTACTATATTTTTCCGGGGTTTTTAATATTTTTACCGCTTTGTTTTATATTTTTAAAAGGTTAGTATGCGTGTCCGATATTACTTTCTTATTTTTCATGCTACAACGTTCGTTCTTGTACGTAAATAATTCATTTAATTTTTACTGTTTAAATCTATTAAGTTTTCCGTCGCGAAACATCGAGAAAATAGTTTTCACCATTTTCCGGCCACAGTCGTTAGTACTGCTGAGCGCGCCGCCAAGTCCAAGCGCGTACAGTACCCCCAGATGCCTCCGCGCGAGATCGAAGCGCGTACGGTACCACCGCGTCTACGACCGTGACGTAGTTTCGCCAAGTCAATTTATACGGGAAATCGACCCATTTTAAATCAGAACTCGTGTTCTCACCGTCCCGACCACTCGACACCGTAGAATCGCTCCCGATCCGACCGACGACCATCGAGGCTGACCGACCGACTTCCGACGGTAAGAAACTACCATCCGAACCGCCGCTTCCATTTTTCGTAGACCGCTGCACGTTCTGGTTATAAGGTATGGTTCTCACTCTTACACACAGGTTTTAGGTACTATCCTACACTTTCTCATACACACACCGGGCCGACCATATGTTTGCTTTGTTTCTTACATGTAGGATAAAGCTGCTCTCGGAATAAGTACCGGGTGGCTATGTCTTATTTTAAAACACGCGAGCCGTCATATTATTGTTGTCACATACATATGCGATCGAACTACTCTCGGAATAAGCACCGGGTAGTTCGGTCTCGTTTTAAACACATGCAACACAACTAATCTACACACCTACACATACGCGACCGAACTACTCTCGGAATAAGCACCGGGTAGTTCTGTCTCACTCACTCACTCTCATGCGCACACCGATCAATGCTTGTTCTCACCTATGACACCAGGCTGCTCTCGGAATAAGGACCGGGTAGCTTGGTCTCATTCTTAGCCTTCAGCTATTTTTGTTGTCTCTGTCACATACGAAACCGGATTTCTGCAGGATCCTGTCTCGTTCTAACTAATAGTTAAAACGGGTAAATATCGGGTTTCTACACACACACACCGTCTTTGTCTTACACACACCTTTACCGTCTCTGTCACATACACATAGTACCTTCTCCGTCTTACACATTACTTCAATACCAGAACGCGTTCGGCCGCAAGTTTAGTTTTAATACGTTATATTTAGCCGCGTATTCGCAGGGAAACGACGTCTTACCGAATCACCACCGATCATAGGTCATATTACCGCTTAGTTAGGAACTTTTTCCGGCCGCCTCGGTTAAAGTTTTACATCCGCGCCCGTCTTCGCAAACACCGCACACCTGGCCGTAGATAGCACAAACAAACCGCGTTTTAAAGCACAGCCGCAAGTCCACGTACCGCGTTACCTTTCCACTGACCGAATCTGATGAAGTTAACCGCAAACCTTACTTGCCGCCTGCTACCGACCGCGACCGTTTACCGCTACCGCCGAGACAACCGCCGCGTTTCTTGCAAATTTGATAACATGCGCATTACTCAAAACCGATATTGTTAGAATAACCGGATCATTTCATTTCACTAAGACCGATTTGTCGCGAGCATACACGCATACTCTTCCTTCACACTCTCTTTCATTCATATCATTTCACCGCATCTCATTTAGACACATTGTAATTTACCGAGAGTTAATTTATAATACAAAATGTTGTACCGAATCGATTGTTTTGTTTTCCTTCTCCGAAACTGTTTCTTTCAGGACGCTAAAAAAATAGTCGCTAATTGCGTAGTTGAACGCCTGGTTTAATTTTCTCCACTGTAACAAGGTACCTGGTGCATCGTGGGCCCCTTACCACATTAATCCAAGGGGTGGCGCCCGAGATACCGTTGGAAACTCATTTTCCATCCGTCCACCGAAAGAACCGATATTGTTAGAATAACCGAATCATTTCATTTCATTTCACTAAGACCGATTTGTCGCGAGCATACACGCATACTCTTCCTTCTCACTCTCTTTCATTCATATCATTTCACCGCATCTCATTTAGACACATTGTAATTTACCGAGAGTTAATTTATAATACAAAATGTTGTACCGAATCGATTGTTTTGTTTTCCTTCTCCGAAACTGTTTCTTTCAGGACGCTAAAAAAATAGTCGCTAATTGCGTAGTTGAACGCCTGGTTTAATTTTCTCCACTGTAACAAGCTACCTGGTGCATCGTGGGCCCCTTACCACATTAATCCAAGGGGTGGCGCCCGAGATACCGTTGGAAACTCATTTTCCATCCGTCCACCGAAAGAACCGATATTGTTAGAATAACCGGATCATTTCATTTCATTTCACTAAGACCGATTTGTCGCGAGCATACACGCATACTCTTCCTTCTCTCTCTCTTTCATTCATATCATTTCACCGCATCTCATTTAGACACATTGTAATTTACCGAGAGTTAATTTATAATACAAAATGTTGTACCGAATCGATTGTTTTGTTTTCCTTCTCCGAAACTGTTTCTTTCAGGACGCTAAAAAAATAGTCGCTAATTGCGTAGTTGAACGCCTGGTTTAATTTTCTCCACTGTAACAAGCTACCTGGTGCATCGTGGGCCCCTTACCACATTAATCCAAGGGGTGGCGCCCGAGATACCGTTGGAAACTCATTTTCCATCCGTCCACCGAAAGAACCGATATTGTTAGAATAACCGGATCATTTCATTTCATTTCACTAAGACCGATTTGTCGCGAGCATACACGCATACTCTTCCTTCTCACTCTCTTTCATTCATATCATTTCACCGCATCTCATTTAGACACATTGTAATTTACCGAGAGTTAATTTATAATACAAAATGTTGTACCGAATCGATTGTTTTGTTTTCCTTCTCCGAAACTGTTTCTTTCAGGACGCTAAAAAAAATAGTCGCTAATTGCGTAGTTGAACGCCTGGTTTAATTTTCTCCACTGTAACAAGCTACCTGGTGCATCGTGGGCGCCTTACCACATTAATCCAAGGGGTGGCGCCCGAGATACCGTTGGAAACTCATTTTCCATCCGTCCACCGAAAGAACCGATATTATATAGATAGATTGTCTTTAAAAAAATCAACAATATTTTTAAACCGATATTTTATTTATATAGATAGATTTTTCTCCTTCAAAAATCAAAAAGACACCATTACAAAATCCGGACATGAAATGAGCTATTGAAATCCGGCCATTACTTATCATTACTTAATGTAATTCGATTTTTTCGCTGCGCGTTCAAAAACATCTGTCCAGATATTATGCGGATTTGTGGGAAAACCAGCATCAGTTTGATGGCAAACTGGCATCCACACAGAATGTAAGGCGGGTCAGCCACGGGGACTATGGTGCATTCCGGCCGCATTCCTGTAGAGCGGGTGTCTGCGAAACTCGCGTTACATGTATATTATGCGGCCTCGGCCCAGCCGAGACAATAACCCTGGCTTCAAGGAGGAATGCCTTGCAGTTTGTTGCATTGTTACCTAAGCTAAGGCGGGACGGTGTTTTTGTTGTATTGGATTAGATATCTTAACTATTTATGCACATATAACGTGACCCAAAATACTCTGCATTGAAATTACGTTGTTTTTATCCCATAAGATAAAGATTTAAAAGTTAGACCTATACCTTATTTATTTATTTATATTGGTTTAGGATGCTAACAGAACTACGTTGGTTCCAAAAACAGCATCCACTGTTTGCTAGTATTACATATTAGGTAAAACCCAAACTAAAACTATCTAAAACTTAGCTAGACTAAAATATAAAGTGGAATACTGCAGTATGCACTTTTCTAAGTAAATATTCTACACAATAATCTGTTGTAAGAAATACCGTGCGAGCAAAAATTATTTGCATCAAATAGGGCTTGGATTAAAAAATGTAGGGCTTGGTTTAGATCACAATGATATGGGGACGATATATCTAACCAAATCTAGGTTAAAATTTTGTCAAATTCATATTATGAATAAAATAAGTAGGCAAATAGAAATTTATTTTTGTTGTTTACAAAATTAACAAAGTAAGAATATTATACAGAAAGAAAAAGAAAAATAATTACATAAACTGCTGAAATTGGCCACCGCGTTCCAAGCATAAATTCACACGCCTCTTCATATTTTCGAAAGGGTTGACCAGCATCTCTGGAGAAATGTTACCACTAGTGTTGGGAAAAATCGACTTATTTTAATAATCGACTACCGAGCATTCGAGTGATTTAAAAAACCGAATGATAATCGATTTTTTTTCACTCAAATGCTAATATTAATTATTAATATTAGCGATTCATCGTTCATGTTGATATACAGCATTTGTATTGGGAATAACTGACTCGGTGTTGTTAATCGATTGATTTTTTGCGGATTATTAAATATGGCGGAGATATTTGTGGATTTTTTGGCATGGTTCCCAGATCTTACAATTTAATTTAACAACTTGACTACTTGACCTTAAGATGTCACGATATTGCATAACTCATAATATTTATGAATACTGAATACTCACCACTAAACATAAGTTTTCAATAGATGCCGACGATTTCTAAATAAAATAATAAATTCTATTATCCTACGCAGGCAACCCGTAATGCAGTATTTAAATCTAAATAATAAATCATATCTTACTTTACACAGGTAACCCGTAATGCAGTATTTAATTTGAATTATATCGCCAATAATAACCGAAACCACTCGGTGTAGCCGCTCGCTAGGAGATGGCTCTGGCAGCAGTGAGTGATTGACAGGCGGGCAGCAACTTTGGAAAATAAAAACCATATGTTCGTCACTCATATCGTCACTCGAATTATTTCCGAGAATCGAATAATTCAAGTGATTGAAAAAACTGAATGATATTTTTCACTCGAGTGATCCCATCACTAGTTACCACATTCTTGTATATTCTTGGAACACTGGCACTTTATAAGGAAATAAATTTAGCGGCTTATTAAGGATAGTTCTGCATGTTTTGCACAATTTGTTGGCGTATTTTGCATTATTTCACGAACGTTTGCAACAAGTTCTTCTGTTCTTACAGATACTCTTTTTGCTCCTTTTTTTGTGTTGTATAGAACCTGTTTCCCTAAACACAGCCACGGTTCTTTTCAGGCAATGATAAAAATCCGCAGCAATAAAAGCAACGTTAGGAAAATATTCGTGAAAATCGTTCATGTACAAACCCGAATTGTATTGCCACTCACCATTTACTCTAACCCCGTTTTGAAAATACGCTTCAACCATGAATGTTTTGTGCTGTTCCGTAAAGCCCATTATGTGAATTGTTTAAGAAATTGGAAAAATTAGCGATGAATCAAATTACTTGTAACGGCTGTCAAAGATGACAGAATAACTGATCATTTGTTAATTCAGGTAGTTATACTGACACCCAACAGGTATACGACTAAGCATTTCGTCCTTAGATGCAAGGCCCTCTTTAATGCAAATAATTTTTGCTCGCACGGTATCTTCTTACTCTTAATTTAAATTGGCATAAATTTAGATTAAACAAATCAATGTTCTCACAGTGTTGGTTATAGGTTCTCTAGGTCAGAGGAGTGTTCAGTCCTAAATTAGTTCTTTGAAGGCAAATTATATAAATGAAATCTTCTTAGATCCCTTGCAGGGACGTTAAAATTAATTTGTTGTAACAATGGAGGTACATCAATAAGAGCGTTACTTAACTTAAACAAGAAAGAAAGGTCCGTGACATGCCTTCTATCAGAAAAGGAGAGCAATTTATAGGTCCTTACTGCGGTGTCGACAGTACAGTTAGCCTTAAAGGCAACAGATTTAAGAAACTTTTTCTTGACTGCTTCAAGACGTCTGGTGGGTGTAAGATACAAAGGATTCCATATAACCGAGGCAAATGACAGCCTACTATAAACAAATGCAAGGTACAGAGAAATCAAAGTTCTGGAATCTCTAAACTCACTGCATGTTCTTACAATAAAACCTAACATTCTGTTTGATCCGTCGATTATTTTATCAAAGTGTCCACAAAATGACCACTTGGAATCCAATATTACACCCAAGTCTTTTATTTGATCGACACTGTCTAAAACAGAAGAGTCATTAATATTATAGACGTAATTAATTATGTTAATATTTCTGGTAAATGTTATGGAAAAACATTTCTTTATATTTAAAAACGGACTGTTCCGATCGCAGTACTCAACCAGCCTCCTGAGATTCTCCCGGATATCCAGACAGTCCGCAGGACCTTATGATCAGCAAACAATAATAACACAAAAGTGGCAAATTTATGACCTTGCGCCTTGTAGACCTATCATGAACATCCCTTGTAAGTTTATCAAAAAAATAATTATTGGGTTGCTGATATTTAATTGAAATCTTTAACCGTATTTCAATTAGGTTACCAAAATTAACTCTGAGAAACATGATAATACTTCCTTAACCCGTAAGAGTATCTCAAACAAAAATTCTAATGGCGCTGCCCTAAACAACGCCGGCTAGTATACTATATTACAATATCAGATTATTGACAAAACAAGTTCTTAATTTATTATTTATCCAAACTAAGTTTGAGGACATTCCAATCATTCCATACGGCGGTAAAAAGTCTCAAAGAGACCGACCTCACAACCAGGGTTGTCAGATCTTTCTTCTTCAATTCTTTAAGTTTTTTTATTAAAGATGTTTCTTTTATATCAGTATTCAATTGTTAGTCAGTAACTCTCTTTGAAAGCTAGTTTGCAAATATACTTTAAACCGAGGAGTTTTGAGTGTGACAGAAAAAAATAACAAGCCATTCATTGTTATAATAATACATTCTTTAGTCCTTAAGAAACAATATAACTGAAATCAAGACAAAAAGTATTTTCAGTGTTTAAAAACAACTAATTAACAAACCCTTGTTTCTCGTATACTTTTATATTAACAAACCAGAAAATTTGGTAGAACTGGTTCTTTTCAGGCAATGATAAAAATCCCCAGCAATAAAAGCAACGTTAGGAAAATATTCGTGAAAATCGTTCATGTACAAACCCGAATTGTATTGCCACTCACCATTTACTCTAACCCCGTTTTGAAAATACGCTTCAACCATGAATGTTTTGTGCTGTTCCGTAAAGCCCATTATGTGAATTGTTTAAGAAATTGGAAAAATTAGCGATGAATCAAATTACTTGTAACGGCTGTCAAAGATGACAGAATAACTGATCATTTGTTAATTCAGGTAGTTATACTGACACCCAACAGGTATACGACTAAGCATTTCGTCCTTAGATGCAAGGCCTTCTTTAATGCAAATAATTTTTGCTCGCACGGTATCTTCTTACTCTTAATTTAAATTGGCATAAATTTAGATTAAGATGTTTCTTTTATATCAGTATTCAATTGTTAGTCAGTAACTCTCTTTGAAAGCTAGTTTGCAAATATACTTTAAACCGAGGAGTTTTGAGTGTGACAGAAAAAAATAACAAGCCATTCATTGTTATAATAATACATTCTTTAGTCCTTAAGAAACAATATAACTGAAATCAAGACAAAAAGTGTTTTCAGTGTTTAAAAACAACTAATTAACAAACCCTTGTTTCTCGTATACTTTTATATTAACAAACCAGAAAATTTGGTAGAACTGGCAACCGTTCAGAATTTAGGCACGTTGTCAGAGGTGATAAGCGCCAGTTAACTGCAGCGGTAGAAAACTGAAGCGGTTCCCGGCCCGTCTAACGATCGATTCTGCCAGACAGAGATAGGCCAGTGACCGCCGATGGCGTGGAAGAGACGGAGATAAAATATACGTGGTTGTGAACTGATGGACTGGTTGTCGAGAATGGAGTTCTGGTAAAAAAATTAAAGCATTTTCTGAGCAGTGTCGTGCCGTGTCAGGTTTATTTTTCTGATTTTAGTTTTGTGTATAGAATTTTTGAGTTACCTTATATTTATTATTTTAATATAATATTATTATATATACAATGGGTTTATAAACTGTAGTATGTACAAACACCTAATGTAAAACAAACTTATAAGTACGTGTATACGCATTTTAATTATTTGTTTGGGCCGCCTATGGTTAGGAAATTCCCACAGTTTAATGTCATTTAATTGGCCTAAGAAACACTATACCATAGCTTTTTGGAGGAAGTAAGAAATGTGCCGATTAAACCTAAGCATAGGCTCAATTAATCTATTAATTCTTATATTAAGGCGTTCAGAAAGTAGACCAGAGTCTTTACCGAATAGAATTAACTGAGGCTTTGTTTAATTTGAAGGTAAGTTATGAGCACAGGTAAATTGTATCAAGATATTGAGTAATATGAGTTTCAGCTGCATCAAGATAATCTAATAAAAAAATACTTTTACATAATATACCTAATTAAAAATTATTGGTGATAATTAGAATGGTTCGAATAAATTCCAAAGTTCGCCGTATTTATTATTTATTTATTTATTTATTTATTTATTTATTGACGAATGGGATATCTACAGACCTAATGGTCCAAAATGATATCCACAAATAAACACATGTGTGCGGATATACATAATATAAAATAATAATAAAGTCTATATTTATATTCACTGTAATAAACTAAAGTAATCCTTAATTCCATATAATATATACTTAAGTTAGTATCCAAAACAATTTTTTATTTTAATTTTAATCACATTTAATGAGTAATGAAATATATCAATATCAGCAAATCTAGAATTATATAAGCGTAATATTCTATGAATGGGTGAATTCCTACCCGAATTAGTTCGAAAATATTGCTCAAAAAATAAAGAATTACGTCTTAGGTCTCTCGCTTGGATATTAAAAAGAATATTTGATAAAATTACTGGCGAGTCCAAGTGACCATTAAGTATTTTATATAAAAATAGAATATCACATTGCTCGCGCCGGGCTTCCAGAGAATAAAACTGATATTCCTGCCTAAGTCCAGATGTACTGACGGTATAACTATATGTACCTGTTGACTTGTAGTATAAAAATCTCAAAAAAGTATTTTGTACTCTCTCCAGCCTAACCTTATAAACATTATACTGTGGACACCAAACAGGTGTAGCATAATTTAATCTACTGCAAACGAATGAGTAGAATAAAGCCTTCATTGCAGTTACAGAGTGAAACTGTCTACATTGTCTCAAAATAAATCCTAACATTTTTGTGGCTTTAGTGACAACAAAATTTATGTGTGAAGAAAAAAGCATTTTACAATCAAATATGATACCCAAGTCTCTAATTTCGTCTACTTTCCTCAATACAATTCTGTTTAAATTATAATCGTGTAAGAACTTGTTTATATTTCTAGAAAATGAAATAAAGCAACACTTATCTAAATTAAGAAATAATCTATTTTTTTGACAGTAGTCATGGAGTCTATTTAAGTCACTCTGCATTAATATACAGTCCGTTATACTTTTGATCAATGCGTACAACTTTAAGTCGTCTGCATACAGAGAGAAAGCACAAAAATGAAAACAAGACTTTATGTCGTTTACATAGATTATAAAAAGTAATGGTCCCAAGTGTGAGCCCTGGGGCACACCTGATGTAACAAAGTAAGGAACAGACTTATGACCACTGACAAGGACGGTTTGAGTTCTAAAGTATATGTACGAAGATAACCAACGAAGCAGATCTCCGTGCACCCCGATTTCAGAAAGTTTCGAAATTAGTATATTGTGATCCAATTTGTCGAATGCTTTACTAAAATCGGTGTACACAGAGTCCACCTGTATCTGGGAGTCCATTGCGTTTAAGATAAAGTTGGTATATTGTACAAGATTTGTTTCAATTCCCCTTTTTGGAAAAAATCCATGTTGCTCCTCGATTATTTTAAGTTTGACAGCATTTAACAAACGTTTATGGACTATAGATTTCAATATTTTGCCAAAAATATTTAACTTACTAATTGGTCTATAATTACTTATGTCATTTTTGTTCCCACTTTTAAAAATAGGAACAACAAAGGCACCCTTCCATATGCTGGGAAATAGACCCTCTGCAAATGATCTATTAAATATCAAGGTTAAAGGTACGTGTAAACCTGATGCGCATTTTTTGACAAAAAATGACGGAAGTCCATCAGGACCACCGCCCTTATTTTCATCTAGCTCTGAGAGGAGTTTGAACACCTCTTCCTCGTCAGTTGAAACAGTACTCAGGCAAGCATTCGAATCTGCACCACTAATAGCATAAGGCTGCCTATACGGTTCAAAAACGCTTTTAAAAAATTTTGCAAAAAGTTTACTAACACCGGAACCCCTGCTCCCGACCTCATCACCCAGGCGCATCAGGTTTGGAATACCGCCATGTTTGTTTTTCGTAGATACATAATGCCAAAATTTCTTTGTATTTTCAGGGATATTTGTTTGGATAGAGTTTACAAAAGATACATGATCCCTACGGAAAAAGGATTTTGATTGACGTCTTAAGTAACAGTAATAATCGTAATCTCTTTGAAGTTTTGTTTGTTTCCAAGTTTTATGAGCTAAATTTTTTTTGTTAATTAGTGAAATTGTGAAATATGAAAAGTAAACGGGATATTTATTAAATATTATTTTTTTAGGAATAAAGACGTCGATCAAAGCATACATTTTTTTATAAAATATATCTATACAATCGTCGACATTATAAGGACTATTAAAAATATTTTGCCAATTAGTGTTCAGTATTTCCAGATTGATGGCCTCATAATTACCCCTTTTAAAGTTGCTAACAAATAAGTTTTTAAAGTTTAGTGTTTTAAGAGAGGAACAAGTTAAGACAAATTGTACACTTTTATGAAATGAATCTTCGGGGACAAGCGGTTCTGCCCGTTTTATATCTCGTATAAACGATGCGCTACACAGTATCAGATCCAACACCTTATTATTTACATTGGCTACATTATTAAACTGCATTAAACTGTATAAATTAAACATATCATGTAATTCAAAAAATTTTGGATCCGTAATACTGGGCAACAAATAGTTAGAATTTTGTTTAGGGGTCCATGATGTATTAGAAATATTAAAATCTCCGCAAATTAAAATAGTGTCATTTGATATGCGATTAAATAGTTTATACAGATTAGATATAAAACAGGCCAAGGCCCTGTCATCGCCAGGAGGCAAGTACACACAGCACATATGAATTTTACCCTGTTGAGTGTATAGCGTTACCCACATATCCTCTGCGTCACTTTGCCACTCAGGGTGACACGTTACTTGAAGTTCTTGCCGTGAAGCAATTAGAACACCTCCACCATCACTCTGTGCACTACCACTTGTTTCTCGGTCCCGACGATAGACAGAATAATTATTGTTAAATATTTCACTCGTAAACACTGATGAATTTAGCCACGTTTCGGTTAGGAAAATCACATCCCAGTTTTCATGTAATACATTCAGCCTAAAGTTATGTGTTTTAGATCGTAAACCTCGAACATTTTGATAAAAAACTAAAAGTTCTGAAGCCATTGATAACAGCTGAGGGTATGGGGTAATTTAATATATGTTTAGTTTACAAAGACGCTAAATCACTTTCATGCTGAATATGCCTTACTTTAGCTGTATCATCCTTGCGTAATAGGATGTTACCATTTTTGATCCAGACATATTTTATTTGCTTGGTGCGCGCTACTTCTCTAGCTGTTTTGAAAAGTAGTTTATTCTCAGGTGAAAGATGTTCGTTTATAAACAAGTTATTTGATATTCCATCAATTGATAATATACGGTTTACAGACTTCGCTCTTTTTAATTTTGCGGCCTCTAGTACTCTATCTCTATCTCGTCGCGACAAATATTTTACTATAACATTTTTAGGCATATTAGGTTTAAAAGTTTGAACCCTTTGTATTAATTCAATTTTTTCTGGGTCAACATTGACACCCAAAGCCTGGTGAATTGCCTCCATAATGCGGTACAAATTTTCAGCCTGAGATTCTGGAATACCTTGAATTTCTAAATTATTCATTCGGGAAAACTGCTCCACATCCCCAATTTTTTTATTTAGCTCGCAAACTTTTTTTTGCAAAAGTTGATTTTCTGTTTTTAAATTATCAACAGTCTTCATATAATCCCCCAAATTAGCCAGAGTCTGCTCAAAGTCCGATATTTTTGCAGAACAAAACGAAATAGAGTCCACCAATTCGCTTTGCTTAGTTTTAAAGTCCTTGACCTCAGCCCTAATTTCTTGCATAAATTGCAAAGTCAGCTGTTGCATTCGGGGCGCATTAAAATTCGGTAACGGACTTGATGGGGATAACTGTCCACCAGAAATCTGCGACTTTCCATCCTTTGTGCAGTCAGGACATTTCCAAGTTACGTTTGGATTCTCCTTTAGAAAATTTGTCTGGTCCGCTGTAAGTCCGACGCATTTACCATGATAAGAAAAGATGCAAAAACCTTGACATTGAAGACCCGGCGATTTTTTGTTAATAACCGTGGTACAGATTCTACACGACGACATAACAAACTCAATTTTTGAATACAATTTTTAAACAAATTGTAAAATAATTAGAAATATTAAACTAAGCAACACTATTCGTTATTATAGCTTGAAAAAACAATATTGATTGTAAACTAGATTTGACAAAAAACAGACTTTTTTACCGGCGAGGTAAATAAACTTCCGCACACTACGAACGACACCGATAAATTAAAAACAACAAAGAACTCAATTATGCTACCTTCAGGTACACCACGTTTTAGAAAAAAAAAACTTAATAAAAACGTTTATAAAATGCATATTTTTCATAAATTATTATTTTAAGAGGATATAGGTATTTATTTTTTTCTGCTCTATCAAAAAATTTTAAACGGTAAAGGTTTATTGGTTAGTTCGGTACTTATTTCAGGGATTTTTCAATCTAAAGATTATAAATAATTTTATTTACATTTTAGTTATTATACACAAGGTATTTATTGGGGGTTTCTGGGGTTTGCAGGTATATTGTTAGGGGTTGTTTATTGTCACTTAATAATACGTTATTAATACCTGCTTCACAAACTGTATTTATATCCATCCAGAACCTGTAATTACCCGGTGGGGAACAAGGATTAAGGCCGCAATATTCTACGCAGAGCATTTCGAAGCCATAAAAGAACTAATTTTGGATTTGGATGACGATTCACATTGTGTTGTGCAAAGTAAAGAGTTGTTAGAAAGTATAAGTGTAGCTAAAGATCTTGTTTTTATGAACGTTAATTTCAGTTTTATACCGGCCATAATACCCTCGTTGGAATGTAGAAATTTAAGTTTAAGAGCCTCAATTAGTATTGTTAAAACTTTTTCCGCTAAATGTAACAACATTCCCGCGGTAAAGTAGGAGGTCAAGTAAGGAACAAATTGGATGTAACTGTAAAAAAGAATGAAGGATTTAAATACTTAACTGCAGTAAAAAGCATTTATGAGGGTAAGCAATCCAACGAAGTTGTATCTTGGCCTTATAATTTGCTACCTAAGTTGCAGTATTTTTTGACTACATCAGTAGATGTTGAAAGAGGCTTCTGTTTGTATAAACATATTTTTACTAATAGAAGACAATCCTTTTAGTTGAAAATTTCGAAAAATATTTTGTAATAAATGCCTTTTATACAATTTTAGGTTAAAAAAATTGTTTACTTTTATTTTTCCTTGTTTTTAAAAAAAGTAAACATACTTTTAGAACCCAATGTGTTTCTTTACCTCATTTTACTATAGCGAATTAAGACATATTGCATACCAGTACCTATGCATATTTGGTAAAAAAATGCAAATATCTGAATATTTTAAAGGCAAACATGCGCTTATTTTGGCTGAATTTAAGTGCATATAATCCGCCTTTAATCATAACCCTATATCTAAGTATGTACGTATGTAATATGTCGTAATGCTATGTATGTGGTCGCCGGGTGTATGGGAAATGCACCTACCGCTCGAACAAACTAATACAAACACCAGCGGTGGTATTTTTTTACGCCGCAACAAACCCTCTTAAAAGTGCTGTATTAGACAGCCTATTAATTGTTGTTACTTCAAGGCAGATTCAGTGTTAAATAATTGCAAGTCACTTTAAACGCCCAATGAGAAATTAGGTTCGGAAATGGCTGACGGCGAGGACGGACCCCTTGAAATATTTGGTGTGGTGCTCGGTCATTTAAATAAAACACTCCCAAACAAACGTTCTGCCTGCCGTTGTGTGTAGATTACCACTACAAACATTCATTTGCAACTAAAGCAAATTTCAGGCGTGTAAGCGCAATATTCATGTCATTTTGAAAAATTGCCGCCGAGTTATTTGCCCGTTTTAGTTCGTTATGTTTTCAATGACCCATTTAACATTTAAAACATGTGTAATTTTTTTCCTGTTTTTGCAGATTTATTGTTAGGGTTTTCAGCCGTCCCGGATTTGGCCGGACGTCTTGGATTTGGGGTACAATGTCCTATTTTTCGCAATATACTCACTTGTGCTGGATACCTTTTGTTCCCGCATTGTTTAGCAAGTAGCTTACAGACTTGGCGGATTTGCTCGAACAAGATTCTTTCATATTACATATTCTTCACCAGCATACAGTGTCACCAGTAAAGTTCGCATCATATGGGATTTTTTTTTTATTAATAGCTTTATTCAAAATTTGACTTTTGCATCAAGTTCTGCTTCGATCGAGATGAAAATTAAGCAAAAAAATAGTAGTCACGTGATTTGCATTATCTGTCAAATTTTAATTTTTTCAAAAAAATAATTCAAAAGTGGGGTTATTTCTGAAAATATCGAAAAAAGTTATTAGAAAAAGTTCTTTTAAATGCAGTTTCTAGCCCACATGCAAAATTTCAGCTAGATAAGACAATTTTGATTTTTTACCTATATTTTGTAAATTGCACCACTTTTGCAAAATAAGACTCAACGCAATCTACATAAAACTTCTTAGTTTTGACAATGCTTTATTTCAGATACATTTTCTTTAAAGTAGCGCCATATTAAATGTGTGTTTTTCTACAAAATCAAAATTGGGCTATTAAAATTTGGTCGCATGTGATGCAAAGTTCATTTGTTTTTGACCCTGTGTACGGTAACTTCATAAAATAAGTATTTTTGAAAACGTAGTTTGTGTCTGAAAGTAAAAAAATAAAAAATAAAATAAAGGGGTTTTAAATTAAATCGTTGAAAATAGATAAACTTTACGTTAAGTTAAACTAAAATTTATTTTCCACTTAATGAACACTTCACTGATGACACTGTGTTTTTTTTGTCTTAATATTAAGGTGAATTACTTTCAGACACAAACTACGTTTTTAAAAATACTTATTTTATGAAGTTACCTTATACAGGGTCAAAAACAAATGAACTTTGCATCACATGCGACCAAATTTTAATAGCTCAATTTTGATTTTGTAGAAAAACACACATTTAATATGGCGCTACTTTAAAGAAAATGTATCTGAAATAAAGCATTGTCAAAACTAAGAAGTTTTATGTAGATTGCAATGAGTCTTATTTTGCAAAAGTGGTGCAATTTACAAAATATAGGTAAATAATCAAAATTATCTTATCCAGCTGAAACGTGGGCATGTGGGCTAGAAACTGCATTTAAAAAAACTTTTTCCAATAACTTTTTTCGATATTTTCAGAAATAACCCCACTTTTGAATTATTTTTTTTTTAAAATTAAAATTTGACAGATAATGCGAATCACGTGACTACTATTTTTTGCTTAATTTTCAACTCGATCGAAGCAGAACTTGATGCAAAAGTCAAATTTTGAATAAAGCTTATAATAAAAAAAAATCCCATATGATGCGGACTTTACTGGTGACACTGTACATATAAAATCGCAAGTTTCCTAATTGACACCATTAAAGAATATTGTAATTTTCAACCAAGATATAACATACAAATTTCACTTGAATTAATAACTAAAATCAAAAATACGGAACTTCCATTAAATTCAAAATTTATATCTTTTGATGTGCAAAACATTTTTCCTAGTATACCTCGAGAAGACACAATAAGTTTGATAGAAGCAACGCCAGTTAAAAATAAAGTTAACCCGGTTATCAAAACAGATATCCTTAATTTATTAAAAACTTGTCGAAGTCAAAATTACTTCTCTTTTAACACGCTTTTATTGGCTTCACCAGACCTGTATGATTGTTTGTATGTATGTTTGTAACCGACTTCTTTGAACCCGATTTTGACCCACTTTAAACGGTCAGATTTAATTTAAATTTTGTAGACTTATCAAGAACCGCTGACAATACAAAAATCTACACGCAAAAAAATCTCCTGTCAAATTTTGACAGCTGTCAGGTATAAAACGAAGAAGCGATTTTGACGAAACAAATTATGGGGTCGTATCAACGAGATAAGAATACAAAGGAAGTAGGATTTTGCATAAACCGCCTAACAAACCGACCGACGGAAGTCGGCCATTTTGAGACACCACAATATGACTCCATGTTTGTTTTGGTGTTTGACCGTGGTTGAAAGATCGAGCTGTGATTTCAGATTTCTTTACTGTTTTTGAGTTATTTTGCATTTTAATTAGTTAACAACCATATTTAACGAATTCTAGTAAACTTATAATTACTTTTGTGTGACAGAGTGGAGTATACTTTTAGCGCTGGACAGCGATTAAAACATTTTAATTAGTTGGTATTCTAGGTTAATTAATAAGCTTAAAATATGATTAGTTGTGCTGCTTGTGGGTGCTCCCAAACGCTAAATTTTATTAGAAGTAAAAAACTGGGCATTACATTTTATCGGTAAGTTTATGTTTACATATATAAACTTTTTTAATCTGTAGGGGAAAAAAATGTTATTTTAATTTAATATCAAAATACACATAACCTCCGAACCTCGCATGTCATTCATGGGCGTTCGTCTTATAAAACCAGAAAAATATTATTTATTTATTAATCGACTTGGTTACCCCATTTCTACAGAAAAGCAAATTAAAAATACTTACCAATTGGTTTTTAGTTTTCCAAATAATTACCTAAGAAAAAAGGCATGGTTGCAAATTGTAAACCGAAGTGATTGGGATCCTACACGAAATAGAGTTCTTTGCTTGGAGCATTTTTCTGAAGATTGCTTTGACAGAACTTCAAGATTGAAAG
This sequence comes from Polydrusus pterygomalis, assembly GCA_963969555.1. Taxonomy (NCBI): domain Eukaryota; kingdom Metazoa; phylum Arthropoda; class Insecta; order Coleoptera; family Curculionidae; genus Polydrusus; species Polydrusus pterygomalis. Next base: position 23,825,553 of record OZ018375.1, read on the forward strand.
TTAGATTGGTCCCAAGTGCAGTAGTGCCTACTTTGAAGTAGCCAGGTTAAAAAATGTAAGTTTGGAAACTATTGTATCGGGTCATTACATAATATATTAGAAAATATGTAGGTAGGTAGGTACTTAAGAATATGAATATAAATAATTCTGCATTATTTATGCTTCCGAGGAAGCTGCTTTGTTCATAAATTATGTATCGATAAAAGTTTTTAGATGTTTTATTGGTTTAATCGATTTTTAAAATTTTTAACCCCATGCATAAAGAATGTAATAAAATATGGGAGTGTAGGTACGATAAACAAAGAAATTCAAATTTAAATATTGAAGACAATGATGTTTCTAGAATGATGAAACGTTTTCCCAATATTCACCTGAGGACGACTGGAGATACCATTGATTAAAAAATAAATTTAAAGCAAGTCCCAAACCTTCTATCATTCAAAGAAATTCATATCAAAATATAAAAAAAAATTTACAAAGAGGTAGTATCACGTTATAGGTACTTTTGAGTAATTTGGTAAAGGTGCCAAACAGATAATTAAAAATTTTATATTTTTTGTCAGGTACGTTCCTATGCAATATCTTATAAGACACCATGTCAAAACCTGGCTGAAGATAATTATCCTACTGTGAATCTAACTGGAACACCTTCTGGTTACAACATATATTGGACATGGCTCTTCCAGGACATTTTACTATCCAACAACACACCTAAGATTTTAGTATCTTCCTTTAATCTTATATGACAATCATTAATGGTTACGGTTTCCGGATTCTACAAAGTGTATCAGTTAGTCTTAAACAAGGTGATAACGGTCTTTGATTTATTTAATATCAGTTTATCTTTAGAAAACCAATAATTATTTACTTCAATCATAAATTGTTAAATATGTTGCTCGAGAAGTTCAAGGTCTTTATATGCTAGGATTTATTATAAGAACTTGTAAATACTTTAAAAATGTTAACGCCATAATAACTTTATATAAATCCCTGGTAGTTACAACACTTTAGTCTGCATGCACTATTTGGGATCCTCAGTATGCCAATAAGATTGCTCTTTTAATTTTTGTACTACAAGTCATTTTCCGTTTATCCGCCAAGAGGTATAGATCAAGGGTTTTGTGTAATTTTCCTTCTTTAAGACTATTGCGTATAGAAGCAAAAATTATTTTCTTATATAAAATAAGTAGAGACAAAATAGGTAATAAAGAGTTCTTAGGACTGCTTCTGTTTAGAATAGGCTTAGTCAATACTAGATCCGCACATGTATTTTATATTCTTACACCGAGGACAAATCTATACAAAAACTCACCACTTATAAGACTGTGCTCTATTTTAATAAATATTGTGTAGACATTGACATAATATATAATTTAAACTATGAAAAATTAAAATTAAGGAATAAACTGCTTAGGCAAATGCTAATTGAATATTTATTATAGCTTAGGTATAAGCTTTTAGAAATGGGGTTTATGTATCTATAATTAACTTGTTAAGTTGTTGATACTATAAATAAATAAAGTGTTTGTATTATCTGCATAGATTGTGTAATATAATTTTATATACCTATCGTTTGTATTAAACGATTGGAAAACACACTGCCTGTGAGCCAAACAGTTGCGGTTCCTTTCATAAACCAGAGATTGAAAGAAAGTATCATATTTCTAGGGCAGTTAGTTTTTATGGTGTTAATGTAAACATAGGAACCTTTTGAATGTATAATGGGCCAAGTGTGACGTTTTAGATTTTTAGATGTGGGGGCTTTAAAAAGCAGTCTTGATTATAACGTCATGGTGTACGGCATTATATTGATTTGTTGTTGAGTTTTCGGTATAATTAAATAAGTGAAATAATTAAAAAGGACTATTATTATTTTTTATCTGCTATCCCGTATAAAATAAGTTTATATATTTTTATTCATCTTACATAGCAGCGGTGGGATAGGAATAGTGTCAGTGCAGTGCCAATTCAGGGGTGTGAAAAATGAGGAAACGACGCTCACACAGATCCCGAGCAACGTCATCCAGCTCATCGTCTTCAGAAGAGGACAGGCATAGTAGAAAAATAAAAAAGCTAAAAAAAAAGATAAGCGAACTCACCAGACAAGTAAGTGCTAGTAGTAGCATTCAATCGACATCCTTAAATTCCGTTATTAACGAAAGTGTGGTACCGATGTTCGATCCGAACGCGGAAAATTTAACAATTACCGAGTGGGTTCAAAGGGTTGACGAATTGGCTTTATATCATGGCTGGGGTAAGGTGCTGACTTTAAAACTAGCCACCAGTAGATTACGTGGTAATGCGCGCAAATGGTATGACACTGCTAAAATTTCGAGATTAGACTGGAACGATGTAAAAGAACTATTACAACATAATTTCCCGGGAACGATCAAATTCGGTAGATTATTGGTGGAAGCCGTTGTGCTGTATACGCTCCGCAGCCTAAGCAAAATTTGGGTGATTATTGCTTTGAAAAAGTTGCAAAATTAAACAAGCTTCACTTGCAAATCCCGGACACCTTTTTAATAGATAGTGTGATTGAGGGTATAATAGATAAGAACGTTGCATTAGCAGCTAGGGCAGCTAATTTTCAGTCCATTGGTCAACTAGCAGGGTACTTAAGCAATGTTGGTAGTCTAGTTAATATGAGAAGTATAGTCAGCCACCAACTACAAAAGACAGTTTTACTAATAGAAATGAACAGTATAGTCCGCGAGTGTCAAGTAGTAAGCGAGAGCACAAACAAAATGTTGCATGTTATAATTGTGGTGGAAATCATTTCCTAAGTCAGTGTCTTAACCCAAAAATAAAGTGCGTACTTTGTAAGAAGTTTGGACATAAACGTGATCAATGCACGAGTAATTCTCATAACAAAGGCAGCGCGTCAGTTTGTTGATAGAAACAGATTTTATTAATCAATAAGATGTAATAATTATTAAAAGTAAAAACAATGTTAATCTATGTACTTTGAAACCATTTATTGAATGTTAATGATAGCAGAATATGAAGTTATCGCCCTAGATGAAAGTTCCTATCAATAAGCGTGTTAAAGATTAATGATCAAGTTACCGAAACTCAGAAAACAGAACTTAATGTAATAAACAACCATCGAGATAATTTTCATTACAATAACTTGGTAAGACAATAGCAACTAAAGTTATTTTAAATTTAAAATGCAAAGAAACTGTGTTGTTTACAATTCATAGAGAATGTCTGTTAACAAAAAAGGAATGTTACGCAGTTGAAGACTTAAGGGAAGGTTTTAAGAAATATAAGACCGTGGTTGCTGTGGATAAAATCAAGCCATGGGTCATGATGGGAAAATAATTGGTTTATGTTACTTCGGTTAATGCAGTTTGCATTAAGTTGTTCGCAGTTTGCGATAATGCAGTTTGAATTAAGTTGTTCGCAGTTCGCGATAATGCAGTTTGCATTAATTTGTTCGCAGTTCGCGATAATGCAGTTTGCATTAAGTTGTTCGCAGTTAGCGATAATGCAGTTTGCATTAAGTTGTTCGCAGTTTGCGATAATGCAGTTTGCATTAATTTGTTCGCAGTTAGCGATAATGCAGTTTGCATTAAGTTGTTCGCAGTTCGCGATAATGCAGTTTGCATTAAGTTGTTCGCAGTTCGCGATAATGCAGTTTGCATTAGGTTGTTCGCAGTTCGCGATAATGCAGTTTGCATTAAGTTTTTCGCAGTTCGCGATAATGCAGTTTGCATTAGGTTGTTCGCAGTTCGCGATAATGCAGTTTGCATTAAGTTTTTCGCAGTTCGCGATAATGCAGTTTGCATTAAGTTGTTCGCAGTTCGCGATAATGCAGTTTGCATTAAGTTGTTCGCAGATCGCGATAATGCAGTTTGCATTAAGTTGTTCGCAGTTCGCGATAATGCAGTTTGCATTAAGTTGTTCGCAGTTCGCGATAATGCAGTTTGCATTAATTTGTTCGCAGTTCGCGATAATGCAGTTTGCATTAAGTTGTTCGCAGTTAGCGATAATGCAGTTTGCATTAAGTTGTTCGCAGTTTGCGATAATGCAGTTTGCATTAATTTGTTCGCAGTTAGCGATAATGCAGTTTGCATTAAGTTGTTCGCAGTTCGCGATAATGCAGTTTGCATTAAGTTGTTCGCAGTTCCCGATAATGCAGTTTGCATTAGGTTGTTCGCAGTTCGCGATAATGCAGTTTGCATTAAGTTTTTCGCAGTTCGCGATAATGCAGTTTGCATTAAGTTGTTCGCAGTTCGCGATAATGCAGTTTGCATTAAGTTGTTCGCAGATCGCGATAATGCAGTTTGCATTAAGTTGTTCGCAGTTCGCGATAATGCAGTTTGCATTAAGTTGTTCGCAGTTCGCGATAATGCAGTTTGCATTAAGTTGTTCGCAGTTCGCGATAATGCAGTTTGCATTAAGTTGTTCGCAGTTCGCGATAATGCAGTTTGCATTAAGTTGTTCGCAGTTCGCGATAATGCAGTTTGCATTAAGTTGTTCGCAGTTCGCGATAATGCAGTTAGCATTAAGTTGTTCGCAGTTCGCGATAATGCAGTTAGCATTAAGTTATTCGCAGTTCGCGATAATGCAGTCAGTATTAAGTTGTTCGCAGTAGTAGTTTGCAGTTAGCATTAAGCAGTTCGTAGTAACGCAGTTAGCATTATGCCGTTCGCAGTTAATGATAATGCAGTTGACATTAAGCAGATCGCAGTTGGAGATTATACCGTTGACATGCAGTTAGCGACAAAGCGACTGGCGTAAAGCAGTGAGCAATTGTATAGACGATCTGAAGTAGTTCGTAGATAGTAGTAATGCAGTTCGTATTAAACAGTTTGTGAATACTGATGATGTCATGTAGTTAAAGACGTTAACGTTTAGATGTAGTTAGAGTAATAATGTTGGGATCAAATTCGCTCAGATGAGTCCTGAGGACAGGACGTTTTACAGGATGGCCGAATGTAATATAATTTTATATACCTATCGTTTGTATTAAACGATTGGAAAACACACTGCCTGTGAGCCAAACAGTTGCGGTTCCTTTCATAAACCAGAGATTGAAAGAAAGTATCATATTTCTAGGGCAGTTAGTTTTTATGGTGTTAATGTAAACATAGGAACCTTTTGAATGTATAATGGGCCAAGTGTGACGTTTTAGATTTTTAGATGTGGGGGCTTTAAAAAGCAGTCTTGATTATAACGTCATGGTGTACGGCATTATATTGATTTGTTGTTGAGTTTTCGGTATAATTAAATAAGTGAAATAATTAAAAAGGACTATTATTATTTTTTATCTGCTATCCCGTATAAAATAAGTTTATATATTTTTATTCATCTTACAATTGTCATTTGACAATTTTCTTGCATACTAGAAATATCATTAATATTATTCAGGTATATACACGTAGGGAAAATGTTTGTCCGCCCATCTCTTAGTAATAAGTTAGAATAGTACAAATATGAAGTATCGCAAAGCAAACAGAGGTAGGTAGATTATGTTTCCCCCGCTCCATCGTATTGCATCTCGCTCATGACACTTGCTGGTGGCACGCCGCACCGCTTTGATTCTATTAATATCAAATAAATATTTATTCTTTTGTACGTTGCCGCCTGAATGACAGGATCAGGATCAAGCAAAACGCATCGAGCCAGCCAGATCCGATGCGATAGAGTGGGGGAAACATAATCTACCTATTTCTGTTTACTTTGCGATGCTTCATATTTGTACTATTCTCACTTATTACTAAGAGATGGGCGGACAAACATTTTCCCTACGTGTATAATAAACAGGACTATATTATATTATATTTTGTGATTCGGTTCATGAAGAAAGAGTAAGGTTTTTTTTAAATTTTATTTTTTAACGTAGACGTTTTGGCAATAATTTTGCCTTCATCAGTATTTATTATCTGAAACAATTTGGTTTCTGCAATTTTTTTTAATGTATAATAACAGGTGTTTTTTAGTTATTTAACTAGATATTTACATTAAGGACCCTTTCACCTCCGTTACCTTATTTAAATAAATAATTAAAAGAAATAGTTGTATTGTTTTATTACACCAACTTTAATGTATCTTATAGGTATATATGAATCTAAATATTTTTCCTATTTTGTTCGTCAAATAAAATTTTATTAATCATTTTGTTAGTACCATTTTAATGATACGCCACAGGTGGACCGGAAACGCGCATGCGTTAAATGTTGCCGCCATCAGACCCCATCCCGGACAACTGTCAATCTACCATTCCCTACTTCCTTTGTATTCTTATTTCGTTGGGTCGTATAGTATTCGATGCGGAGACTTCGGGAAAAATAAGCAAAAAATTCTGCTGTCAAAATTTGACACCTGTCAATATGTCAGAATTATTACAATAACCGATAGTAATGAAACAAAAGTGGGGTCGTATAAATATTGGCGCTAAGAATAGAGAAAAATTACAAAAAAAAATCTACCCGTCAAAATAAAATTTTGACAATTTATTTTTTTTAATTTTGAAAATTTTTGTCGTTTGTTTGGGTTTGTATGTATGTTTGTTTGTAACCGACTTCTTTGAACCCGATTTTGACCCACTTTAACCGGTCAGATTTAATTTAAATTTTGTAAACTTATCCAGAACCGCTGACAATACATTGTCGAAAATAAGATTTTACTTTTTCTTAAGTCCTTGAATAATACGGATATTCTTCGCATTATTAACTCTAAACTAAAAATGAAGTGGTTTGCAGGCAATGACGATGTTCCGGTTTGTCTGTTGAAGAAAATTGGTTCGGCGATAGTCGAGCCACTTGTTCATTTAATAAACTTAAGTTTTCTATCGGGTAGGTTTCCTAGTGATCTAAAGGTAGGCAAAGTTGTCCCAGTTTTTAAAAAGGGGGACCCTCAATTAATGGAGAATTATAGGCCAGTATGTATGTCCTCTTTCTTTTCGAAGGTTTTCGAGTACGCTTTTTTGAAGAGCCTTTTGCCGTTCTTGTCAAGAAACGGTATTATTTCAGATAAGCAACATGGCTTTTTGTGCGGAAGATCTACAAGTTCTGCCGTTAATTCCTTTTATTGATTGATGTTGGCGAGTGTCCTGTTGGAATCTTTCTTGATCTGAGTAGGGCATTCGACTGCGTCAACCATTCAAAATTATGTGAGAAACTTTACAAGTACTTTGTCATGGATCGAGTAATTTTTAAAAAATCGTAGGCAATATGTCAGTATCAAGCATAAAACACGTCGCAATTGTAATGAGTTCGATTCAGAAACCCGTAGTGTGGATACTGGCATACCACAGGGCTTCATATTGGGTCCAATACTTTTTATTCTACAGGGTGTCCCAAATGTAATGGGACACAGAGCAACAGAAGGTATTTTAAAATTTGGATGGTTGTTAACAAACGCGAAGTCGGTAAAATGTAGTCGTCCATTAACAACAACTCAAAAGCAGTCGTTGAGGGTCGTTAAAACATAGCCTTTGCGTTTTTGGTATTGTTTTTACTTTTTTTTGGTGTTTGGGTTTGTTCGGCGATAATTATGGAAATTGGAAACACCATGAATGCGCCCACAAATATTACTAGTTATACTAGACGAGTTAAAATAAAGGTTTGCATCAACAAAACTTCATCCTTTTTCAATTTTTGCTCTTTTTAGTTAATTGCAGGAGACAGAACATACTTTTAAATCGGCAGTTATATGAAATACCAGCGATCTCTTTCAGGTTCCCGAGACGACGCGACGGCAAAATTTGTATTTTCTCACGGAGTTCGTGGGTTTTTATAAACTTATTTGCTTCTAACTCTAAGTTAGTATATGGCGTACTACTGTCTAGTGGTTATGGTGCTTCTAATTTTTTTGATTTTTTATTTAATTTTTGTATATTTTAATCAAATTCCAAAATAATATAAATGTAAAAATTCACAACTAGCCGGAATTAAAACAATAACAAATAAAGATTGAGGTTAGTACTCATTATTCTTATTTTTGATTTTAACACTGAATTTGTACAGTTACGTATTTTTTTTTACTTTAAAATAAAAAAAGAACAAACATAGTCGGAATAGTAAAATTTGTACATTTTGATTATAATATAAAAGTATGTCTTGCACTATTAATTGTGTATTTTGATGTTACAAACATCCGACAGCTAAAAATTCGTAAGCTTACGAAAATAATTGTCGTAACGACAATGTTAGAGAATGCGATTTTTCAGAAAATTACATAAAATTATTTTCAACAAATTAGAAGGCTCCTTTTTGTTTATGTTGCTTGTAGCAACGGAAGATTATCGCGATTATTTACCTCATCCATTATAAAAGCGGGTTAATTTTCACCTGATTATTCACCGATAATCTCCCGCTCTCCGGTAAAAATCACAAAAATGTAGTTTTTTATTTGGTAAATAATCTTCAAAATACATTTCGGGATTGAGAAATAATCAGAAAATCATTCTCAGATTTTTTGCCGTTAGGAAATCGCTCGAGGGCATGCCCTCGAGCGAATTCCACGGCAAAAAATCTTCGGAATGATTTTCGATAATTTCCCCATCCCTTAATATATTACTACAGATAATTTTGTTAGTTCCTATTAACTTAATGACATTAATAAGTGATAATTTTTCTGTCAAAAATAAAGTGCTTTATATCTATTGGCAAAAGTCACTCAGAATTAAATCAAAATACATTTTGTTGCTAACTTATAATTTTTATTGATACTAACCAATTTCCTTTACATATCGAACACCGGGGCTAAAAGAGACACATCAAAAATTTAACTAAATTCATCGAAAATATGTTTTTTTAACTTTCATTTGAAGCTATGTAAACATGTAATTTCAGATGTTATGGTTAAAAACGAATTAATGATTTTAATGTTCCTGAGATTTTAGTAATAAATTTTAGTTAGGTACTAACGAGTAAAATCAACTTCTATTGTAAAAATATAGTGCGTCATATTTGACTAAACTCATCGATAATATGTTTTTTCAAGTTTTATTTGAATTTAAAATATTGGATTTCAGATAACAAATTTGTTGTTTAATGTTTCTCACATTTTAGTAATAAAAATGAGTTACTAACGGCTAAAATGAACTTCATTTCTAAAACTCTAATTAGTTACAATTAACTAAAGCCGCCGGAAATATGTTTTTGTAGCATTTTAGCAAAAAAATTACAATAAGAAAAAACTCCAATTTATGAAATTTTCTTACCGAATCACCCACGCAGCAGAATTATTACCGATTATTTTTCTCACGAATATTTTTGTTGATAGAAAATTATCCCGAGTCGAAGACGAGGCTGCTGCTAGGGAGATTAAAAGTGATTATCGTTTAAGCTGTAATTACACCTGTGAAGTTCTTCGTGAATTTATTCACGAATTTATTCGTGAATTTCTTCATGAAGTATCGGTAGCATTTACACTGTGCATCAGATGATTATTTTGCATGTTAAATTTTCGTGAATAACTTTACGAAGAAATTCACGAATTTATTTGACGTCCAAGTTGGCCATTTACACTATCAAAGTTAGCCTTGAAGTGACTTCATGAATAAATTCACGCAGAACTTCATAGGTGTAATTACAGCTTTAGAAAGTTGTTATGAAATCTATAACGACAGTAGACGACATCGTTGGTAAACGACTTTTTAGAGAACATGGGGTTAAATAAGACACAATAAGACAAGTGTAAAGGCTGTATGAGGGTAAAAGTAGTAATATAGTGATTTAAACGGAATTTATTTTATTTTACTATTTAATTGTTCGCCAAGAGTCGCCTTGCAAACAAAGAAACATTGTTTATTTTAGAAGATAATAAATAGTGTCCTCGAAAATAATTAAAAGAGAATAATTGTGGCATATCGGATAAGTGTGTCACTGTTTTTTATATTGGAATACACAGAGATCCAAGCACAATGGATACCCTGGGGCGGGTAGACCATGACGGCCGTTTCGTCCTTGTTAGGACGGGCACCCATAACCCAAGCAATTCTGACAACAGCGGTAAGATGTATTAAAAGCCTTTTTACAAAAGCAAAGCGATCATCAGTACACCGTAGTGCCATCCCAGCGGAATTAACTCCAATATAAAAGGCAGTCATACTGGTAACAATCGAATGGTAGACGACTAAATTAACCACGAAGTGCATCACAATCCAGTATAGGAAACGCTATTTGCGTTTATTGATGGCCGCTTTGCTTTTGCAAAAAGGCTTTTAATACATCTTACCGCTGTTGTCGGAATTGCTCGGGTTTTGGCTGTCCGTAGAGTCTTAACAAGGACGAAACGGCCGTTGTGGTCTACCCGCCCCAGGGTATCCAATCCATTGTGCATGGATCCATGTGTATTCCAATATAAAAAAAAGTTACACACTTGTCAGATATGCCACAATTATTCTCTTTTAATTGTTTATTTTATTTTATTACCTGTTTTTTAAATATTTCTACCTCAGGTTCAAGTCAAGTACTGCATTATGCGAAACCAATATGCCAAACTCTAAATAATTAAAAAAAAAATATTGTTGATGAAATCACCAAGGTAAAATACTTTGCGAGCCGAAATTATCTGCATCAAAGAGGGCGCTGCATCCAAGGATGTAATGCTTAGCCGTAGAGCTTAATACCTGTTGGGTGTCAGTAACTACCTGAATTAAAAATCAATCAGTTATTCCGTGATCTTTCACAGAGTCGTTACAAGTAATTTGATTCATCGCTAATTTTTCCAATTTCTTGAACAATTCACACAATGGGCTTTACGGAACAGCACAAAGCATTCATGGTTGTAGCGTATTTTCAAAACGAGGATAGAGTAAATGGTGAGTGGCAATACAATGCGGGTTTGTGCATGGACGATTTTCACGATCATTTTCCTAACGTTGCTTTTATTGCTGGGGATTTTTATCATTGCCTGAAAAGAACCGTGGCTGTGTTTAGGGAAACAAGTTCTATCCAACACAATAAAGGAGCAGGAAGACCATCTGTAAGAACAGAAGAACTTGTTGCAAATGTTCATGATATAATGCAAAATACGCCAACAAATTGTATAAGACGCCTGTCCAAAGAAGTGGGAAGATCTTATGAAATATGCAGGACTATTCTTAAGAAGCAACTAAATTTATTTCCTTATAAAGTTCAAGTATTCCAAGAAATACAAGCCGCAGATTTTAAAAGACGCAGGAATTACTCTATTATGGTTTATCCAAAATTTATTGGAAATAAAAGGTTTATTAGACCTGACATTTTTTTCGGACGAAGCCTGGTTCCACCTCTCCGGTTATGTGAATTCTCAGAATACACACATGTGGAGCAGTAAAAATCCCCATTTTGCACCCTCAAAAAATTAGTGTCTGGTTAGCTATTTCCCGAAGAAGAATTGTTGGTCCTATTTTTTTTTCATGCTACAGTTACAGCACAGTGGTATATAGACAACATTTTGAATCCATTTGTGGAACAATTACTTGACGACGAACTACGTTCTGGATATTTTCAACAGGACGGTGCAACCGCCCATACAGCCGCTGAAACTATTAACTAAGTACTTACGCAATGTTTTCGACGATATCAGTTTTCGATCAGACATTGAATTCCCACCTAGATCACCTTCTTTAACGGTTATGGATTGCTTCGTTTTTCTTTATTTAAAGAACACTATTTTTAAAACACCAGTTGCAAATTAAAAACAATGACAAGAAAGGATTATTCAAGAATGTGGTAACATTTCTCCAGAGATGCTGGTCAACACTTTCGAAAATAAAAAGAGACGTGTGAATTTATGCTTGGAGCATGGCGGTGGCCAATTTCAGCCATTTATGTAATTATTATTTTTTTTTCTGCATATTCTTACTTTGTTAATTTTGTAAACAACAAAAATAAATTTGTATTTGTCTACTTATTTTATTACTCATTATTTTGGCATATCATGTCATAATATGAATTTGATAAAATTTTAACCTAGATTTGGTTAGATATATCGTCCCTATATCATTGTGATCTAAATCAAGTCCTACGTTTTTTAATCCAAGCCCTCTTTGATGCAAATAATTTTTGCTCGCACGGTAATAAAGGTCATGTTGGGGAGTATGTATGGTACCCGCAGCTTTGTTTCAATAGCAAATTTACAACAATTAAATTGGGACCTTTAACTTAAGATATTTTTTACGTGTCGTATTATTGCTGTGGTTTCTCATGAAGTCTTGCATTGATTTTAGGTACATCTTTAAAAATCCTATCCCAGAAGGCGAATCTTTCTTCAAATGGATTTGTTTTTAACGTAGCATCTTTATCAATATCGAAATATTTTAAGTTGTCTTTATCTGTCACGGGTTCCCAACTTTGATGAGGTTTTCCAGTTCGAGCGAATTCCGTCCACATTTTAACCAGTTGTTTAGCAGCGTCTTTGTTGTCTTCGTGCATTTCCACACAGAGCATTTGCGCAAGTAAGCCACTGAATAGGACCATTTGGTCTCCCCCATGTCCAACCCCTTTTATATTATCTAAAAAAAATATTTTTTTATTTCAGAGAATGTGAATGTAAAAATGATTTTTGTGACGAACTGAATTATCAACCATAAGAGGATGTTTAGTCTCTATAGCAATAGTAAGTAACATGTTTTATTAAACGACGAGTTAAAATATTCGATTGAAGTAGCAGATGCTTGATGAAAATCCATTTTTAAACTATCGAACTAATAACACAAACGTGTAAGGTCTTTACCTTTTTCTTATTATTATCATTCATGCATAACAATTGTTTCGACACACACTGAGGAAGATGATAACAGGTTTGTTAAGACATAGTTTTTATTGATAGCTTAATTTATATCAACCCATATTAAATTAATTGCTGGTGTATCAAACCCGCTTTAGTATTATATCAATTTCAGATTTGCAAGAACAGTGTTCATTGGTAGTCATCGGTTTCTAATAAGCAGCACAGTCTTGTTGAATAATGGACTACTTTTAATACAGCAATTTTGTTAAGAAATAAATTGTATCTTATCAATGCGACACATTTTTTTCATAGTAAAGCGCTTTCTTTACAATTAAGAAGGCAGGACAGCGGCCCCAAAAACGAATTGTATCCGTTAGAACCTATAATCCACAAGACGTTTGTGGGGGATCGTAGCAATTGCCGCGCGCCGTAGTATTAGTTGCAACGTATTTGTTGTGCAGGTCACATCGTTGTTCGTGGTATTCTATCTGTCCTGTCTGAATTTGAACTTTATTGATCATACCAATACCTGTTTCAATTAATTTATCTTTCCTTTGTATTTGAGTTTTTTTTTTAAACTTTGCACGTCAGATAAAGCAATAGGATATTTTTATTTCGCACAACCAATTATTAGTATATTAATGTCAAGTTTCATTACAACTGCCAGTTGGAACTAACAGAGTATAGAAAACCAGATTACACTCCCAATAGAACTAGAAAAATTAGGGTAAGGTCGCCTAAGAGTGCGCACTTAACTTTCTCTGTGCTATAAATCAAACATATATAAATAATTCTGAGAAATACATTTTTATTCAAATGAAGTCTTTATAAAAATACAAAAATCTTACAAGACCTAAAGTCCAACTATCAAATTAAAAGTAAAATAAAATAAAAACGGAATTTCACCCAATGCGCACTCTTGAATTCCACTCGCTACAAGAGTACGCAGTCTGCGATCCAAGATTACGCAGTGGCTTCAAGAGTACGCGATTGGATTTTTCTTGGGCATAATTCACAAAAATATTCATTTCACCCTTCATACGAGGTGCAAATTTCGTGAAACCACTGTTTGCATGTTTTGCATTGGATCAGATCTGTTTCTGGGGGCTCATAATAAACTTCCTGGCAAGTGGGGCATGTTCCACCTATTTCTCTTTGAGAAGTATTTTCGAGATTCTTTTTTTTTCGTTAGAGCTGCAGTTAATTCAGTTTTCTGATTACTTGTAATTCTTGGCTTCTTGTTTAAGTCTCTTTTCACACTTTTCTTTTTTTGGTCATTTAAACTACCCTCAAGTGATTCCTTGTAAGGCGTATTTGTTAAAATCTCAGACTTTCGACTTACAGTTTGTCTCTTCTTAATATTTTTTGCTGCTTTTGGCAGTGGATATAGCATGTCCAGTACGCCACTGTGTTCATCTAAAAAAATTATTATTTTTTGACTTTATTATTATACTTGGATGTGTCTTACAACTACTTATTTCAAGAGGGACTTGCTTACCTTTATTTTTACTTGGCTCAGGTTGTGGAGAGGACATCACCGTTTTAACTACAAGTAAATTGTTTACGTCCTTCAGCGGTTTCGTAGGTCCATCTATTTCTGGGGGAACATAGTAATAAGTTTCTATGTTATTATTTCCGTTACGTATTGGTTGGGGAGATTTGGTTACTCCTTTTGATGCGGAAGAGGCTAAAAGCAAGTAATGCAGTAGTAAAAATATGTAAGGTATATATTACTGGTTTACCAAGCATCAGTAACACTGGCAGGAAGAAAATCTATGTCGTTGAATACGTCAGGATCATAGGGCCAGATTCCCGTTGCCGAAAAACATTTTTTAACCTTATCGATTGAAGAGATCCTGGCATATGCTTTTCCAAACAGTGCAGCGACTTGATATATAGTAATAACTTTACCTGGATTCAATGTAATCCACCTGTCAGCTTCTTGGCTATAGGCTGATTTTAAGGGCCCAAAAAAACCGACATCCAGTGGTTGTAGCCTGTGGCTGCTATGGGGTGGTAAACTTAGTAAATGAATACCATTTAATCGGCAAAAAGAAACAGCTTCCAGGCTAATGTGGGAAGTGTGGTTATCTAAAATAAGTAGCACTGGATTATCGATAGTGGATCTTACATGGTCTTGAAAATGTTTCAACCACTTGATAAACAGTTCGGAATTTATAAAACCACTGTCAGACAACATCATTATTGTGTCCTCTGGTGCCCCATAGAGTAATTCTTTTTTCTCTCTCTTTCTCGGATAAATTAACGCAGGCGGTACATAAAATCCTCGGGCATTTGAACAGCAGACTGCAGTGATTAGCAGCCCCCTTTCTCCTGATACCACTTTTCCAACGACTTTTTTTCCTTTAACGCTTACAACTTTTGGAATCTTATTTGGGACTGTCAGCATTCCGGTCTCATCCATGTTAAAAATTGATTTACCAGTAAATGAATATTTTTCAATAAGCTGCTGAAGGTTTTCAAAAAATCTCAATACCTGAACTTTATTAAAGCCGATTGTACGAGCTACGCTTACTTTTTCCGGTTGTCTGATAGCTAAACTATTTTTTTGGCAAAATGTTGCGATTCATTTCTTCCCAACAAGTTTGGTTGTTTCATTAAAATGATGTTCAACCTTTGTTTCCTCTGCAAACTGATATGTGAGTGCTCGTAAATCTTTGATGGTCAACCCATAAAAAAGTTGATCTAACTGTTTTATTTTAGTTACTAATTCAAGTTCTTGCGGTAAATCAAAAACGGGCTTCAAACGACCCAAAGAAGTAGGAATATTTCCTAATTTTAGCCGTTTTCTCAATGTTGACTCGTTCATACCATATTCCTTCGCTATACCTCTTTTAGACTGTCCATTTTTAATTTTCTCCTTAATTTCCTCCAAAATTTTTTTGGTAAATTTCAGCCGACAATCACTTTTTCGTTTATAAAAAGGACCCATCTAGAATAAAAAACTAAAATCTCGATTAGTTAGATTACGATATCCAAGAGTACGCACGAGCACTCTTGGAGCAATCGAAGGTGCGCACTCTTCGATTACAACACTGTTACCGTAAATATTAATATTTTCGGAAGAAATACGGTAGTTGGTCTATATACACCACCTAAACACAACCTAGACATACACCGTGGGTAACCTCACTTATTAGCATTCCAAAAAAAAAACCTTTCAACTAGGCAAAACTAAGGATTGAAATACGTGAAAATTTATAGTAAATGAAGCCAAAATACAAAACATTTGATAAATGGTTTCAGGCTGAACCGATTTCGGCCAAATTTTTAAGATAACTCACCTTCAACCACACAAATTTAAAAACAAACAAGAGCACATCTACAAACATGTATAATGGCAGAAAGAGCTGTTGCGCACTCTTGTATTGTGCGCACTCTTAGGCGACCCTACCCTACTCTAAGAATTCAGAGAAATAATGGCTATAAACAATTATCTGGTAGCATTAACTCCTATTTCCTATTAGCTAAATTACCGTGATAGGTATTATCACTTCACAACGGTCTAGCAATTTTCGTAATTTTACAGTAGGAAAACGCGTTGCTGTCACATAATATAGTATTAAAAAGCTGTATATCAATACAAATTTTGCCTTAGCAAACCTGTTGTATTAGATAATTTTCCTCAGTGTAAGCAGATGACAACTTTATTATATTAATTTTACGGAAGTAGTCCATTATCTCAGAGTGGAGCTGTGAAGATATGGGGAAAAAACACACAGTCGTCTCCACAAATAATATATAAAAAGTAGTCAGTTTATTGGGGTGTATCAATTTTAATTTTTAAAATTATTTAAATATTGTAACTTTGTTTTTGTCCAATTCTCCAACATGTTCCTGTTTCTTTCATGTATTTAAAATTTGTTTACATTCCTTTTCGTGTACGTGGCACTTGGGCCCTTCGGTGCTAATGATGGTACTTTCTAGTACCGAAACATGTACACCCCAATAAACTGACTACTTTTTATATATCATTTGTGGCGACGACTGTGTGTTTTTTCCCCATATTTATTATATTATGTTACAATCTATATACTTACTGTCTTGAATTTGATATATTTTTCTCATCATATCACTCAAGCCACTGTTTCGAGAATACACATACAAATAAATAGGATGTGCCGAAGTACTACTTATAAGTTTCGTTGATTCTACCGTTCCGTGCAGAAAACTTGCGTCTCCAAAAAACTAAAATATAAATAAATTTTCAACATTCATCGCCTGCATCGGGATCACGTGGTTGCATGTCGCCATTCCCATTGTTGTGGTCTGCATTGAAACAAACCCGAATAATTTGAAAATTAACTGTTTGAATATAATTTATTTTTGGATATAGGTACATATTTATTTATATTATTTTTCTAATTTATAAAATACAGTTTTGGGTTATTTTTTAAATTTTAATAACATATTCGGTTTATTTTTTATTATGTATTTTAGCAAATAACGCAGGTAAGACAAGCTATTACACCATATGAGCGACTTGCAGCAACTAAGATTCCTTGCTATAGGCAAAAGTTACTGAGATTTAAAATTTTCTGTTTTATTTTGACAATTTGAGTGACATGTTTCCTAATCACACTCCGTAGGGGTGTGATACAAAGGAAGATATTAAAAAAAAAATTAAAAATAAAAAAAAATTACAACATTAATATTAGAGGCACCTTCAGCTATGGGCTTCTTTACCTATTTTAGTCCAGGAAATTGGAGTGCATTTCTTTGTCTCCGTATTTTTTGCAATTTAAAAATTATTAACTATAATAATAATAACCATTTTTTGCTTTATACCTTATAAATTGCGTCTCTGTTGATTCCGTCCTTAAAGTAAAAATCTTCAACTAGTTTTGCTATTTTTGCTGACTTTTCCTTATCACCTTCAAGACCCATATGCCAAATAACCCCACTCTCTGGTGTTATGGGACTTTGTGGACCCATGGCGACACAGTCGTAGAGCATTCCTTCATTGGAGACAATACCTAAAAGAAATTTATTTTGACTTAATAAATCGAGTTTTATATAATTTTTTCATTTAGCAGGGGCGGATTGGCCCACCGGGACGCCTAAAACAATGAAAGCCCTAAATTAAAATTTTTTTACAAGACAAACAACGTTTGAACCTATAGCTGTCCAGTGATATCAAATTTATACCTGTTTAATATTGTTTTTCTGGTGATATTTAGTGACAAGTGACAACCGAACGCCTGCAACCATTTTTGAAATATTTATATAGTTGCAAGTGCGGAAGTATATAAATAATAATAATAAATGTGAAGTCCGCCACTGACCGAAGTCCGAGTTGTGTAAACATAATGTTACTAGAAATAACATAATATGACAACGGCGGCCGTCTTATGGAATAAATACTATTCAGGGTTACGAAAAATACACGAATCAGCATTTTATATACAGTATGTCCACGGATGGGGTTTACAAGAGGACAAATGGACTAAAAATTGAAAGATACGAAAAAAAGTTACTCCTAATAAACGTTTTTGCTTGTCTAGAAAATACGATTCACCATAAGAAACCTACATTTTTTTATACAGGGTGGGTAAAAACTGTAAAAATGTTACTTTGCTTAGTAGTAAACATACTTTATTTTGAAAGATACGAAAAAATCCACTCTTAATAAACGTTTTTGCTTGTCTAGAAAATACGATTCGTCATAAGAAAATTTAATTTTTTTATACAGGGTGGGTAAAAACTGCAAAAATGTTACTTTGCTTAGGAGTAAACATACTTTACTTTGAAAGATACGAAAAAAATCCACTCTTAATAAACGTTTTTACTGAAGTAATAATAGTAATAATAATAATAATAATAATAATAATAATAATAATAATAATAATAATAATAATAATAATAATAATAATAATAATAATAATAATAATAATAATAATAATAATAATAATAATAATAATAATAATAATAATAATAATAATAATAATAATAATAATAATAATAATAATAATAATAATAATAATAATAATAATAATAATAAGTTTTAATGAAGTAATTATAATAATAATATTACGAACATTTTTATTAACATGAAAAGAATAAGATAACGATTTTATAATTCAAAAACTCCACCCCCATACTCGACACATTTTTCTAATTGCTTTCTCAAATAAGTGAAAGAATTTCTGATCTTTTCCTAAGATATCGATTGGACAGCCAGGATAATTCTGCACTTCTGTATCATTTGGTACTGCGGTAGCAAAAACAATTTGTTTTAAACGGCCCCATAAAAACATATCCGCCAAGGTTAAGTCGGGGCTTCTTGGGGGCCACAAAACTGGGCCATTTCTGCCAATCTACCGTGGACCAAATCTGCGGTCAAGCTATTCTCTAACCTCACGAGCAAAATGGGCTGGACAACCATCTTGCTGAAAATACATATTTTGTCAAAAATCTAATGCTAGATTTTCGAGTTCATCATTGAAAAATGTATCCAGCATCTCTAAATATGATAATCTATTGCACGTGTTATCAAAAAAATATAACCCTATGATGCCATGGATGGATATCGCGCACCACACGTTCACTTTTGTGAAATATTGTCTTCTCGTCATAATTCTGAATTCGGGATATTCTAAAGACCAGTACCTAACGTACTGGGTTGCAACGGTTCCATTGTTATAAAAAATGTACTTTCATCAGAAAACATGATAAATTTATAAAAATCAACATTTTCACTTAAAATGTTGTCTCCTATCCACAAGCAAAAATCAAGTCGTTTTGCGTCATCTCCTTCTTCCAATCTTTGATTAAAGTGCGGTTTATACGGATACAATTTATTTGGTTTAAGGATCTTCTGAATTTTACTTTTTTTCATAACTTCCAACTGAGTAACACGATTTCTAAGGGACGTCATAGGATTTTCTTCAACAGATTGAAGAACTAAGACTAGCAGCATCATCAAGGTCGTATTTCTTCTTTTTTTTTTTTGATATCCAAAACCGAACCAGTTCTCTTGAACTTTTTTAATAACTTTCATATTGTCATCCTAGTTATTGGGATTCCTACACATTTCTCGGTAAATTATTCCATGACGTAGCGGTATGAAACTTGACCATCCCCATAACATTGTATTATAAAAACTCTTTGTTCAGTAGATAGCATTTCTGCTTAAATAATAACTTCATTAAATAAATACATTGACAACAAGTACCAATCACCTTAAGTGTCATTATTATGCCAGCGAATACTTTTTGGAAAATAATTTTTACATAGGTAAACCTTTTAATGAATTGTTCTACTTCGGTTTGTTGTGTAGAAAACACATTCATTAAGAGTGGATTTTTTTTGTATCTTTCAAAATAAAGTATGTTTACTCTTAAGCAAAGTAAAATTTTTGCAGTATTTACCCACCCTGTATAAAAAAAATTGAAGTTTCTTATGATGAATCGTATTTTCTAGACAAGCAAAAACGTTTATTAAGAGTGACTTTTTTTCGTATCTTTCAAAATAAAGTATGTTTGCTCTTAAGCAAAGTAACATTTTTGCAGTTTTTACCCACCCTGTATAAAAAAAATTGAAGTTTCTTATGATGAATCGTATTTTCTAGACAAGCAAAAACGTTTATTAAGAGTGACTTTTTTTCGTATCTTTCAATTTTTAGTCCATTTGTCCTCTTGTAATCCGTAGAATACCGCCTACTTAATGAAGTGCATTTTTCCAATCAATTCTAAACATTATCATAAATCATGCCCGATACCTAACTTCAACCGTTTACGAAATATTAATTTTTATTTTTTCTCTTTAATTTATATTTACCTTGTATCATGGGAACTTGACTATAATTTCCAGACGAATACAACTCCAATGGATTTTCGGTCAAAAATGCTGTAGCATTAGGTGTTTCAATTACTGGCCCGTAAGGCCTTCTACCGCTTCCTGCAATTGCCTGTAAAATATCAATTGATATTATAAAATGACAATTTTTTCAGAATATATTTTATATTATACTATTAACAATGGATTTTTTAAATGCGGTTTGAATTTTACTCTACCGCACAAAAAAAAATTGTATTCAGTACTTACAATTTTAAATTATTTACTGAAAAAATGGTTAAACAAAATACTCTATTTAATCAAAACACTGGAAACCAGCTATCTACGTCATAACAAATTGACCAGTCACAGGGTTTCGAACTAAAGGTTGACCCGCCGGCATCTACCTGAATAATATCTCGCGTTTAGTCTACTCTTCTTGTCTGTTTAAGTTATTCAAACGAAGATAACGATATAATTGATCTCAAGAATGGCAAATAAAAGAATTGCGAGGATAATGGGACGACGTACTAATTATCTGATATTATGTTTCAAACTTTCTGCTTTCGCAGCGTCTTTTTAATTGAGATGAGTATTTTGTAATTTGTGTCCTTTGACGTTTCGTGAGAACCATTCCCAGACGGGTTTCGCTATATCGTGGCTCATCGGTGAGACTAGGATAATCGTTACGTACGTACGTATAAGTTTATCAGGCAAAAAGCTTTATTGTCATTTTTGACAGTGATCTTTTTAATTAAACATTATGTCAAAACTGTCACGGTATTGTAAAAAAGAACAAGCATTAATTTTAAAATTATTTGGTTATTTTCAAAGAGAAAGTGATGCCGGAAAAAGTATTTTACCCTTTAACGCAGTTTACGAGGTAAGTAGATATAATAAAGCAGGAATTGTGAAAACATCAAAAATATATGGCATATGGCAATATTTTTAGAAGTACGGGGTCTTCCAACGAGGACTGAACAGAGGCTCATTTTTGAGCTTCCTTGTATTTAAAGAAAAATCCAAAATAGCCAATCGATGTACTTTTTCCTGCAGAAACCAAAAATTTATTTGAACCAGAAACAAAGAGTTACGCTATGGATAAGGTGTTTTTTAAATGGAACATAGCTTTTTTTATACGATTTTTGGAACAAGTGATTTTTTTTGTCCGTTCTGATTAAAATATTTGATATTGTGACAGCTATTTTTATTAAATTTTAATGTTTTATCCAGTATGATTTAACTTTAACCTGTTTGAAACATACACTAGGTAATAAAGGTATAATCACCTTTGAATCCTTCAAAGTCAAAAAATTTGACAAATTTACTATAATATTGCCGAAATGACTTTGAAGGATTCAAAGGTGATTATACCTTTATTACCTAGTGTATGTTTCAAACAGGTTAAAGTTAAATTATACTGGATAAACCATTAAAATTTAATAAAAATAGCTGTCACAATATTAAATATTTTAATCAGAACGGACAAAAAAAAAAATCACTCGTTCCAAAAATCGTATAAAAAAGCTATGTTCCATTTAAAAAACACCTTATCCATAGCGTAACTCTTTTGTTTCTGGTTCAGATAAATTTTTGGTTTCATTTTTGAATTCTGCAGGAAAAAGTACATTGATTGGCTATTTTGGATTTTTCTTTAAATACAAGGAAGCTCAAAAATGAGCCCCTGTTCAGTCCTCGTTGGAAGACCCTGTACCTATCTGTTGTAGAGAATTTCTGATGCTTTGGAAGTTTCATGTTCAACAATCGAACGAATTAAGGCAAAGGGGATAGAGGATGATGTAGATTTTAAGAATCGCAATGATGTAGCTATTTTGTCATCCCGTGGTGGACAACTTTACGAAATTCATGAACATACCTTAAGAGAGTGTATTTATGGAATGTATAGAGCAGGTGAACACGTTGCCATTTGCCCAATACAACTAAACCTTAAAATCATTGGTGGGGCTGAAATATCCACTGGTGTGACTGTTTAAAAAAATTTAAATTTAAATAGCGTAAATAAACTATCAAATAGACGTTTTTTAATAGAGCAACTCCATATAGCCCAAAATCAAGTAGACTTTTTAAGATTGTTTAAGAATAACGGCCAATCGCAATTTCCCTTGAAACCTGCTTTTCAGAATGAAACCTGGATATACAGTAAAGGAGCTTTTAGGCGAAGTTAGCAAGATGATACTCTTCATACAATAAAAAAAATCGTCAAAGGGTGTACGGTATATTATTCTAAATGCTGGTTCAGAAAATTGATTTGTGAATAATGCAAGTTTGACATTCAAGTCTGGCCTGAAATCTGGTGATTTTCATGATTCGATGAAAAGTGAAAATTTCGAGTAGTGTTGCCGCCGAGACGACAGATTCTCGTCTCTCGTCTCGTCTGGCCCTCTCTCGACGAGACGAGAGAGATATTTTCTCTCGAATAAAGCTCCCAGACGAGACGAGAGAAGTACCCTCTCTCGTCGAGAAATTCTCGTCTCTCTCGGATCTCTCTCGATCTCTCTCGAGCAAAAAACGTTACTTTTTGAGCTTTTTTAAATCTTCTCAAATTCCTCTTTGCAAAAATATACATAATGTCTATATTTGGACCAGCGGTTTTCGAGTTATTTAACTGCAAATAGTTTCATCTAGTTAGCCGTGCCTGGCCATTCAGAATAACATATTATTATGACGTTTTATTGCTGGATAAAATTATTTGCAGTCAAAAAAAATATTTTTAAAATTTTCAGATTCTACATAAATTTATAATTACTTTTATTAAATGCCTTATTAGTCTATAGTTAATAGTTTCCAAGATATTGACTTTTGAAAAATTATATTTTTGAGTTTCGACAGCCTATAGCTTTCTAACAGTACATCTTAGAGCAAAACTGCGCATATGTCTATATCTTCCATTTTCACTATTTTCCCAAATCAATCAAACTTCCGGCTAAACCGGATGTAACTCGAAATCCGGACATATAGTTCTTCCGGTTTAAACGGAAGGTTATTTTTTTGGGAAGATAATAAAAATGGAAGATAGGAACATGTGAGCAGTTTTGCTCTAAGACGTACTGTTAAATCTGTCGAAACTCAAAAATTACATTTTTTAAAAGTCAATATCTTGGAAATGAAAATTTCTTACCGTGCTGGTGTTTTGGAGCACCCTGTATAGGCAAAAATAATTTTATAAGAGGCACCTCTTAACCGTTAATAAGCTTCGTCAAAAGTTTTCCGCTATCTTAGTGGTATAGGAGATATTGACCTTTGTCTCACTAATGGGGCACCCTGTAGTAAATACCAAGCAAAGTTTTAACGCATTTAGGTTAGGTTCTATCATATTTGACATATTTAGGTTAGGTTCTGTCATATTTGACGTATATTGCACCAATTTATGTCAAATATGATAGAACCTAACCTAAAGGCGTTAAAATTTTGCTTGGTTTTTACTATATTTGGCTTAACCCATTAGGTCCGGAAACTATTTTTTTTGAAAACCTTTAATTTTTTAATCAAATGTAGTTTAAAATTATTAGATTTATCCCAAAAAAATGTAAAAAAAAATTATTTTTTCTTATAGTACCTAGAATTCGCTGTACTTTTAAAAGGCCGGTAGGACAATATAGGGTTTTTATGTTTAAAAATATTTTTTATCTGAAAATGTAACAAACACTAAACTATATGATATGATAATTGAAAAAAACAATTTTTGGAATAAAGAGTGACCTGGCACTTATCACAAATTAAATTAGCTCTTTTGTGGCAATGTGCGCATCTACGTTGGTTCTCGCAATAAAATACTAAATGGTTTCTGCCATCGTAACGGGAATACTCGTGCTGAGTTTTAGGTGCTTTTGACGGTCCCCTCTTTGTGGTACGTTTGTATGTTTCTAATAGCTCAAGGGCAATAGACTTTCTAAATGATAACTGGTACTGAATACCTCCATTCAGTTTTTGTAAATGCCATGCATTTTGAGTGCTTATAATATCTACGCAGTGTGTCCATAATGGGAAATACTATTTTTTCCCTCGTATCATAGTCCTATATATCATCAGGGATAAAGATGTAAAATAATTGTCAAAAAATAGGTGAAAGGTGCAAATGGCAATGCTTTAAGTACGTCTGCATAATTTAAAACAACAGCAGATCCTAAACCTAATTCGGCATATCCTTCAGGTATGGTTGAACTCGATCCTTGGTATGGGTTGAAATTTATAATACAGGTACCCAAGCCCTGTAGCACCCACCTAGAACTTGTAGCCCCAACGGATTGGCGTCCCCCAGATAAACTGCTTACAACCATTACGCCCAAAATAGGGTATCATGGCCTCATCAACACTGTGGCACTATGGGGACATGTTCAATAATTTTTTTATTTAGTGTATCAAACAATGGTCTCATTTTTGAAAACTTATCATTTTTATTTAGTTGACTATTATCATTGAAGTGAATATTATTCATTATAAATTAAAACCTATCTCTGGATATTGCTGTAGAAACAAGTTTGTTATGGGTGTCATTCGAATTCTGCCAGTACATTTTTCTTCTCGAGACAGATGAGTAGCCAGAAGCCACTAAGAAGCATTACACCAATAAAGCAGCAGAGTTCATCCGTCGTAAACTCGCCAGGAAGGTTTTTTTTGTTGCGCATATAAGTTTGTGTAATAAAGTCAGTAACATCAGTATCAAAGAATAATTTAAATAAAATAGCGGGAGAACAACGATTTTGATCAGTTCCGGTGGGAAAATGGTTATATTATTATATAGGGACGTCTACTGCATCATCATTTTCTAACTTCTCAATGAGTTCTGCTAACGTAGGGGCGCTTTGCTATAATAAGTAAAAAATATATAAAAACACTTAATAATATTGCTTTGTCCTACCGGCCTTTTAAAAGGACGCTCAATTTTCGATGAGTGTATATTTGTTAAAATATGAAATAAAAACTTCTAATAAATTATCAGCAATATCTTAACTTATAGTCTTTAGAAAGTGATCAATATCTCAATATAAACTTACCAAAAAAATATTGAAATCTTACCTCCAATAGTCCATTGTAAAATGTCATTTAACAATCGATTTACAAAAGCTAACCAATACACTAAAACCGTGAGCGGGAATAATAAAACACGTATTTTCCAATAAACACAAACATACATATTCTTTGAGTATCTACTAGCGAAATCTCAAATTGAGTAGCGCAACTATTTATTTTAATTAAGTATATTTCCTGGCCTTTATAAAGTACAGTAGGACTAAATGGGTTAAATCACGAGAGAAGCGAGACTAGACGAGTGAAGGTCGTCTCTCGTCTCGTCTCGCCCTCTCTCGACGAGACGAGCCCCATTTTATCTCGTCTCGCGGCAACACTAATTTCGAGAAATTGTATGAAGAAAAATTGTTACCAAACTTGGAAGAACCGTCGCTTATTATCACTGATAACGCCACCGATCATTCTGGGCTAATTGAAAAAATTCCAAATACAAGTTGGTCAAAAAGATTACTTATTGCATGGTT
This sequence comes from Polydrusus pterygomalis, assembly GCA_963969555.1. NCBI lineage: Eukaryota > Metazoa > Arthropoda > Insecta > Coleoptera > Curculionidae > Polydrusus > Polydrusus pterygomalis. The sequence goes on from OZ018375.1 coordinate 23,851,538, forward strand.
AGAGCAAAGACAAATTCCGGTTTTACCAATTTCAATGAAGGATCAGATCTATAATAGTAAAGTAGCATATTCCATCCAAACGTTGCGCTATTTATTTTATTTTTAATTGTTTTTATTTTATTTTATTAGGTTGGACGAACTAGCATTGCAACATGGACATCGAGTTTTAAGACTTCCTCTATATCATTGCCCCTTTAATCCTGTTGAAATGGTTTGGTCGGAATGTAAGCGCTATTATGATACAAAAATAAGTTCAGTGCATTTTTTAACAAATGACGTAGTTTTGAGTCTGTCTAATGAAGCCATGGAAAATGTAACAATAGAAAAATTAAAAAATTATAACAAACATTAATAAAATTATAAATGACGCGTTTCGCCATATCATGGCTCGTCAGTGAGGCTAGGATCTGAGGCCATGGTCTGTTGCTGTTCAACCTGAACCTATTTTGGCGACAACGAAAGAGAGGATGTAAAGAGTAGCGACATCTAGTGTCGATGTTGGGCACTTCTAAAGCATACCAGCCTTTTTAATTGTTTCTAGGAAGATTTAATTATTGGAACATATTTTTAATAGGTTCTAATTTAAGATGACAACAAAGCATTTTTACCTCAAACTTTATCAAATATTTAAAATACTCAAAGTACCATTTATATGCGGATGATACGCAAATTTACTTATCATTTAGGCTCAATGAGGTCCACACTGCCATCACTAAACTAAATGAGGATTTAAATGGGCTCTTGGACATAACGTCCAATCATCTACTTAAAATTAGTCCCACTAAATCCATAGCCCTACTATTTTGTAACGAAAACCATAGAAATGCCTTGTTAAACGTAATAAACTTAAAAATCGGTTCCGAAGTTATTCCCTTTCAAAAATATACAAAAAACTTGGGTCTTATTGTCGACACCAAGTTAAAATTTAGAGAGCATATTATAACACAATGTTTAAAAAGGGGATTTTCCATGTTAAAAATTATTTACTCTCACAGACAGTATCTTTCTCAAAAAACGAAAATGGAACTATGCGATTCATTAGTCCTGTCCCATTGCAACTTTTCGGACAACGTTTATGGCCCCTTTTTAAACTCAGTTGACAACAGGCGGTTGCAGAAACTTCAAAATTCTTGTTTAAGACTGGTGTGTGGAATAAGGCGTAAGCAAAGGGTATCACATAAACTTCGCAAGCTGGGCTGGCTAAATATGTTTGATAGACGAATTCTCCACTCACTGTGCCTGTATTATAAAGTAATTAAATTTAAAAGCCCTCCTTATCTCTACAACAAGCTTAAATTCCGGACGGACGTACATAATCTAAACATACGTAAGAAGCATCTTATAAACAAATATAAAATAACAGATTTTTTACAAAGTGTTTTAAGTGTTTAAGTGTGTAAAAAATGAAGGTTGTATTGCTTGACCAACAATAAATTTATTTCTATGCGCACAGCGACATTACTTTTCTTACTTTTCTCTCTCTCTCTCTCTCTCTCTCTCTCTCTCTTTCAATTACTCAATCATCCTCTCTTTCGGTTTTTAAATGCCATTAGTGCCATTAAAATAACAGTTCTATAAATACCCTTTTTCTTGCTACCTACCTATATTTTAATGAGATAATATCTCATGTCTTTAGTTCTTTTTTCTATAATGGTGTATTATCTACATAGAGGAATTATTGCTCGTACATTTTATTTATATGATTGGGTATTTTTTTTTCTTAATTTTTTATAGGGCTTCAACAGCACCTTCAATCGGAAGGGATGCTGCAAGCGGGCCTATTATTCCATTAATTGTAAATAGTACCTATACATGTATTTATAATTTAGTTATTTATTTTTGGAATAATAAATGTATTATTATTATTATTATTATTATTATTATTATTATTATTATTAATATTATTATTATTATTATTAATATATTTGCTAAATTTAAATCAAGTAGGTATACGTCCAATTTTTAGCATAGACCATACATTTTTTGTATATGTAATATAGTAATAACTAATTATTATATACATACATCTGTAATTTCTAAGGCGGCTTGAAGTAATTCTTTTGCTGGTGTATCCATGAGAATATCTAATGCCTCTTTCTCGGTCGAAACCTTCTTTCCTAATTTTTCGGCAACTTGAACTGAATTTTTTTGACCCCAGGCCCAAGGATTCAGCGCAGATCCGCTTTGTGCAATGGCTTTATGGAAAAGTCCTTTAGCTGACGGAGATAGCACCTAGACAGGTCAATATAAATAGAAGTCAGCAGTAGTCATAGTTTAGACACGTACAGCTTATTTTGTACACAAACAAAAGTTAAGTTTAATGGGTGTAAAAATATATGTTTGCACGCACTGCTCACCGGTCACAGCTCTCGCGACGTCGAGCACAAATGGGCATGCGCACAACCATCTTCTTTTAGCTGTTGCTTCTTGAGCGACATTATCTAAATACACTTTTCTTTTAAACTTTTAAAATGCCTTTATTCCAGACTAACTTTTACATTTGATTATATGAAAAGTGACAACATATATTGAAAATAATAACCATTAAACAAAATAACAATAAAAAAAAAGTTAATACAATTTGATTCATTAATAAAATCAGTTAAAAAAAATTTTCTCCCATAAAATTTAACTTTTGTTGGCGCACACAATAAGCTGTACGGGTCTAGTCTAGAGGCAACTCTATGGTTTTTATACATAGAATCGCCACTTAAAAAAAATATACGTACGGAATTTCCGGACACTCAATATACCTTTTTTACCTAAGTGGGTTAAACAGGTCAACCTAGCAGACTTAGGAATGGAAAAGGTATGGGTTTCTATGAGAATAACTAGATATACAGGGTGAGTCGGGAGGAACGGACCAAACTTTGGGAGCGTAATATACACGCAAAAACAATTTGAAAAAACCCATATGTTCTTATTCGATAATAATTTTTTTTAAGTTATAGCGTATTACCAAATAAAGACAAGTTCATATATTAACGGTTTCCTAATCATGGCGTTATTTTAATAAATGTCCAAAAATACCGCCATTGACTTCAAAACATTTTCTGCTTCGTCTACGAAGATGGCCCGTTGCTCTTCTAATTGCTTCATGCCTTTCTTCTTTAAAATTGGCTGCAGTATTTCTAATACGTCGAATTAGTGCATCCCGAGTGTCCACTTTTACTTTGTTGTTTAAGCCAGCTGACACCGACAAAATTCAATATGTTTAGCATAATCTTCCGGTTTTAGGTGCTGTACCTATTCTCTGTACATGGTATGGATATAAGCCTTGCTCGTGTAGTGTGTTTAATACTCTTTTCTGTGGAATGCCCAATTAAGTACCAATTCTTCGTGAGCTGCTGGTCGTTGTATTTTCTTCTACTAAATTCAGAATATTTTCTACTTATCCTAAACCTTGTCGAGTAGCTCGTTCAAATGTAATGTTGGCACTGGGAAGCTTACCATTATCGCACAAATTGTTAAAAGCTCTGATAAACACGTTTCTAGTCGGATGTCTGTGATGTGGATACATTTGGATACCGTTGACGATATTCTTCAACAGCAGCTGTAACACTTCCACTACAGAAACCATAATAAACACCATATTTGCATAAGTATTTGGCATTTTCTAACACTTTAATCACTCAAACTTGAAAATAAACGTTTAATTACTGCCACAATACACAGACACATTGCCAAGACTATGGAGAACTATAGGGTAGGAGGCCGATCGACAATGGCAGCATTTTCAAATTCTGTCCCGGTTTTTTGGTTAGTTCGCTATTGGCCGATAGATGGCTCTCGCGTCCGAAGTGGGCTGATGTTGTCTTCTTCTTCTTCGTTTTTAATATGGAAAACTAGATCCTCCATAGTTTTTAACTTCTACTTAAACTCTTTATTTTTCTGTGCTTTTACTTTTGACAATTGACATTTTATTTTCGAAATAACAAATAATGTTTGAAGGCAAGACAAGACAAATAACGTTGTATTGTAATTAATTTCCATATTTATAATGAATAATGGTACAATTTATAAAAGTAGAGTTTGCTTTGTGTCGGGGTGTAAGACAGGACCTTTTTCAGAGAGAAAACGCAGCCAAATAAGTCTCTTTCTAGCTCCAAAGGTATAGCTACAATGTTTAATACCCTGTATTTTAAAAACCAAGCATCGTTGGAACTTTATACAGGCCGAGTTTACTAATAAGTATAACAAAGTAAGTGTAAATTCATATAAAAGTCCTTATTTGTTCCTTTAAGAACTAATTTAAATAAAAATAGTTTTTGCGTCCATAAGAAACCATTATTTGATAGCCCACTTATCTTACAGCAACTCGTAAAGCTGAATTACCGATGCTAATTTGGGACCGAATCCAATGCATTGCGATCGGCCTCCTACCTCAAGTCCTCCATAGCCAAGACAACATAGATGTCAAATAGTTTAGAGTCTTGAGCATGGCATACTCTAATTACGTGAAAATTTTGATAAAAGTGGAACGTAGAAAAAAATTTGATAATGCGCTATACCTTGAAAACAAATGAATATCGGATAAGAACATATGGGTTTTTTTTTATATTGTTTTCGCATGTATAATACACTCCTGAAATTTGGTCCGTTCCTCCCGACTCACCCTGTATATGGGTTAGTTTCTCAGGTTTATCAATTTTACCTGAAATGATACGGAGGCTCCACCAGCACTGACACCAAATATGGTAACATTATCTTTATCACCATTAAAACTAGAAATATTTTCCTGAACCCATTTTAACGCAGCAGTTTGGTCTTTTAATCCTGCATTTCCGGGGACATCTAAAGATGAGTCATCTGTACTCAAAAATCCTAAAAGAGTTAAACCGTCAAGTATGAGTCAAACTTGCGTGATGATAAGTGATATCTTACAGGACCGCTCATGGGAAATGGCTACTTTTTCTAAATTTTTAGTATCTTATAGATCTTCACGTCCTGAGTATATATGTATATACAGGGTATCCGGAAATGATGAGCAAAAAATTTAGGGGACAATTCTAGACCGAAAATAAATGCTATCTTTTCCTATAACATTGTTTCGAAAATTGATTATTAACGGTCTTAAAGTTAATTTTGATTTGCAGTTTTAAAATACGTAAGTTACTAGAACAATAAATTAAACATTCAAATCAAAGGTTAAAAGTGACTTGTTTCCTCTTTAATGCATAAATTAATTCTTCTTAAAAAATTCGGACGAACTCCATGGAATATTCCTTCCTTTGCTATGCTACGTTTAAGGTTGAAAATAAATTAAAATGATGTCGGGTGTCCACAAAGGGTATGGGGTATTTGTATCTGCGCTGTTCATGTTACGGCTCTGTTGGGGGGAGCCGCGAAAGGATAGACTGTTGCGCTACTCTTTGGAGATTTAGTAGCCGTGGAAGCGTATCCCGGAAATCATCACTTGCTTACTTGCCACACCTCCAACCAATCGCTTGCGGTTGTCAATTAGCTATTCCCAGAAAAAGTGATCTCTCGTCGAGGCACTATCAACCGGCCCCCGAGAAGCCCTGATCTTACACCCCTAGAATTTTTTTTTGTGGGGACACATTAAACAAAATGCGTACTTAAATAAACCGACAACTCTGCAGCAATTAAAGCACAACATTTGCACCGAAATGGCCGCCGTTCCCAAAGAGATGTGTAGACGCGTGATGGATAATTTCCGTTGTCGGTTAGAGGAGTGCTAGCAGCGCGACGGTCGACATTTGGACAACGTTATCGTTGCCACCTAATTTTCCAAAATTTTGTCTATAATAAAAAAAAAAAATTCTGACTTGTAGTTTTCTTTTTATTCAATTTATAAATACCCCCTACCCTTTGTGGACACCCTGTAGTATTCATCACAATGACATGCAAGCAATGTTATTTTAGAGTTTTTCTCGAAAACGGTTAAATTTATTGAAACAAAAGTACCTAGTATACCTTTTTTATGTTAAAAAGTGAGGAGAATAAAAATATTTAGTCAAAATGCGCATACAGGGTAGGACAAAAAAGTTGGGACCATTCCAATTAAAGTATAGTCTCCTATGTGGCGCCCTCTACAAAATGCGAAAAAACGAAGGCAAATTTGTATTCCTCATCCCAAAAAAGCACCATAATATGCGAGATTTTGTCAAAATATTATGAGCGTGGCAAAAGGTATTGGTAATTGGTAAGTGCAAATAAAATGTAACTTTAACACCCTGTAACTCCGGTAATAACCAATTTTCGAAAAAATGTAATGGGAAGAGATAGCATTTATTTTCGGTCTAGAATTGTCCCCAATATTTTTTGCTCATCATTTTCGGACACCCTGTATAAAATGTTTTTGCAACACAATAAATAGTATTATGCGATTTCGACAAAATGGTGGACGCACCGCAAAAACGAAGGAACATACCCTAATGCGCTCATTATAATATATCAAAATATTGATAAAAATAAAAATTTAACAAAAATAATTAGCAAAGTTGTTGTAGGTAAATGATCTATGAAACATGGCACTGTGATGCTGAGGTACCGTCAACCTATTAGCAAACCTCATGTCATAGAAATGTATATTTTCACAAAATACAAACCTACTTTTTAAAGAAAGAGGCAGAGCCGGATTATTTAGAGTTTTAACCAAAACATTCCCCAACTATAAAGTTCTCCGTTTGTTGATTACTAGTTACTTGAGATTTTTAAACGTATGACAAATATAATTAAATTTCTTAGTCCAAAAATAAGACGTAAGCATGTATTTTCTGTATCCTTCGTATCCTATTCCTATTATAAATAAAATCACAGTAGATAAAGCTGGACAAAACGGAACTTTCACAGAGCATTTTACGCAATTTATAATTTAGGGCATGAAGGTTGTTGTATAATTCTCTTAAAGTCATAATACATGACTTTTAAATTAGTTTTTTGACATAGGGGAAGGTTGCCTATATTGAACCGCTACCTAAATTGAACCACAGTACATTTCTCCGAAACTAAATAAGTGCCATATCATCTGGAAACACTGTAACATACTTTCACCTAGAACCTTTGATCGGTAACAAATTCAACTAGTTGGCCGTTAGTGCTTGGCGTGTACAGAGCAAAACGTAATTTACACAATTTTAATGTAATATTTTTAGGATTTTCCTAAGAATTTACCTTAGAACCATAAAACTCTAAGCAAAATCTCTTTTATGGAAGTTTTCAAGTAAGTTTTTCTTTTTCTATTTCTCCTATTACAATGCCATACCTATATGTTTTTTCTTGTTTCTTTCCTGAGTAGTTTTGTAAAACACGTGGTAGCTGCTTAAATTGGACCACTTGAACCGGTCCAATTTAGGCAATTTTTCCAAATTGTGCAAAAATAATTTTTCTCTTTAAATAAGTTAATGTCATGAACTAAAACCATTGCAGTATTGCTAAAATCTTTTTTCTTTGAGTTAAAAAACGAAACTATGACTGGTCCAATATAGGAAACTAATAGGTACTTTTTTTTGCATTATGATGTCTTCTATCGAAATTTTGATTGCAAATTTGATGTTTTTTTGAAATATAAGTATAAAACTTCCCATATCAACAATTTTATTTTTTATTTATTTATTGAACACCAGCTAAGCTTCCGATTTAAATCATGTGGTCCAATTTTGGAACCACCAGGTGTAATTTGGGCAACCGGTTTCCTATATTGAACCACTTGCAGAGGTTTTTTTATAGCCTGGTATGTCATAGATACTTTGAAATAAAATTATGCAAAAAATCCTGCAGTTGAACAACATACTAAAGTATACTAAAGTATACTAAGGTATAGCTTTAAGATTGATTTTGCGTTATTATCAGGATCTATGATAAGAAATCTGGAAATTGGTCCAATATGGGCAACCTTCCCCTACTCCCTAAATCTCAGTTCCGTATTCAGAATTATACCTAGATTTTTAGCTATTTTACTACAGGGAGTCTCACCATCAATCCATATCATTCAAAAAGACAATTTTATTCTTATTCCCAATAAAGCATCAAGGATGACTTCAATGGATTCAACCTTAGGTTGTGCTTATGTTGTGTCTTGGCAGTCGAAATAAAGGTATATTTGTGTATCATCTGGATATGCCTGAACCTTACAGTGCTTTAAAGATTTTAAAATATCTGAAGTATAGATAATAAATAGAAGAGGAAGGATGGATCCTTGAGGTACACCAGACAAAATTTAAATTTGTTCTGAATAATTGTTTTTATTGAAATTTTTGGCACCTGTTGTTGAAGTATGATTTAATAAGATTTAATGATGATTCTTCAAAACCATAATATCTTAATTTTGTCAGCAAAAGTAAATGATAAAGGGTCTCAAAAGCTTTTGAAACATCTAGAAAAATCTATATTATATGACGGATATCTTTATAATACTGTGTTAACCTTTACTTGAACAAAATAACACTATATTCGTTTGTCTTTAATAAACTCATAATCCGCTTAGTTAAATGGAATTTGACTATATTACAAAAATATCGATTTATTTCATTGCTAATTTTGGAAGGATTGTATAATAAAAGAACAATGACATAATAATGTTAAAAAAATCTTACCCGATATTATTCGCTATATATAATTATCCTAAAATAATTTATGAAATCCCTTGGTAGTTATTTAATATGTCAATTATTACTTATACAGAATATGAAGTCGATCTTGATATTGTTTAAATTTTCTGTAAAAGCGGGAAAAATAAATAAATTTACGTGAAATAGGTTATAGGTTGGCAAGCATGTTTATAATCCCACCTTAATGATAAACCTACAAGAAGTAAAATTAAACACTTACCAAATATTCCAGTTCTATAGCTAAATGTTACTAAAACAATATCTTCTGTTAAAAGATGTTTTGCCCCTAACAACGGTTCAGAACCAGAACCCAATGTGAATCCGCCCCCATGAATAAATACCATAACGGGTTTAGGATCTGAACTAGGTGTTGGAATCTAAAAAATTAAAAAATTTGAAATACTACCGGGTTTTCCTTTCGTACACAGTCAAATAACCTTTTTGGGGTCACAAAAAAAATTATTTCTTGGTGAAGGTGAATGTTTTAAAAGTATACTAGTTAAACATAAAGCAACATTCACAAAAACCTTTTTTTAAATTGTATGTATTTATATTATGTTTTAGACACTTTATATACTAGTTCTTTAAGAGTCTAGCATCGATTATGTTCGCGAAATGCATTTATATCATTTACAATCGAAACCATCAAAACGTATCGAATTTATTTCAAGATAGATATGTACACTGTACAGGGTTTTTCCGTATATTTTGGAGCACCCCTGGAGCTTTTATTTGTAGACCTAGAAAAAACTTTAAATTACCAAAGTTGCATGATTTCTCCTGAACTGCCAGAATTTGTTATCGGACAAAACAAATGAAGATCGTAAATTTGTTTAATAATGCCAATGTCGATTTTTTAAAATGAAACACCCTGTATAATAATTTTTTTTTACTCCTCACTCCTTTTTGATTCCAAATATGTATATATGTTATATGTTTACTTTAGTCGTTTAGGCAAAATTTTATTTCAAAATATTGCGGATTAGAAAATCTATATTGGTGTGAGGAAAACATGCTAGAACATAATGCTTATTCAGTAACAATAATTAATATAAATAATGATAATAATTTATGAAACAAACATATAACATATACATATTTGGAATAAGAAAAGAGTAAGGAGTTAAAAAATAAATTAATATACAGGGTGTTCAATTTAAAAAAATCGACATTGGCATAATTAAACAAATTTACGATGTTTATTTGTTTTGTCCGATAACAAATTCTGGCGGTTCAGGAGAAATCATGCAACTTTGGTAATTTAAAGTTTTTTTTAGGTCTTCAAATAAAAGCTCCAGGGGTGCTCCAAAATATACGGAAAAACCCTGTACAGGTTTTTTTTTCGTATTTAGACCCCTATTTAAAGCCAGAACAATAAGAGATAGAAAAAAACCTTAGGATTTTTACTGAATCATCAGAATCTTAGCAAAAAATTATCAAAATACTACTACAATGCCGAAAAAAATAAGCAAGTTATGTTTTTTAAATGGAACACCCTGTATCTATTTCATTAAAATTATAGATCTTTTTTTCCAGCTTCCAAAAATATAAAGTTTGTCGATATTAACTCCAACCGTTTTTAGAGATAAGAAGATATAAACGATCAACATTTTAAAAAGTTTTTGACATTTTTGTCATTGTTTGCTTGTATTAAACAAATAAAACAATACCAATACCATGGGATATTTCACAACAGAAAAATTCCATATTATCCATCTATATTATTCAAATAACAGAAATTGATCACTACAACGCGTAATGAATAGCACAGAATATTTCCCAGTGGAATTTTACCTTCCAAAAGCACGATTAAATATTATGCTGTGAAGAAATTTGAAGAAACCAAAAGCTTAAAAAGGAAAAGAGGACAGTAATGAGAGATGAGGAATTAGACTTAAATATCATGCTGTTCTTTGAAGGTGACCATTTCAATTTTATACTAATTTTTAATTCCTACAATAATTATTATTTACATGTTGTATTACAGAAAATCCTGAATATTCCGTACCAGATGCGGCGGGCCATTTTCATAAACCTTTATCAAAAATACACGAAATTTTGGTTAAATACCGGTATCATCCCTATAAATTTTAACCAGTTCAAAATATAACAGAAGATCACAAGAAACAGCCGATAGAGTTTTGTTTGGATATTTCAAGAAGGCGTGAAATTAATTGGAATCTTTTAAATAAAATGTTATTCACCGACGAGGCAAATTTTGGCACAGCTGGTATGTCTAATCGAAAAAATAAACAATTTTGGGCAACTTATAATCCTCACAAAATTCAGCCCATTAGAATTCAGGGTCTATAAATGTGTGGTGTGGCGAAATAGGTTCATTGGTCCAAGAATTTATAGTAAGAGTTTAACTGGCCTAAGATATTTAAAATTTCTTGAAAATGACATTGAAAACATTTTAGCAAGCAAGTCATAAGTTATTAGGAAATTATCAAAAATGTATAATAAATGAAGGGGTTATGTTGAAAGGCAATAATTTTCCATATTCCTGTAATTTTTCTTTTATTTTGTATTAAATTTAATTTAAAATTTCATAAAATAATGTATTAATAATTTTATTTTATACCGTTAATATCTTAAAAACCGGTGGTTGGTAATAAAGACAAACTTTGTATTTTTCCAATCAGGAAAAAAAAATGTGTAGTTAATTAATGAATAGAAAACTCTATATAAATGGAAAATAACCTTTATAGTTTAAATTTAAGTGTCTATACAACGGAGCATAGGTATTTAAATAAATATTCTGAACTGATATTCAAGCATATATATATATACAATATTTAAAAATAAAGTGTACCTACTAATATTCCAAGTATTTTTGCCAAAAAAAAAATTACCTACCTCTTTAGTAAAAACGTTTAGATATAAACAGTCTTCGGATCCAACAAAATCATTTGTTTGGTTGGAAAAAAATAAACAACCACTACTCGGATCCTTAGTGCAGTCTCGAATATCTTGCCAGGCTTCCGGTGACTGAGGTGCCTACATAAAAATTAACTGAAAACAATTCTCCTGATTTGTATTATTTTTTTTAAATATTATCCTTGTTCATAGCGATGTTAATAAATCATTTTATATACCATTACAGTATATTACGTTAATGATACTGAGTTATTTTTATCAATATTTTAATTTAATGATAAATATCTATAATTTAATAATAAACTTTAAACGTTTATTTTTAACTTCTTAATTCGATAATTGCTGAAAATGCGATTTTTGTAGATTAATTTAAAAAAAAATTTCTCCGGTATATAGGGCTTCCGCGCCACCGGTTCAGACTAGGGGCCCACAGATCCTAAATCCGGCCCTGATCTCAACTACTACTATACAGCGTGTCTTCGGAAGTTCTTACCAAATGGGAAACTTTTTAATTATTAATTAACTCTACAAAAAAAGTGCCTCTTCCTAAAAAGTCCTGCTTGGTGAGAAAATAAATTTGAACAACAATATTTATACAGGGTGTTTCATTAAGGGTGGCCACCGGCCATATCTCGGAAACTACTAAGCATAGAAACTTGGGGAAAAAAATTATGATTAAAGCGGTCATGAGAAAATTCAGGAAATTATTTTTAAGCTCCTTATTTCGCCGCAAGGGAGCACAATTGAAAATAATTTTTTTAAATTCTAAATGTCTTCGAAAATTCCCATATTAAGGTATAACTCTGATTACATCATTAGAAAGCTTAGACAATTCTGCATCATTTTGGTTTAAGGCTCATTGGCGTACCGACCTTGCTAAGAGTGGGGAAAGATATTTTGAAAGTGTAAACATTTAAATCGCTGTAACTTCTAAACGCCTTATGCGATTTTAATAATTTAAGCTTGTTTGAAAGGGAAAGGTAAGTATCTTTAATTGCCGTATCCAATGGTACACGATAGTTTCTAATAAAATTGCTAGAGGGTGCAATTTGTAATAATAATAGTTTTTTGACTTTACCCCGAAAATTCAACTCATACGGTACATACCTATGACATCATAATCGGAAAGGAGATTAAATTTGCAAGAAAAATGTGAAGACCGCAGTTTGATATCTTTGTTCGTTTCCCATGTGGTAAGAACTTCCGAAGACATGCTATACTTAAGCACATTTTAGTGTTTTAAATTCCTACCTTAAATCGCAAGTGTCCCAACGGCGGCTTGGCGAACGGGATTCCCACAAATTTATAAAATTTACCATCAGTCAAATCGGTGTCGGTTGTTCCTCTAATTTGTCCATATTTTATGCTAATGATTGGTTCGGTCATTTTATTTATATGTCTAAAATTTAGTATTTTTAAGTGAATATATACAGGATGGTCCACGAAGGGTGGCGCGCGGCTTTATCTCCAAAACCATACAGGCTATGACTTTGGAGTAAAAAATGTATTGTGAAAAATGAGCAAAAATACCTAATCACTAAAAATGTAACAGTAACTATCCATATTATTATAGGCGAAACAACAATAAGGTAATTTTTTTGTTTGATTTCGTAATTGTCCATGGCCGCCCTGACAATAAATGTAATATTTGGATTATTATTGCATTTTTTAAATAAATAACTAAAATAAATAAGAAAGAAACTATTCCATTAGAATTTTAAGGATTAAATAGAACGAAAATTGCAAAACTTTGCTAACAGTTAAAATAGAATTAAGTACACTCTTCCACTATTTTGGCGATAACTTTTAAGAGAAAAGAGGAAACAACTTGCGGTTTTTACAGTTTTTGCGGAAGATTTACCGTTTTGATGTATAAACTGCCCTTTTACCGCTGATGTACCAGTTACCAATTTCTACCGCTAAACGTTACACTTGATTTAATTTACACTTTTAAAATAATTATATTAATAAATAAGTATTAAATATTTTCTTTTAAATTAGTTTCTAATTTAAAATACAACAAAACGCATGGCGATATTGTAGCGACATTATATTATCGGCAGGCAAAATTTATATATTATTGACTTCTGTTTGAAGTGTAAAGAAGCAGACCGCGGCTTTGCTGACTGCTTTGCTCGGCGAACAAAATGGCGTGAGCGGGACTGCAGTAATGTTTACCAGTTTAACCGAAAACTACGTTATTATAAAGACAATATATTTTATGTGCAGTTGCGGCCGCATAACCATAAGAAAATAAAATGGCTTTTTACTAAATATATTTTTCTAAATTTATAATTAATTATTTACATTTAAGTAGGTATTTAATTAGACACTCGGTTATTGGCTTTTATTTAAATATTAGGTGAGTTGTCAAATAAATTTCCATGTTTTTAATTTACAGACTTTAAGATACAAAGATACATTTTATTATTTATTTAAAGTGACATTTACCATTGGCATCAGAGGAATTAGTGGGCATTGGTGGGCATTAGTGGGTATTACTGGGCATTAGTGGGTATTACTGGGCATTACTTGTAAAGAAATTAAACGTATTAAATTTTAAATTATTTTTAAAAAGAATTAAGCGCCAGAGACAAAGTAAAAATTATAAGTATGAATAAATAGTTTGATGTACAGGTAGGTAGGTGGGTAGGGCCATGGCACTATTACTGTACGAGTCGCCACTGATATAATATAGAAAAATTGCATTCGATTTAATTAAATGACATGTCATCAATTTAAAAAATTAGAAAATTAAAAATAAACTTTTGTTTTACCTTTTTTTTTTTGAAAAATATAACACAATAGATTACTAAGATAACACAAGTAGAATGTAATCGACACTGGCAAAAAATACGTTTGCTATCTAATATAACAATAATACCCTAACACAATAAATAACGACTGTGCGATAATAATTAGCAAAGCTATACAGTAAGCTAAAAAAATTTTTTTATTTATAAATAAAGGTGGTGACATTGTTTTGATCTGATGCAAATCATACGGCCTATTTTTCGTGTATTTAAACGAACACATTTATTTGATTCAAAAACGTTTTTCATGATTTGTGTTGGAGAGGATTTCTGCTAAGTTTCAAAAAAATCCGACAATAAAATTGTTTTAAATAGAAACTTATATGTTTGCCACTTTTTTACCCCTTTAGGGGCATATTTAAAAAATGAATTTTAATATTTGTGTATGTTCAATTTCAAAAAAGTATGAAAAAAAATATTTTTCCAATAGAAATTTTCACCCTTTAGGGATAGATTTAAAAAAAACACGTATGTTATTAATTGTTTATTAAAGTATTTTTCAAAAAATCAAACCCTAAATAGGTTTTCCAATATAAGCTTTTACACCCCCTTCCCTCCCTAGGGGCAAAATTTTAGTAAATGACTAAACACAGCTTTATTTGTTCCAAATGTTTTACTTATAATTTTTTTTCTAGTGGTTGCATTGGAAACGGACCCCTCCCTATTTCTACCCCTTAGGGGCAAAATTTTTCAAAACATCAAAACACCCATTTACTTATTTTAACAGAGTAAGCACAGTACCATTTCTCAGCAATACAGCTTAAAATTATAGACAATGGATTTTAAAATTGCGAATTACGAAATACGTATTTTATTATTTTATTGTAGTAACCTTTACACCAAATTTTATACCTTCACTAGTTTTAGTTTCCTATAAAAATTTCAAAAACCCGTTTTTACTTCCTTAGGGGTGGATTTTTGAAAAATCCCTTC
Source organism: Polydrusus pterygomalis (assembly GCA_963969555.1). NCBI lineage: Eukaryota > Metazoa > Arthropoda > Insecta > Coleoptera > Curculionidae > Polydrusus > Polydrusus pterygomalis. The sequence goes on from OZ018375.1 coordinate 23,866,737, forward strand.
TTAGTAGATGCCAACGTTATAAGGAGAGACATCCTCGAAGTTTTATGATCTAGGATTGGGGCTTTAGGCTGGGCGTCGATGAATCAGTCAGTCAATCAGTTATATAATTAAAAAAAATAATTACCCATATATTTTCCTAAATTATAAGGGCATAAAGGAAGAACACCCTGATATTACACTTCATAATGTGCTGTTAAAATTTGAAGTAATTTGTTGCGTCGTGTACAATCCAAGCGTATACGCTTCTATCCTCCACATGCTTTCTCTCTTGGCGACAATGCGGTGGCGCCACGCGCAAAAATGAAATTGCAAACAATTGTTTAACAGAATTTTATATAATTTATTTAGCGGCGCCTCGTGGTCAATTATATTGGGAGGTCAGTAGTAGATTTAAAAAATAGGCATACTTAAAGTTACTACTAAATACGATACCTTTAAATGGAGCTTTAAATACTTTTAAACTTCAGGTCGATCCTTCTTTCTTTAGAATTAAAATAGTGCTGAATGACGCGTTCGGTGGAATTGCATAGTTCTTTTATAAACGACTAATACTACACAACTGAAATTCCATTTATTTCGCAAAATTAAGTTCGTTAGCACTTTTTAGTTGTTTAATTTTCTGCACCAGCGACATTTTTTCACATATACTGACAACTAGGGCTGGGCGATATTGAAATTCCAATATCGAATATCGATATTAAAAAAATATCGATATAGTCGATATATCAATAATTTCGATAAATATCGGTACTATCGATAAATATCGATAATATCGATAAATATCGAAAATATCGATAACTCGATAATGTCGATAAATATCGATATTTTATTTTTTAAATATCGTTATTTAATATAGTTGTCGATAATATATAATATCGGTAAAACATAAAAATATTATATTATAAATATATTAATATTTTCTTATGTGCCATGTAAAACTCCGTACATTCATTTCAAGGGGAGACAGACCCTAATTATGAAAACATGAAGAAAAAATATTGAATTAAATATATATAATATTCGTTTTCTATAATGCACATTAACAAATTTTATTGCTCGCGAAATATGTAAAATAAAAATAAGAACTAGGTATTTAAGGGAATAACCAACAATATTTGGACATTTTTTATATTTACAAAATGCATTTGGCCAAAGATTACCAGATGCCCGGTCTTTGTTCATCATTAAAAAATACTTATACCTATATCAAATTAGTGTTAGGCGATATTAAATATCAATATGTGTATTGATACACTGACAATTATATTATACCAAAAGATTGACTTTATTAAACAGAAGGCACATGTATAAAATTTCATTAGTGACAGTCAAAAATTACATTAAACACTAAACAAATCAGGTAAAGGCGGAACAAAAGGATAAAATCAATAATAATTATCGCATTTTTCCCTCCTTTATTATCAATGATATTCAACCAAATATTTAGGCGACATTCTTACACCAACATCAAAAAATCGATATTATCGATGTGATCGGATATATCGATAATATTGATAAATATCCAAAATATCGATATTTTATTTTTTAAATAACGTTATTGGATATATCGATAAAAATATCGATATATCGAATGTTTGCCCAGCCCTACTGACAACTCACGTACAGGAAATTATTACAAAAAACAGTAAACAAAATCCATTTTGATCAATACCCGAAACTCAAAACAAAACAATACCATCGACCTTCGACATCCTCTGAACTATTTTCACGTTGGCTGCCGAGTGCTGCGGCTGATGATCCGACCCGCGCTAATAAATCCAATTTGCTTTAACGTTCGGTTACCGCTTGGTCGCTGTAAATCATCGGGTACTTTCACCAAGCTCTAAACCCACGAGGTTTTTATTCCGGATGCCAGCCCAATGCTCGGGTTTGATTACGAGGAACGGTGAAAATATTATAAGTTAAATTAACTTTATTCACAAGTAAAATAATTTAATAAAACGCATAATATTTCCTGATATTTTTTCAAATATTTTTAAAAGGTCATTTACCATTGACCATATGGAAGCGCCGCCACTGAATTTATTATTAAAAAAATCAAAATTTTAAATGCGACTATAAAAAGTAAGAATACAAGCTTTTATTTGTTGTGTATCTAATAGTAATTATGTTCTTCGTATTCTTTGAAATTTTTGGTATGTGTCCTTTGTGTGGTAGTGCAGAAGTACTAGTACTTGTAGTACTAATGGCTTTAACAGTACAATAAATATTTCACTGTAAACTAGGCTGCATATTATTATGAAATTTACTCCATCTCTAGAAAATCTCACGGACCACGCCTGCAAGTCGGGGGATATTGGTTTACTTTTTTTAAGTTACCATGTATATTGTTTAAATCTAATAAAATTGAATTTTTACAGCTGTAAGGATTAAATACATTTTATTTATTACTACTTCATCAATTACGATATATTGAATGGTATTTTTTAATTCCGATAATATAATATTTAATAACAAAATTATTGTTTTATTATTAACAGTTTAAAAGATTACAAGATATTCACTGGGGTATTTGTGATTCCATTACGTCTTCATCTCCCAGTTCATTCCGCAATAACCAAATGAAATAAATCCTCCAATTCAAATTGCTCTAGCAACTGCCTTAATAAAAGTAATTTTTTATTATTATTATATCTGGTACTACTCAAAATCCTAAACGAATGGAATATATTTTGCGAGGTTGCTGGATAAGCTCAACGCAATTGACATTAGGGTGGCTATTTTGTGTGACTTTTTTGTGATTTTTGCGAAAAACTTTATGCAGTAATAAATGGTGAATGCTTGTGTAGTATGTAAGAAGTGGACCAAATAAATAAGAAGTTATCTTTTTATAGGGAAGCAAATATTTCAATATTTATGTCTGCTAGTAGGGATGGGCAAAAACACAGAAATATAATAAGGGTGCCAAATTGTTTACATTTTGTCCCGATCAGAAATAATTTCTATTCGAAATCAACGATGACACATTTTTGCTGATTGTTCTAGGTCAACCGCCTGTGTTTGAAAGCGAAAATTATGTGTACTGAAACGCCCCAGATCCGGGGCTGTTTTTCGCGTAAAAAATTTCCACAAAATGTCTTAAGAGTAAAATAAAATAACTAATATTTTTGGGATCAGTAATATGTGTAGAAGAACCCTCGTTTTAAAAGAGCTTAAAAGCCACAAAAAGTGTAACGTTTTTAGCAAACCTATGCGAGCAGGTCAATTTATTTAGTTTTAGAAAAGCACATGGCCACGCGACGCGTCATCGGTCCTGAAGGCAGGGATGAACATAGAAGCGATCAAATCGAAGCGCAAAAAAAGGGACTTGATATTTCCCAATCACAAGTTAAGGTCGTTACGCTGCCAGTGCAGTCTGTTCGTTGGTGTCGGCAATCTATTTATTATTACAAATTATTGGATTTTTTTCTACTTATCTTAGATCTCTTTCAGCGCCGATCGACCGTACGGTTTAGCACTCCGAAAGTCGACACCTGATGCGCTAGAAATCTTTGAGAACGAAATTAAATCCAAACGATGAATTGGGGTATTGACAACAATTTGTTGGGTACAATTGCAAATTGAGTATACAATATCGGCCCCGAGCTACGTTTTCGGTTCACCAATCCGGGCGTTAGCTGACAGTGATATTGTATCGACATGATACAATAGAAAAACCCAACGATTGCAGTTAATAGATAACGACAGCAACGCCGCACCATATAAAAATCTATATATTCTTTTACTTCAATTTCATTATTGCAAATATTTCTCTTAAAAGTTCTAATCATAAAATTATCAGGACATTAATAAAGGGGATATAAATTGCAAATAAAGTTCAGCCAACACGTCTGCAAGACAAAATTGGCTTTTAATTGTTATAAAATAAAAAGGTGGCCAGAGCATAACGGTACTATTCGTAACTAAAACAAAAATCAAAACAGTTTTGCTTTCTAAGAGTCGTAAATTATGGGTCGGGTATATTTGATTAAATTGTTCATAAATTGTATATGTGCAAAATGCTTTTATAATAGATTAATTGTTTTTAAAAAAAAAACTTTAATTTTCATTTACTGGCAGCGGGATACCGCATCAGAGGGAAACCGTCTAATCATACAGAGGGACGGACAGACAGCGACAGCGACTTTCTTTTATACTATGTAGTGATAACTTATAACTCCAACAAGCCATTACAAAATATCAATTGCTTAGAAGGTTCTACGATAAACAATACAGTGGCGAGTAGTACTAGGTAGTCTGTTCTACGTCCGCCGTCCTCCGGAGGAGAGCTTCGCACAAGATATGATCTAGGACATCCTAGTACCTATAAATAATATAATATTAATAATAATAATAATATTAATAATAATAATAATAATATTAATAATATTAATAATAATAATAATAATAATAATAATATTAATAATAATAATAATAATAATATTAATAATAATAATAATAATAATTAGTTTATTTAATTTAAAATTTATTAATATAATAAATATGTTTATGTTGTCTTCTATAAACTTATTCTTCAATCCCTTGAAGCAGCGCTTGTTAGGGGCACATCTTATTTTTAGTATTGAAAATACTACTGGGATCGTTTTTATGCAAACTTTGCATTGGTGTCGCGGTGTCGATCTGTCGCGACCCAACACCGCAATATCTCGAGCGGTCTTGTAACATAATACTCTGATAATAATTGGTAAATATAAATATGAATAACAGCGTAAAGTCGGCAAGTAAATAATGTTTAGTTTTAGTTTGTGTTTTAAAGAATGCCATAATAATTTTGTTAAAAAGTGTTTTATTGAGATAAGTTATATAATTATGTATATTTGTGTTTTGAAGACTGCCATAATAATTTTGTTAAATAAGGTAAGTTCACGTTATTTAAATCGGAATATTATATCGAAAAAAAAAGAGTGGGAGTCAAAAAGTGGGAGCACAATAATTGCATAATATAAACAGGGTCCGCCCAAATTTGGTAACACGTTGACTGCCGCACTTACCAAAAAAAAAAGTCCCGTGGGTCATCTTGTTTTACTACATAATATATATTATCATTTATTGAAAACATAGAATATAAATAATGGGCAAACTGCATATATTTTACCCTAGGGCCATCCTAAAACAGTTCCCATAAGCTTACTGTACGGCCTTGAGTTAAATAGTATTCACGAAGCCTGAAATATACGGTGGTCTTGGAATTATATTTAACTCACGCGGCTTGTGTGGAACAAGGCCGTGTGAATTATATTTACTTCATATGGCAGTTAACGTGTTTTAAACAAATGGGATAATTTTTTTATTATTGATTTCTCAGAAAATGTTATTGTACATAAAAGTTTTGCATCTTGAGTAAATCATTTTGACGTATTCAAATCTTCTGTGGCAAATACAGGGTGAATATAAAATAGAAAAATATGACGTCAGTGACTAAAAATTTTTTTAAAAATTTAAAAACTGAAACAGCCATATTAAAGAACCAATAAATCCAAGATAAAAAGTTAAATAAAGTTTTTTTCTAGTGCTAATAGTTTTCAAGAAAAGTCAAGTTAAAAATAAAATTTTTGCCCTTATTGAATTCTTACACTTTTCATATTAACTTTACATATTAATTGTTAATATGGCTGTTTAAGTTTTTAAATTTTTAAAATTTTTTGAGTCACTGACGTCATATATTTTTCTATTTTATATTCACCCTGTATATGCCACAGAATATTTGAATACGTCAAAATGATTTACTCAACATGCAAAACTTTTATTTAGAATAAAATTTTCTGAGAAATCAATAATAAAAAATTTTCCCATTTGTTAACCAAATTTGGGCGGACCCTGTAGAATTAAAGAACATTTTTTAAACTTTTACAAAATACAAATTCAAATTAGAATGTAGGCTTTAATTATTTATAAAAAAATTTTGAGTCACTGACGTCATATTTTTCTATTTTATATTCACCCTGTATATGCCACAGAAGATTTGAATACGTCAAAATGATTTACTCAAGATGCAAAACTTTTATGTAGAATAAAATTTTTTGAGAAATCAATAATAAAAAATTATCCCATTTGTTAACCAAATTTGGGAGGACCCTGTAGAATTAAAGAACATGTTTTAAACTTTTACAAAATACAAATTAGAATGTAGGCTTTAATTACATCACATAGGACATTAAAATTTTAAAGCTGTGTCCGGTATTTTCAATACATAGGATGCTTGCGTAAGGTGCAAGATCTGTGAATTTTTGTTTTAGTATGTAAAATCATAAATCATAAATATGCAATAAAAATCAAGTTTTAAAGTAAAAATGTTAATTTATAGTATAAACGCAGTATTTTTGAAAGAAATATAATAATATTACCTATAATAAAATTATTAATTTATAATTTTTAATTGAAAAATATTACGTATATAAATTATTCAAAACAATATTAATTAATTAAAGCATTTCTAAAAATATTTTCAAATTGTGTGTTTTCTTCAGGTGATCAATAAACCTGGGGTCGGTCAGTTTCAGTACTTATTAATTAAAAATAATATACTAAATATATGTGATTTTGAAAAATTCTCTACTAGTCAAATTATTTATAGTGTCCTAATTATATCAAATTGTAATGGTTTAGAGAAAACACAACGACAACGCTGTATGGACGTTTTTACTACGAGTGGCGCTGAATTTTTTTATATTCATTTATTATCTAACATTACAGTGTTAGTGAGCTGTGTTTGTGATCAATTGCGTGTTTCGATTAATTCTTTTTTTTTTTTGAAATAGAACAATTTAGTGCTATTTATTATTTACAATGGTTATTGGCAATGGTCCAAGAGCTAGTAACACCTGTTAAGGCGTTTTCATTTTATTAACAAATTAAAATTCACGCGGCCTTAAAGTGACAATTGCGACAACCAGTGTCAACAATAGTAAAAAAGGACCATCGCCGTGACAACAAAAAAATGACAGAAAGTCAGGTAGAAACCAAAAATTAAGACATTTTTACGTTTTTCGGGTACGGTAGTTTTAGTAGTTAGTTTTCTCCCCCAGACCTTTAATACGGCTGTAAGGTGCGTTTTTATCATTATACGAATTTATTACAAAACAGTCGTTTCCCTTTCTTTATTATACAGTCCACTTAAATATCCTTTACACAAAGTCTGTCAAGTGCTGTGTAGGCACCGCTGATCCAGAAAGGTGGGTTAATGAAAGCGGGCAGATCAACAGCAGCGTTTTTCATTAACATAGCTTGGTACTTCGCGCCGCGATAATTTTATGGCAGTGCCAAATAACATGTTGGGGGAGAAATAGACTAAAAATCGATATTATAAACGTTCGCTGTGTGTGTCGTAAACTGTCTAGTGCTTAACGACCGTTACAGTATAGCATGGGACTTTAAGTTATATGGACCAGAAGAACATTGTCTTCAAAAAGTGCACGAAGACGGCTTTTGAGAAATAGTCCTCCAGGTTACACTCATGCTAATTTTTACAAAAAACTAGGAGCCACTCAAGGTAAATTAGTTGCTAAGCATTGCTCATTAAGATTGGAGTATCAGATGAAAGTAATCTTTAGATCAGAAGGTGCCCCAGGTCCCAAATCTTAGTTCAGAGATTGTATTCAGGCGTCCAGATCATGCTTATAGATTATTTAGTCCAGGCGTCTAGCTTTGGATGCATTAAGTAGTGGACCAGGAAAGATGTCGTGTTGAAGCATAAGAAGCATTTCTTGTCATTGGATAGTCAAGGTCACATCCCTTTGTCCTTTCCTTTTGTAGCCTTGATTATTTGGATATTTGGTCAATATTTAGAGGTTCTAAATATTGTTTTTAAGTGCATGATATTTTTATATATTAATTTCCTTTATTGCATTTACTAAATACGGTTTAATTTGCTTAAAGCCGTCAAAATGCCTAAGAAAGGTTCGAAAACTAGGCAAGGCCTAGAAGATTCTTTACTTTTAGCTAAACATGCCGAATCAAGTACAGAGTTAAATGCAAAAATAGCGGGCTTAGTTCGTAAGAGAGACGTTTTTAAATCAAAATTATTGCGTTTTGGGCAATTTTTAAATATATTAAAATCCTCAGAACCTAGTAGTTCAAAGTTGGTCGAATTAGACACTCGCTTAAAAGATTTAGAGAGCCATTTACTGTCAGAGTATAATGACGTTCAGTTTGAACTCGAAGGTATAGAATTTGAACAGTTTAAAGAACAAGATGAACATTCATTTGAAAACTTGTATTATGAAACAATATCTGATGCTAAGCATTATATATTCTCTTTTTCAAATCCATCTCAAGGTCAAAGTCATAATACTAGTCCTTTGCCTTCTAGTTCGACAAGATCGGTAAATACAAAGCTTCCAACTATTGAATTACCTAAGTTTTTCGGTAGTTACGACAAATGGCTTGAATTTAAGGAGTTATTTGTGTCATTGGTTCATAATGTAGGTTCTCTTGACTCAATACAGAAATTTCATTATTTGCGCGCTTCTTTGGAGGGACCTGCAGCTCAGTGCATACAGCATATTGAAATTATGGGAAGTAACTATGAGTTAGCGTGGAAAATTCTTTGTGAAAGATTTGACAATAAACGGCTAATGATACACAATAACATTAAATCATTATTTAACGTGCCGGAATTAAAATCGTTTTCTCCTGCGGCTCATCGCAATTTAGTTGATACTTTATCAAAAAATCTAAGGTCATTAGAAACTGTAGGTATTGAAACTAATTCATGGGATCCATTAATAATTTTTCTTGTTACAAGTAAATTTGATATAGATACAATACGTGAATGGGAAAAATATGAACCAAGTGCGGATTTACCCACCATTTCGGAATTAAAGGGCTTTTTAACTGCACGTGCAGACTTTTTGGAGAAGGTGAACATGCACAAACATAAACCAGAAAAACTGAAAGCAAATCATTTTGATTTTGGAAGTAAAAACAAAGCTAAATGTTTTTCAACTAGCCATGAATCAAAAGATGAATCATCAAATTTAAAACAAAATAACTTTTCTTGCTTTTACTGTAAAAACCCGCATCCCATATATAAATGTCGAGAATTTTTGAAGTTATCCGTAATGGATAGACAAAATAAAATCCAATCGTTAAAGCTGTGTTCAAACTGTTTGCAAAAAGGTCATGATTTGAATCATTGTCGGTATGGGCCTTGCAGGCTATGTAGTAAAAAACATAATTCTTTATTCGGATAAAAATCATGTTAGTGTGTCTAACATATTGCCGTCTGATCAAGTTCTAGATCAAGGTTCTGTTAGAGACTCTATGTCAACTCAAATAAATCAAAATCAGGAAAGTACTACTTTGTGTAACGTTTCGTGTCAAGATCAAGTGTTGCTTGCAACTGCACTTGTCGAAGTGTCAGATACTCAGGGACGTACTTACGTCTATAGGGCGCTTTTAGACAGTGGGTCTATGTCCAATTTTATATCAGAAGCTGTGGTAAATAACCTTAATTTACCTCAAGAGAAGGTTGATATCTCAGTCAGTGGCATCAATCAGACACAAGCTCATGTGTCGAAGTCATGTAATGTATATTTAAAGTCTATTCATTCTAATTTTAGGGAAAATTTGCATTGTTTAATACTTCCTAAAATAACTGACAACATTCCTAGTGTTTCTTTAGATCCAAAGAGTCTTGATATACCATCATACATTAAACTAGCTGATCCTCAGTTTTATAAAAGAGACAAAATTGACATTATAATTGGTGCAGGTACCTTTTGGAAACTTTTGTGCAAGGGCACAAAACAGCTAGGCATTAATAAACCAGTCTTACAAAAAAGTAAACTTGGATGGTATATTTCTGGTCCTCTAGGAAAAAATAATTCAAGTGTCAATTTAAGTGCTACACATTGTTGCTTTACAAAAAATCTTGAAGTGCAGGAACAGCTGTCAAAGTTTTGGGAAATTGAGGAAGTTTCAACCAAATCTCCTTGGTCAGATGAAGAAGAACAAGCAGAATTACATTATCAACAAACGTTTAGGCGAAACGATAGTGGTAGATTTGTAGTTTCAGTACCATTAAAAGAGCCAGCGTTAAAGTTAGGAAATTCCAAGCAGTCTGCAACAAAACAGCTTTTCTCATTAGAAAAGAGATTTTCTTCAAATCCAAAACTCAAGGAAATGTATATAAATTTTATGGCGGAATATGACGAGTTACATCATATGTCACCATATATTCCTTCAGATAACGAAATTACTTTCTTTTCACCTCATCACGGGGTCCTACGTGAAGACAGTGTTACCACTAAATTGAGGGTTGTCTTCAATAGTTCATGTCCTTCATCATCCGGGGTTTCTTATAATTCTCTGCAAATGGTTGGTCCAACAGTGCAGGACGACCTTTTGTCCATTTTAATCCGGTTTAGACAACATTCGTTTGTTATATCTGCAGACATTTGCAAGATGTACAGGCAGATTTTAGTTGAAGATACCTTTAAACCTCTTCAGCTAATTTTATGGCGTTCTAGTCCAAAACAGGAACTTAAAACTTTTTCTCTTAATACTGTAGTATACGGCACAGCCAGTGCTCCATTTCTGGCAACAAGGTGTCTTTATCAACTTTCACTTGATAAGCAAGTTTCACATCCTCAAGCATCGGAAGTTATTAGGCGTGATTTCTATGTTGACGACTTACTGTCCGGAGCCAGTTCAGTTGACGAAGCTGTTAATTTATGTGATCAAATAAATATTATCCTGGCATCTGCTGGATTTGAATTAAGGAAATGGCGATCCAATTGTCCAGAGATTCTTAATGGCATTAAAAACTTCAGATCTTCAACAGACACATATTACTTTGGTCCATCAGATGAATGTAAAACTCTTGGTATGCTCTGGTCTAGTACTAATGATACTCTTTCATTTCACATTAATGGTTTAGATTCCGTAAAAAACGTATCAAAACGAGTTATTTTATCTGAGACTGCAAAAATTTTTGATCCTCTTGGGTTAATAAGCCCTGTAATAGTCAGATCAAAAATCTTGTTACAGCAACTATGGCTATTAAAACTCTCCTGGGACGATGAAGTTCCCACTGATCTTGCTAACAAGTGGAAATCCTTTATGTCCGAGCTTTTGCAGCTTAATTCATTGTCTATATCCAGACACATTGCATGCAACGATCCAGTTACGATCGAATTGCATGGATTTTCGGACGCTTCACAGAACGCATACGGAGCTTGTATTTATATACGTACCGTTGACGCTTTTCAAAATGTGTGTGTTCAACTATTAATTTCTAAAACTCGAGTTGCGCCTTTAAAGTCTATTAGTATACCTAGGTTGGAATTATGTGCAGCACTCCTGCTGTCTCAATTATTTACAAAAGTAATTTCTTCGTTGACTTTAAAATTTACTAATACTTTCTTTTGGTGTGACTCAACCATAGTTCTTGCATGGATTCGTTCCTCACCACATCTGTTTCAAGTATTTGTGGCAAATCGAATATCTGAAATTCAAAATCTTACTTACATCACCTGACGCTTGGAGGTATATCCCAACAGATCAAAACCCTGCAGACTTACTTTCACGGGGAGTGTCGCCAAGTATTCTTTTAAATTCAGATATTTGGTTCAATGGACCAAACTGGTTGAAAAAATCATCCTATCTTTGGCCTAAGGATATTACTAGAAATAATTCAGTTTTAAGTACTGAACCTCTAGAAAGAAAAAATATTTACTGTTTTACTGAAGTACAACATAATGAATTGTTTCCCTTTAGCAATTTTTCATCATTTACACGAATTAGGCGTGTTATGGCATACATTTTGCGTTTTGTCAGGAATTGCAAAACTTCTAAAGAAAAAAGAAACTTAGGTCCAATTACCATTGAAGAGCTACGAAATGCTGTTAACAAATTAGTTACGGTGGCTCAACAAGAGTCATTTTCTAAAGATATTTGCGAGCTCGCCAAGAATGGGTTTGTAAGCAATAAAAGCAACATTCTCAGTCTAACTCCATTCTTAAAAGATGGTATCATTAGAGTAGGTGGTCGTCTCAAAAATTCTAATTTTTCTTTTGAGAAAAAACATCCAGCATTACTTTCGCCAAAGCACCATTTAACTTACCTCATTTTTAGATTTGAACATGTCAAATTATTCCATTGCGGTCCTCAATTATTGTTATCAAATATTCGAGAAACTTTTTGGCCAATGTCCGGGAAAAACCTAGCGAAACGTATCGTTAAAGAATGCATAGTATGTTTTCGATTTAAACCAAAGTTACTTAATCCCAGGATGGGTGACTTGCCTGAACCTAGGGTTTCTCCAAGGCCACCGTTCTCCAATGTTGGAGTAGACTATGCTGGTCCATTTCAGTATAAGGACCGTAAAGGACGCGGCAGTAAAACGTTAAAATGTTATTTATGTCTTTTCATTTGTTTAACAGTTAAAGCGGTCCATTTAGAATTAGTGACTGATTTAAGTACCTCTGCATTTTTGGAAGCCTTTCAACGATTCATAGCTAGAAGAGGCAAGCCATCTGACGTATACTCGGATAACGGCAGTAACTTTGTAGGGGCAAATAATCAACTTAAAGATTTGGGACATTTCTTAAATACTAACAAAATCAATTTTACAGAGCAGCTTGGCAATGTACTTGATATAAAATGGCACTTTATTCCCGCATATTCTCCTCATCAAGGAGGCATTTGGGAAGCGGGAATAAAATCCGCAAAATATCATTTAAAAAGACTTCTGATTTCCTCAAATGGTTCTTTAACTTTTGAAAGCTTTTACACCGTAATAACTCAGATCGAAAATATTTTAAATTCTAGGCCCTTAACGCCTCTCTCAACAGATCCAAATGATCTAGGTGTCCTGACCCCATCCCATTTTTTAATTAGTCGTGTCTCCCAATGTCTCCCATATCCTGATCTTGACACCACCCCAATGAACAGACTGTCTCATTATGAACATTTAGAAAGATTAAAACAACAGTTTTGGAAAAGATGGTCTAACGAATATGTCACCCAGCTCCAACAAAGACTAAAATGGAAAATAAATCAGCAAAATTTGTGCGTGGGTGAAATGGTGTTAATTCGCGATGATGACTTACCCCCATTTAAGTGGCGAATCGGACGTGTCAATGCAGTGCACCGTCCCGATGGTAATGTGCGTGTAGTTACCATAAAAACCGCATCTGGATTGATTAAACGCGCTGTTACGAATTTAGCACCCTTACCAATAGACTCGAAAACCTAAAGTGCTAGGTTAAGTCTAAGATTGCATGCTAAAGGCCTTGGGCCCATGTAAATAGGTTAAGATTAGGTTAGGTTACCTTCGTGTTAACCATATTTGTTGAAAGTGATCTTTCAAGGCGGGGGAGTATGTTAAGGCGTTTTCATTTTATTAACAAATTAAAATTCACGCGGCCTTAAAGTGACAATTGCGACAACCAGTGTCAACAATAGTAAAAAAGGACCATCGCCGTGACAACAAAAAAATGACAGAAAGTCAGGTAGAAACCAAAAATTAAGACATTTTTACGTTTTTCGGGTACGGTAGTTTTAGTAGTTAGTTTTCTCCCCCAGACCTTTAATACGGCTGTAAGGTGCGTTTTAATCATTATACGAATTTATTACAAAACAGTCGTTTCCCTTTCTTTATTATACAGTCCACTTAAATATCCTTAACACAAAGTCTGTCAAGTGCTATGTAGGCACCGCTGATCCAGAAAGGTGGGTTAATGAAAGCGGGCAGATCAACAGCAGAGTTTTTCATTAACAACACCCGTTTCATGAAGTGTTTGATGCACTTCAAAATTTTGTCTCATAGTATCTACTGGTTAGATGAGCAGGTAAGCAAGTGTTGGTTAGCTCTACCTGGGGACACCAGGTACTGCGCATAGGAGAAAGGTGTCCAAAAATTTTGCCCAAAAAAAGTGTTTGTTTCAGAGGCCAAGAAACAGAAATCAAAATTTAAAATGACACAAAACACAAAAATTAATAAGGCAGACACTTTTGAGGGGATTAACATTTAATAAAAACACCCCCAAGTTGTTTTTTTAAAAATACAAAATGAAGTGTTTGATTCACGCTGACATTTTAACAGTGTCTTAATTACATATAATAAAAAATAATTACAAAAAGGCAGACACTTTTTTTGGGGAGATATATATATAAAAAATATTTTTTCATTGCCATTTTCAAACCGCTTTAGATATTTTTATGAAATTTGGTACACGTCTTTTGAGCATCGAAAGGCATTTTTTGATGTAAAATAATTTTAAAAAATTTTAGCAGTGGCATCCGTGCGGGCTTGCATTTAATATTTTTGAAGAAAAAAATGGTGCACCAGTGCTTTTTCTTTAAATAAAAATAATTTTTTCCCGTCTAATTTAGAGCAAATTCGGTCTCTTGACTTATTTTCTTACGGTGCACCGTTTGCGAGTAAAAAATAAAAATCATTTTAATGCACATTCCTGGAAACATATAACACATTTAATTACCGTTAACACCCTGTATTTTGAAAAGGAAGCGTTTTTTTTAGTGCTGGTCTCCGGGTGTTCTTCTATTTCATTTAAAAACGATTTATTTAATTACCTAAACGAAACCTATTTCTTTGAAAATGGCCTAGTAGACTATGGCGTTGTTTGGATAATTTTTGTTTTTATTATTTCTGATACGTGCCATTTTAATTTTTAAATCATAAGTTGTGAACAAATTAGAGTTTGTAACGTTCAAAAGTGTTTTACATATTCGTTACAGTATTGTTTTACCATGGCAATTTTTACGAATTCTAAAATGGCTGAGATGCATTTTATCTATGGTCTTGCAAATGGAAATGCGGTCTTTACATGGAGCGTTATCCAAATAGAGTAGTACCTGATCATCAAATATTTCCGAGAATAATTATTAAAACCTAAATGTTCTAAACTGTTGTTAAACCTACTTACCTTTGTTAATTAAATGGGTTATGTGTTTCCAGGAATGTGCATTAAAATGATTTTTATTTTTTACTCGAAAACGGTGCACCGTAAGAAAATAAGTCAAAAGACCGAATTTGCTGTAAATTAGACGGGAATTTCAAAAATAATTTTTGTTTAAAGAAAAAGCAGTGGCGCATCATTTTTTTCTTCAAAAATATTAAATGCAAGCCCCGCACGGACGCCACTGCCAAAATTTTCAAAAATTATTTTACACCAAAAAATGCCTTTCGATGCTCAAAAGACGTGTACCAAATTTCATAAAAATATCTAGAGTGGTTTGAAAATGGCAATGAAAAAATATTTTTTTAATTAAAATGTAAAGACCCTGTATCTCCCCAAAAAAAGTGTCTGCCTTTTTGTAATTATTTTTTATTATATGTAATTAAGACAATGTTAAAATGTCAGCGTGAATCAAACACTTCATTTTGTATTTTTAAAAAAACAACTTAGGGGTAATTTTATAAAATGTTAACCCCCGTCAAAAGTGTCTGCCTTATTAATTTTTGTGTTTTGTGTCATTTTAAATTTTGATTTCTGTTTGTTGGCCTCTGAAACAAACACTATTTTTGGGCAAAATTTTTGAACACCTTTCTCCTATGCGCAGTACCTGGTGTCCCCAGGTAGAGCTAGCCAACACTTGCTTACCTGCTCATCTATCCAGTAGATACTATGACACAAAATTTTGAAGTGCTTCAAACACTTCATAAAACGGGTGTTACTAGCTCTCCGACTAGTACGTGATGTAGTGATGTGTAAGCGACCCGACTATTCTAGCATTGGATTAATATTTCGGTGATAAGTGAGATTATTCAGGCTATATTTTTTAGCTTTAAAGCAATGGTCTAAAGTAGATTATTCTGTATTATAAGTAAATGATGCAAACATAATTGAAATTCTTTAGATCCTAAAAAAATACATGCCAATGCACTGTAAGGATAACAGCGAGTTTTTACAACTTACAGTGTTGCCATTTTCTTAAGCTAGTTTTTAATGCCATCTTCTTCTAACTTATTTGAAACTTTGGAAGTATGTCTGATTGTCAACAAATGGTTTTTGATAATTGGAATGTCAACTTATATAACATGTCTGTGGGTAAAAACCTTGATTCAGTAACAAATTTTTTTTAGACATTACAATGTACCGTGCGAGCAAAAATTATTTGCATCAAAGAGGGCTTGGATTAAAAAACGTAGGGCTTGGTTAAGGTCACAATGATATGGGGACGATATATCTAACCAAATCTGGGTTAAAATTTTGTCAAATTCATATTATGACATGATATGCCAAACTAATGAGTAATAAAATAAGTAGACAAATACAAATTTATTTTTGTTGTTTACAAAATTAACAAAGTAAGAATATACAGAAAGAAAAAGAAAAAAGTATTGCATAAATTGCTGAAATTGGCCATCGCCATGCTCCAAGCATAAATTCACACGTCTCTTCATATTTTCGAGTAATTCCTGCATCTTTCAAAATCTGCGGCTTGTATTTCTTGGAATACCTACTTGCACTTTATAAGGAAATAAATTTAGCTGCTTCTTAAGAATAGTCCTGCATGTTCCATAAGATCTTCCCACTTCTTTGAACAGGCGTTTTATACAATTTGTTGGCGTATTTTGCATTATTTCACAAACGTTTGCAGCAAGTTCTTTTATTCTTGCAGATGGTCTTCCTGCTCCTTTTTTGTGTTGTATGGAACCTGTTTCCCTAAACACAGCCATGGTTCTTTTCAGGCAATGATAAAATTCCCCAGCAATAAAAGCAACGTTAGAAAAATATTCGTGAAAATCGTCCATGCACAAACCCGGATTGTATTGCCACTCACTATTTACTTTAACCCCGTTTCGAAAATACGCTTCAACCATGAATGTTTTGTGCTATTCCGTAAAGCCCATTGTGTGAATTGTTCAAGAAATTGGAAAAATTAGCGATGAATCAAATTACTTTAACGACTGTCAAAGATGACGGAATAACTAATTGATTATTAATTCAGGTGGTTACTGATACCCAACAGGTATTAACCTCTACGGCTACGCATTACGTCCTTAGATGCTAGGCCCTTTTTATTGCAAATAATTTTTGCTTGCACGGTATTTCGAGACAATCATCGATGTTTTTCAACAATAACCCATTTTAATCGACATTAACAGACTTTTTATTCGCTGTTTTCCAACATCGATGTCTATTCTCGATCTTGTCATAGATGTTAGACATCAAGATAGTTATTGGTAAAAGCCTTTGTGCAAACATAAATCAAAAATAAAAATTTTGCTGCCAAAGCAACCCATTTTAAGAGTTTTTTGTTTTATTTCGTTTCGTCATAACCATCTTCAGGTGCATTCCGCCATATCATGGCTCATCAGTGAGGCTAGGATCTGACGAAATAAAGGAAAAAAGGAAACAGTGGATTAGTTTGGGCGTGGTATCTAAATATGTTTCGCCTGCTGCGCTTTTATTTATAATAATAATAAGGTTTTTTTTTTTTTAGCACCTGGCTATAGTAAATACAACTAAGTATATACAACTATATAATACTACTGTTAGTTACAATCTTATTTACTCTGTAAATATTTCGAAACATTTTTACTAAAGGTGACCAGACTATTTTCACTCTTTAATGCACCCGGTAGGGCATTATAGAGACAAACACCCTCATAGAACAACGATTTTTGTAAACTTGCTGACTTTACATACTAAATATTGTAGTTATGTCTTGATCGAATGTTATATTCAAAAAAGTTGGATCTTTTTTCAAGAAAATCCTTCAAATAGGCAGGAAGTTGACCATGTTCAATTTTATATATTAAAATAATGTTTGCCTTTTTAATGCCCTGTTCAACAGACAACCAATTTAAGGTGCCCAGCATTGCTTTAATTGGGGTATATTTATTACAATTAAGAATTAAACGCATTACTTTATTTTGTTGTACTTGTAACCTGTATATATTTTCTTGAGTACATGATATTAGTAATGAAGAACAGTAATTAAAGTGTGGTTGAATAATTGTATTATAAACTAGTGTTTTGGCCCATTGAGACAGACAGTTTGAGACGCGACAAAAAAATCCAATTTTCTTACCTAGTTTTTTACAAAGATAGTCTATGTGATTTGAAAACGTTAGCTGAGGATCTAAAAAAATACCTAGATATTTTATTTCTGACACAAAGTTAATTACACTGTTATTAATTGTAACTGTTAATTCTAAGTCTAAATATTTTTTACAATTCGCTTTTGAACCTATTACCATGCATTTTGTTTTTAAAGCATTTAATTTCAATTTATTTTGACAAAGCCAATCATATAATATTTCAAGTTCCGCATTTAAAATATTAGTTATTTCTTCAAAATTGGTACCTGCTACACATATAAGGGTGTCATCTGCAAACAAATTAACAAATGACTTTTTTAAAACTTTGGCAATATCATTCACATAAATTACAAACAAGAGAGGACCCAAAACACTTCCTTGGGGTACACCCCACCTACTTTCCCTATCATGTGAAAATTTGTTATCCACTTTTGTTTTTTGGTACCTATTGGCTAAGTAATCATTGATCCAGTCCAACGCACTACCATTTATACCATATAAGGATAATTTTTTTATGAGAATCGCACGATCAATAGTTTCGAATGCCCGTTGTAAGTCTACAAAAACACTAAGTACGACCTTATCATTATTTATGAAGTTTCTCCATTTTGCACATACATATTGTAATGCCGATTCACAGGAATGTTGACTTCTAAATCCGGATTGTCCAACAAATAATAACTGGTTAATCTCAAAATAATGTCTTAATTGTAGGCAAACTATTGTCTCGATGATTTTGTCTACAACTGGCAGTAGGTTAATCGGTCTGAATTCAGCGAGAACCTTTGGTTTATACACTTTGGTATGGGAATAATAACACTTGTTTTTAGGTCACTAGGTATTTTTCCAGTACGTAACGATGTATTTATTAAATATAAAAGAGGATAGCCTATTACACAAAACAAGTCCTTTAATAATTTAATGCTCAAAAGTTCGTCACTGGTGCTTTTGTTTTTAAATTTGAACACAACTTTTTTTAACTCTCCAAGATTTACCGTTTTAAATGTAAATAAGTTATTTTTATTCCTGTTAATATCAGAAGCCCACTGTCGCTTTTCTATGGTAGCGGAAATATCATCCAAACTATCGGAATAAAAGTTATTAAAATTGTCCTCAACTGTGCCATCGTATTTTTCAAAGTCAATCTGTGTAAAATCTGTAGATTGATTATTGTTTCCTACTAAATTTTTTAGAGTTTTCCACATCCTCTTTCCATCGCCTTTGCACCTGTCTATGTTTTGATCGTAATATTTAATTTTTTCGCTGCGAATTAACGAGGTCACTCTATTTCTCTTATTTTGGTAATCTCTCCAATCATCCTCACTTCTACTGAGAATAAATTTTTTATATGCGTTATTTCTAGTATTTTGTGCTTGTTTCACTATTCCAGATATCCATGGATGTTTTGTTGTTTTCGCTGCCTTTTTTGGAGCCATTTTATCCACTGCTGTTTGAATAATTTTTATGAAATCTGAATATACCTTATTGACGTCAACAGATGTATAATTCCAGCTTACCCCTATTAATTCTTCTACTACTTTTGTTACCGTTTCTTTACCCAAATTACGTATAGTCGTAAGATTTGATTTTTCCATGGCAGATTCAAATTCAAACTCAGTTCCAATGATTTCGTGATCACTCAGTATAGGAAAATTTCTTGGAATCTCTTGAGCATTGAAATCGTTTGTGATTATGTGATCAATAAGAGTAGATGATGCGTTGGTAACTCGTGTTTCCTGCTCAACGATCTGCTTAAACCCTGCTCCTTGTATAGTTCTTATTAAGTTTCTTACATTTCTGTCCTTTTTTAATAGATCTATATTTAGATCCCCCATTATCACGGTTCTTTGCTGGTGGAGAATAGTATCACTAAGCATTTCTTCAAGGTAGTCCAAAAATGTGTTGCAAGTAGATGTTAGTTATGCTAAACATGAGATGATGACGTTGATGGCCGCCCCGAATGTCATCCACCCTTGCTACGCAACTGCATATGATCGGACTGAGGATAGGAAGTAATAAAATGTATTGTTTTATAAATTACATTCAGGATATCACACTACATAATTTGGGAAAAATCAGTCCACATACAAAATTATAAATTACTTAAAATCATTATCCAAGAAAAGTTATGTTTTTCTTTTTCTCATAATGAAAAACTGTAAAAATATCGACACAGATCAAAATTTAGAAAATTTTATTAAAGAGAATTACAACTTTGCCTTCGTCTGTACACTTTTATTAATATCGTAGTAACGTTTAAATATATTTTCCCAAAATGCCACCCGTTCAGCGAAAGGATTGGCCTTTAACATAATAGGTTCGTCGATCTTAAGATACTTGAGATTTTCTGGATCTGTTACTGGTTCCCAATGTTTATGAGGTTTTCCGGTACGGGCAAAATCAGCCCACAAAGTTACAAATTGCTTAACAGCTTCTCGACTCTCTTCTGTCATTTCGACTCCTAAAAGTTCTATTAAGTCTGTATGGAAAAGAACCATTTGATCACCTCCATGAGCTACTCCTTTTATTGTATCTGAAATTGTAAGTAGAAAAAATGTTTGGGACATTGTTACAGAGAAAATATTTTTTCTACGGATGCTATGAAATGTTCCACTTTTCACATCGCTTCCATGCGTTCATAACCGCGTATTTCTCACGCAGTGAGAAATATCCGCCATTAGAGTGAGAAATAGTTTCTCACTTGTTTTTATGATAAGCTAAGTTAGCCATAACGACGCAACGCTGACGATTAGCGCGCAATATCTACTTAGGCCATGAAACCATTTGCCGGCGTTTCCATAACAACACAACCGAAAGACTGAACAATTATTTCTCCACGACCATTACTGAATGCAATAATTCCAAAATCATTTTTGATAATAGAATGTAAAAATTCTCGCTCTTGAGTTGGAATATTTATTCTGAAACACTTGCTTCTTATGCGTTTTGCTTGTATTTTCATTCCATAACAAGATACGGATTGAATATTCTGTAATTGATATAAACGACATAGGTTGCCATGAATTTCGAAACTGTCAGTGTCACATAAAAATGGCCGCGTTGTAATAATTATTTTCAGACAAATTTTAGTGCAAGTCAAAAAATTAGTGAAAAATCGGATGAATCAGATATGGAACTGGATGGTCGTGGAGAAAATATAGTCTGCTACTCGGTTAGAATGTACTATTCTGTCACCTTGCCAAACGAGAATAGTTTTATTGTTGTTTTTTATACTAAAACAGTTCAGATTTGTTAGATATTGATTATAATGGAATACGAAGATTTAGAGTTTAAAAATACACCTCCTCATATTGTTCAAAAAGCATCCGATGATTGTAATAATTTGCTACCAAGCACATCCAGACAAAAATATGAAATCGCTTACAGTAACTTTATGGACTGGAGAATGCAAGCCAAGGTGAATTCTTTTTCTATAGATACTTTGTTAGTTTATTTTGAAGAGTTATCAAGAAAATTAAAACCATCAACATTATGGTCCCAGTACTCAATGCTGAGGAGTACCATGATTATTAAGAACTGTGTTGATATATCGAAGTACGCAAAACTACGCGCATTTTTGAAACGAAAATCAGAAAAATATCATCCAAAACAATCAAAAACCATAACTCCTGAAGAAATTCAACAATTTCTAAAAGATGCACCTGATGAAAAGTATTTGCTGATAAAGGTATGTTTAAAATATATATATATATCTTATGGAAGATTGCATTTTTGGTTTTAATTTCAGGCTGCTTTAGCTATTGGCCTTACAGGGGCAAGTCGTTGTGACGAATTGCGAAAAATTAAAAATTCATGAGACGGCCCTTTTAATAAAATTATCCGATACTAAAAACAAAGTGCCTAGAACTTTTACAGTCACAGGAGTGTTTTACCAAATTTACAAAAATATGCAGAGCTTCGACCATGCACGGACGAGACCGGTTTTTTTTTTTTAAATTACCAAAATGACAAATGCACAAAACAGCCCGTGCGAATAAATAAATTTGGTACCATGGCGAAAGATATAGCGAAATTTTTGCAATTACCGAATCCGGAATTATACAGGGTGTCCATTTAGTGTGCCGGTGGACGATATATCGTAAACGGTCGACTTAAGGAATACAACTTTTATACAAAAGTTGTACATGTTAATGTCGCGCACCTTTTAAAAATAATTTTAAATATACAGGTTGGACCAAAAATCCAGGGTGGGCTAGACATATATTTTTTTTAAATGGAACACCCTGTATATTTTTACATTTTTAAATTCCACATAAAATTATAATTATTTTTTAGAGCAAAACGGCTTACATATCCCTATCTTCAATTTTTATTATCTTCCCAAAAAAATTAACTTCCGGTTAAACCGGATGTAACTCGAAAGCAGTTAATATAGTTGTTCCGGTTTAACTGGAAGTTGATTTTTTTGGGAAGATAATAAAAATTGAAGATAGGTACATGTAAGCCGTTTTGTTCTAAGACGTACTGTTAGAAAGTTAGAAGCTGTCAAAGTTCAAAAATGTCACTTTTCGAGAGTCAATATCTCGGAAACTATGAAGTATAGACTAATAATGCATTTAATAAAAAATAATTATAATCTTATGTAGAATTTAAAAATGTAAAAATATACAGGGTGTTCCATTTAAAAAAAGATATGTCTGGCCCACCCTGGATTTTTGGTTCAACCTGTATATTTCAAATTATTTTTAAAAGGTGCGCGACATTAACATGTACAACTTTTGTATAAAAGTTTTATTCCTTAAATCGACCGTTTACGATATATCGTCCACCGGCACACTAAATGGACACCCTGTATACAGGCCACTGTTTCCGAAGGTCATCTGCGACTATTTTAGTTAATGCAGGAGCAGATCTTTTAACTCTAAAACGCCATGGGGGTTGGAAATCCAGCAATGTTGCTGAATCCTATATCGATAACTCTATAGCTAATAAAATGAAAATATCAAAAAATATAGTAGAATCGATTCAGCCTCCAGCGCCACTAGAACCTGAATACAACAATGCTGTGGAAGCTCAGTACGTTTCCCCATCAACTTCAACTTCGACCTCGGCTGATATTTCAATTACCGAAAATGTGTTGAAGCGAAACGATCTACCAGGAATTACTTTCCAAAATTGTACAAATATAACTGTTAATTACAATTTTAAGTACAATATAAAAATGAATTAATGTAATATGAATTATGTATTTTAATTCTGAACCTCGTTTTGAACACATAAAAACAACTCATCCGTAGAAAAAGTACAGTGTACGACACGTGAGAAAATCACATAATTTCTCCCTCACTTGATTTGCGGCACTCGCCTTTGGCTCGTGCCAACATACTTCTGCGCTCGGGAGAAATATGTAATTTTTCTCACTTGTTGTACAATATACTATTAAGTACCCATCGTATATGCCTACCATCTTCGATTCCATATATCGTTCTCATAAGATTAGTCAAACTGACTTCCTGAGAATAGACGTACAAAAATACTGGCTGTGATGACGTTTCGCACATTAGTTTTGTGGATTCTATTACTCCATGAACAAAATTTACATCACCTGCAAACTAAAAAAGCGGTCACATGCTAATCGCCTTTAAGTATGTAATTAAATACTGTCGCGTAGTATGACCTGTTAAAAAAATTATTTTTAAATAATATGAATCTTTTCATAATAAAATATCGGGTTTTGCAGGTTAATGATATTCGTTTCCATAAGCGAAGGGGTAGTTTGGGCACGGCGTACGGTGGCCTAACATAATTTAATATGATGTTCACATTATGCGGCGTTTCCTTTACACACTATCAATTGTCTAGTGTTTAAGTATTTGTTTCTTTAGATGGAACTAAGAAACAAGATATCAATGTCTTACCATTTTTAGATTTTCGATATGGAACCAAATACCTAACAATACAGCGAAACTAATTATATTTATACAATTTATTTTAACATGTCATAAGGTACAGTTGACGACAGAAAATTTTCGTACACTAAACTGTGACACTATAAATGCAACTTTTTTACTTTATTACCTTTGTAACGTGTTAATTGTTATCATGATATCTGTCAAAGTATTGCCATTATGTTATTTGATTTTAAAATGCCTCATTTAAGTATTATTAAAAAAGCAAGAATAATATGTTTAGTAGAAATAGGGTGTCTTATGGAAAAATAGCTGATCATTTTAGAGTACCTAGAAGTACTTTTCAAGAAATTGTAAAAAAATGGCGCTATCGTCAAACAGTTAAAAGGTCTGTTGGGTCTGGTTTAAATAATAGAAAATCATCAAATAAAGAAGACCGAAATTTGGTGGAGTATTTAAGGCAAAATCCATTTAAAATTGCAGTATCCACTATGCATATAACAGAATTTCCTGGTTCATCTAGAACTGCGCAACGCCGAGTAAGACAATATTCCGACTTACGAGCAGCTGCATCCAAACCGTTTTTAAAAAATAGTGATAAGGAACAAAGAATTGGGTTTGCTATGCAAGATTTACCAGAATTTTTTTTTTTGCAAAATGTTATCTTTTCCGATGAGAAAACTTTTCGGTCTACATATAATGGAAGGATTCGAGTATATAGACCACCAAATTCCCGATATGATGAGAAGTATACTAAAAAAAAAACCCGTGGACGTTTCTCCGCTAATGTGTGGGCATGGATAAGTGTTTACGGTGCAGATGTATGCTGGAATATTGGTGGAATACTAAACAGTAATATATATCTAGATTTTGGAAAATGTTTTTCTTCCTTCTGCCGCGATAGTTTTTGAAGGAAATAACTTTATATTTCAGCAGGATAATTGCCATGTGCATACTGCAAAAAATATAGGAAACTGGTTTAGATAAAACAACGTAACTTGTCTGCCTTGGTGCTCAAGAAGTCCTGATTTAAATTCAATTGAAAATGTTTGAGGATTCATGGTTAAAAAATATACAAAATAAATTTTAAACCACAGAATGAAATAGAGTTATTTGATAAAATAAAAGAAATTTGAGAAAGGTTATATCCGGATTACACCAGAGTATTATTTTGTCAATGCCAAGATTACGATTAGTGTTAGAATCGAATGGCGCAGCAATTAGATATTAGTATTTTGCTTGCTGTTTGTTAATAAATTTACCCTTTTTGGCTTTATACTTTTATAGTTTTTCTGGTATTATTTTATAATTTTCTTATTTCGCGGCTGTAATTTAAACACAAAAATATTTAGAAATAAACATTATTACTTATAGTAAAAAATCGTACATACAATAATTTACAGCTATGTATATTGTATATAGCTGGTGTTCTATCCAGGTATAAGCAGCAAGGTGAGAAACCCGTTTTACCCAATTTTGTTGTAATTGAGTTATGTATGGGTAGAGTGTACGAATTTATATGTCGTCAACTGTACGTGCGTACGTACAGGGTTATTCATTATAAATGATAGCTGAGAGCTGATTTTTTTACCAAATTGTAGGAAATCTTTTGAATTTTTTTATGATTTATAAAAATATTATAGAGGGTGTTCCAAAAACGCGTATCAGAACAAACTTATAGTTTTTTTAATGAAACACCCTGTATATTATTACAGATTCGGATTCTACTTCAGATTCTGAGCAGATTTTATATAATATACCCTTTACCTAAGTTCAACTGTTTCCGAGCTAGAAATAATTAAATATCGACTAAAATATTATTTATTTAGTGGTAATTGAATAATTGATGGATCTGCAAAACTAACTTCTCTTAGAGAGAAGAATAACTACCTATATGAAATAGTATATAAGGTATAACAAAAATAAATACCACCAAGTTTTTACTGAGACTATATTATTCTCATAAGTAATGGTAAAAAATGTTCAACTAAAAACTAAACTAACATAACAATAAAACCAAAATAATTTAAAGAAATTATTGAAGTAGATGTTCAACATGTCCTCCATTTTCTTTAATACATCTTCTATAAAATTGTTTTTGTCTCTCTATTGCAGCTAAAATGATTCCTTGATTTCTGCCATTTAATATTTCTATTTCTTCGGTTAGTATTTCCCTAATCCTATTCACCGACGGTTGTTCTACATGATTTAATTTTCCTTTTAAAAACCCCCAAAGAAAATTATCTAAAACAGTTAAATCAGGGCTGTTCTCTGGCCATCTGCAGGACTTAAATCTTCCATCCTGCTGCCAAATCATTTGATTATGATTCCTTAAATCAGGAACTATTTCATGTATTAATTCCAAATATCGGTTTCCAATCATATTACCAACAAAAAATATTGGACCAATGACTCTATTATTCAAAATACCAGCCCAAACGTGAACAGATTGACGGCCTGAATGTTTTATTTCCCGAAAAGCTCTGGTATTTTCAGTCGACCAAAAATGCATATTTTTCCTGTTAAAAATGCCAGAGGTTGAAAACGAAGACTCGTCCGTCCAAATAATTTTATTAAATAATTGTGCGTCTTGCTCCAAACGTTCCATCATTTCCAAACAAAAACGTAAACGAGCTGCTTTATTTTATTCAGACAATTCTTGCACTGGCATAATTTTGTAAGGGTGGTATTTATATTTTTGTAGAGTTCTCTGTATCTTAGAATAGGATTTACCTAGTGTTTCAGACACAGGTATATTGGATTTCTCCGGATATTCTAAAATTACAAGGCAAGGGAATTAACATGCAGATACCAATTATTAAAGAAAAAGATTACCTTCAAACTGCAAAAGAATCTCTAACTCTTCATTTTCACGATTTTCGTTCCCAGCTAATGTTCTTTTCTTACGCTTGAATGTAGTTTCGGTAGAAACTTTATGGTATATTCGAGGAAAAGTATTTAAACTAGGAATTCTCCTTTCTCCTTCAAATATTCTTTGATATTCTCGTTTAGCTTTTCTTTTGTTGTATGCGTTTTTAATATATAATAATTCATATATATCACTTTTTTCTGCCTCAGAACAGTCCATTCTTTAATCAATTCAACTGACTTAAATAAGTCTTAATAATGTTTTACTTTGCCAGGGTAACTGTCAAATTTGTTTAAATTACTGAAATCATAGCTAACTTGACAAATTGAGCCAAATAAAAATTAATAACCATTCTTTTCTGAAGTCAAGTAACCTAATGCTATTTAAAGCAGAGGTACCACAATAATTGGCACTCATTCAGATAATTTTTAAAAAGTTAATATAAGAAAATCCTAATCATTTTGCTGCATCTCTGAACGTTTTTCGGCAATAATTAGCAAAATTTGGTAAAAAGTCTACTTTAATTGTTTCTAGCTCGGAAACAGTTGAACTTAGGTAAAGGGTATAAGTATTATATAAAATCTGCTCAGAATTTGAAGTAGAATCCAAATCTGTAATAATATACAGGGTGTTTCATTAAAAAAAACTAAGTTTGTTCTGTTACGCGTTTTTGGAACAACCTGTATAATATTTTTATAAATCATAAAAAAATTCAAAATATTTCCTACAATTTGGCAAAAAAATCAGCTCTCTATCTTTAGAAATAACAAAGTTTAGGGGGCGGTCCATTTATAATGAATAACCCTGTACTGTAGAAGCATCGATTGCTCATACTACGAGCTAATCATAATTCTAAGTTCCGCCGAGCCGTTGTAACGACATTTACCATTTTTAAAACATTTTCGATTTCCGCGCTTTCCTTGGAAGAAAAAATGCAGGTGAAATAATTAGATCGTTCCTTGCCGATTTGTTTAGGACAAGAACTCTAAGTGGGCAGAAATCACGTCTTCCAAATTTAATAGGAATGTTTATTCTATCTTTGTTTTTTATTGGAATATCGAGAAATACACTTTGTTTATGTGTTGTGAATAAAGACAACGTGCTTATTATACTGTATTTAATTAAACGATAGGTTTTTTCGCTTTTTTTTTATAGATTTTATTTGATATTTTGGACCTACCCTACTACCACCAGCCACTTGGTTTGAGAACTCAAAAATTTTATTTATGAAATACGTAAATAAAGGTTAAAGCCAGTTGACTAATCAAATCGATAATAAACTAGGTATCATTATAATTATTTATTTATTTTTTTAATTGCTTGATCGGCAATGAATGATATAATTATTACATATTACATTTTTTATATTTTTGGCCAGTATTCCGGTCATAAATAAAGGGCGGAATACATTATTATGCAAATTGCAACTAAACATACATTTTTTTTTTGCATATTTTGTCAATTTTATAATAAAATGCATATTTTTCATAAATTATTATGTTAAGAGCATATTTTTATGTTTCCGGCTTCATCAAAAAATTTAAAACGTTAAAGGTTTAATGTCTAGTTCGGTACTTATTTCAGGGATTCTGAAGATTATAATAATAATTTTATTTACATTTTAGTTATACACAAGGTATTTATTGGGGGTGTCCGGGGTTTGCAGGTATACTGTTAGGGGTTGTTTATTGTTAATTAAAAATGCGTTATCATTAACTGGTTAACGCTAAATGTAACAACATTCCCGGTAAAGTAGGAGGTCCAGTAAGAAACAAATTGGATGTAACTGTTAAAAAGAATGAAGGATTTAAATGCTTAACTGCAGTAAAAAGCATTTCGTGGGTTTGATGCAAAAACTCATTAAATCAAAATTTCGAGAAAATTGCGTTTAAAAATAATTTCATGTCTTATGTTATCTAATTCATAAAGAACGTTATATTTTTCTTAATTTCTATTTATACTAATAGACAATGATACATATAGAGTATTTTGGAATACTTTTTCTTACAGTTGTCTATTGTTTTTCGTAAAATAAAAATAAAAATGAAAAAAAAAAATCAACTTAATGAGTTTTAAATTTTTTCGTGATTGTAAATTATTGTTGGACTTAATGAGGTTTTCGGTAATGGATTACAATAAAAAACACTTTTAAAAAGTTAGAAAGCATTAAATTTATTGAATAAAATGCAGATTATCACGATTATTAGATATATACTTTTAACGATATTGTTTGTTTAAACTTCAAATAAACAATATTTTAAGGTTAGAGAACTAACCTGTTTTGACACATAAAAATCACTAAGTCATATTTGTCATGACAATATGCTGACGCACAATATTCACTATGTTACTTAATGAGTTTTTGCGTTTCTATGAACTGATAAAAATAACTTAAGGTGTATTTTGTATGCTCGTAAGGTGTGTTTTGTATGCGAGTTAGTGAGTTTTTAAAATCAAAAATATTCTAAAATGGTAGAATGGAGCCAGGCTTAGTGAAATGTGCAAAGGTCTCAAAAGGCACCAATTTTGACAGTGAGTTTTTGCATCAAGCCCACGATTTATGAGAGTAAATATCCAACGAAGCAGTATCTTGGCCTTATATTTTGCTACCTAAGGTGCAGTATTGTCCGATAAGATTAGCAGATGTTAAAAGAAGCTTATTTTTGTATAGATATATTATTGCTAATAAAAGACAATCCTTTTTAGTTGAAAATTTGGAAAAATATTTAGTAATAAATGCCTTTTATACAATTTAAGGTTAAAAAATTGTTAACTTTTATTTTTCTTTGTTTTTTTGCATTTTTTTTTAAATTAACATATATTTTATAAAACCAAATGTGTTTCTTTATCTAATTTTACTATAATAAATTAAGTAATATTGCATACCAGTATGCATATTTAATAAAAAATGCAAATAACTGCATATTTTAAAGGCAAAAAGGAATATATATGCTCATATTTTGGCTGAATTAAAGTGCATATAATCCGCCCTTTACTCATAAATAATTATAAAACCATGCAACAATTTTGCTTTCTATGACATCTGAGACAACAGAAACCAATTGAGACGAATATCGCAATATGTTTTTTTTTAGTACAGAACACTAAAAATAGCAAATTGATTTGTGGTTTATACGAACCTTATAACAAGAGTCCTTGTCTACCCCGTCTTTAAAATAAAAATCATGAACTATAGCCGCTACATTTTTACGTTTGCTAGAATCGTTTTCAATATTTAAACTCCACGGCACTCCAGCATCATTTCCAATTTTAAAAGGTTTTCCCATATGAGCCATTTCGTATATCATGCCTTCATTCGAAACGACACCTAAAAGCGATTTTTAATTTATCTCAACACAATAATTAAAATTCATTTGTCTCAACAAACGATCTGGGTAGATGTAAATGTTTTCAAAAAGAAAATGAAATCTACTACTAAAGGTAAATTTTATTATTCTTGGCCTTTATGTAGACTCACAATGAAAGTGGACAGCTAATGTTGATTTTGTTGCTAGTAATCTTAACTCGGCATACTTTGCAAAAGTCAATTTGAAAAGTGGTATGGATTGCAAACAGTTACTAAATATTTACTATGCCATAGCTTACAGTCATCTAAGCTTGAATCTTGCAAAAAAACTTTTCGGCGCTATAAAATTCTTACGCTACCTAGTATTTTAATTCTTGGTGCAGTCATGTTTGTCAAAAAACACAATTCAAAATTTCCTTATACCTCAGTAATTCACGATCGTGACACCAGGAATTTAAATAAAATTTATATATCCGGCTACAAAACATTATGATATCGTAAGAGTACTTTTTGCTTCTGTAGCTCCCTCTATAATGCACTTCCAGAGACTTCAGATGACCATCTTGAAAACAACTTTTATGATGTTCATCATTTTAATGAAATTTTTTTTTTTCGACAATGTCATTGTTTATTTTGTAAATTTATATGGCAATAAATAAAATATATTAAATTTATTAGATCTAATAACTGTTCTTGCCTGCAGGGCCGTTTCTGAGTGGTGTGCTGGGCACAAGGGCGGCGAAAATTATAGGGCGGCGAAAGCCGCCTGCAGTTAAACAAAAAAAAATTAGACGTAAAAAAAATTCTAGGAGTTTTCAAAAATATGAAGGCGACCGGCGGCCGCCCTTCGTTAAATAAGAATAAGGTAAATTCAGTTTTCAAAAAAAAATTATGTCAAGAATAAGGCAGCCGCCCTTTGTGTTAATAATTAGAGAGTTATTTTTAGATAGGTAAGTATATGAAAAATACAAAAAATTCTCAACGGAGGCGGCCGCCCTGCAACCCGCGTCAATTACATTTTGTCTTAGGTTTACTCAAAAAATTAAAACTAATTGATATTATTTGAATAATTTTGTAGGTAGGTCTTATTAATTTGGTAGTAGGGTAGGTGGGGGCAAAAACACTCACAGGACAAAAGAACGCACCCTATTTAAATTTGCCGCCGATGTCCGGTTTCAAATGCTGTTACAAATAACGTCGAAAAAAAGTACCCAGACATTTTGATTACGAATCAAAAGATGACCCCATCGTTGAAACCAAGCTGAGTTTTAATGTGGATTTTTATTTTTCGATTTTGGATATTGCGATAGAATCAATTAAGGAGAGATTCGTTTCACTAAATTAATAAGTGTAATGAAACTTTTGGGTTTTTGTCGAACTTCTATGAAGCTAATGGCATAAATGACGAGAAATTGTTAAGTCCCACAAACAAAGATATTGATGGCTCAGAGCTCTACCAGGCAATTTTGTCGTTCCGAGAAATTTTTCCAATAAAACATCGATTGTAGATACGCTAAAATCCATAGCTGAATAAGATTTAATCTCATCATTTCCAAATCTTTGTGCTGCGCTGAAAATTTAAAATTACTCTACCTGTTACTGTTGCATCAAAGTTAAAATTAATTAAAAATTACTTGCAGTCAACTATATCCCAAGAATGGATTAGTGGCTTAGACCTTATCGCTAGATATTGAAAGTCAAATTTGTGAAGAGTTGAAGGTAGACCAGGTTTGTGTCAAAAAAGGCTAGAAGAGTAATTCTTTGATTTTTTTACTGTTTTATTTACTATATAGGCTTATTTTTATTACCAAAAATGAGTTTTTAGTTTCTTGTTTTTGTTTTCTTTCCAGATTTTAGCACGTGTAGGAATGTTATGTTTTAAAGTTTTGTGATAGTATATACCTACCTATAATTAAATAAGTATTTATACAACTTTTTTTAAATTGACTTTACTACAATTATTAGGTAGGTAGGTAATGTAATGAGGGGCTCATCATCACTGTTTGCAATACCTGTACAAAATCTCTGCAATACTTCTACAATACTTCCGCAATACACTACATTAGGTACTCTGTCTGCAATACACTCCAATATTCTGCAACACTCTGCGATTCTCTGCAATACCTAGAATATTGCTGCAATACTTGTAGAAATATTTAGTAAAGCTGAGCCCCTCGGCGGGTAAGTAGGAATAAAAGAAAAATATTAAAAATATACACCTATTAAAGATATTCAGGTCATTTTTGTGACAATTGCTTTGCGCCATAATTTCAGGTAGGTAATTGTTAAATAGTAACTGATTTGATTTAAAGGGCAGCCAGTTCATTTGTCGCACAAGGGCGGCCAACAGGCCAGAAACGGCCCTGCTTGCCTGGGTACCTAGCAATACAAACGTCAGAGGAAACGAAGATGTGGATAAATTGACCAAGACGGAGAGACGGAGACTGTAGGAGCCCTGCGAACCGCCAATGGCAGACTATAAAGTGTTTGTGGCAAAAATTCAGGAATACCTTTTTGAGAGGTAGAAGGAGATCGGCATGAATATGAAAAATTAATATGTTATTTCAGTAGAAAAGCCGTATACGAAACACAAATATTTCACACATGTGACACAGTGGTGACACTGTAGACTATGCTCAGCTCAGTTCTTTGCAGCTGTGAAGAAAAAGGAACCTTATGTTATACACTTCTTTCGTGCCTCTACAATATGAAACTCAAACAACAAACGATTTTCTGGTTTGTTGCCAAACAATATTTTACTTATAGCAGTAGCCTACATTAGCTGGAGCCATCCAGAAGCAACGGTACTTGGCTCTATATCCCTAGCAGCTAAGGTCACCAAGCAGTGAAAAAGGAAGGCTTTATTTCGAGTTTTAATAATTTCATGAATGCGAAGTACTGATAAATGTCAAAAACTTACGGAGGAAAATATTGGCGTACGATCGCTGAAAACATAATCATTATTAGGGTATATTTATTTTAAATGGCCACTTTAAGAATTTTAGTGTCTCTGGTTATTATTTGGAGCTTCTGGATTTAAAATACATTAAATATTGTTCTGCTGTATAAAAAACAGTACTTTTGCTTTAGTCTTGAAGCAAAATATCAATAAACCTAACTTTAAAAAAATTTACCCACAAAACACATGTGCAAATGTCAACTTCCGTTACTGTCCCCAACCTATTTTCATGATATTAAACAGTAATTACTAATTATAAGGGTTTTTTAGTAAATATTCGACAAAACTAAAAGGTATTGTAACAAACATTTATTATTATTCGTGTATTCCAAGTTATTTTGGTAAAAAATGTTTTTTTTTAAATCAATTTTACCTGCGTCCCAGAAACTGATGTCAAGTTCCGTTTAACCAAATTTTCTCCCAAATTTGCTTTAGGACGGGACAACGCCGTATAACAGAAAGAAAACAGATTTATTTGTTGGTGATTGGCGCTAAGAAGCACATCGGGTAAGTAAATGTTTTTTAATTGTTTTTATATTTTTTGTGTTCTAAGAAAAAAAAAAGTGCGGGATTTTTTGTCTGTCATGTCTGTTATGCAGATAAAACGGTTTTTGATAACCTTACCAAAAAAAACATAAAACGAAAAGTTAAGTTATCAACGGTCTTTAACCTAACCTGAAAATTATGTTTCTAAAGTGTTTATTATTAGGCCAAATTCACAATACGTGCGTATTTGTCAACTCCGTTACTTCAATTTTGTCAAATCTGTTACCATAAACCGACGAACGGACTTGACAAAAAAGTAACGGAAGTGACAAAGTTGATTCTTTTCCTTGGCTTAATATAAAATTTGTTGTTCCTATAGGGTTTCTAAATATTTTCTTAGTAAATTGATTAGGTTTAGATTTTTTTCTACAATTTTATTTTAAATTTTATAGTAAAATTAAATGTGGTTTTGGTTCACTAGCATGAATGAAGACAAAAAAAGTTTTGGTGGCAATGTTGAAGAGAGAAAGAGAAGCCCTGATTAGAAACGCCGAAAGTAAGAAAGAAAAGATCGAAGAAAAACAACAAAAAAAGTCGAATAAACTAAAAATAATTAAAAGAAACAAATGTTACCTGACTGATGAGTTTTTACAAAAAGTAATAACTAAAGATGAACGAGAGAAGTCTTTATATCTAACAGAAACGAACAATAGAGCTGAAGAAGCGACTGGAAATAAAAGGAAAGAAAAAACTGAAAAGAAGTCACACCAAGGCTATAGCATTAAAATTAGAATTAAAAAGTATTTGGGTGCTAAATAGAAAATGCAGCGATATCGACAAAAAATGGCTTTAGAAAAACGAGAGTTAGTTAAAGCTAAAGACAGGGAAATGATAAAGAAAGCTAGACTAGAAGGAAAAATTCTCACCATAAAACAAATGACAAAATCGGATAAAAAAAAACACAGGAAGAAATGGAAAACATATTAACAAAACTGCAGAACTAAAAAGCGAATTCTTCAGGCCGTAACTGAAAATACACCACCATGCTCTGACATAGATGATGGAGACGAAGATTAAGTAGAAGTAGAAGAAAATCTTTTGAAACAAGTAGGACAAGAAGAGATAGAACAAGAGGACGTTACCGAACAACCGGTAGAGCAAGACAAGTTCAGAAATTTGAGAAGAAATGTTTTGCAGAATGATCAGGATGCAGTTTATCAAAAACTAAGAGGAAGAAGCCGCTCACAGCAAAACATAACTAAAAACTTAGACGACAACTGGAGTTTGCAAGAAAACAAATAGAATCACTTAAAAAGTCAAGGGAGAAGTTTAAGAAAAGGTTACAGCGCATAAAAGTACAGGAAAAAAAAATATACACAACAAATTTGTGATTTGAGAATGAAAAATGAATCGACGCCGGAACGTTTGCCTAGTGAAATTGTAATAGAACGCAAAAATCTATGTTTTTATTTTAAGTTATTTTTATTTAAAGTGCGTTCTCAGGCAAAACAATATGTTTCCTATTTTAAAATTCAAAGAAGGGCTCTAAAAGCTTTTATTCCAAACATAAATATGATAATATAACCCAAATGTAGTATAACTATTTTAAACAAGTATCAACGGTTTTTCTTAAACAAATAACCATTGCCCAAATTATCCTAAAGATTTGTTAAGTCATAAAGTTTATTTTTCTATAATACCCTAAAAGCTGGTTGTTAGCAAAAACTCAAATAAATAATAGAATCTATAGAAGAGCACGTTTTGTCAAATTTAAGATAAACTTACTAAAATCTAACCCCAGATGGGAATAATAAATAAAGGGACTTTCGTGGGTGGTCCATTATAATGAGATAATTATGTTATGAACCATATTATTGAGAAAAAAATGGAAAATATAGGAAGAACCTGGAATTTGTATTTGGACCATTCTATGTATGTAAAAGTCGGATCAGATTTATTCTTTTATTTTCCCTGGAACAGCTTAAAAGGGTTTTTTTTAAGTAAATCTGATTGCTGTACTTTAAATTTAAGGTTAATTTAGGAATGTTATTTGTAAGACCGTTTTTACGGTTATTTTATAAGTATGGAATGTATTGTGTAGCTATAGATATGATTTTTAAGGTAAAATGTCCATAAAGAGAGAAAAGGTTCTAATTAAATATCGAGAGGGTATAACTAGAGTCACCTAGCGGAAATGTCTACAATCATATATTGGGACGACCCTGTTTTATGATCTAAGGCAGAGTTTCAGAGAGAAATGACTTCTGATTGGTTGGATAGAATAAACTATCACTTGGTACCGAGGGATGATTTTGATTTTAGTACTTTCTATAGGATGGAATATCTAAATATTTGAATTAGCATAATTTAAGGGATGTATTTAGAAGTTAGATGCTTAATCAGGGAATTTCACAATTCAGTTCCGAAGTTTCTATTGTCGTGTTCGGTTTACTAAGTTCCTAAAGTTCTATTGTCGTGTTCGGTTTACTAAGTTCCTAAAGTTCTATTGTCGTGTTCGGTTTACTAAGTTCCGAAGTTTCTGTTATCGGGTTCGGTTTGACCAAGTACCAAAGAGGCTTTATTTTCAGGTGTAACTAGGCGGGTTTTAAGAGTACATAGTTTCGGACTCATTTCTCTCTTTGATATACCTCTTGTGTAGTGAATCCTTTGTTTCTTAAAAGTGTAAAGTTAAATTGTGGGTTTTAAGTATAATTGTTGTTTTACCTATCAGTTTCAGGGTTTTAGTGTTTTTATAAGACTTTTCAGTTTTCGGGGATTATAAATTCATCTTTGGGTGATTAAATTACAGGGTTGTATTGATTTAAAAATAGTAATTTTATCTGTTCACAGGGTTTTAAATATTAAATGGGTAATTTTTGGATTCGTTCAGTAAACGCATTTAAATAGAACAATCTCTCTTTATTAGTTAGCATAATACATATTTTGTATTAGTTTTACAGTCTTTCTTTTTCTTGTTCAGTAACTTTTCTTTCTACCTTTCTTTATAATTGTTGTTAATAGATTTATAAGTTGTTGTTTAAACTGGGTGTTGTTTTATTGTAACAATCAATATAAAGGGTTTCATTAACAAAGGTTGAACGGTTCGCTCTCGCGCCCGAAAGACGCGTCGCTGCGAGGTTATTGTTAATATCATCACCTGGATATTGCTGTTTGGTCGACATTGGTAAGTCGTTTGGTATTAACAGTAGATACAACTAACAGAACGAGACGACGTTAACGTGATCATGAAGAACTCCATCATCTCCAAGAGTGCTCTTGCTATATATTTGTCTTAGTTATTTATTCTAGTAATTCTACTCTTATGTGAAAGGACCAGGTCTGGTATTCTCGGTCAGAAACGCTACCATTGATAATGATTAATGTTTATTATAGTCAGAACGCTACCACGTAATTAACTAGTAATTAGTGATATACCAGATCAATCCTGTCACATAAAATTGGTGCCAGCTTAGTGAATGTCTTTTTGCTAGCTTACAATCTTTGATAAAAAAATTGTTGGTCAACTAGAAAATTTCTTTTGCTGAATTAAAATGTTTTTTTTTCACATAAAAAGTGACCACTACTTTCTCTTTTGCTTGATGTCAGCGTATCGATTTTCTTTTTGAAAAATTTTAATGTTTTTTCATAAAAAAATAGTTAATACCTGTACGCTGTGTATTCTTTTTGGAGAGTTTTCTTTTTGTTGTCAAAAAGATAATGTAACAATGTTTTTGTTGTCAGTAATAATATGATTGTAAATGATGTAAGTTGAGCAACAAAGATATAGAGAACCTTACGCCAGCCTGAACGGTTTTTAATAGCCCTAAATTGCTAAATATGATCATAAAATGCGTATAATATAATTCTTTGTCAAAAAACCAGAAACCCATTCTCTGTTCATTCAGTTTTTCTTGTTTTCTTTGTTTGACGGAATATTTGTCGGATAGTAGGTAAATAAAGTAAATTTTACCTGGAAAAGTAATTGCTTTTAAGTCAAAAAGCATAGTATTGTTTTAAATATCGAGTTGATTGTGGTAATTGGAACATATTAGCTAAAAATGAACCTACATATTGGAATATGAATGAATTTTGAAAGAAATTTATTTATTTTGTGGTATGTTTTAATCTTTGATCTGTTTGTTTAAGTAATAATTGTATTTAATTGATTAAAAGTTACAATAAAATCGTATAAACCGTGAATTTTAGCGTATTTCATCGTCGATATGTTATAATTTTAATCAATCAGTCATGTATCGAATATGTAATACATTTTTGTAAAACCTAACTTTTTCTTACACTTATTTTATTCACTGGAATAAAATATATCTGTAACAGTAAATTGCTTTTCTTGGGATTATTTTGTTTTTCGGTTGTCGCAGAAATGGTATGTTACCGCAATAATAGTAAATTAAAGGAAATTACTGATCATTAGGTAAAGGTAAAGCGCATATTTTTTTTTTAAGGGTATATGGTTCAAAATTAACAGTCTATGAAAAGTTAAAGATTAATTTTTCTCAATAATTAAAGTGTTCTTAATCTCGATTTTGGCAGGTTATGTGAGATGTAGAGATAGGGATTTTCAGGAAATAGTAAGGGCACAGCAGCAAGAATCCAACAAAAAGAAGGATTGCATGTTTACTAAATTGGGTCATAATGTGTTGTGTTAAAGTATTAGTTGTTTATTCAATAGGCGGTTTTAGAGCATAACCGATTAAAGGATTAAAAGTAAAATGTAAAAAAAAAAGACGTAGTGTGACGTGTAATAACAAAGATAAAAGATTCCACGAGTATTAAGTTTTTCGGTTTGTATAGTAAGACAAAACACAACATATTTTTGACTGTTTGTTGAGTAGTTGAATACTAATAGAACTTTGGTGCTCCTTTGACATGTATGGTGCAAATATATGTCATCGTATTTTTGTTTAAATGAGGTGTAGAAATCATTTATTGTTTAGTTAGTTAAATTCAACCCTTTTGCGATTCTTGTAAATATAAAAAAAAAAGTATTTACTGCGTAAAGCTCTATAACGGCTTTTATTGAGGTTGAAATTATTCAGAACAGTTGCGTATATTTATGTCATTCTGTGGTATGTTATAATTGTAATAATAACATAATATTATTAGCGATGTTTTTTCTAATAACCGGCCATAATAATTTAAATATTGAAATTTTGTTGTAGGTATACATATTTTTGTTTAACTGACAAACTAATCTGTTTCTATTTCAGCGTAATATTTTGTTACCTAGAAGGTATAAACTGTTATAAACTGGTAAACGAACCATCTTTATGTTAATGAACTATAAAAGTTCCTTTTAGCAGTGTAAAGTTGTGGCGTTCCATTATGATTTTTGATAATAATTTATTAATTTTATTTCAGTTTCTTGGAAAGTGACCAGTACTATGGTGGTACGACTGTCCATCGTTTAAATTGCGATATTACAATTTACATACAGTAATAAAAAGTTTTTTTACAGGTCCGATTGTAATCAGTTCTGATCTGATATTGATGACGGAATAGCAGCGAATTTTCAATATTATGAATACAGTGCAGCGTATTTTATTTAGGTACATTTTTCTTTTCAGGTATTTTTTTTTCTTTCAGGACGTACATTGAACATATTAATAAGGTTATTGTTATTGCTTTTGTTTGTTGTTTAATTGGAATTTGGTTTTGTTGATATAATTTTTCGATTTAGTTTTTTTTTGAAAAGGGTATAAAAACTTTGTGGTACAAAGGTAAGAGGCATGGAAATATTTATTTGCATTATACTGTAGTTGCATTAAAAGTAGATTTTGAGAATCAGTACTCTATACCCTCATTTAAATAAAATTAATTTGCACAAGGTATTTTATTATGCGAACGTAGTAGCCCATCAAGGTGTTTATGACTAAAGGGTACCTACCCTGTCTTTATTGTTTGGGGTTACGGATATAACCGACTGATGATATTGCTTAGTTAACTATTCTTTTAAACTGGCGCGTCACAAAATATGATAGTCTGGGGTCTGGTGCTACATTTGCATAATAATTGTTTTACGATCGATCGGTATTTTGAAAGGTGTTTGCGATTAAAAAAAAGGTTTATTATTTAACGCGTACGAGAATCACCTTTCCGGTAAAATACTATTTTTTCTTTAACAATGAATTAACATCCGGACTAAGTCATGTGTTAAGGTATTATTTTTTTATTATTATTGTTTTTTTTTTAAAGGTGGTTTGTTACCTTTCGTCAACATATTGTTATTTTAAGGAATATTCGGTAAAGGTTGCTTTGTGGAATTTTGTAAAGTGAGTGACTTTAGTAAAGTGGTAATGTGCTGTCTTACGTCAGAAATTGGCGGATAGTTGAGTATTCCCGGAGAAAAGAAGATATATCCAGAAAAAACAGATCCATTTACGAATACTTAGTTGATGAATATTTTTGATAGTTGTGGTGTTGACAATGAAACGACTGACTACCATTTAGAAATATTACAAAGACATATCAGTGAGTCACGGATAAAGATGGAAGAACAAATGAGCTTTATGGATCAATTTAAGTCTATAGAAGACTAGAAGAATCTAAAAGAATGGTGCTGTGTGGATATAACTTGATATTGCAAATGATTATCCAGAACGACTCTACCTCGTTGAAAATCACATCAACGATGCGATGGAACTAGCGTATTTACACAGATAGGCGAGTGTTATCTGTATGCTTCAGAAGTGCAGGCGAGACACTTCAAGGGATCGACAAGCGAGAAGAATGAAATTGAATTTACTGGTGGATAGCCAGGGAGCACGGAGCGTGTACAAGGGATACATAGCTCAGGAGAGTGCTGGGCGCATAGGAGCGTGTAAGAGAGATACATAGCTCAAGTTGTGCCGGGGAGATGGTACCTAACCTTGAATATGAAGCATGCATGTCTAGTTCTGTTGGTTTACCAATAAATAGTAATAAAAATCTTGCTGTAAATCTTAAGGATGGAGTCCCGATGATGCACAGAAGATTTTTCCAGATTAATAATAGACCAGATGAAAAGGACAACAACCTGATTAACAATAGTATTAAACTTCAACAGTCGAACCCTAAGGACTGATCACCCCTAGTAACAAGACTGCATGAAGACTTAGAATTACCGGTTTTTCACGGCTGCAATTTCGTAGTTTCGTAAGACGTCCGTACTATGATTTGCGAGTCAACAAATCACACATGTGTCGGCATTTGTTTGGCGACTGAAATAGTAAACATTGAAAACCACAAACAAACAAAATAGAAAATTGTTGTCCGATTTCTATATACTGCCTCACCTCAGACCATAAATAACCCCCACCCCTCTTAAAATTGGTGATGTAGATAGTTTGGATAGGACAGATTCTCTCCACAGTTCTGTGTTGGAAAAGTAAATGATGTTGGGCTCCGCGGTGAGCATAGAATAAATTTAAAGCCAATTGCAAGATCCCGGAAGAAGATAGTAGCAGGAGCCTAAGGAAACAGTAGCAGGAGAAGTAATAGCGTGCATAATAAGAAGTTGTAGCAGGAGAGTAGTAGCAGGAGGAGTTGTAGCGAGCCTAAGAAGATAGTAGCAGAAGGAGATGTTGCGTTCACAACAAGGAGACAATAGCAGGGGAACTGGAAAGTATCATATCAGGAAAGTATCATATCAGGACAGTATCATAACAGAAAAGTATCAAGAAGCTC
The DNA here is from genome assembly GCA_963969555.1 of Polydrusus pterygomalis. Classification (NCBI taxonomy): domain Eukaryota; kingdom Metazoa; phylum Arthropoda; class Insecta; order Coleoptera; family Curculionidae; genus Polydrusus; species Polydrusus pterygomalis. The sequence goes on from OZ018375.1 coordinate 23,907,948, forward strand.
TACAGCGAGCATAGCAGAAAAAAATCAGAATGTTTTGTAGTAAGTATATTAGGAGGCTCTTCAGTGAACGTAGCAGGAAAACATCAGGAGACTCGGTAGTGAACATAGCAGAAATTTAGGATTCCGTAAGAAAACCAAGAATTCTTGTAGTTTTGGGAAGTTACCGAGATATCTTTTTACAAAAAGAAATAGGCCTATGGGTAGAAATGTAAAAGTTATTACGGATTTTCAGAGCATGCGCCGAACACGAAAGCACCTTGTCGAATTTTTTATCGAATTCCTTATCGAATATCTTACTAAATTCCTTGTGTTCTACAAGAAGAACTGTAGATAGGAATAGAAGAAATGTTAAAGAAAAAGAATATAGAAAATGGTAAATCTGGCTTGGGTAAGACAAAAATGGGAAGACATTTTTAGGTAACAGTTTGAAAATCGTGAGTATAGAGTGAGAAATACTTAGGTAAGATAAAATGGAAGAAGTTTTAAAGGAACGATTAGAAAATCGTAAACTTGTTTGGAAAAATGGTAAGATTAAAGAAGTTTATTGAAATTAATAATCGAACGTATTTCAAGGGGAAATTGTTTTATAACTTTAATTAATTTTTTTTTAGAGAAAGCCCAGCCAGAGAAGGTAATATAGGAGATGAAGTACAGCCTATTGACTTCTCGTACAGTCAATGTACCTACATATTATAAGGTTTTATTACTTAAGTGTGTGGCATAGTATAAGTCTAGTTTGTAAGAGAAGTTAAATAAAAAGTTTTTTTTTATTATTGGTTTTTTTTTATGTTGTACTGTGTATATAACCCGTTGTGAGCAAAAGTAATGTCTTGTTGTTTTAGAAGGAAAGTAACTATGATGCCACGAATCTTTTTATTAGAATCCTTAGCCCATATGTTTTAACGAGGAGTAATAGCGTATGATTGTGCGGACAAGACCGGAGAGCTAAAAATAGGTGTCCCTATTACCCGAGAAGCCTTGCCAGGACCCAAGAAGCTATATGGAGATCATACCAAAGAATAGAAGTAGACCAGAAGAGACAGTACGTACCGGAACATGACTTTACTTGCCAAGTAAATGCTGAACAAGTAATTGGACATTGGACAGCCATCGTAGTACAGTACCAGGAGGTTATGTCCATCATGAAGAGATGCCAACTGAAAGAAAAGATTCCTAAAAATAGATTAGCGTTAGACAAACAATCGCCAGATGTCGTACGAAACCTTGTAAAACAGACTTCAGGTTACGTGAGTGGAGTATTGGAAGAAGTACTCTACACTGTAAAGTGCTATACAAAACTGAAATCTGTTCCGTACCGCTATTACACATATATTGGTGGAACGTGGAACAGAAGTGGAATGGCAACCACTAGTCCCAGCTAACTATTGGATGGAAGTTAGCCCAGAGTTGAGAAGGATCACTGATGTATTTGAATTTGACGCCAATGAGGATGAAGACAGAATTTCAATGCGCGGACTTTCCATTTCCCCAATAAGTTCCAATGGAATATATACGCAGGAAGACATGTATAGAGTTCAACAGACACTGTTATACCCGACACTAGGAAGCAGTAACTATCCAGGTTACCAGGAGGATAGTGTGCATTGACAACGCCGATTCCTAGTTTATGCCCAATTTATTCTCGCAGCACGAATTTCCAGCATGGCACACTCTGCAGCGGAGGAGGTATCAGGTTTCTTGTCCAAGATGGATAAGCCTGCATAGTTAGTTATTTGTTGAGCTGTTAATAACTACTATATAGTTAAGGAAGCGAGCTGATGGAACAACCTAGCCCATACCAACCTTTATCAGACGAATTGGTAATTCACTAAAGGTGAGACAATCCCATGAAATGAAGATGTAGAGCTGAATAGAGTGATGGTGAAGCCCATTGTACCATTGGGAATGAGATTCCGAAAACATCCCAGACCAGGAAGCGGCATGCAAGCCAGCCAATTGTCGTGGCAAGACAGAACAGAAGTGCGAAGTTAGAAAAGACTGTAACGAATTTGGACAGAATCGGAACTAATAAATCGCGGAAAAGTTGCGGAAGAACAGGAGTGTGTGTTAAAAATTTGTGGGTTCGTGTCGGTAAGTGTGAGAATCGCCCCGTAAAGACTGCATTTAGCAGAATGGTTATCAGTGCTTTGTTGATATTAATTTTGATTTAGTTTTTTTTTAATTGGTAGATATTGTGTTGAGTTTCGAATGTACAAGATGCAAACCAGTGGCATAGATATTATTTTCCTATTTTTTTTAGTCAATATATGATTCATTCTAAGGTGGGGGCAATGTAATAGAACGCAAAAATCTATGTTTTTATTTTAAGTTATTTTTATTTAAAGTGCGTTCTCAGGCAAAACAATATGTTTCCTATTTTAAAATTCAAAGAAGGGCTCTAAAAGCTTTTATTCCAAACATAAATATGATAATATAACCCAAATGTAGTATAACTATTTTAAACAAGTATCAACGGTTTTTCTTAAACAAATAACCATTGCCCAAATTATCCTAAAGATTTGTTAAGTCATAAAGTTTATTTTTCTATAATACCCTAAAAGCTGGTTGTTAGCAAAAACTCAAATAAATAATAGAATCTATAGAAGAGCACGTTTTGTCAAATTTAAGATAAACTTACTAAAATCTAACCCCAGATGGAAATAATAAATAAAGGGACTTTCGTGGGTGGTCCATTATAATGAGATAATTATGTTATGAACCATATTATTGAGAAAAAAATGGAAAATATAGGAAGAACCTGGAATTTGTATTTGGACCATTTTATGTATGTAAAAGTCGGATCAGATTTATTCTTTTATTTTCCCTGGAACAGCTTAAAAGGTTTTTTTTTAAGTAAATCTGATTGCTGTACTTTAAATTTAAGGTTAATTTAGGAATGTTATTTGTAAGACCGTTTTTACGGTTATTTTATAAGTATGGAATGTATTGTGTAGCTATAGATATGATTTTTAAGGTAAAATGTCCATAAAGAGAGAAAAGGTTCTAATTAAATATCGAGAGGGTATAACTAGAGTCACCTAGCGGAAATGTCTACAATCATATATTGGGACGACCCTGTTTTATGATCTAAGGCAGAGTTTCAGAGAGAAATGACTTCTGATTGGTTGGATAGAATAAACTATCACTTGGTACCGAGGGATGATTTTGATTTTAGTACTTTCTATAGGATGGAATATCTAAATATTTGAATTAGCATAATTTAAGGGATGTATTTAGAAGTTAGATGCTTAATCAGGGAATTTCACAATTCAGTTCCGAAGTTTCTATTGTCGTGTTCGGTTTACTAAGTTCCTAAAGTTCTATTGTCGTGTTCGGTTTACTAAGTTCCTAAAGTTCTATTGTCGTGTTCGGTTTACTAAGTTCCGAAGTTTCTGTTATCGGGTTCGGTTTGACCAAGTACCAAAGAGGCTTTATTTTCAGGTGTAACTAGGCGGGTTTTAAGAGTACATAGTTTCGGACTCATTTCTCTCTTTGATATACCTCTTGTGTAGTGAATCCTTTGTTTCTTAAAAGTGTAAAGTTAAATTGTGGGTTTTAAGTATAATTGTTGTTTTACCTATCAGTTTCAGGGTTTTAGTGTTTTTATAAGACTTTTCAGTTTTCGGGGATTATAAATTCATCTTTGGGTGATTAAATTATAGGGTTGTATTGATTTAAAAATAGTAATTTTATCTGTTCACAGGGTTTTAAATATTAAATGGGTAATTTTTGGATTCGTTCAGTAAACGCATTTAAATAGAACAATCTCTCTTTATTAGTTAGCATAATACATATTTTGTATTAGTTTTACAGTCTTTCTTTTTCTTGTTCAGTAACTTTTCTTTCTACCTTTCTTTATAATTGTTGTTAATAGATTTATAAGTTGTTGTTTAAACTGGGTGTTGTTTTATTGTAACAATCAATATAAAGGGTTTCATTAACAAAGGTTGAACGGTTCGCTCTCGCGCCCGAAAGACGCGTCGCTGCGAGGTTATTGTTAATATCATCACCTGGATATTGCTGTTTGGTCGACATTGGTAAGTCGTTTGGTATTAACAGTAGATACAACTAACAGAACGAGACGACGTTAACGTGATCATGAAGAACTCCATCATCTCCAAGAGTGCTCTTGCTATATATTTGTCTTAGTTATTTATTCTAGTAATTCTACTCTTATGTGAAAGGACCAGGTCTGGTATTCTCGGTCAGAAACGCTACCATTGATAATGATTAATGTTTATTATAGTCAGAACGCTACCACGTAATTAACTAGTAATTAGTGATATACCAGATCAATCCTGTCACAAAATTCTCATGTCGGTGTTTCCTCAAACAATGGTAAACATAATGTTGGAGGGGAGAGAAGTACCTAAGGATGTTAAAAGACAACTTTTACTTAGCGTTGCCTTTCTAAAACAAGTTGAAACTAATATTCGACAAAGGACCAATAAACGGAGCAGGCGCTGTTGTTAAAAGAACAGCTGATAAAATGGTTTTATAGGGAGCCGATATTTTAAACAACTGTAAAAATATAAAATTGTTCGAAATAAATAAACAAGGTATCGAAACCGTAAAACAAGAAATGCTTAAGCATCTAGCACCGATAAAAAATATAACAAAATCCTATTAGATATGTTGGAAAAATTGCATGAACGAAAACCAAAAAGTCCTCTTTTTAAGATACCTCAGTTGCGCTAACTGTAAGTAGTAGTGAGGAGATTTGTAATCATTTCCCAATAGATCATGGTAGTTTTGCTTTCAATCTATTACCTTTAAATATATCAGAAGACAATAATATTGGTATCCTGTTAGTAATTTAAAAATATAGGTTACCAAGCCTAGTTCATCCATGCAGCTATAATTAAACTTATTTTTCCCTAACTTAAATCCTAGATTATACGGATTCCATAGTTGGACCAGAAAATAGAACAAATAATTTGGAAAACGCTGTTCCTAGCGTAGGCGAATGGGTGGCGGTATTATTTGAAAATGACTGGCATCCAGGTATTTTTTTTGTCATAACCTTCCAAGTTAAAATAAATTCTGTTTACTATTTTAGGTTTGGTTCAGGAAAACGATGGTCTATAAGTCAAATTCCTTTACAGAAAAGGAAAGAATTATATTTGGCCTACCAAACAAGATATTTAAAAAGTTAATAGCAAAGACATTATCTGTAAAATTAGTGAGTGTATCGAATACAAGATTTAATTTGTTTGCATTAGCTGATGAAGAAAAAGTTATCGGTATTGTCAAAGCTATTTAAAAATTTTAGTTACATTCTGTCAAATTTATTTACTAGGTTTTTACGAAATAATAAAATAAAATAACCATTTTTGAGTTTATACTTTACGTTTAGGTCATATTTTATCCTTAAGTTAATTCCGTTACCAATCTGTCATTTCCGTTACCCTTACTTAATTATTTTATATTAAGACTAATTACTTATAATACAATCCCATTTATATTGTTACGATTCCCGGCATACTTGCCCTATACTTTCCAATAGTTTTCATGGATCTATTAGGTTAGAATCTATGTGAAACTATTTTATATTTAAAAAAAAACAAATAATTAAAGTATCCGGCGTTTATCTAATACGATCTTCTAAAGTTTTGGTATTTTTCACTCCAAAACTACTTTTGTTAATTGTCAAACATTAGCGAACATATTAACTATCACATGAATGACAGATATTGACAGAACATATTTTTTATTGATTTTTCTCTGAGGTAACGGAAATGACAAAAATCATACATTGACTTTAAAAAATACAATTAGCAAACTAATGATTAACATTCCTGTAAATCTGACATTGCTTTTAGGTTCTTTATTGTTTTCCCAATAAAATACAATTCTACGTTTGAGGTTGTTACGACTTTTATTTTTTTTATTTTTTTTTTCATTTTGGCCACTTAAAATAAGTATACTCATTTAATTGCTGATATAGAATTGAATTTTTTTCGCAGCTTTACCCCTTTCAAATAAAAACTAATAACAACTCGTAGTTCTTCTGTCATCATAATTATGTAGATTTCACAATTTAACGAACGCCATCTACTGGTAAATCTGAAAACATTTTAACCAGCCTCATACAATATAATAACGTATAAGGAAAACAAAAATAATTCGATTACCTTGTATCATTGGAACTTGATTGTATTTTCCTGAAGCCAACAATATATTTGGATGTTCTGTTAAAAAAGCAGTTGGATTTGGCTTTTCTATCACCACACCAAAAGGTCTTCTTTTACTGGGATTCATAACTTCCTAAAAACGTATGAGATCAATGGTAATGACTAAAACGATATAGTAACAGTAAAAGTTCTCGTTAGTTAATTTTTGATTAAAATCCCAAACTCGACCATAAGGCCCTGTTATATCATCTTAGTTTTATTCTGGTTCGAGCCGATATAGTTTAACACTTATAAATAACCTTTCTGCATGGAACTGCAGGTCATAACAATGTCAATGGTGACCGCCAGGGGCGTTCACTAAGTGATCAAGATATTCTAACTAGGGATGTTAAAGATCAGGTAAATTGCTGAACAAGTTCAAACAGTTCGGTTTTCATCCGAGAATACGTTCCGTAAACCTGTTCATCTATTCTGTTGATACTATTGGTAGATTACTGAACAATATGGCGGAAGAAACAAAACCTACCCGATCAAGACCAGACGTTACCGAGAATCGGGACGTTTACAGTGGAGACGCGATCGAATCGTCTCGGTCGACATAAGTTTATCTGAAAAACTGGTTCAGTTCTTGTAAAAAGAACAGTTCACTAAACAAACTACCTCTAACCTGTTCTCAAGAACATATTTTTCTAACAACTTTAATCCTAATCTTACTTTTTAGAAATCTTGTCCGAAGAAAGTTCATTAATGGAAGATCCTTAGTTCATGGTAAACGGTCTCTGGTACAACCGGGCCTAAGTGTTTAAATTAAAAATGTATTCGACATAGGTACAATTAATTGGTCTTTTTTTGTGCCACCCATGGCCATTAAAATGATTTAATTGTTCATGATACCACACATTATTATAAGTTTGTTTTAACATTGTACATGTTTCAATATAACCTTTACCAGTGTCCGTTTAACAGTTGGAGACAATGATGCTTCTTGAATAATATAAGAATTTTGGATTTTATTGGTTTTAAATCACAACGTCTCAACTGGTATGTATCTCGAGTAGTCTTTGGATGAATACCTTATCTATATTTTACTTATCCTATGGTCAATGATATAAATTTATTTTGTTTCTTCCATCAACGAAACTAAAAATCGTCAAGAAGCTTCAAGTGATGTTCAAAAATCTAATAGCGTAATGAATAAAGCATTGGAAAATTTAAAACTAAAGGCTTCAATGTAATATTATGACTATCATAATAACGTTACCATGCTAAACATTTTAATTTAAGTTAATCTCAAGTGGAACTTACATCTAGTATTTCTAACGCAGCCTTCATTAAGTCCTCGGCAGATGCTTTCATCAGAATCTTTAAGGCTTCCTTTTCGGTGGACACTTTTACTCCCAACTTTTCAGCTACTTCAGCTGCATTTTTTTTACCCCAAACCCACGGATTTAATGCACTCCCACTTTGCGCTATGGCCTTGTGAAAAAGACCTTTAGCTGTTGGAGAAAGTACCTACAAAATAGATTTTATTTATTTTTCATTCCTATACCGGGTGTCCACGGAAGGTGGTTCGCCCCTCTAACTTTTTTTGTTTTTCAAGATAATGGAATAAGATTTGGGGGATTTGTATATGACATAAAACTGCATTTTTTGACAGGTGACTTAACATTATAGAACTTCCGGTTTAACCGGAAGTGACATAAACTTTCGATTTTTAAATGGGACACCTGGTAATTTTTTTCTTTTTTTGACTCCATATGACATTCTAAATACAACGATGTGTGATTGTCACTTTTTGTCATCAAGAAAATTTTTTTTTTCCAAATTTATTGTTTTATCTAGAGGGCTATGAATACCAAAAAATCACTTATTTCAGTTCTTTAATCTTGGGAAAAATACAATTTTACTATTTTTGGTCCAATGCTATGTGCTATGTAAAATTTAATCTTTAAAGTTGTATAACTCATTTTTTTTTAAATGGTATAATGGTGGGTGGCTCGTCGGGTTAAGAAAAAAGAGGATTTTATTACGATTATTTTGATACCATACATTATTAGGTTTTAGAAAAGCTGCCATTAAAAAACTTGAAAAGGTTAAATTGGAACTTTCCTAAAATAAAGCATCCTTTGAAAATAAATTTAGATTTAAATGTATCAAGTAGCCTGTGACCAGCAAAACTGATAAAACAAAATCATGCCTTAAAGAAAATTGAAATGCCAATAGCTTCTGCCAAAGTAAATTAGTTTGTTGTTTAAAAAACATGGAAAATACTAGTTTTACAAGGAGTGAAAAAGTTGATATGTTATTTTTGTCAGGCTCATTTCGCATTTTCGGAACCAGTTTTGGGTACCTAATAGTGGCGGGTTGGATGACGCCGATTACAATATCTTTGTGCATAAAGTCCAGCAGCATCGGTTGAATTCTTTCTACATTCTCGAAACACTAATAACATATCAACTTTTTCACTCCTTGTAAAACTATTATTTTTCATGTTTTTTAAACAACAAACTAATTTACTTTGGCAGACGCTGTTGGCATGTCAATTTTCTTCAAGGCATGGTTTTGTTTTATCAGTTTTGCTGGTCATAGGCTACTTGATGCATTTAAATCTAAATTTATTCTCAAAAGATGCTTCATCTTAAGAAAGTTCTACGTTAACTTTATAAAGTTTTTTAATGGCAGCTTTTCTAAAACCTAATAGTGTATGGTATCAAAATAATCGTAATAAAATCCCGTTTTTTCTTAATCCGACGAGCCACCCTGTTGCCATTTAAAAAAAATTAAAGATTAAATTTTACATAGCACATAGCACTGAACCAAAAATAGTAAAATTGTATTTTTCCCAAGATTAAAGAACTGAAATAATTAATTTTTTGGTATTGGTAGCCCTCTAGAAAAAACAATAAACTTGGAAAAAAACATTTTCTTGGTGACGAAAAGTGACAAGTGACACATCTTTATAATTAAAATGTCATATAGAGTCAAAAAAAGAAAAAAATATACCAGGTGTCCCATTTAAAAATCGAAAGTTTATGTCACTTCCGGTTAAACCGGAACTTTCGTAATGTTGAGTCACCTGTCAAAAAATGCAGTTTTATGTCGTATACAAATCCCCCGAATTTTATTCCATTTTCTTGAAAAACAAAAACGTTAGAGAGGCGAACCACCTTTCGTGGACACCCGGTATGTTACTAATTTATGTTAAAAATTAGGACGTTAATTTACAATTTTATTAAGAAAAGTTTATTATAAACATATATATAACCTGCAATGATACAGATGCTCCACCAGCACTGACACCAAAAATGGTAACATTTTTTGGGTCACCATTAAAACTAGCAATGTTCTGTTGTACCCACTTCAAGGCAAACGTTTGATCTTTTAAACCTGCATTACCAGGAACTTCTAGGGATAGATCATCAGAACTTAGAAATCCTAAAATATATTTTTTTCTTTATAAGGTTATTATTCTAAGCAGTTGCGTGCTGTGACAGTAAGGGGTTAATGGTTAGAGATAGTTACATTATAACTATTTCAACAAATGTTACTTAGATTTTTATATGACATCCAAAACGCGTCTCACTGACGATGGACGCATAGAAACTTTTATTATATTGAATTGTGGCGATTAAAGTAGAAGTCACAGAAAATTCCGTGATATGTTCAATTATAAATACGCAAATCGCCCGCCTTTATCACCACAGGAAGATTTTCATCACTCAAGCACACAACATGGGCGTGACTACAATACTCACCAAATTTCATCCCTAGACGCTAGTCAGTTGTTCGAGAGTTATTGGACGATGATAGGCGAGAGAAAATTTGTGAAATAATGATTGAGCTAATAAATAAATTCATACCAATTGTCGCTTTTCAGATAAAACTACTTTTCCTTTAAAAGGCCAATTTAATAGAGAAAAGTGCATATACTGAGCACAGGAAGATCCTTAATGCTTTGTAGAAAATTACACCCAGTATAAAAAAAGGTTAATCTCTGGGCGACATTGTTGGAAATACGGTAATCGGAGAAATTTTCTTTTATAAGAGCCTCACTGGAGAAAGATATCTAAACTTCTTTCGAAATGAACTTATTCTAGCTGTTCCCACTCTATTACCAGACTATCAAGATCCTGATTTGCCAAGTTTAACCTTATGGTTTCAACAGGATGGTGCTCTCCCGCATTATGCTGCTCATGTAAGGGAGTACTTAAATACAATTTTTTCGGGCGGTGGATAGGTAAATGGGGGTCAATAAAGTGTATAAGTGAGCAACCAGATCACTCGATCTTAACTCACTGAACTTTTTTTATAGGTCTACGTCAAAAATTAATTTTATAAATCTAAGCCCATTTCGATTGATAGCGCTTATGAAGTCCATTCGACGGGTAATACAAGTAGTTTTTCCCCAAGTAGTACAAAACCTGCAACAGGAATTTTTACGTCGATTGATCTCATAGTTTCTTTTCATACTTTGACGTTTGTCTATTATGTTTTAAAAATACCATTGAATTAATATTTTTTTAAGAGTGTTAGTTTCGAGTGAAAAACAAAAGTATGAAGATCAGAGATTCATTTGGATAAGTTCACGACTAGGTCACAAATACAAGTTAATATTGTAATATTAACATGTCAAATAAATTGTAGAAAAACTGTATGGTCTTTCCAATAATAACAAAGAGTTGGCCACCTTACTTAATGGTTGGCCAGAGGATCGAAATTACTGTATTGCCATAATATGGTGGTTCAAGATAAAATAAAACAAAGGTTTAAACATTGGTTTTCAGTTAGACGGGTTTTACTGGGTAGCTGAAGGCCAAGCTAAAATTACTGGAATAATAACAAGTAAAATGAAAATTACACAGTGCGTTTGTAGTTAAGCTTCCCGCAAATTGCCTTATATACTTAGCCTAGGAGTAGCTATAAAGGTATGATAGACTCGCAAGTGGACAAGAGAAATGCGTCAAGGAAGCTAAACTACAAAACGTAAATTGTAATAACAGGAATGGTAAAAATATACATTAGTTAATCAAACATCAAAAACATCAAAAACTCACAGACCCAGTCATGGGTAACGTAAATTGCTACAAAGCAAATTAAAAGTTTTTGTAAACCTTAAATAATTAAATTGCGTTAAAAAAAATGACTTTAATGTAGAGGTTTAAAAACAGGGTTTGTCATCAGTAATGTTAAATCACGATGGTTGCTTTATCTAATTGTGACCTGCAGCCGATATGCTTTCGATGATAATATTGATACATTGTACCTTCATTTGGGTATGCTGCTTAAACACCATAGTCTGCTGGGCAGCCCTAGATTTACGTTTTTTTCTTTACGTACCAGCTGAAGAGAAGCGATTTTAATTCATAAGAACAAAAATTAACAATCTGAGACAGGTGTCCAAAAAAAAACAACACTTGACTCCCTTTCACGATCGAAAAGAGGAATCCAAAACACAAGACAGATACACTGTTTCCTGTGTAACAGCAAAAATAATGCAATTTTTAACACGTAACTACTCCATACGAATTTGTAGAAAATAAGTGCTAAAACAAACGTTACTTCCAACGACAAGCATGTAGGCTTAAGTAAATTGGGCAACACGGCGTTGCGTCATCTTCCCGACGCGTCTCGTCTCGCATGTGTGTCGATGACCAATTAAAGCCCTTTCAGCAAGCGTGCTTGGCAACAAGAAACTGATGCGGGTTAGCATTTGCGGCTTGGTCAAGGTTGTAACGTAATACATTGTCTATTTCTACGAAAAGCTTCTAAAAACAAGCAAATTGGCGTGCGAACAAGGGGGTAACGACCATTAGCGTACCAAACACTGTTAATATCGGGATTGAAATATTAGAAAAACTGAAATAAATTACCCGGGTTGGGGCTGGTTCCCCAACATAAATCAATAATGATTTTTTTAAATTATCGAATAGCTGATAAAAATGCTGATTCTGGTTCTTACCAAGTATTCCAAGTCGGTAATTAATTGTAACTAAAACAATATCTTGAGTAATTAAATAATGTGGTCCATTTAAATCTTCTGAGGCGGAACCAAGAGTAAAAGCGCCTCCATGAATAAACACCATTACTGGTTTCCTGTCTAGTCCTGCTTGGGGTAACTTTAAAATTAAAAGAACAAAAGCTAAAACTTAAAATACGAAATATGGAATATAATTAACATTATTTTAATTATTTATTGTTGTCGAGCATGTGGCGAGAAAATAATCAATATTAATGCTCCTAAATTAGATTATTGAAGCAACGAATTTATTAAACTAAATCTGTAGCAATAGAATCTACATCCAGAAAAGTTTAATTTATCAACAATCTCTGCGTTAAAAATTTTATAACATCGAGTTACGACAATATTAAATAAAAAACGACTTATTACAAATTAAAAATATGGCACTTCCCAGCTATCACAGCAACTAGACTGCAACGTTCGTTTTTTGTAATTTTTAATTTATTAACGTGACAATGCAATATCGTCGCCCATATGTCAAAACCTCGTATCTTAAAAACAAACAATGTTCAGAAAATGAAAAAAACTTCTTATATGTTTTTCTATTTTTTATTTAATATAGTTTTCTGCCAAGTGATATAGTCTAATTTGCATGGAAACAAAACAAGATGCGAGGTTTTGACATGTGAATTTTATAGGGCGCAAGATACGAGGTATTTTAATTTAACGTTTAGCGTGCGCTTTGCTGGACTCTTGAGTTACAAGGTTTTTAAATCGATGAAATATAAAGTCATAGTCGTAATAAAACACGTAACTCAAAACTGGTAAATTTTGAGATACGAGGTGTTGACTTATGGGCGACGATATGCAACATTAGCACACAACGTTAGACGATAACCTGCGCTTGCTGGGGTAATTAACACAACTAACATATCTTTGAATTAGAATGGAACTCAACGTGAATCACCCTGTATATATTTGTATTGTAATTACTTAAAACCGCTAGTAAGTTGAAAGGAGTAGTCTGGTATATAGTAGTAATAGCTTGGTAGAAAACAGACATGAAGTAAGGATTCTTGTACCTGTTTTGTAAAAACATTTAGGTATAAACAATCTTCAGAACCTATTAGTTCGTCCAATGATAATCGATTTGCCGATAGACATGGATTGCCTTCAGTAGTACAATCACGGACTCCTATCCAAGGATCTGGTGGTTGAGGTGCCTAAAAGTATAAAACGTTCACTTTTATTATTTTCAAACCTAATTGAAATACAGCGTTATGACATAAACTAAGTAAATCCAGATATCCCAAATACATGGTCGAAAGCGAGGCTCCACGCCGCCATGTAAGTTCCATGAAGAGACGTGCCTTTAAACGGATATTCTCGTGTGCTAAGTGTTTATCACGGGCAACGTTTGGCGTAACTCGTTACATATGTGTACTTCGTACAAAGTTATGAGCGGTAAAATATTTTCATTGCATGGTTTCTCTTGGTTTTGTTACTCTATGGTTATGATAAAGAGACGGATCAGCCTTTTATATAAAATACCGCTCGCTTAAACAGAAATTGCCCAAACCCGACAAATTAATTTTTTTACATGCATTTTTTTAGAAAAAAATATTATACAGGATGGACCATAAAACTGCTACGTGTATCAAATTTAATTTTTTCAATTAATTATATTGTATATTTTTACATTTTTATATTCTAAAATCTTTAACTGTTTACAAATTATTAACTTTTGATATAAAATAGACAAACGTCAAAGTATGGAAAGAAAATATCTCACGTGTTGAAAATGTCGTCCACCAACTGTTCTGCAGTAGATCAATCAATCAATTATTAAAGCTCTTTCTCGACAATTAAGAAAGCAGAACAGCGTCTCCAAAAACAAATTGTATCGGTTAATCGACAAAACGTTGGTTGGGGTTCGTAGCGTTCGACAATCGCAGTGCACCTTATTATTAGTTTTAACGTACTTGTTGCGCAGGACACATCGTTGTTCGAGATCTTCTAGCTGTCCTGTCTGAATTTGAATTTTATTGATCGTATCAATACCCAAGGGCGTCGCCAGAGAGGGGCCGGCGCACCCGGCTAATCGAAACAATCTGGTCATCAATGATCTGAACACCCTGCCCGACATCAGAAATACCATTTGGACCATCAAGAATATAATAACATTTTTTCAAGAATCGGTTCTAAAACGGAAATTAATACCCAATATTTCCCGGTTATGCGAAACAAGGTGAAGTGAAAAACACAAAAACATCAGAGTTTTTTAAGAGAATTTTTGTGCTATAATGGAAGCTTTAGAAACATTGTCTCGAGATGGCAATAATGCGACAAGGAAACATGCGTATCAGCTCCATGCGGCAGCTTCCAAAGCTTCATATATTTTTAGCCTCGTATTGATATCCAAATATTCCGGTATTATAGAACCCACAGTAAACGTGCTCCAATCAGTATCCTTGGACACGGTTCAGGCATCCCAGCATATTAGTCGCATTTTACAACTGATCAAAGACTACCGTAACGATCCCGAAAAAGTTACAGAAGATATTATCAAAGATGCTACTGCTATTGCGGAAAAAATTGGACTGACGGAAGATATGAAATCCATACCTCGTACTGTTGAAAGACAACAACACCGCATCAACCACCCGGCAAAAAGCCTTTTAGAATTCTAGCGGAGGTCTATGACAATTCCTTATTTGGACTCAATTATAAATTCCTTCGAAATAAGGTTATCTGCAGAAAATAGACCATCCTTTGCTCTAACAAAACTACACCCTGTGCAAATGAAAAACATATCTTTGGAAGATCTTAAAGAAGCATGCGAGGAATTCAGGAACTTTTACGGTATTTTGGATATCAAGAATGAGATAGAACTTTGGAAAAAAATATGGGAGGAAAAACCTGAATCGACCAAACTAGTGTTGTGGAAGTCCTTAAGGAAACTGACGATTTTTTCCTGCGATAAAGAAGGCCTTAAGGATTCTTATTGCTTTACCTCGTACCACTTGTACAGTTGAAAGGTCATTCAGTAGCTTGAGGAGAATCAAAACCTGGTTGAGGAGCACGATGACTGGAACTCGCCTCAATGGCATCGCCATGATGAGTGTACACAGGCAACACATTTTCAAGAACTTGGACGATTTTATAAACAAAGTAACCAACAAATTCGCTAGCAACCCTAGACGATTGTTTTAATTGATTTTTTATGTAAATTATTTATTCGTTTTCTATTTTTTTTTATTAAAACTTTTCTATCTTAATGTTTTCTTCAGTTCTTCTATGCTGCCCCTCCCTGGCTCACTGGCTGGCGACGCCCTTGCCAATACCTGTTCCAATTAATTTATTTTTACTTTGTATTTAAGTTTTTTTTAACTTTGCATGTCAGACAAAGCAATAGCAGATTTTAATATTGGACTTTCTAATCTATGAACGAATTTTACCATCGCAGTAAACCATATTGCCTAATAGATAATCATATGCAATGTTAAACGACAAGAACAATATCACACTAGAAGATATTTAAATTTTTTATTTTTTTATTTTATTTATTTAAATTACAAACAATAGCAATACAGCCGGTGGTTGTATATTAGTTACATAGCATTTAAAAACAAACATAAGTAAATACAAGTAAAGAACATATTAGACATTTAAAACCATGTAAATGTTAAAATACAAAGAATAATAAAAAAAGTAGGTATATATTAAGAAGGAACATGTTTGCATCTATATATAATAATAATATATGTCCAAAGAGGGCATTCCTCCCTCAAAAATTGACAGGCTATTCCAGAGATCGATTCCAACCCCCAAAATAGAAAACAAACCAGTGTTTGTACGCCAGAAGGGCTTTTTGATTTTAAATTGATGATCTGATCGCGATCGATAGGTGGCGTTAGCGACAGCGCGATTCAAATCCAGCAGTGCACTAAAACTGTTGTAAATTTTGTACATTAATATCCTTACAAAATATTCACGTCTGACCCTCAGCGTCTGCCAGCCCAGCTGTTTCATGGCCTCCGTCGGACTAAAATCACGCCCAAAGTTCAAAAATACCCAACCGCTCTACGCTGGACCATCTCTAATTGGTCACTTAAGGTTTGTTGATGCGGATGCCAAAGAGTGGCACAATATTCCAGGCAAGGTCGCACAAGAGATATATAAGCCTTTGCCCTAGCCTCCGGGTTCGCCTTTCTGAGGTTTCTCATGACAAAATTGAGAATCTGATAAGCATGTGAAACAGTTTTTCTTATGTGAACAGACCAGTTTAGTTTACTTGTAAGCGTAACCCCAAGGTATTTGAGCTCGCTTACAAGTTTAATGGGTATACCATGCAGAATATAATTATAATAGACTTTTTTCGTACCGAATGATATATTGTACGATTTTTTCGTATTAATTTTCATTTTATGTTTTACAACCCAACTTTCAATTAACTTCAAGTCGTTCTGTAGTCTCACACAGTCCAACTGATCCACAATCCTTCTGTAGATTATACAATCATCAGCAAATAATCTGATATTAGAGGCAATGCCCAAAACAATGGAGTTAATGAAAATGAGAAAAACCAACGGTCCCAAAACACTTCCCTGGGGTACACCCGAAGTAGTGGTTTTAACGTCTGAAATTTCATTATCCACCTTGACACACTGCGTTCTGCCACTCAAAAAACAGAGAATCCAACGTACAACCCTCTTATCGATGTTTAGCTCATTTATTTTTTCTATCAACAAATCATGAGGTACTACATCAAATGCCTTCTGAAAATCTATCGCTATCGCATCCAACTGACCCCCCTGATCTACAACCTCCGCCACCTCCTGAGAAAACAACGCTAAAGCTGTCTCACATGAGTAACCCGGTCGGAAGCCATGTTGGCCAGCACAAAAAAAGCCCATATTGTCCAACTCTCTGCGAATGTACTCACTGATTAATCGCTCCATAACTTTGCAGCAGATACTAGTTTAGTTAGGCTCACAGGACGATAATTGGAAGGGTCAGACCTCGGTCCTGACTTGTGTATAGGAACCACAATGGCACGCTTCCAGTCTTCCGGAAGCACGCCATTGTTGATGGTCATATTAAATAATACTTCCAAGTAGGAAGCTATGGAAAATCAAAAATTAAATTAATTTTGATAACTACAGTACTGATTTTTAGTTGTAAGTAAATGTTTTATTAACCGTGGCAAGCAAATATTATTATTATTATTATTATTATTATTATTATTATTATTATTATTATTATTTCGGTGGGAACAGTACCCCTGTACCCCCACCACATTTATTATCTTAGGATATATTACATTTCAATCGTTACATTTAGATGTAGTTGTATTAATAGCTAAAAGTTATCTCTTCCGCAATGTTTTTGTTAAGTAATAAATACTAAGATACATTTTTTACACAAAAAAAAACTACCTATCACCTAGGTGACTAAACACCTGTATGTGTAATAGCCGCAATTTTCCTATAAGTTTAAATTTCAAATAATTGAACAGTTTTCAAATAAATAAATAAATAGACAGAAATGAGTAAATACCTACCAGACTACAGAAGTGACCTACATAACCGAAATTCAGAATAGATTCCTAAATATGTGAATCCTTTCAAATATGTAAGATCTACATTTTTTTTTGAAAATATGAATTTTAGTGATATTTCTTATTTCCAGGGGTATGAGA
Organism: Polydrusus pterygomalis; assembly: GCA_963969555.1. NCBI lineage: Eukaryota > Metazoa > Arthropoda > Insecta > Coleoptera > Curculionidae > Polydrusus > Polydrusus pterygomalis. Next base: position 23,925,742 of record OZ018375.1, read on the forward strand.
TTATAAATCTTGGGAGCGAAATAATTAAGAAATCTTAAGTTAATATTACTGTTACTTTTAGGTAGTTTTATATAATCATTTGCTTTATTTCACGTTAGGTGGCAATGACTGATATGATTTTTTAGATCTTTATTTTTATAGACAAAAATGCTAGTCTCCAAGACTTATAGAGACCTTATGTCAAAAAATTTTTTAGAATACAACATGCTAGTTGGATAAAGTCTATTTTTTTTGTAGATTATTTTTAAAATATACTTCTGTACAATGCTCAGAGGGTGCAAAGCCGTCTCATACATACCCCCCCACACCACAATACCATATCTTAACAACGACTCCACCATGGTTCTATATATAGACACCAACAAGTCCCCGTTCAAGATATTTCTTAAGGTATAGAATCTATACAATGGCTTTCTAATTGTTGATGTTAACTTAAGAGCATGGTGATTCCATTTCAAATGCTTGTCTATGATTATTCCTCCTTGATTATTGTATTTGAATTTTTTATTTGAATGGAATCAAAGGCTGGCCGATTTGCAAGGGTAATTGAAAAAATATAAGTGGTTTTATTTAGGTTTAATGTTAGTTTAAAATTATTTAACCAGTTTTGAATAACCTCCAGACCATTAATTACGTTTTGTTTTACTTCATCCCATTCTTTTGAAGAACATATTAGGGCAGTGTCATCTGCATAGGAAACGATCGTTGCATTCTCGAGTTTTAAATTAGTTAGCGAATTTATATACACCAAAAACAGTACAGGACCCAACACTGTACCCTGCGGGACACCTATTTTAATATTAGATGGGTCACTCAAAACATTCGCAATCCCCACATGTTGTACTCTCCCATGCAGATAACTTTTAAAGACATCCAACACCGCACCCCTCACCCCATTATTTTCCAGAACTTCCAGGGGTAGGTGATGGGGTACGGTGTCAAATGCTTTTGCCAGATCTAAGAAAACAGTTATGCATTTCTCGTTAATGTCAAGTTTGTCAGTTATTTCTTTTGTAAGGTGGTGGAGTGCATTTAAGGTACTTAAATTACTTAAAAAGCCATACTGATTTGATGATAATAGCGAGTTTGATTGCAGAAAATGTAATAGCCTATCCTTTATGCATTTTTCCAGAATTTTGGCAAAGTTATTTATTAAATTTATAGGTCGATAGTTAGTCACTTTTGTCTTGTCACCTAATTTATATATGGGTGTTATTACCGATATTTTAAATTGATCAGGAACAGTGCCATTCTTGAAAATTAAATTAATTATATGAACCAGGGGTCGAGCAGGTATAGGTGGTTATTTTTTATTAATTTTGTATTTATTTTATCAATACCAGGACTGCAGTTAATTTTTAGGCTATTAATTTTCTCAATTATTTCATTTGGTTTTACTGGTCTTAAATACATGGAGGTCAATTGATTGATAGAGGTTTGAATGTTATTTTTTGCCTTTGGAATTTTATTAAGCATCTGTACCCTACATTTACAAAAAAGTCATTGCAAAAGTTTGTTAAGTCTTTCAAGCCTGCAAATGCACCTGAATCATTATTCAAAATAGGTGGAGGAGAATTATCTGGACTACTTTGAGCATTATTTGTGGCATCTGTTATTAGGTTATAAACTTTTTAAGATCATTCCCGGCTTTACATACTTCATTTTTATAATAGTCATATTTACATTTTATAATTATTTTTTTTAGATTATTTCTATAGGTTTTAAAAGTTTGGTTATCCTCCTCATTAAAGTTTGACAACAATTTCCTTTTCATTTCATCCCTTATTTTGATGCTACGTATTGAACCATTTAAGATCCATGGTTGGCGCTTCTTAAATTTGATGTGATTACTTTTTTTTATAAGTAGTGTTTAAGAAAATCGTTAATTTTTTTTATGGAATTCATCTGTTGCTTTGTGTACATCAGTACAATTTAGCACTAGTTCCCAGTTTTTTTTTCTGATCAAAGAATTAAAAAGCTGTTCATTCAATGTTTCAAATGTTTTTTTTATTGGTGTGGGATTTTTATTTTTTTGGTTGTTTGAGACGTTATTTATAATTATCATAACGGGATCATGATCAGTGAGGTCTAACTTAACGATATATGGGTTGAATTTAATCTTATTTTTATTTATGGTCAAGACAGTATTTTTCCCTAGTTGGAGCGTTTATGCATGATTTGAATCCAAAATAATTCAAAATAGCTAAGTATGAATTTACAATATGGTCAGCTTTATCTAGTATGTCAATATTAATGTCACCCAAAATTAAGTCAACATTGCCCCTTTTATTATGCGCTAAATAAACTTCAATCTCCTCTAAGAATGTTACTTTATTTGTATTTGGTGGCATGTACAAACATATTACACTAAATGAAAGGTTTTTCCTCCTTAATAGGATATTACTTACGGTGACGTCACACCCTCTCAGCAATGTATGTTTTACTTCATAAATTAGAGTTGACTTAATAAAGATTATTGTACCATCATTTCTATTGTGCATGGCGCCATTAAAGAACATGTTATATCCTTTTAAGTTGTATTGATTGTCATAGCTTTCAAAAGATTCACTGAAAACAATTATATCGCAATTTTCAAGATTATATGTTTCAAAAACTACTAGAAACTCATTAAAATTCCTGTGAATACTCCTAATGTTAAAGTGGATAACATTCAATAAATTGGAATTTGGATTTATTTTAGTCTGTAGATCACTTGCACGTATATTTTGATGCGCAATGTCCATCTTAAGTGACTCCAGGTTTTGAAGAATCCTCATCAGCTCCGGGACTTCATCTGCCATTTTCGAGACCATAATCTATCTTGGCTCTAAGGGTGCTTAGAATGTATTGGTAAGATGGACAGTTTAGGTCACTCGATTTGTGAAAAGTATGGTATTTTTGTTGATATTTATCATTCGCTAATGTCAAGTTTCACTACAACTGCCAGTCGAAACTAATACAGTATATAAAACCATATTACACATCCAATAGAACTTGATAATTACTGTGAGTATTCAGAGCAATAATGGCTATAAACCATTCTATGGTAGCATTAACTCCTATTTCCTATTGGCTAAGTTACCGTGATATTATCACTACACAACGGTCTAGCAATTTCCGTTGTCTTACAGTAGGAAAGCGCGTTGCTGTCACATATAGAATTAAACAGTTTTATACAGAATATGTGAATTCTAGAAGGAATAGAAGGCTTTTTTCTAAGTGTAACCTAGTGGATTATAGGAGAGGTGAAAATTCTAGAGTAGTAAAACTAGACCTAGAAGCTATAAGGCATAAAACTTCTATACCTTGACGATATTTTAGTTTTGTAATAAAAATTTACCTGTCCATCAATTTCTACGGCTACTATAGCTAAATAATTTAAGTCCATAGGTAATTTGCAAGTTTCGATAATTTTTCACAGTGGTTTAGAATTTTTTTATCTTCAAAGATGGACAACTGAAGCAGTCCCGGAAATTCAAGGTAGTCAAATTTTCAATTTTTGTTTTAAAACAAAAGTATCGTTCAAAAACTGAATTGTTATGCCCCGGGGCCTAGAATAGGAAAGAGGGCAACTTTTGAGATTTATAGTACCACCAATAAAACATTTTTTTTAAACTTACGTCGACCCCTTATTAACACATCCACTGCCCCTGGGAAAAGGCTTTGAACTTTTTTAAATAGAACTATGACAATCATTTGCACTTATCAAAGACAAATAAATACCTTAAAACGTAGTGATCCAGTGGGTGGTTTTGCGTATGGAATTCCCAGAAACTTATAGAATTTCTTGCCATCCAAATCTAGATCTGTTTTTCCCTTTATTTGACCATGCTGTGTGGTGGTTATTGGTGCATCCATTTTAACTTATTGCTACAAAATATTTCAGTTAAAAAAAATTAACAAAGAACAAACACTAGGGACGCCTTCGCCATTTCGTTTATTGATCAATATTTCGTTACTTCTTCATTTTCTCCACAAATCGGCTAAATAGACTTCTTTGCCGGGCCCGCTCTAGAAGAGGGGCTACCTGGACCCCTACCCAGGGCGGAAAATTTCAGTTTTTGACATAAAAATATAAAAACCTAAAAACCGCAGAGGCCATAAATCTCCGTTTTGCCTACCTACGCATATTTGAACTTTGAACCATTCCATATTTCCAGTTAATAAAATTAATTTGCTTTGTTTTATCGTCTTATTTTCTAAACAGTGGCAATTTCGACACATTCTTTTTCTTTTTAATATCAAACAATTCCGCAACAATGCATGATGAACAACTCCGCATAGTAAATCGAGGTAATGTAAATGGGCGGACATTGACGATTTTTCAAAATTATAATTTTATTCGACCAATATTATATTTTTATATTGTTCTTTGTAGAAAACACCATAATACAGTATTGTCCGAAATAAACAGTACTGAACTTGTAATCGTATTATATATTTAAAAAATACATATTATTGACACTTTATTATATGTTCTAAATGTGCACCTCCTCGTTCAAGACAGACTTCATAACGATGTTCTAAGTTTCTGGTCATGTTATTGAATAAGGGTTGTCTCAGAGCTGCGAAGAAGACTCTAACGGCATCCTTTAATTCATCGATGGTTTGTGGTGCCTGTTTGAAAACGGCATTTTTAGCCATGCCCCAAATGTATGCGTCTTGAGGTGTGAGGTCTGGAGAATGTGAAGGATAAGGGAAGTCAGTAAATCGTGAAATGAATTTGCTTGGAAAATGTTCTTGAAGAAATTGACGAATTGCGGCAGCAGTATGGCAAGCTGAAAAAATTGGTTTCGAAATGCCAAGTTACGTGCACGACAGAATTGACGTATATCAGGGATAAATCGTGTTAAAATGTGTCTGTACCTCTGTTGATTAAGTGTGACTTGCCTACCATTCTCTTCGATGAAGTACGGACCAATGATTCCGTGTCCGGACACAGCACACCAGACACTCACTTTTGCACTATGTAAAGGAACCTCTTGAACCTCATCGGGTCTGGCAAAGCCCAGAAATCGATTTGTGCGACGATTCACATAGCCTGACAAGTGAAAGTGTGCTTCGTCTGAAAACCAAACATTTTTCAAAAATTCAGGATTTTCATATTGTAACGCGAGAATTCTGGCGCAATATTCCACTCTACTGCGATAATCCCGAGGATGTAGTTGTTGATGTACCTGAATCACATACGAAAATGCACCCAGCTCCTTCAGGATTCTTTGAAAGGAAGTTCTTTTTAAATCAAGTTGTAACGCTGTCCTTGCCTGGCGGGCTTTCGGATTTTGTAAGATTTGCTCAAAAACACGTTCATGGTTATTGTTGTTGTTAACTGTCCTGGGACGCCCCGAGTTTCCTTTTCGTTGGCACAATACACTACCCGTATTTCTGAACTTTTCAATAACCTTCAAAATTACAGCATTACTTGGAGAACGTTTATTAAACCGTTGTGTGAATTGATCAGACACGTATAGCAAACTTGCACCATTATGTCGGCCCATTCCGTATGAGCGAAAATAATGCTCTACCAGAAACACTTTCTCCTCTGTACTTAACACCATTTTTAACAATTAGGCCCTACTAATTACTTGTTTGAGGTTTACTTGACAGGTCTATACTAGCTAACTTGAGTGTGACAGCGCACGCATAAAAACACCGCCAACTTAGTTTCAGTACTGTTTATTTCGGGCATATCTGTATTATGGTTTTAGCTCCCTACACAGTGAAAAAAAATGTACCGTTTTTAAAGTAAAGTCCGAGGGGTAAACCGCGGAGGAATTTTGGTGTATAAATCTTGGGAATTAGTGGCATTACTAAAAGAATTAGTAAGCATTACAGCAATTAGTCGAAGCATTGGAGGAATTTGTAGAGGCATAAGAGGAATTAGTCGAGGCATAAGAGGAATTAGACGAGGTATTAGAGGAATCAGTCAAGGCATTAGAGAAATTAACCACGGTGTTAGAGGTATTACTTTGAAAATAAAACTTTCTTTTGGCATAATATTACTTTATTGTGTTGAATAATGGCTTGATTGTTATACTTTAAATTTCTTTTCTAAAGACATGTTCTAGATAATTTTTTTATTAGGCTAAATAGTTTTGGGGAAAGCTTCGCCCAATTAATATTTACTCAAGTTGGCAACATTGTATGTTGTCTGCAATGTTGCCATATCCAGTTTTTGCGGAAGATTTACCGTTTTGATGTATGAACTGCCGTTCTACCGCTGAGGTACCAATTACCAATTTCTACCGTTCCATATTAAACTTGATTTAATTTACGCTTTTAAAATAATTATGTTAATATTAAATATTTTCGTTTAAATAAATTGCTAATTTAAAATACAACAAAATGCCTGGCGATATTGGAGCGACATTATATTGCCTGCAGGCAAAATTTCTACATTATTGGCTACTGGTTGAAGTGTAAAAAAAGCAGACCGCGGCTTTGCTGGCTGCTTTGCTCGGCGAACAAAATGGCTTACGCGACACGGCAGTAATGATCACCATAATTGATATCGTCGGGTCACTTTGGACCCAAGCTGATAAATTTTTCATCGTATTTTTTCCAAATAAGCGCGAAATAATCACAGATATCGGGAATTCTCCTAAAACACGCAGATGCGTTAGCCTGTGGCAGTCGATTAACACGTTCACTGTCCTATGACCCATATATGGGTCATACGACACGTTTTCGGGGAGTCCTATGGGTCATATTTGGCTCACATATTTAGTAGTTTATTCATAGTTGATTTAGGTGGACTCTAGACATATTTACGAGCTTTCTCATTGGGACTCCGTTGAAAAATGAAAATATAAGTTAGTAGCATGACCCATATTTTGCTCATGGACTTAATGCAAAAGACCTACAACCAAGACTCCTTATTTTAAATATTTGGCTTTGTCGTAAAGTAAAAAACGTCTATAATTTGAAAAGGAAACTTTATTTTAATATCTCAAAACAAGTAAAATAAAAATATAAATGGAAAAAGTAACTTTTTTTTTGTAACTTGTAAACAAATGGTTTTATTGATGCGCATTATTGAAACAGTTTAAACAATAAACTTGACCGCAGCTACCGCAAAATGTGGTGACCTTCTTAGTTTTTATTCCTGCTTCTTTAGAATTCAGACCGCTTAAGTCCATGTAGCAACCATGGCATCTCTTACGAAGTATTTTGCCAGACTGGTCAACATTATCTTCTAATTTATGTTTGGAAGAGGGTTTTATTCTTTTAGAATTAACTGCTAGCTCGGGATCGTTATTTTTGCTAATGCCCTTACAATAGACTCTGTAAACTGCAGGAGAATCATATTACTTTTAGCAATGATCTGGTATAGTATATGACTATTAATAACTGTCGTACTACACAGTACCTCAATCGCAATTTTCTTGTACCAGACCAGTGACTTTCTTAAAGAAGTATAATAACTTGACAGTTGATCTGATATATTAACCCCTTGCTTTCCTTTGTTGTATTCTAGAATAATTTTTGGGTTAGTCTTAGTATTTCCTTTTCTGTCTTTTCCAGTTTCAACTTTATCATCCCCGAAGCAAGTTGAAATCTTTAAGACGTCTCGCTGGTCCCTCCATTTCAAAAAAGTTATATACTGCTGTTGAACTGAACAGATTTCACCTTTCTGAAGTTTGGCTTCCACTGTGCTATGGTCTACTCCTTTGCGATTTTTTCTGACAGTTCCTATGAAATTGGTGTTTTGTTTATATAAATGTTTTGCCAAACCAATACTGGTATAATAATTGTCAGTAATCATTAGCCGACCTTCGTTAAGAAGATTTTGCGTCAAGTTAATTACTGTTGAACCAGGAATATCTAGGTCCCCTAGTTTTCAGATTTCCCATCGTAAATGGACAAATTCCAAGTGAAACCTTGAGGAGTACAAACTTTGTACAACTTAATGCCATATCGACTTGCTTTTGAAGGATTATATTGACGAAAAATCAATCTTCCATGAAAAGGAATCATCGTTTCATCTACAACGATCGTTTCTGCTGGTCTGTACAAGCTTTGAGTGTTTCGTAGTATTATGTCGAGTAAAGGTTTGATTTTGCAGACACGAGATTCGCCGCCATTTTCGTTATTTGCGAAATGCCAACACTTGAGAAGCAAAACAAATCTGTTGTAACTAATTGGCACTTCGTGAAATAAAGGGTGATAGTATAGCTTGTCTTTTTTCCAGTAGCTTTCTATTTTCGGAAATTGCAGAATCCATGAGCAAAAGTAGGCCTGAAATAAAATTATACATATTATACCATAAACAAATAAATTTCTAAAACTCAAAAATACCTAAGAACAATTCTTGTTCATCTGCGTTTGTGTCTTTCCAACGAGAAAACCGACTGGTGCGGGAAATTCTGCGAGAGGCCAAAAGTTGAGCTGCATATCTGTTGGTCTCCAAGACCATCAAGTTCAGGACATCTTGTGTAATTATTGATTTGTATACATCAACTGGGTGGATCTGGTCACCATTGTAGGCGATATCTCTTTGCAAACCTGCTTGCCCAGTAAAAAGGAGCCTTGAAATATTTAAAACTTCTTTAAATCACATCAAGTCTTCCTGGGAATCACTCCTATTGTCATTATCTTCCACATCACTTTCGTGCTCGGACTCATCAATCTCAGACGACATTTTTTCTGAATCATCTTCAGATGTAAAATCTGGGTCATTTTGAACGTCGTCTACAGACTCTTCGGAAATGTCACTCATATTATTAATTTCATGTTCTAGTTCGGACTGAGCTAAAGGTCGTTTACTGGTATTCATTTTTGATTTTTGAACTCTTGCAAAAAATATGTTTACTTTTCTAACGCCGAATAGCAACTAACAGGCTCTAACAAGTCTTTGTTAAATTATGAGCATAATATGACTCACTGGACTTGGCGTTTAAATTTATTAGTACAGAGTCCAATGTGCCATATATGGGTCATGATTGATTTATATGGGGGACTGTGGAACATCGTTTCATGTTTTTCATTTGGACAGTGAACGTGTTAATAACACTCTACGTCGGCGGTTCTAGTGTCTAATCTGGTAACATGTCTTAAAAGGTCCTTGCACATTTTTTTGTTTTTGGTTTTATATCAATAAGTCTTTAACTATTTAAAAGAACAGCACTTTTTTTGAACTAACAAAAAAAAAATTTAGTTTTAATACATTATTATAGTTCAAAGAAGTTGTCCATTTTCTCTAAGAGACCTGAATAAATTAACAAAAACAAAATACTCAAAGTCATGTAGGTGTTAGTTTTTAATTGTTTTTAATCGTTTTTGGATTACTTTTAATTGTTTTCACTTAAGGTCTGATGATGCTCTCATAAGAGCGAAACATGTCACCTATCTTTTAATAAAGGACAAGAAATTTGTGATATACCCTGACTTTGAGTATTTTGTTTTTGTTACATTATTATTGATCGGTACATTTTTATATAAGGAATATACAGTTTTTTTACTTTTGCACGACACATTCTTATGTTAAACTTTTGCAGCCAGCTCTTTGTTTAAAAAATGCTCTTACATAAGGATATAATAATAAATACAGGGTACGCCAAACTCGATGGCCCCTTAGAAGTATCTAGACAATGAAACAAGTTAGGAATTTGAAATTTAGGATTTGTCCATAGGAGGTCATGATCTCCAATTTGAAAATAGTTTTAACATTGCGGCGTTGCCAGATCTACTCTTACTACATACCAACTTTGTTATTTCAAATGGAATGCCCTGTATATTTTCACATTTTTGGATACCGCTGGACATTTTAAAACTTTTCTGTATAACCGATAGTATACCTATCTAGAGCCGTTTGACAAATAAAAATTATTTATTAAGAAATTTAGCAACACGCATCCCTCAATAAAAAAATAAGATTTTTCGCAACGGACAAAGGCAACCGACTGAGATTTTGGCTGTTGTTCTTTAATAGGTTGTTTTATCATAATATGTCAGGCAAATTAAATTATCTCATACAGGGTGTCTACAACATCATATTCATTTCGTGCAACATAAAAATTGTAGTTATGCAGTAATTTTAAATGGAACACCCTATATTTTAGAGTGGTAACTAAAAGATCCATTAATTCTCTATCTAAAAGTATTATGTGATGTCATACCTACTTTTAGCCGTTTTGGACTTATAAGCAAAAAACCAAACTAATGTAATTAATGTAAATATAATTTCTTATTAGCAGAAGAAGTAGGCTATGACTTCAACCAAAAACGTTTGTCAAAATGTCACTGTCTATTTGGCAAGTAAACGCTGTACTTACGTTCGTAATCTATTATCTGAATATGGCGAATTCTTATACAAACGAGGAAATTTTAAAACTGTTCTACATTCATGGCGAGTGGAACAGAATTATTAATAGAACATGCAGAACATTTAACGAACACTATCCACACTTAGTCCCAATGAACAAAAAGAAATTCAATAGGATAGAAAATAACTTTAAGAACAATGGTCAAATAAAGCAGGAAAGAACCCAAATTAAACCTGTAACAGGTATGCATGAGGAAATGCAACAAAATGTGCAAGAACATTTATTTCATTGTCTTCGTTACCTGTTACAGGTTTAATTTGTGTTCTTTCCTGCTTTATTTGACCATTGTTCTTAAAGTTATTTTTTATCCTATTAAATTTCTTTTTGTTCATTGGGACTAAGTGCGGATAGTGTTCGTTAAATGTTCTGCATATTCTATTAATAATTCTGTTGCACTCGCCATGAATGTAGAAAAGTTTTAAAATTTCCTCGTTTGTATAAGAATTCGCCATATTCAGATAATAGATTACGAACGTAAGTACAGCGTTTACTTGCCAAATAGGCAGTGACATTTTGACAAACGTTTTTGATTGAAGTCATAGCCTACTTCTTCTGCTAATAAGAAATTATATTTACATTAATTACATTATTTTGTTTTTTTGCTTATAAGTCCAAAACGGCTAAAAGTAGGTATGACATCACATAATACTTTTAGATAGAGAATTAATGGATCTTTTAGTTACCACTCTAAAATATAGGGTGTTCCATTTAAAATTACTGCATAACTACAATTTTTATGTTGCACGAAATGAATATGATGTTGTAGACACCCTGTATGAGATAATTTAATTTGCCTGACATATTATGACAAAACAACCTATTAAGGAACAACAGCCAAAATCTCAGTCGGTTGTCTTTGTCCGTTGCGAAAAATCTTATTTTTTTATTGAGGGATGCGTGTTGTTAAATTTCTTAATAAATAATTTTTATTTGTCAAACGGCTCTAGATAGGTATACTATCGGTTATACAGAAAAGTTTTAAAATGTCCAGCGGTATCCAAAAATGTGAAAATATACAGGGCATTACATTTGAAATAACAAAGTTGGTATGTAGTAAGAGTAGATCTGGCAACGCCGCACTGTTAAAACTATTTTCAAATTGGAGATCATGACCTCCTATGGACAAATCCTAAATTTCAAATTCCTAACTTGTTTCATTATCTAGATACTTCTAAGGGGCCATCGAGTTTGGCGTACCCTGTATATAAGAACTTCAATTTGATTTATTCCTTTTTTTTATATACTTTAAAAAAATGTCTGCTCAGAATTGACCCGACGATACCAGTTACGACTACTAAAATGACGATACCAGTTAAGGGTTAAGTAGGTATTTAATTAAACACTAGGTTATTGGCTTTTATTCAAATATTAAATAAGATGTCAAAAAAATTTCCATTTTTTAAATTTACAGTCTTTAAGTTACAAAGATACATTTTATTATTTATTTAAAGTGAAATTTACCATTGGCATTAGAGGAATTAGTGGACATTAGTGGGCATTGGTGGATATTACTTGGCATTTGTAAAGAAGGGGGTATTAGTTAATTAAAATAAGGAATTGGAGGCATTAGTAGGCATTAGTGTACAAGAATTTTGGCCGCGGTTTACCCCTCGGTAAAGTCGATATCGGTTGAATATGATAAAATTTTCACTATACTGCGGCACATTGAAAACATATCTGGGATTCCGAAACTGTATAAATATATTTTTTAGACAGTTTCTGAAATTTTTCTTAAATGATTTTATTTTCCTAAATTCTAAGTTTTTTTGATTTTAATAAAAATGTCCAGGCTGAAATTTGTGTTTTAGTAAGATCAAACCTTAACTAAATAATAACCGTATTTTGTTTTTTTATATAATTGACCCAATAAGCTTTATTATAGCACTAAATTTAAATTTAATCTGATGATTATTTATTTTCGAGATATTACTGTTTACTTACTTTTTTTTAATAACTTTTTAAATCACCCTGTTTGTTTGTAAAAAGTCCTAAAAACTATTTTAATGCAAACATAAAGATCATAATTTACATTACTTACTATTTTACTATTTCTTTGCCCCCTTAATATCTAATGAATATAATTTATAAATATTTGAACTTAGCCTCATTGGTAAATAAATGACATTTGTAAATTTTTTAAACAAATATTTTCATTTCATTCATATTCAATTCAAATTCAAAAATATATTTATATTAAACAATAAATACATTAAATACAATAAGTAAATTACATAAACAAATATATTGAAAGTGATCATCAATAATAAATTAGTGAAAAGTAAGAGCACACAGCAGATTTGTAAAGCGTAATGCGTGAATGCTAATCTTTGTGTATGTGTTTGTGTTAAGCTAATGTGCGTACTCCAATTCTACTACATATTACTACATAAGATTTTAAGCATAATTTATCAAAAAATGTATAGTTTAAGTTTAGATACCATAGAATTTAATATAATGAAGTTATTTACTAAACTCACCGACAAAAAAAACCAGCACCTAAATTTTTTTAGTAATTTCAATATGACATAACTTTTATATTTTTGACTCTATTGCAATGATTTTTCGTTGGCGATAGACCTATACATCAAAATTATTCTGCAGTTTGTTCTGATGTAATTTTGGTTGCTTAAATGTTTATATACCAGGGTAGGTCAAAAGGATGTTTTTAGTCGGAAGTTTAAAACGTCCTGTGGAAAAACACGTCAAAGAACCTTGTTTAAACATGATTTACGATAAAGCTGGATATATTCCTAGCATTTTGTTTTTTGAATCGTCTGGTTATCTTGTTTCTTTTACGAGCTACACGTTTTTAATTGAAACGCTGCCTTTTTTCAATGTCAATCAAAATAATCAGCGTAAAATAATCAAGTTAGCTAGTGGTTACTTTATTACATTATTACAAACCTAATAATTGTGGAGCTCTAAATGCCCACAGATATATTGAAGAGATACTACAGGAAACTGTCATTCCATTTGCCCCTTTCATTGAAGAAGAGTTTGTACTCATGCAAGACAACGCCAGACCATATTATGTTGGACATGTAGTAAATGAGTTTTTGGATGAAGTTGGAATTCAAAGGTTAGAATGGCCATCCTGTAGCCCAGATCTCAACCCAATTGAGCATCTTTGGGATGAATTAAAAAGACGCATTCGTCACCGTCCTAACAAACCTACAACTTTACCAGAGCTCAGGTTAGCATTGAAATAATCACTTTAATTGATTTCATGCACGAAGAATGCAAGCTGTCATTGCGGCGAGAGGTGGACACACTCGTTATTAACATTTTATTTTAATTTTAAGTGCTCTAATGACAACTTTTAATGTTTGAAGTAAAAAATGTTTTTTAAATGGAGCGTTTCAATTAAAAATGCGTAGCTCGTAAAAGAAACAAGATAACCAGACGATTTAAAAACAAAATGCTATAGGAATACATCCAGCTTTATCGTAAATCATGTTTAAATAAGGTTCTCTAGCGTGTTTTTTCCACAGAGCGTTTTAAACTTCCGACTAAATACATCATTTTGACTTACCCTGGTATATAAACACTTAAGCAACCAAAATTACATCAGAACAAACTGCAGCATAATTTTAATGAATAGATCTATGGCCCAGTGAAAAATTATTGCAATAAAGTCAAAAATAAAAAAGTAATGCCATATTGAAATTACTAAAAAAATTTAGGTGCCGGCCGGTTTTATTTGTCGATGAGTTTAGTAGTTTCTGTTGGTATGGTATTTTTGTAGGTAAGTTAATGTAAAAAATATAAAAATTGGAAAGTAAGCAAATAAGCGGAATCGAAAGTGCTGGTACACGAACATAGAACCTCAGAGCAATTTTATTTTCTAGAGGAATATTGGAGGACTAGCAATAAGTCATTTCATTAAACATGTTTTCAATCTTACTTGGCGAGTTATACTTTTAAGATTTTGTGGAATAATGTTAAATAACCTGGATCCCACATATAAAAAAAATTCTTTGTCCCAACGACCTGGACATTTTTTATTATTGTAAACGTGAAACCTAGTTTGATAGCTTGGTCTATGTGGCAAATTAAAATAATTAGTTCTAATTAAATGTAGTAAGGAATTTTTGTAATAAATATTTCTAACGCTTAAAAGATTTGCAAATCTGAACAACTAATCCGTGGCGAATTTCATAGTTAGACCAGAAATAGTTTAATTATTCTTTTTCGAGCAATTTCCAAAAGTTTAAGGGTACTTTCGTAACCTCCTCCCCATGCAGTTATTTCGTTAAACTAAACCAAAATATGCTGTTCGCATACAGCTTATATCAAATTTTTTTTGATATGTTCGAAAAATGTTTTTTTTAAGAAATTGATTTTTATCCAGAGCCAGTACACTTAAGTAGTTATTTCTGACAAATAATCTTAGAATGTATTTAATTGTTTATTCTGATTGTTTTTCCATAGCCGCCTAGCTAATTTGTTTATAAAACGTTACTAATAATAATAATAATAATAATAATAATAGCGACATTGAAGTTTTCTAATAAATTATGAAAACTGTTTAGAATTTTAAATAAATTAAAAATATAAAAAAAATGTATTTTGAAATTCTTTATCAAATAGAAATTTTTAAATTAAATCATTTAAAACCCTTGAGAAAAATCAGTTTAAAGTGTAATTTTTAAAACCTTATTTTGAACACCCTGTATAAAATCGATAAAATTTATTTAATTTATAATAGCACTTGACCCCTTGTCATTAATCGCATATAATGCCCTAATTAAAAACATGCTTTTTAGATTATTTATTTAATAATTTTTTCCAGGGCTGCAAAACTTTATTTTTTAGTTATTATTTTATTACTCCTAAACTACTAAGTCTAATTTATTATAATTACCAACCATTGTAAAGGGCACTAATACGAACTTACAAATACAAAATAATACAGGGTGTCCCATTTAAAAAAAATACAACTTAACGTTATCATACAATTTTGCGCTACCCTGTATATATGGGAAAATATTTGCCTGAAATACACCCTGTCAAGCCGTATAAGTCAGAATGTGAATGAAATTCCTAACTCAAATCGTATAGGAGCTATGGAAGCCTGACGCACTATTGCATGACCCTGTATATCAATTTTTTGACCTCCAACAGTTTTAGTTTCTGAGATACAGAAATTCCATTAAAAACTTCAACCCCCCCATTTTGACCATCTTAGGGGTTGATTTTCGAAAAATCCCTTTTTAGTGAATGCTTAAGTTGTAAGGAGAAGACATCCTGAAAATTTCATGATTCTAGGATTAAGTGTTTAGCTCGGTGTTTAGGCTAGGCGTTGATAAATCAGTCAGTAACTTTATATAATAATATATAATTTGATATGATAATGATGAGTTTTTTTTTTAAAAGGATATGTTATTTTATGTAAAATTATTATTTGAAACGTTTCTTCTGAAAATTGGAAATCCTTTGTAAACTTCATTGCCATTTTTCCGTTTTCCAATTTTTTTAAAACTGTCTATCTCTATAACATAAATTGTGTAGGTACATACCGGGTGTCAACGGAAGGTGGTTCGCCCCTCTAACTTTTTTGTTTTTTAAGATAATGGAATAAAATTTGGGGAATTTGTATACGACATAAAACTGCATTTTTTGACAGGTGACTTAACATTATGGAACTTCCGGTTTAACCGGAAGTGACATAAATTGTCAATTTTTAAGTGGGGGGACAATTGGTATATTTTTCCTTTTTTTGGACTCCATATGACTTTCTAAATATAACGATGAGTCACTTGTAATTTTCTGTCACCAAGAAAAAATTTTTTTTCCTAATTATTGTTTTATCAAGAGGGCTATGAATGCCTTAAAATCACTTATTTCAGTTCTTTAATCTTGGGAAAAATACAATGGTCCAATGTCATGTGCTGTGTAAAATTTAATCTTTATAGTTGTATAACTCATTTTTTTTAAACGGCAACATGGTGGCTCGTCGGGTTAATAAAAAAGAGGATTATATTACGATTATTTTGATACCACACACTATTAGGTTTTCGAAAAGCTGCCATTAAAAATCTTTAAAAAGTTAACTTGGAACTTTCCTAAAATGAAGCATCTTTTGAGAATAAATTCTCCAAACACTAATAACGTATTAACTTTTTCACTCCTTGTAAAACTATTACTTTCTGAATTAAGAGATTTTAATAAGGTATTCATAGCCCTCCAGATAAAATAATAAATTTGGAAAATAGTTATTTTCCTAACAAGTGCGCAAAGTGATACTTTTCCGCACGCAAGTACAGTTGGACGAACGACGCGAAGCGGAGTTCGGATAAGTTCTTGCGTGCGGAAAAGCACTTTGCGCACTTGTTAGGAACAACATTTTTCCTACGAGCTTCATATCAGATAACAACAAAAATAAAAATATAATAATTTATTTAATAATTTTTAATTCGACTTTAAAGAAAGAACTATAATATACTTACAACTAAAAATTACATAACAAAAAAAAAAATAGAAAATTAAAAAATTACATAACAATAAAAAAAATAATAGGAAACTAAATTTTTCGTTTTAAGCTGAAATACAAATATCGGGAATTACGATTAAAAGATAAAAGAGAATACTCTTGCAACGGCTTCTCACATTGCCATAAAATAGTTTACAGCTACTAAAATAAATATAAATATTCCCTACCAAGGAGATTTTTGAATAGTTTTACTTTTCCGCACCCAGTGCGGATAAAAGTCTTATCCGCACTAGTGCGGAAAAGTGTAACTTTGCACACAAAAATGCGTGCGCAAAGTACTACTTTGCGCACGCTCGTAGGAAAAAAATATTTTCTTGGTGACAAAAAGTGACTAGTGACACATCGTTATATTTAGACTGTCATATGAAGTCAAAAAAAGAAAAATCAAAACCAGGTGTCCCATTTAAAAATCGAAAGTTTATGTCACTTCCCGGAATTTCCATAATGTTGAGTCACATGTCAAAAAAAGCAGTTTTATGTCGTATACAAATCCCCCAAATTTTATTCCATTATCTTGAAAAACAAAAACCACCTTCCGTGAACACCCGGTATAAACAACTTCCCTACATCCAATTTTTGATAAGATTTTTATTAGGGGGAAACTACCTAAATCAGACAATAATCCGATACATGTGAAGACGTAGCTGTCCTTCATACAATAATTCCTAAAAAAACTTTTTTTATCGTTTGTAACGTTTTATTTCTAGATATGGTCGTCTTACGGACAACCCCGAAATTAATTGCTAACAAATTCCTAGTCATTCGAAACAATTTGCTTTAGGAGTGGACCGCCCTGTATTGATATTTAAAACAAGTTTGGCTAGTCATCTAAGTGACGAGGTGAAATATTTTTTGAGGTTAAATTGTACCATTTTATTTACTTACGTAGAATATTTATACGAACAAAAACTAAATATTTAGCGTTTCACAATAGTTATCACCATTAATTTTATACACGTATATTTTATTTATTAGTTTTCTTGGCTAGCACACAACTATAATCAGTGGGAAATGAGTATGTATTACGTAAACTTCTATAATAAATTTGTTTATTATCATTTTATCGAGGCAGATAATTATACTTGAAATAGCGTCTTTCAAATACAGAGTGATGTACAAACATAAATTGCTACTTAACAACTGGTTCCATTTTGTTTAATTGCCATTGTTGTAATTTTATACAAGTGCTTGAAGAACGTTTATTGTAAAATATAACAACAACTATATAGTCAGATCTGGTCTTAACGTGAGGGTTCAAAGGTCACTGATCATATGCGTCAAATCAGACAACACAGAGGCTATCAAAATGTTGTGAGATTATTTACAAATATACCGAAGGAAGGAAAAATAGTTTCATTATTTTAGCTATCGCGAAGATAGCCACATATACCTAATATTATTAGTTTTGTAAAAATTATGTACAGGGGAGTTGAAAAAGTTACAAAAAAATTATATAATCGTTAATTATATACCTACTTAACTGTACCCTTTAATTAAAAACGACCATAATAAACAGTGCAATTTATTTTAACAATTTTACTACTAAAACCTAAAAATACAATGGCATTTAGTCTGATAAACTATTTCGATAATGAAAGAAAAAGTGGAAATTCGCAAACCAATATGCAGGAAACCGTAATGAAAACACTGGGAATTAGTTTAAGGACTATGCAGAATAATGTGCATGAAAAAAAAGCATAATATAATACCCAAGAATACTAAAAAATGTAAACGAAAAACACCGTTTATAATTATAGCCTAAAAACTCTCATCGTCACTTATAAAATCTGAAAAGTCCTCGTCGTCTGAGTCGTCTTCGAATGGAGCAATTATCATTGGCGCTACTTCGACATCTAGTACTTGTTCTCGATCCCACCAATCCCTTATTAATATTTCTGTATGTTCCACCGATTTCTTCCAGTACTCTTATGTAATATGATCTAACAAATCTTGCCAAACTATTTGTACTTGGTCGGATTTAAGACCATCACCTACATGTTTTTAATAATAAGACTTTGCACCAGCCAATATTAATTCTATTGCGTTAAACTGGCAATGATATGGCGGCAGTCGTAGAACCTCATGACCATATTCACGGAGTATTTCATCTACCGCGTATATTTTGGGTTTTTTAAGAGACTTTGCTATTCATAGGAGTTCCGATTTAAGCATATTTGGTAAAGGATTTTGGTTGTGTTTTTCCAGCCACTCATAAATATCACTTTTCCTCCAAGATGAAGTAGGCTGTTTATTTAAAATTCTTGAGTGATATGATGCATTATCTAATACAATTAAAGACGGAGCATCCAAATTTTGTATCAATTGAACTTTTAACCATTTTTCAAACATTTCGCAATTCATATTATCATGATAGTCAGCACTTTTTGATGTTGAAGAAAAAATTAAACTCGCACCTGCAACATATCCTGTTGCAGAACCGGCATGCAAAATAATATAACGCTTTCCCATACCGCACCCCTTTTTCCTTTTAACACTTTTACAGACTCATCTTGCCAAGATTTTGAACCACTTCCATTCGAAAATATCCACGTTTCGTCTAAAAATACCACTTTTCTAAATTTCGATTTGTAATTGTCCGTATATTTTTTTAAAAACTGAACACGCTGACTCACTATCTGTGGCTCACATAAAAATCTTCGGTTACAGTCTTTTTTATAGCGAAAACCTAAATTTTTTATTAATTTTGATAACGCTTTAAGTCCAATTTCCAAAACACCCCGAATTTTTAATGTTTTTTTGTAAAACTGGAAGAGTTACATTGGTTTTTGATTTTTTTAAAATCGTAAATCACATTTCGAACTCCCATTTTAATATTTTCGCTTAAATCCTCAGTCTTTGGCTTTCTTCGTTTACACTTTTTAGTATTCTTGGGTATGTTATGTTTTGTTTCATGCACAATTTTCTGCATAGTCCTTAAACTAATTCCCAGTGCTTTGGCTACTGTTTCCTGAATATTGGTTGGCGAATTTCCACTTTTTCTTTCATTTTCGAAATAGTTTATCAGATTAAGTACCATTTTTTTTTATTGGGGATGCAAAAACCCAGAAAATTGTTTCATTTTGTCACAAACTGTCAAAGTCACAAAACTGGCATATTTAAAATAAAACGTAGCTGGTGCTATTATAAGTTTTTTTAGAATCGCTGGAAAGTAAATACATATCCTTTTTTTTCATGTCAAAATGGAATAAGTCTGTCTCATTTATCTTACGTATTTTATTTAGAGGGTAAAATTAAACGCAAGTAAAGAAAACAAAAACTGAGAGTATGTCTTTCTTGAATCGTATGACCCGCACGATAAGACCAGATCCGACTATACCAACATTTTTATTATCTACAGTGTGTCCACGGATATAGTTTGGAAGAGGAAAACTGTTTTATTAGTAGGTATAGAAGAAAAAGTCATTCCTTATAAAAACGGCTGCTTGTGCTAAAACTACAATTTCGAATATTAGATTTACAATTACTATACAGGGTTCGTCACAAATAACATTTTTAGTTTTTTGGATCTTTTTTTTTAATCCCTTGATTTATTTATTAAATGAATTTTGCTAGTGTTGAAACATCAATTTCAACTATAAGATTTGCAATTAATATACAGGGTTTGCCAGAAACAACAGTTTTTTTTTTTATTTTTTTTTTGTCAATTCTAATTTTCAATAATTCCTTTTGCTGATCGGCTACACATCACTTTGGGAATAAATGGATTGGAAGGTACCTATTGTCCAAATCAGTTGGCACGTAGGAGTCCCGATCTCACAATTATCGACTTTTATTTATGGGGACATCTGAAGCCACATGCGTATAAAATCAATTTCAATAATAACTCAGATCTCTTAAAAGAAAAAAATAAGAGTAGTTATTGCAAATATCCCAATGCAGCAAGTTAGGAACTGTTATCGGGAATTCAGATGTCGAGTTGAACTATGCGCTAACTCGGTGGTACCACGTTTCAATAAAAGTTTTCTAATTTATGATTGAATGAATTAAAGAAATATGACATGTCATTGTAATAATAAAAATACTTCAAAAGTAGGCAAATAAAAAATGGTTTTCTTACAACAAAATCATTACTTGACCAGATATAAAACTATATTCGAAGTAAGCAAGCAACAATAGTTGTTCGTTTTTACGTAAATTTATTTTAAGCGAAATCCAAAAAACTAAAAATGTTGTTTCTGACGAACCCTGTATAATAATCTCAAATGTGATATTTGAAATTGTAGTTTTAGCACAAGCAAAATTCATTTAATAAATGAAGAAATTGAAAATTAGAATTGAAAAAAAAATCCTTAAAAGTAAAAATGTTTTTTTTGACGAACCCTGTATAGTAATCGCAAATCTGATATTTGAAATTGTAGTAACTCTTTTATAAAGAATGACTTTTTGTTCTATGCCTACTAATAAAAAAGTTTTTCCTGTACCAAACTCTATCCGTGGACACACTATATATAAAATTGTAAAATGATTGACTGACTGACTGACAAACTTCATTTCATTCATCAACGCCCAGCCTAATCTCCCAA
Source organism: Polydrusus pterygomalis (assembly GCA_963969555.1). Lineage (NCBI taxonomy): Eukaryota > Metazoa > Arthropoda > Insecta > Coleoptera > Curculionidae > Polydrusus > Polydrusus pterygomalis. The sequence continues at coordinate 23,947,104 of OZ018375.1, forward strand.
TCCAAGAATCAACCCCTAAATGGGGAAAAGACGGAATTTCTGTATCTCAGAAAGAACCACTGGTTGAAGTCTAAAAATCGGTATATAGGTTACTTTAATAAAATTATATACGTATTGCGTCATTTTTCAAAAGTTACTTATGGGTTGAGAAAAGGGGTGTAGTCTATTTTGAGGGAGTACCTTTAACTGTCTGTAGTTTTGAGTTGTATTGTTGAAAATTTACACTTTGCTTAATCTGTTAAAATAAGCAAGTACGTGTCTTGTCGTTGTGCGAAATTTTGCCCTTAGGGGGTAGAAATGCAGGGGGTAAGTTTCCAACGCAACCGCTGGAGAAAAAGATACTAGTAAAAAACTTAGATACTTACATTCTTTGCTTGGAACAAATAAACATATATTTAAGCATTTACGAAAATTTAAGGCTCTTTGGGGTGGAGAAAAGGGTTTCTAGAGTTTATAATTGAAAAATATTTTATGTTACTTTTTCCTAAAATTTAGCAGAAGTACTTTACAACACATATAATAAATTCTACTCTTGCTTGCGATATAATGCATCACCTCATAGAAACTTGTCTTCAAAATTGCCTTGTGACATTCCTTGGCATATATGTAGATGACACATGCCATGCCATTCATTGCCCATGGAGTTCCTTGATACCCCTCTATGGTTTTTTAATGCTTACCATCTGAGACTTATGTTCACTGTGGAGGAATAAACCAATATGTCACTACCGTTTCTTGACCTTATGGTGAACCTAGAAGGTGGTTTAAGTACTAGTTGGTACCAAAAACCAACTAGTTCGGGTAGGCTTTTAAATTTTTATTCTTGCAGTCCTTAGAGTCATAATGTCTACCACAAAAAATTTCGTCGAGCCATGTCATTAAGTAGCCCAGATGATTACGTTGTTAATTATGTTGAAAACAATCTTACACACTAACTTCGTAAGTGGGTTCAACATGGGCTGGGGTATGATGAAGTTTTTAACTAAGCAGGTAAAGTTTAAATTTTTATTTTTTGACAATGATGTATCTTTTATCGAAATACGCTAAATACATGCTGTAAATAAAATGACGTTTTTCCGAAAACGGTTAGGATTAGCTACATGAATGAAGAGTACTTAATTTTTAGTCAATAGTTAAAGGTACCTATGTAAAAAACCTTGCACATTAGTTTCACAGCCAGTTCGTCCCTGCAGCTGTAAGTAATTCGCAACACTTTCTGGGATAGTAATTTGAAGGGTCTTACCTGGTATACATTATATAAAAAAAAATTGAAATGTACCTATTGGTTTAATAATTACGTGCCAAAAACTTAATTCCATGGGAGCTCTTTTGGAGCCCATATCTTCTCCGAAGAGGAGGCCGATACGAAAGAAATTTATATGAACTTGTAGTATTCATTTCACATGTTTTTTTCATATCCGGGAGATTTACGGGAGACTAACACTAGTTGTTTTCAACCTTACGTGTGTCTGTAGATATTGATTTGTGCCATTATTTTAATGGGAATAAGTAAAAAGTGTTTTAATTGAAGTCCTAAAAAGTACTAATAATAATAATAATAATAATAATAATAATAATAATAATAATAATAATAATAATAATAATAATAAAACAAAAAAAAACAAAAACAAAAACAAAAAAAACATCACCTACTCAGCATACAGAAAACTGTTCTTCTGAAAACTGCCCACATTGTACGTAAAGTGTTACAATAATGTCATCGCCGATGGAGAGCTTACCCTAGGTGCACGGTGTGCACCCGGTGAACTTCACACTCACCTTGCCATAAGAAAGATCTTATGTGAAAAGTCGAAAATAATAATAATAATAAATGCCGTTTATTAAAAAGCGATAATAAATTACCAAAAAGTACATAAACACATTTTTATTGAAAGAGAAAGGAATAATGTAAGAAGGCACCAAGGAAACTGAAGCCGCTGCTTTGTTTCGATATTTATAAAAATTGAATTGTGCGAGCGAAGCCGCGGATACTTACTAGTACAGGGTGTTTCATTAAGGGTGGCCACCGGCCATATCTCGGAAACTACAAAGCATTGAGACTTGGGGAAAAAAAATGTATAATTAAAGTGGTCATGAGAAAATTCCGGAAATTATTCCGCATTTCGCCACAAGGGGGCACAAATGAAAACTAATTTTTAAAATTCTAAATTTCTCCGAAAATTCCTATATTATGGTATACCTCGAGTTACATCATTAAATAGAATAGATAATTCTGCATCATTTTGTTTAAAGGTTCATTGGCGTACCGACCTTGATAAGAGTGGGGAAGGCTACTGAAAGTGTAATCATTAAAATCGCTATAACTTTTTCATGATTTATCCGATTTTACTAAATTTAAGCTTGTTTGGAAGAAAAAGGTAAGTACTTTTAATTACCGTATCCAACGATACACGATAGTTTCCAATAAAATTGCTAGAGGGCACAATTTGTAATAATAACCGTTTTTCGATTTTATCACGAAAATTTAAATCATACGGTATAACTATGATATCATAATCGGAAAGTAGATCAAATTTGCATGAAAAAATGTAAAGACTGCAGTTCAATATTTTTGTTGGTTTCAGAGTTATTGCCAAAACAATAATTTTTAACACTTTTATCGAAGAAATTTTTATTTTTATAGATTCGTGGCCACGACAAAAAAAATATTTTTAAACTTTATGATTTTTTAATGTGTAGGTTTGTTACTCATTATTCCAATGGCCCAAAAACTACTTTAGAATTGATGACATAATCATGGAAAACTTCTAATTTAGGCATAATGTAATGTTAGAAAAAATAAATCTAGGTAGCCGTGAAACAAAATCGGCAGATTTAATTTTGATAGGTGTTGACAAAAGTTTCTCATTGATTCTTTTTGAATTACTTTTTACCTAATCAAAACTATAGGCTTGCCGTATATTTTGAATGTTTTCAATGTTTGATAATGATTTTTATTACACATCTCTCTTAAGGCGGGCTCCCATTCTCGTGTATTTGGCAAGTACGCAAATATTTGAGTACTTGGGCATACTTGGCAAGTACACCAAGTTCCGAAGTCAATTTGACAAGTGCAGCGCTCCCACTACTCCTGTATTTGACAAGTACGCCAATACTTGTGTACTTGGCAATTATAGCATTTTCTCGATCAGTCAGTGTTCATTTTGTTTCGATATGGAAAGTCGCGTTCCCGCAGCGTTCGTGGTAGTAGCTGGCAGCTATATTGTGATGAGGAGGAAGAAAGTGCAGAAAGCAAGAAGAAGAAGGAGGTGGTGGATGACCTCTTTGAACAAAAGTCGAGACAGGTAAGTTAATACTACTATCCCGATCGACCAAAAGCAGAAACCATACCTCTGTAGGTATACTAGGCATAATTTTTGTTTCAGGTACAATGCCTCCATTATGATAGAGGACCTTATTCGAGAACCGTCAGGACAAGCAGGCAAGTGATGAGACTGCATCAACAAGTATGAACTTGTCAAATACGCAAATAATTGTAATCACTTTGACTCGCGTAATTTTTACCGACAACCGCCGGGACTTCGCCAGTGACCAATAATTGTACAAATATTCGCAGAGTATACCACTTCCACTACTTGGCAAATATGGGCATTTGACAAATATTTCGCCAAATACACGAGAATGGGAGCCCGGCTTTAGCCAATAGCAATTAATTGTCGAGCCGTTTATCAAAATCAGTTTCCGATACGGCCTGGTGTAAATCCACATAATAGAAATGCAGCCTAAAATTCCTTATAATTCGGAACACTGCAATAACACTTATTACCTAGGTCTATGGAAATTTCTCATGAACTTAAATGCGGATTTGCTTCCAAGTACGCAAGAACGTTTATATAGTGTTGTCTTCATTCCTCACTGCACGTCTTCTGATACCAACTGAAATAGGTCGTACACTTCCCGTTTGCCTTAAACGTATTGCTAGTCGTCGAAATACTCTTCTGATATGGTGCATTCGTTCAGGATATATGGCAGCATATTCTCGTTCCGCAATAATGGCAAATTGAAGTAGCCATTTTTAAAGCGATATACTAAACAGTATTTCACGAATGAATTAAAACTTTATAAATGGTGAAATTGTTTGAAAAATAGCTTATAGCAAAGTCTTTAGAGTTCTCAAGTATTGACCCTCTGGTTCGGTTAATATTTAAAACAGCTGTCTACGATGCATGGAAGACAAGGTGTACTATCTTACTTGTATGTACATGTACCAAGTTTCATTAGAATCGGCGACGTACAGTTATTTCTGTGAAACTGTTACAAAAGTTATTTCCTTATCATTAAAACAATAATTTTATTTAATACTTATAAGAATACCTTTAATGTTAAAAAATACACAAAATATAAGAAACAATAATAATAATACTTTTCTATCTAGGATTCTGCTATTTCTTTCTTATGCGCATTTATTTCGGTTACTTTAAAAACTTTTTCCCAAATTGCAATCCTCTCGGCAAATGGATTAACTTTCAGCGTGGGTTCCTTATCAATATCAAAATACTTTAATTGATTTACATCTGTAACTGGTTCCCAAAGCTCGTGAGGCCGACCGGTTCGTGCAAAATCAGCCCATATTTTTGTTACTAATCTTACACCTTCTAATAATTCTCTTTTTAATGTTGGGCCCATGCTGTCCAGTTTATCGAACATCACACTACTAAAAAGAAACGAACTATCTCCTCCATGTGAAACTCCCTTGAAATTATCTAAAATTAAATAGAAGAAATTAAGGTACGCCCAGCGAGACGTCACTGGGTGTTTATTAAAGACCTCTTATACAATAGACCAAATCGTTTATTCATTAATAATTTGTTTTGTTTGTTTGCTTCAAACATTCTTACTGGTGAAACAAAGATAGAAGAGAGAAAGAGAGAGAGAGCGTTAATTCCGACTCCGCGCGGTATTGCAATGGCTTATGGATTCCAAGCGATTAGTCATCACTGAAGGGCGGAATATAATGCAAAATGCTTATACAGGTGACCAGTAAAGTCCGCACCATATGGGATTTTTTTTATTAACAGCTTTATTTAAAACTTGACTTTGGCATCAAGTTCTGCTTCAATCGAGATGAAAATTATTTCTGAAAATATGGGGTTATTTCTGAAAATATCGAAAAGAGTTACAAGAAAAAGTTTTTTTAAATACAGTTTCTAGCCCACATACAAAATTTTAGCTGCATAAGATAATTTTGATTTTTTACCCTTTTTTTGTAAATTGCACCACTTTTGCAAAATAAGACTCAACGCAACTCACATAAAACTTCTTAGTTTTGACAATGCTTTATTTCAGATACAATTTCTTTAAAGTAGCGCCATATTAAATGTATGTTTTTCTACAAAATCAAAATTGGGCTATTAAAATTTGGTCGTATGTGATGCAAAGTTTATTTGTTTTTGACCCTGTATAAGGTAACTTCATGAAATCAGTATTTTTGAAAACGTAGTTTGTGTCTAAAAGTAAAAAAATAAAAAATAAAATAAAGAGGTTTTAAATTAAATCGTGGAAAATAGATAAACCTTACGTTAAGTTAAACTAAAATTTATTTTCCACTTAATGAATACTTTACTGATGATAATGTGTTCTTTTTTTAATATTAAGGCGTATTACTTTCAGACCCAAACTACGTTTTCAAAAATACTTATTTTCTGAAGTTACCTTATACAGGGTCAAAAATATATTAACTTTGCATCACATGGGACCAAATTTTAATAGCCCAATTTTGATTTTGTAGAAAAACACACATTTAATATGGCGCTACTTTAAAGAAAATGTATCTGAAATAAAGCATTGTCAAAACTAAGAAGTTTTATGTAGGTTGCGTTAAGTCTTATTTTGCAGAAGTGGTGCAATTTACAAAATATGGGTAAAAAATCAAAATTATCTTATGCAGCTGAAATTTTACATATGGGCTAGAAACTGCATTTAAAAAAACTTTTTCTAATAACTTTTTTCGATTTTTTCAGAAATAACCCCATTTTTGAATTATTGTTTGGAAAAAATTTAAATTTGACAGATAATGCGAATCACGTGACTACTATTTTTTGCTTAATTTTTATCTCGATTGAAGCAGCACTGGATGCTAAAGTCAAATTTCAAATAAAGCTGTTAATAAAAAAAATCCCATATGATGCGGACTTTACTGGTCACACTGTATATAAATTTTTTGCATATTTTGTCAGTTTTATAATAAAATGAATATTTTTCATAAATTATTATTTTAAGAGCAAATTTTTATGTTTTCGGCATTCAAAAAATTTAAAACGTTTAAGATTTGTCTAGTTCGGTACTTATTGAGGGATTTTTCAATCTGAAAATTATAATAATTATATTTACATTTTGGTTATGCAGAAGGTATTTATTGGGGATTTCCGGGGTTTGCAGGTATATTGTTAGGGGTTGTTTATTGTCACTTAATAATGCGTTATTATTACTTGCTTAACAAACTGTATTTATATCGACTTGTAATACATATTTCTGTTTTAGTTCGTCAAAAGATCTTAGTATTTTCAGTGTGAAACTAGTAATTTCAAATTTGTGTTCAGAATGTTGTGTTCAGAATGTCTAAGGTGGCGAAACCGTCTTCGTGGATTAAAAATTTCCCAGAGTTAGAGATAATGGAGAAAAAGTCTTATGTAAACCTTGTACAAAAATGATCGCTGCATACCTAAGTCAAAGTTACAAGAAATGAAATCTGAGCCTCTTCAGCTGAATGTAACAAACGCATTTAAAAATGCTGGTCAAAGTCGAAATCTGAAAAGGAACTTTTTCAAGAAGACGTATGCAAGGCTTTGGTCGCAGCCAACATGCCTTTAAAAAAATTGCAAAATCCGAAATTTAGAGGATTTTTGCAAAAATGTTGAAAACAAACCATTCCGGACGATTCCACGCTTAGAAAGAAGAATAAGAAAAATATTCCATACCAGCATGCATATTTGTTAAAAAAATGCAAATAACTGCATATTTTAAAGGCAAACAAGGCACATATATATGCGCATATTTTGGCCTAATTTAGGTGCATATAATCCGCCTTTTAGTCACTGGCGTAGGGTGTGGCAAGGATTTTTAATACAATAAATAAGTAACAATTGAAGGGATCAAAAGCAAAAGTGCCTAAGTGCAATTTTTGGTAAAAGTAAAGTAAGTATATATTCATATTCTATGTGTTTGGTTCTGTTTGGTTTAAAAATAGCCTAAATGAAACATGTAAGTTAGCGCCATCTTTTTGGGAGTAGAAATAGTTCTATAACTAGCTTATTAATTTTGACGCGCTTTTTTGAATATTCCACAATTAATTCTGATAGTGTAGTTGTAAATACTTACGTTCTGGAACTCCAAAAGCCTTAAGAAGAATGTTGGACAATTCTATTTCATAAGAGAAAACATACAAGTATATTGGATTCTGAGATTTTTTAAAAGCTAATTTAGCTGCTTCCAGTATTCCAACCGCGAATCCGACATCCCCAACAATCTACAAAATAACATTGATAAGTCAAATCTCCCTACCAATACGCCGCATCGTGGTTACGTCACGTCGAAAATAGCATCCACGTTGTGGTATTAGCTAGTGGGAATTAATGATATTTAAATGAAGTAAGTTCATTAATTTATGTTAACATAAAAATTGTAAAAAAATCACAGCAGTGATTTTACATATTTTTTAAATCTAATATAGACGTATCGAACATTTCCATGACTAAGGACAGCCTATTACATTCACGAGTCGCTCTACAGAGAGGAGAATTCTTTCCAGAATTAGTATTTCTAAGTGGAATATTAAAAGTATTATGAAGCCTTAAATCCCTAATCGGTACGTTAAAGCTTAACTTTGATCTGAGTGTTGGTGAATCAACATGACAGTTCACCAATTTGTAAATCATAATAATAAAATATAAACCACGCACTGAGGGTTCCAAACAACCGATGCAAAATTAAGTTTGCTAATACAAGTTTAGAACGGTTTGAAGATTATTAAAATTTAAACTATTTCTTATAATAAATCCTAAAAATCGATTACACTTCTTGAAAACCTGTTCGGCGTAAGAGCTAAATATTAACTTACTGTCCATTAATACCTAAATCACGTATTTCATTAACCGATTTGATATCACTATTATTAATAGTATAACAAAAATTATGAACAATTCTGTTTTTGGTAAATGTTATCGATACACATTTGTCTAAATTGAGAAATAAACTCTGACCTTCACAGAATCTTACCAAGGCAGCCCATTGCAATCCCCCGTTACCCTGATTATTCGAAGAATTTTTAGGTCATCTGCGTAAATAAAAAATTTAGAGAATTTAAAGCATTAATGAATGTTGTTAATGTATACGTGTGTACAGGGTTATTTTTTATATTTGCGTATCCACCTACAGGGCTTAATGTAAGTGACAGAAAAAAACTTTTAATACAAAAGTTGCATAATCTTTCCCGTCACATCTTTTAGACTTATTAAAAAAAACATCTGCACATCGGAAAGTTAAAAAACAAATGAAAGTCTTATTTTTTTAAATGGAACACCCTATATATTTGTTACCAGGGCGAAAGATCTCTTTCTCCTGATTTCAAAAATATATAACATGTCATCATTTAATCCAGTCGTTTGTGAAATATTTGAGTTTTTGATTAATTGAATTGACTATAATCTAGTCGACGTTCCGCATACTTCAACGTGACATATTTGTCACTTTAATTTAAATTGAAACATGCAGCAAAGAAAATAACTTATGATTTATAATTTATGATATAAAGTAAAGTAAATTGCTGTTGAACTACAGCTATTCGGTTGTTATTAGAGTAAAAAAGCCGCAGTATTTGAAGTTTGTCTTCTTCCGAATATCCCATTTTCCTTACTGAATCTTTCAATTTAAAGTAAAGTGACAAATATGTCACGTTGAAGTATGCGGAACGCCGACTAGATTATAGTCAATTCAATTAATCAAAAACTCAAATATTTCACAAACGACTGGATTAAATGATGACATGTTATATATTTTTGAAATCAGGAGAAAGAGATCTTTCGCCCTGGTAAAAAATATATAGGGTGTTCCATTTAAAAAAAGAATACTTTCATTTGTTTTTTAACTTTCCGATATGCAGATGTTTTTTTTAATAAGTCTAAAAGATATGACGGGAAACATTATGCAACTTTTGTATCAAAAGTTTTTTTCTGTTACTTATATTAAGCCCTGTAGGTGGGTACGCAAATATAAAAAATAACCCTGTACATAAAGTAAGGAACAAATTCATTATTTAATAATCTAAAAACATTTCGTAAAAATCCTCGGATACGTATGTAATAATTTTTTATTGCGCATATTTTGACATATACACATATTATACAGGGTAGCTCATGTAGTAGATATGACATTATCGACGATTTTTTTAAATGAAAACCCCTATATTTTAGTTCAGATTTTTAATCTCCAAGAATAGCTGATTTCAAAAACATAACATACTTAGGGTCTAAAGTTGATAGTTTCGTAGCTACAGGGTAGAACAAATAATTTTATTTAAGATACATTTTTTTTTAAGTTGGCTTATTTGCTGTTATGCAACTATGGTTATTTAGATAATGATGATATTATGCTGTCATTACAGTGAATGTTGCTATTAAGATTAGTAGAAGTAAAAAAATAATTTTAATATTTGTTAATATGCGTTTATCTAACACACAAATAATAGAAATTCTAATGATGATTGGATATGGTGATAGGATTTGTACTCAGCAAGAAGTGTGCATTTTGTTCAACGCTAAGTACCCAGAAAGACCAATCACTACATCAACTGTAAATAAACTTGAAACAAAATTTCGAGAAACGGGTTCTGTGGAAGATATTCCCAGGAATGGCCGTCCAACTATTCCGGATAATAAAAAATTAAATATTTTATTGGTTATAGAAGAAAATAATAACAGCGTCCGCTAGATTGGCATGGATCATAAGGCAGCTGCTATGACCGTACATAACCTATTTACAGTGGAAAAATGGCATCCGTTTAAAATCCGACTGGTTCATGAGTTGAATAAAGATGATCCAGATCGTAGGATGGAGTTTTGTCAAATATTAATGGAAAGATGTAACGTAGATCCTTTGTTTGTTGAAAATATCCTATTTTTGCATGAATCTACTTTTAAATTAAATTGTGAAGTAAACCGGCAAAACTGTAGATATTGGGCAAAAGAAAATCCCAGGTGAATGCGTGAGCATCATACTCAATATCCCCAAAAAATTAATGTTTGTGCGGGTATAGTGAAGAACAAAATTATTGGGCCATATTTTTTTGACAATAATGTAAACGGCCTAAATTACCTTCAGTTTCTTCAAGAATTTCTTATCCCTACGCTAGTTAACTTATACCCGAGTAGAAATAATCCTGGAATTCTAGATGAAAATTAATGGTACCAACAAGACGGCGTACCTCCACATTATGCAGCAGTAGTGCGCCATTATGTCGATCAAGTTTTTCCGAACAGGTGGATTGGAAGACGTGGGTCTATTGAATGACCGCCTAGGTCTTCAGACCTTACACTACTGGACTTCTTCTTGTGGGGTCACCTGAAAAGTGTCGTTTATAAAATAAGACCTGCCAATATTGAAGATTTAAAAAATCGAATCACAACAGAATGCAGGAATATTTCAGAAGAAACCATAATAAAAGTCCAACAAGAGTTTATTGATCGCTTGGGATACTGCCAGGCATAAGAAGGAGGACAATTTCAACACTTAATTAAATAGCCTATTTAATTTTATTTAAATTTTTTAAAATTAAAAATACTTCAAATTTTTTTTTTGCCCTGTAGCTACGAAACTATCAACTTTAGACCCTATGTGTGTTATGTTTTTGAAATCAGCTATTCTTGGAGATTATAAATCTGAATATAGGGGTTTTCATTTAAAAAAATCGTCGATAATGTCATATCTACTACATGAGCTACCCTGTATAATATGTGTATATGTCAAAATATGCGCAATCAAAAATTATTACATACGTGTCCGAGGATTTTTACGAAATGTTTTTAGATTATTAAATAATGAATTTGTTCCTTACTTTATGTACACACTGTATAATAAAAAACAAGAGACCGAGGTGACTGTCCTGAGGTACACCAGGCGGCACGTTAAAAGGCTTAGAGTAAAAACCACCAATGGAAACCATCTGTCGTCTATCACTGAGATAGGACCAAATCCATCTCAGTAAGCTGCCATGCACACCGACAACAGCAACGCGCTCAATCAGTATAAAATGACAAATTTTGTCAAACGCCTTACTGAAGTCCGTGTACGCAACGTCGACCTGCTTTCGATCATCCATGTTTCTTAAAATAAAATCTGTAAATTCATGGTCTATTTTACGTTAAGATGTTTGCGACAGGAACAGGACTGGGCTAAGGTATTTTACCTTTGCATTCACCACCTTTTAAACTTATACGGGGGTCATGATGGCTTGCAAAAATACAGCGTTTATTTTATTTCCTATTAAAACATCGAACTCAACCTGTAATAGATTCAAACTTATAAGGTTATTCGTTGGTAAACCATAGAAATATATTTGACATGTACTAAAACTACAAATGGAAAACCCCTATAAACAACCGTAACAACATACAAGAATTTCGCCGCCCAATTTTTTTAGGTATGAGCCAATCAAGCGGTGCACATCGTCGCCCTTCTCACGAAGTGACCTAACTAACATATTTGTAAAAATTGAGATATTTTGGGGTCTAACTGTTCTCATGTAACTCTTTTGTCTCACAAAGTGTCATATCTCCATGTCTGATGGTAGGACCTGCACAAATTAAAATACATACGGACTATCTGCATAAACCCAACATAATATTCACACGTATCGACCTATCTAAAGTTGGGTCTCTTCGTGTGTTAGGTTCCTCCTAAAATATCATAATTTAATAATAACACGAACAGACCAATCTTCAGACAGGTCTATTCCTAAGAAAAACTATTCACGTATTACAGGTTCAGTTGTCGAGAGCTATTAAGGAAGAGAGCAGTGTTTGTTTTATTTCTGCAGTGTTTAATTATTGGTATTGGTATTTGTTTTTATTTTGTCGTGAATTCTTTTAATTTCTTTAAGATTTTTTGAGTCCAATCACGGACAAAGTGAAGGAGACTCTGTCCACAGCGCGATCCATACGGCAATATCTGGAGCTGGGGATATTTGAACCCTTACAGTTACATATGAAATTAGCAAGACGAAAGCAACCTTATTTAGTAGAGCCCATGAATTCTTTAGACTTTATTGATTTTAAGAAACTATCGCAAGAATTAAGAATACTCTCTATTAGAATGAGCGAAAGAGGTAAAAATGTCAAATGCACGGAAATGAGAGAGTTTATGGTTACAAAAGATGAACCCACGAAACTTTTTTTTAAGTTCAGTCACTGGGATGATAATGATGATGCCATAGAACTTGGAAGACTGAAAATAAACATAAGGAAATCAAAGCTTCAACCATTAAAATAAAGGGCCTGTTTAACTTACCAAAAAAAAAATACAATGATTTAGTTTCCCTATATGAAAGCCTTACGCCAGTGATTCGTCTGCCTGATATTTAACAGTTTTATGAAAACTTACCCCCTGAAGAAAATTAGTTACTTACGATCGTTTTTTTTTAATTATAAAATTAAACCTTATACTAATAAATTAAAGAGCTTTTCAATTTATAAATTTCTAAAATTTTACAAAACTGCGGCTTAACTAACATAACCCGACAAATATTTCTCACGTAGTGGCATATCTACAAACATAACCAAAAATACAAACTATGTGTAACTTCTTATAGGTGACACTATCATTGACTTATTGTAAGCTATATTAGCTAACTAAATACAAAAGAAAGAAATTTATAGCTTCAAAGCTAAATCGACTGCGTTGTCTTATACCCAACTAATTTTCGTTTTTTAGCTCTCCTGTAAAATTTGCCAAATGCTAGTTAGGTCCCTTCGTTAGAAAGGCGACGACATGTGCATGTTTCGCGTTCAGTGCTGCGTTGTACAAAACCGCCAAAATGATGTTTTTAAATACACATAGCTGGCCTAGTTCTCAGTGAGCACAAGGTTTGGTAACCTATGGTACCGTAATTAAAGATAGATAAACTAATATAATATGATATTAAATTTATAATAGCAAATAAATGGAATGTTTGTTATTGGAAATAGGAGTGTTAATTAACCTAAACTGGTTTATTCTACTCACTCATCGTTCAACTTAAATAATAAACATCAAAAAAATTTAGTCCCTGAAACCTGACGCATGAGCTTACCTAATTTATCTTTATATAATTAAATTTTATTGTTAATATTTAATGAGAGCCGAATGCCTGCAACTATCTACTTTTGAAATATACATTGCGATCGTTATAAGTATAGAAGTTAAATGCTCCCAATTTTTGGAGTGACCAGAAAAATTCTTCTGAAGCCGCAAGATTGTATGTATTGTATGTTTTATAAACTAATGACATTACAACTTTAAATTAAAGCCATAATATTGCTTTTCAAAACCATTCCATTGTTTTTCAAAACCGCCTTTATTTTTCTTTAGAAAAGACAGGGCGGCATAATGCATAACGCTAAATAGTATATTAAAGGACACGTTTCATAAGAAGCCGTTTTAGCGCACGCGTCTATTTTAAAAAACGAGCCACGAAGTGGCGAGTTTTTTAATTTACACGTGCGCTAAAACGCCTTATGAACCACGTGCTTTATACTATTTTTTCTATTTGTAGTTTTTTCAATAAAAAATACATATTTAAAAAGAAAATAAATCCGCAAATTTTTATGTCTAAATTTTATGTTGGTAATACTATTTTTTATCATAGTAACCTTTGGACAACAAAAATTATTTTGCGAACTGTCATTTTTTGGTTTATTGACCCATTTTCACCACGAGATTCTAAAGTTATTTTAGCGATATGAGATTTAAAATTGGACGGAATACGTTGTGTGATCCTTGTACATTCGGTACATATACAGAGCATTCGGAAATTCGGGCGATTTTGCTAATTTATTTTGAATTATTTTTATTTTTCAATTTTTCAATTTCAATGTTAACAACATCAAATAAAGAAAAAACGCGTATCAAAATAGCTTCATTATGAACTTCATTTCAAGTTCATAATGAACTTATTATGAACGTCAAATAGAAAAATATATTTTCCATTGGGATTTAAGGCAAATTTTTTCGTGTCAATTTAAAAATATCATAGGAGTGTATGGTATCAAATTGTTGGAAAAAAAATGCTCGTTTTAAATATCCTAGTGAACCACCATCGTTCCATTTGGAAAAATGGGTAAACGTCAAGAAAACAAAATTTTATTTTTTAAACGCTTGTGAAACTTAGAAAGTCAATTATTATGATATAGTTTTAATTTTCATATACTACTTGACTACAAATTAACAGATTTAATTAATTTGTACCACTATAGATTGAAAATAAAAAATAAACACAAAAATGTTATAACACGTCAAAAATGGCAAGTGAGGTGTCATTTCACTCATATGCTGAACCCAAATAAGTAAAAATATACAAGATGTCCCATTTAAAATATCAATGTCAAGGTCACTTCCGGTCAATTTGAAATTTATGCCAATAAATGCAGACTCATCTCTTATGCATAATCTCAACATTTCATTTTAATATCTATAAATATAAAAAAGTTATAGGGGTGAACGTCTTTTGAGAAATACCCGGTATTTGTTTATTTAGAAATAATAAAGTATTTTTTGTACATTTGACTTCAGGTACACTATTAACGTTCACCAAGATAAATATTTCAAAAATAGTTACAGGCGTTCGGCTGTCACCGAATATCACCAGTAAAATGTAATTCAACATGTATAAATTTGATATCACTAGGTAGCTAAAGGTTCAAACGTTGTTTGTCTTGTAAATGATTTTTAATTTAGGAGTTTCTTTAAGAGAAAATAATTTTTAAATTGGGACTATTTATATTAACACAAATTATAGTATATTTTAAAAACCAAAGGGTAATTAGAAAATCTCCTACATGAGGAACAGAGTTTAAGGATCGGTCTTTCAACGTTTTTAAATTGAAGTAAATCCTTTGAGTAGTTTCCTGAGAAATTTGGTGACAGTAACGGGCAAAAATTGAGTTTACTTTAGATGCGGTGATAAACTTCTAATTCATTTGAAAGCTCGTACAATGAGCATTTTTTCGGCATGACAACGATGCTATTTTCAAATTAACTTAAATTACTTTTAAAAAAAGTAAAAAATACCTCGTGAATAGCCTCACTAGTTTCTCCATCCTTAAAATAGTAATCATTTAATTTATCCCTTAGTCCTGAATATTTTTGACTCTTATCTTTCAAGTCCAAACTCCAGAATAATCCCATTTCTTTCGGCTCCACACCTTTAAAGAATACTTCCTTTTTCATTTCAACTAGTGATCCTTCATTTGAAGTACAACCTTAAAAAAAAAGTTTAGAGTGGTGGTCCTATTGGCAATTTAATTTAAATTTTGTTTAAAGTGGTAACCGTCACGGATGAAAAACCCGCACTTTTTCCTCATATTTACGTACTCTGGTAAATCTGGCTTTTTACCTATATGCTCACTTCTTAACATAGTATAAAACAAAGTCGCTGTCGCCCGTCTTAAATCTTTAAAACTACGCAACGGATTTTAAAGCGGTTTTTTTTAATAGATAGAGTGATTCAAGGGGAAGATTTTTATGTATAACTAGCGACCCGCCCCGGCTTCGCACGGGTGCAATTTCAGAAAGTGGCATGCCGGGTACTAATATATCGGGTTTGTTCGGGTTTGTATTTATACCAGCGGGTTGCAATGCATGCCGGGTACACGCTAGTAAGTAAATAAACTGGAAAATATTTGTTTCAAAAGGCAAATTATTTTAAAGTCTGGTCAATTACCGCTGACCGTTACATCACGACTTATGCTTATCGTTCTAACATTCGTGAACTAGGTGAGATAGTAAATTTGCATCAATAATGAATGCAATAATTTTACCTGTAAAAAAGTTTTATTCTCATTTTTCACAGTGACATTTTTAATCAACATTATTTTTAAAATGTCACGGTGTTGTGAAAAAGAACAAGCATCAATTTTAAAATTATTTGATTATTTTTAAAGAGAAAGTGATGCCGGAAAAAATATTTTATCCTTTAATGCCGTTTACGAGGTAAGTAGATATAATAAAGCAGGAATTGTGAAAACATAAATAATAAATTTGAAGAAATAGTCCATGCTTAAAGTGGAGTTGAAAGTATGGGAAAGAAAGAAAAAACTCAAAGTCTTCCTCCACAAAGTTTAATAGAATAAAATATTCACTAGTAAGAGTCTCTACATGTTTCGAACGTAGAAACGTTCATCATCAGGAGACAGAAAATATATTTGTTGCTGATGGTTTTAGCAGAAGAGAAAAAAGGTGTGGAACCTTAATCGAGCTTTTATGTAATTAACAATTTGATGTGTAAAATAGACATAGGTACTATAAAGAAATTGATGATAGTTAAAACATACTGAGTATGGGGGGATCTGTGTTGGGACCGATATTGTTTATTTGTTATATTAATGATCTTTTGGAGTATATAGATCCTAAGTGGGCAGCGGCCTTGTTCGCGGACGACTCTACATTTATAGTTTCGTCTTCAAACCAAGAAGAACTCGAAAACTTGTGCAACAGTGGTATGAAGCTGCTGCTTGAATGGTTTAACAAAAATTCCTTGTACCTGAACAGTTCGAAAACCACCTATATTAGATTTCATACCGCCCAGATGAGGCGAAATCTTGATGTTGACCTCAATTTAAAAGTTGGTAATGAAGATATTACCAGATCGGATTACTCAAAATTTTTGGGTCTGACCATCGACCAGAATCTTAACTGGAGGGAACATTGTTCTTTGTTGTGTTCTCAGCTTAACAGTCTGTGTTACATGATTAGAAATTTAAGAATCGTTCTTCCTATTGGGGAGCTTCTTTCTGTTTATAACGCTTATGTTGGATCTCGGCTGCATTATGGTATTTGTTTTTGGGGAGCCTCCTCTACGTCAAGAGAGGTGTTTATAATACAGAAAAGGGTATTGAGGTGCATTCTTGGCTTTCCACCGGGCACGACCTGTAGGTCACAGTTTACAGGGCTGGGAATCCTTACTCTTACATGCGTTTTTATCTACGAATTGTGTAAATTTATTTTTCTGAATAAATCAACATTCTTAGAAAATCGAGATATTCACCAATACCTTACTCGTGGCAGACATAATCTGCATACGACAGTGAGTAGATTGAATATTGGTAAAAGTTCGCCACATAATTTAGGGCCAGTTGTCTTTAACAAGCTTCCACAGAATATAAGGGATGTCAAAAATTTTAGTGTGTTTAAAAAACAACTTAAGAAATTTTTAGTAGATCGTGAGTTCTATAATATGAACGATTATTGGACACAAGCATGGTAGAGTGGTATTACCTACCTATATATCTATAAAGCTTTATTGTTTGTTTATCAGTTATGTTATGTTATATACACTTTATGTATTTGACGGCTTCCATACATTATCATATGTCACTTTGGAAATAAAAATATTTATTATTATTATTATTATTATTATTATTATTATTATTATTATTATTATTATTATTATTATTATTATTATGAGAGAAGTCAGTTAATGGGGTTTAAACCAACCAAATAAACTGAGAAAGAGAAACCTTTCTGAAAAGGTGTCGAAAATTGTTTAAAGATTTTTTTAAAAATACATTCTATAAGACACAAAATTAGAAGTAAGAGTAGGTGATGAATAAACGAAGAAAATTGTCTGGTGGGGTACTGAAGTGCTCAGTAACCCCGAAGGAGTTTAATTTAGAACCTTTAAAGTTTGTTAAAAACTTGTACATTTTTTAAAAAATTTTATAGGAAAAAGCAGTTGTAGTTGTACGCGTCCACATTCTGGCGCCCAAATTTTCTTCGTTTATTCATCACCTACTTACTTCTAATTTTTTTCCACACAATGTCTTATAGACACATAACTTTTTAAGAATTTTTTTTTTTTAAATCTTTGAACAATTTTCGACACCTTGTCAGAAAGGTTTTTCTTTCCCAGTTTAGTTGGTTGGTTTGATCCCCATTTACTGACTTCTCTCATACTCAGTATGTTTTAACTATCATCAATTTCTTTATAATATGTCTATTTTACACATCAAATTTTAATCATATAAAAGCTCCATTAAGGTTCTACACCTTTTTTCTCTTCTGCTAAAACCATCAGCAACAAATATATTTATTGTCTCCTGATGATGAACGTTTTTACGTTCGAAACATGTAGAGACTCTTAATACTGAATATTTTATTCTATTAAACTTTGTGGAGGAAGACTTTGAGTTTTTTCTTTCTTTCCCATAAATATAAACATGAAAAATATATGACAATGTTTTATATAAATACCTACATTCTGTTTTTTGTTCAACAATCCAACGAATTAAGGCAAAGGGGATAAAGAAAGATGAAGATTTTTAAAATCGCAATATTGTAGCTTTTTTGTCATCCCGTGGTCGACAACTTCACAAAACTCATGAATAGCGTATTTATGGGATGTATAGAGCAGCTGAACAAGTTACCATTCGCTCAATACAACTAAACCTTAAAATCATTGATGGTGTTAAAATATCAGCTGGTTTATTAGCGGACTGTTAAAAATTTAAATGTAAATGGCGTAAAAGTATTGTATGAAACAGGCGTTTTTTAATAGAGCAACCCCATATAGCCCAAGAACGAGTAGAATATTTAAGGAATTTAAGAATAACAGCAACTATCAATTTACATTAAAACCTGTTTTTCTGGATGAAACGTGGATAAACAGTATAGGGGCTTTTAGGCTAAGTTGGCAAAATAATACTCTTCATACAGTTTAAAAAAATTGTCACCGGGTGTACGGCATATTATTCTATATTATGCTGGTCCAGAAAATGGATTTTTGAATAATACAAGTTTGATATTCAAGTCTGGACTGAAATCTGGTGATTATCATGATTCGATAAATAGTGAAAATTTTGGGAAATGGTTTGAAGAAAAATTGTTACCAAAATTGGAAGAACCGTCGCTTATTATGATGGATAACGCCACTTATCATTCTGGGCTAATTGAAAAAAATCCAAATACAAGTTGGTCAAAAGATTACTTATTGCATGGTTAGAACAATGGCAAAATTTCAGTTTCACCATTTGCAATGAAGGATCAGATCTGGATAATAGTGAAGCAGCATATCCCACCCAAACTTTACAAGTGATCTGGACAGCGCTGATTATTTTATTTTTTATATATTTTTGTATTATTTTAATAGGTTGGACGAACTAGCATTGCAACATGGACATCGAGTTTTAAGATTTCCTCCCTATCATTGCCACTTCATTCCTATTGAAATGGTTTGGTCGGAATGTATGCGCTATTATAATGCAAAAATAAGTGCTATGTATTCTGTAACAAATGACGTAGTTTTGGGTCTGTGGAATGAAACCATAGAAAACGTTTCAGTGGAAAAATGGAAAAATTATGTAACACACACTAATAAATTTATAATTGATGTATGCACACGGGAAAGATTTATCGATGTTTCAGATACTCTTTATCTTATTATTAACTTGGACGAAACTAATGATGATGATAATGACGCGGAGATGATTTATTTTAAGTATTAAAAAACTGTATTTTGTTGTGTTGTCATTTTTTATTATATCTTCTTCTTTATGATTTTATAAATAGAATGAAAATACTTGGAACCAAATTTATAGACCGATGCACTAGACAAAAAAAAATGATTCAATTTTAAATTTTATAAATTAGTTTTATTTATTTTTCAGTAAATCTAAATCAATTAAAAATGTCATAATGATTTTCAAAAACAAAATGTTTTAGCCCATTTTCATCTTAAATAAATTACTTACTTCTGACTTCATTAACACTATAAAAATAATAATTAAAAATTCTAAAAAATGCGCTTGTATTTTTCTTGTTCACATGCATCTGTCTTTATGGAGATTAAGCCTGAGAAGAATCATAACCTTTAGCACCGGTAATTCAAACTGACTGAATTAATTTAGGACGTACCGCAAATATGGGAGATATGACGTAACGGTCATTGAACAGACTTTATAACCATTCAATTTTAAATTAACAATTTTGTTATTTACACTATTATTTAAAATTGTAAAGTGACTGAACAAATGATTTATCAACAAAGACCAGCCTAAACTGCAGCCTACTAGAAGAATGAAATGTCGAGGATTTCTTCTTTTTATATAATATAGTGTGTCCAGTAAAAAAGTCCGCATCATATAAGATTTTTTTTTTATTAATAACTTTATTCGAAATTTGACTTTAGCATCAAGTTCTGCTTCGATCGAGATGAAAATTAAGCAAAAAAATAGTAGTCACGTTATTCGCATTATATGTCAAATTTTAATTTTTTTCAAAAAATAATTCAAAAGTTTCAAAAAAAGTTTTTTTAAATGCCGATTTTAGCCCACATGCAAAATTTTAGCTGCATGAGATAATTTTGATTTTTTACCCATATTTTGTAAATTGATCCACTTTTGCAAAATAAGACTCAACGCAACCTACATAAAACTTCTTAGTTTTGACAATGCTTTATTTCAGATACATTTTCTTTAAAGTAGCGCCATATTAAATGTGTGTTTTTCTACAAAATCAAAATTGGGCTATTAAAATTTGGTCGCATGTGATATAAAGTTTATTTGTTTTTGACCCTGTATAAGGTAACTTCATAAAATAAGTATTTTTTAAAACGTAGTTTGTGTCTGAAAGTAATACCCCTTAATATTAAGACAAAAAAGAACACAGTGTCATCAGTAAACTGTTCATTAAGGTGGGAGTATCAACATGCTTGCCAACCTATAACCTATTTCGCGTAGATTTATTTACGTTTTCTAGCTTTTATACAAAATTTAAAGAAAATCAGTATCGACTTGATATTCTATAGGTAATAATTGACATATTTAATAAATATCAAGGAATTTCATAACTTATTATAGGAGAATAGTATAGCGAGAAATATCGGGTAAGATTTTTTTAAACATTATTATGTCATTGTCACTCATTGTTCTTTCACTATACAATTTTCCCAAAATTAGCAATAAAATAAATTGATATTTTTGTAATACATCAGATATTACCTAAATAATGTACCGACGATATTGATTTTCTTTAAATGTTAGTTATTAAAATAATAAACTAAAAAAATCAACGCGAAATAGGTTATAGGTTGGCAATAGATTGAATGACGTTGAGAATTCAACCTTAAGTGAACTATAAATTTTAGTGGTGGGTAAAAAATCAAAATTACCTTATGCAGCTAAAATTTTGCGTGTGGGCTAGAAACTGCATCTACAAAAACTTTTTCTAATAACTTTTTTCGATATTTTTAGAAATACCCCAATTTTGAATTATTTTTTGGAAAAAATTAAAATTTGACAGATAATGCGAATCACGTAACTACTATTCTATTGCTTAATTTTCATCTCGATCGAAGCAGAACTTGATGCCAAAGTCAAATTTCGAATAAAGCTATTATTAACCCAGATACACCTAAAACTTTTTTTTTAATATATCTTTAACAACTCTATATAGAGTAGTTTCTAAGATGATTTTAAACACTTTTTGTAGCATTTTTTTTTTATTTCAATGTTTAGGTTTCTAGATAATTGGTGTATGTTTAAACGGACAGTAGCAATTTAAACTACTATAATAAGAAAATAAT
Source organism: Polydrusus pterygomalis (assembly GCA_963969555.1). Lineage (NCBI taxonomy): Eukaryota > Metazoa > Arthropoda > Insecta > Coleoptera > Curculionidae > Polydrusus > Polydrusus pterygomalis. The sequence goes on from OZ018375.1 coordinate 23,968,888, forward strand.
TCTAATTAAATAGACACAAGAAAATGTAACGAAGTTACAAGAAATACAAACTTGGTCATCTTTAAAAGTGTGATAACTTATAAAACTTTCTTTTGGATGAAGAGCATTTTTGGCATCTAAATGCTGCCTGTTTACGACACAATGCGCATCTGGTCTGCTTTTCTTGATAAATCACAAGATGGCCCACATATACACATATACAGAGATATCTTGACGTAAAATAAAGATTTTTACTCTTCTTGGAAGGGCCTCGTTTTGTTGTTTTTTGAAGGCTTCCAATATTCCCTGAGCAATACATCTTCGGAACGATAAATGATCCATTTTTCCACTATTAATTTTATGCAACTGTTCCGCCATGTCAAGACAATGAGAGAATAAAGAAAAATACCATTTTTTTCCTCTAATTGAGACTCGATACAAACTGATCAAACCATTCAATATAGCCCAGTCTGGTGGTGCCTGCCCATAATTTGTACCCCCATCGAATGGGTTTACCCTTAATGAATTGCTTTGCTCCATGACCTCCATAATAAGGAACGATGTCCAATCTATGAAATTCTTCAAAGGGCGCAAACAAAATAATTTTTTTTGTTCAGCGCCTCAAACAAAGGCCGCATTTTGGAAAATTTATCGTCTTTTTCTAATCTTGTATTATCATTGAGATTAATGTTTTGCTTGATATAACCGAATAGACGTGTTTACATCCGGCGTCATCACTATTTTCCAATGCATTGCCCTTCTCGAAAACTGATTATATCCACTGAGCAGTAGTACTCCAATAAAACATCTTATTTCATTTGTAGATATATCTCCAAGGCGATAAGGCGAAAGGGAATTTTTCGGCCCACCATCACTTCTTTCCAGTTGGGAAAATTTAAGATTATGTCCAAATTAGTCCAAGAGTACTGGATTTTTTAACTCTTTTGTTAAGTTAATTTTAGACGTTTTGCAGACTGAAAAGTAGATAATGGAAGATCATCATCGCTGTCAAAATCGTCATTTTTAGTCTCCACTACCTCAACATCGTCGCCACTATTTGATTCTCGACAAAAATTACTTCAGCATCTGCAATTAGCTGACTGCCAGGAAGATTATTTATTCTAACAGTGTTCTCATCCCCAGAATCTTAGGCGGTCTTGTAACCATTTGCATTCGTTGTTGGAAGAACTGCTATACGATCTGGAATTGGTACATTTTCATCCAAATTTTCTATTTCTGTCATCAGCTCGTGCAATTATAACGGTTTTCTCCAATACCTGCAAAAATAAAAATATAACATATCCACTCCGTATTATGCTACTGTATGTTATTACCGACACCAATTTTTGAGGTTACGTTTTTACAAAACAAACCAATTTTATTAGTTATATTACTCATTATAAAAAGCTACTAACCTTACCTAACTGAACTATGTGATTTAATACAAAAAAAAATGTTTTAAAAAAGTGTAAGAGTACTTACTTTAGATTGTCCATTGTTCGTTTAGATTAAACCTAAATTTTCATTAAGCACTTACCGGCACAAAAACTTACTTTGGCATATTTAAAATAATATAATCTGTTAAAGGCATTATTGTTCAAATTAGAATCGGTTGCACCATCTAGTTGATAATAGCAAAAAAAAATTATCTGGAGTCTTATACAATGTATGTTCTAACGGGCAGTAGGCGTATCTGGGTTAAAAAAAAATCCCATATGATGCGGACTTTACTGGTCACACTGTACAGGGTGATTTCGGTGGATGGTACGTTAGACATAATATATCAACAACCAGCTAACGAATCGATCTGAAAATTTTGTTATTTAGGTAAACGGACATGCTCTATTTATCTAAAATATTTTTAACGATACAGAAGATACAGTTCTAGATAAATGATCATGTACATCACGTCTGTAATTAAACTTTATATTTAAAAGTTTATTTTTTGATATAATTTGGTGAACAAAAACAATATTTTTCATTAAGTGAATATCCTTAATTAACATAATATTAAAATTTTTATATAAAAGTGGTATTTATTTATTTATTTATAATTTAGAGTCAAAAAACTGATTTTTTTTAAAAATCCCCACTGGTGCAACTATTTTCTGTTTAATAATATATTCAATGTGGCACTCCAATTAATAGCTTCATCTGTTATCAACCCCAAAAATTTAATTTTATTTAATTGTTTTAAATGCCGACTTTTAATTTTAAACCACTTCTGTACAAATTGGGTTTCTTTCCTATACATAAAAAAGAGGATTTTTCCAAATTTGATGTTAATTTATGACTACACCCATAATTCAATGATTTTCATATCATGATTTATAAAATTTTGTATAATTTCATATGAATCAGCGATGTCTAAAATATTTAGGATAATCTCTTTTCCTAATGCCGCTCAAGACAATTCCTGCATTTTCTGACGCTTCGCGCGTCTGCAGTGAGCGACCATACATTTATTAAATGTAACTTTAAACGGAAAAAATAGAATACTAGCCTTTTAGACAGCCGATTCGATAAAATCATTTAAGTAATTTCTTCGCGCTTGTAGTAGGTTTTTTTCAAAAACTTGTACTTACCCATAATTAGTGGCACTTGATTAAATTTGCCTGCTATTAATAGATCAGATGGATTTTCAGTCAAAAATGCTGTCAGGTTAGGTTTCTCAATTACCGGTCCAAAAGGTCTTCTTTTTGTGGGATCAAGAAGCACCTAAAAGTTATACACCTATGTAAATGTCTTTATTATTCGTCAGTTCGTTATAGTCCAATAAACGAAACCTTTAAAAAGGAATTTTAGCACTTTCTGGAAATTAGGAAATAATCATTAAGATGATATTAATATTTTTATTAGATCAACCAAGTAGTAGCAGTAGTAGCAGTAGAAATTAAGGAGATGCTTAGACCCTTTCTGCCAATACGTCAGCCAGATGGAATCTAAAGGTTTATACGTAAGTTCTGAACCACAAATTACCGGCAGATGTTATTCTCGGCACAGTTTTATGGTCTTGTTATAATAGTCCAAGATCCCAGAGCGATCAGACATAACTTATTTTCACACGAATGAAACCTTAAGTTTTCTGTAGCGTCTCGTGTGCCTTGAATACCTACGCGCTTGTGGAACTTGCCGAGTGACACCTGGGCAGGTACCAGGTGAGAAAGGTAACTAAAAATAGGAATTATTTAACTTAAATTCACATGGCTGATTTTTATATATATCATGTAGAATATTATTTTAAAGTAATATCATAAGTGTCAGACACTTTTGATGGACCAGAGCTTTTGTCAGACGCTTTTAAGCTACCCAAAAAATAAATGAACTTTACTTATTTTTACATGTCTGATTTTTGAATATGTTATCGAAGTATTTATTAAAAAATTATATTCAATCAGTCAGACAAATTTGAGTGACCAAACATCCCGTAAGACAAAAATTATCCAGCCAGAAGTAAGAGGGCGAGAGCACTATGCATGCGTTTCAGAGTGAGTGAGACGTCCATAGTGTTCCTGGTATACTCGACGTTGATACTGCCCGGCTTCAGTTGTTTATAAATAACTACAGCGTATCAAATGTCAATGAAGATTTTAATCCCAAATCTTTGAAAAATTTTGATGCAATTAATTTACCACCATGTAAAACTGAGTTATTTCAACAATTTGTGCGAGCAAATTACATCTCAAGCATATGGAATCATGCTAATGAAAAAAAACCAACCATTTTTACTCCTGAACACAATGGTTGGAGATTAGAAGAAAACCAGTTTAACTTTCATTGGTTTGATGGTGACCAATTACCAGGAGAAGTTAGTGAATCTCTTCAAAGATCAGGTACTTAACTTTAACTTCGAGTTTAAAATTTAATATATTTGTAATTTTAGGTTTTTAATACTTAATAGCTATTTACCTAACAAGTGCGGAAAATTAATTTTTCCGCACGAGTCTGCCGTTCACCGAACGACGCGTAGCGGAGTTCGGTGAAGCAGCCGAGTGCAAGGAAAACATTTTTCGCACGTGTTAGGTACAATAGTTTTTCTACAGACGTGTGGAAATAAGTAACACATATTTCAAAGAAATTTAATAATTTTTAATTAACTATAACAATCACATATATATGTAACCGTAACTAATTCTGAGAAAAAAAGTAATAACTACAAGTTATAATTCATATATTATTGATATTGACATAATCGTGCCGAAAAATTTTTCCGCACTAGTGTGGAAAAACTTATTTTCCGCACGGATATCAGTGAGGAAAATTGATGTTTACACACGTCTGTAGGAAAAATTGTTTTTTGTAGATGAAGCTGCCAGCAACAACGTATCTGACGACGATGAGGATGATGACCCGGACGGACAGTACCGTGATTGGATAAACGATGAAAACTCAAATGATTGTCTTCATAATTATGACGAATAAAAAATGATAACCCCAAATATATGCAATAAACTTATTTACTTTAATATTTATTAATTATTTCCTTAATGTTAAAATTAATTTTGTTGAAATATTGATTCAAAAATTTCAGATTGAACACAGTAAGTATTCTTAGTACATTTAAATTTTTTTCTTTGAGGCGCATGCGCATAGTGCTCTCGCCCTCTTACTTCTGGCAGAATAATTTTTGTCTTACGGGATGTTTGGTCACTCAAATATGTCTGACTGATTGAATATAACTTTTAAATAAATACTTCCATAACATATTCAAAAATCAGACATGTAAAAATAAGTAAAGTTCATTTATTTTTTGGGTAGCTTAAAAGCGTCTGACAAAAGCTCTGGTCCATCAAAAGTGTCTGACACTTATGATATTACTTTAAAATAATATTCTACATGATATATATAAAAATCAGCCATGTGAATTTAAGTTAAATAATTCTTATTTTTAGTTACCTTTCTCACCTGGTACCTGCCCAGGTGTCACTCGGCAAGTTCCACAAGCGCGTAGGTATTCAAGGCACACGAGACGCTACTGAAAACTTAAGGTTTCATTCGTGTGAAAATAAGTTATGTCTGATCGCTCTGGGATCTTACTCTATAACACCTCTTGTCCATCCTATACCTTGACTAGGGCAGCCTATTACGTCTCCGTGGTGTGTCTTGAAGGATATTGTCACCGCGTTTATTTTATGATATTCACCTGTAAAAATAGTTGTCATGTGCCCCCCCCCCCCCCCCTTCCCCCTTAGTGGACTTCTATATCCGCCACTGTATGACTAAAACTAATTAGTATTTTATATCTGCTTATTATACTACTTTCCTTTCTACGCGAAATACACTCGTTGCACAAATATCATCGTTTTTTCTAACTAGTTACATACAACATTACACTTACATCTGGAATTGTTAGAGCAGCTTGAAACAATTCAGTTGCGGAAGCAGTCATAAGAACCTCCAAAGCTTCTTTTTCATTGGACCTTTTCTCTCCCAATTTCTCAGCAACTTGAATCACATTTTTTTGACCCCACGCCCAAGGATTTAACGCTGAACCACTTTGAGCTATTGCCTTGTGGAAAAGACCTTTTGCCGACGGAGAAAGTACCTAAAACATACCAGGTTGTTCCAAAAGTTGCACAAAAATGTAGTTAAGTTTATGGTGTTGACATATTTTAAGTTACAGAGTTTAGGTATTAATAAATGCGTATGTCTGTAAGCCAAAAATTATCTGGAATACGAAGAGGTAATTATAAGAGGTGACAAAGGGATTTTGGAGTAATCTACACAAAGAGATTGTGGCTAGGTATGTTATTTCTGATTTATGCATGATTGTACAAGTTTTGCGAATATACTCAAATTTGTGTAACATCTGAGGAATACGCAACGAAAAAAATCCTCTCTCTCTCACCATTAATGTGATTCTGGCATTAGAACTAATATATTATACTATTCATAATTTTTATTGTAATTTGTGTACTTTTTCTTTTTGTGTGTGGTATTAATTTAGTTGTCCGATTAGGAAAAAAATCAAATAACTCTTATAGAATAGAATACATTGTTAATATATTAGAGAAATCCAAAATTTCAGCGGTCACATTTGTCTGGTTAGTTGTATAGTACACGAATGATTCACTATACCTAATACATGCCTTAAAATAAGTTCTGTTATGAAACTTACTGTTGAGTCTAATATTAGATTCATAAAATTATTAAAATACACGTTCTACTTCTAAGTACAATTCAGAAATTCAAAAATTACAAAAGTTAATAAGATACTATGGGTAGAAGATTTTGTTTTATTGGTTTAAATAAAATAAATATGTGGTATTTAGTGCCATGTATTGTATTGTATTTTATTGTATTTAGTATATTTTTTTTTTAGTTCCATGGTATGAAAATCTAAAATAATAGCTGCACGTCGCTTTTCTTTTTCGTGCATCGGTCATTAATATAGACCAAAAAAAAACCGCTGAAGTAAACAAACAACCCCTTCTTTTTTTCTGTGAGTTAGGGTAGTATTTGTTTTTGTGACGTTGTAGTTAGTCTTCGGAATACTCGTATTAGTATGTATTATGTGAAGAAACAGTGCAAAAACAGTTCAAAACATCAATAACAGCTTAAAAACATCAAAAACAGAAAAGTAAATTCTTAATTGTCGGACCGGCATAGCTTTAACTACTTAAAAAAATCATAATATATAGGCTGAAATATAAAAAAAAAAGTATGTTTGATATGCCCTTACTACCACACACACACAAAATTCAAAATAAACCTCCCTTTAGTCTGTTTTCAAAAATGTTAAAAAGTTAACTAGTTTAAATGCTATGGAATTCTGCGTTGGGAATGGGCCACCCTGTATATAGAAATTACAAAAAAAAGAACATTCCAATATTCTTTGTTTAATTTCTAATAATTTTTATATACCACACTTTTTTCCTAATCAATTAACCCGTGAAAAACAAATATAACGGTAAACGGTTTTACTTCAAATAAGGTCAGCGTATCATCGGGGGTACCTCAGGGTTCTCATCTTGGTCCACTGTTATTCAGTATTTTTATTAATGATGTATTTACGTGTTTTTCTTACATTGAAGCCTTGTTGTATGCCGATGATATAAAGTTGTATAGAGCTATTAGAAATCAGACAGATTATAATAAACTACAGATGGATCTTAACAACTTTGCCACTTATTGCAAAATTAACCGCTTATTTTTGAATGTAGTTTTACTATATTATTCACAAGACAGGTAGATCCCCCTAGACAACTACTATTCTTAAACAGCTCTTCTTTAGCAACCAGGGAGGAGGTCAGGGATCTGGGTGTGGTTTTGGACAATAAACTAAGTTTTGAAAATCACAATAATAATATCACCAGGAAAGCATTCAGAAACCTCGGTTTCATTCTGAGAGGGACGCGAAACTTTAAAAATTATCATTCCATTATTTTGTTATATAATTCCATTGTTTGATCAGTGCTGGAGTATGCGAGTGTTGTGTGGAACCCCACTATGATAAATATGTACAACTTATAGAATCTGTGCAAAGAAGACTTACCAATAATTTAAACTACCGTTTTCATAGGTACCAGCACCACAGAACTTACGAGTGTAACCTCGCCTATTATAAGATTGATAGTCTTGCGCTAAGAAGGAGGTTTTTTAATATATTATTTGTTTATAAAGTTTACAACAGTCACATTGATTCCCGGTATTGTCTGGAATATCTTCCTTTAAATTGTAATCCTAACGTAATAAGATCTCGCAATCTTTTGCAGGCACCACAGTGTACAACAAACTATTTTCTCTATTCGCCATTGGTCAGATGCATAAACTCCTTCAACGCCGCGGTTAATATAAATTCTAATATTGATATTTTTAACGACTCAACCTACAACTTCAAGAGTAAAATACGTAGAGTATTGACTTCATAAAAATGTATTTTCTTTAATTTCTATTATTAATGATTGTTATAAAATTTATTTAATTATGACACTATTATTTGACTTTTGCACTTAGCGGTTTCTGCATCCGGCCTATTTAAGCATTGTTAATACAAAATATGTAAAATGTTTAATGTAATGATTTCCATATAACATATTTATATCTTGTGTTTACTTTACGAGTAATACATTTATATTTCTAATATGTAATCTGCCCTATAATTGGATGCTCAGAGCATCTGTTGGGCTTAGCTGTATAAATAAATAAATATGTTACCTAAATATCTCAATCATAAAACGCTCCACATCCAGAAATTTCAAAAACTCGATATCAATTCCATTAAGAAAGTTTAAGTAGGCAAAAACTCACCCAGACGTTAATTTTTATTTAGTGTGATTATATTATTTGCGATTGCTAGTTTTAAAGTACATGTTTCAAAGAAAGAAAGTTAATTGAATATGAAGTTTTTTTTCTATGTAGTAAGATGTTAGATGTAGTTAGATGTAGTTAGTTATATGGCAAAAACCCAAAAATAGAATTAACTATCAGCCTGGGAACTATGACAACCATATTTCAAGCAGAGATTCATGCAATTTAAATGTGTGCAAGACTGCTGATAGATCGACGGTATGCACATAGATCAATCAATATATTCTCTGATAGTCAAGCTGCATTAAATGCTCTTAAATCGAGATGTTGTACCTCAAATACGGTGTGGAGCTGTCACGAAACAATATCCGAACTAAGTCTGAACAACAAAATAACCCTTATATGGATACCGGTGACACAAGGGCCTGGAGGGTAAAGAGGTGGCCGATAAGCTCGCTAAGAGAGGTGCAGCACTAAAATTCACAGGACCTGAGCTGGTAATAAGTATATCTCATGCTACGGCCAGGAAAACAATACTAGCTGAAGCAAAAAGCAAATGGGAAAGACACTGGTTAAATTTACCAGATCTAACACACTCAAAAGCATTTCTCAACAGCCATATAAAGCAACAATTAACTGACAAACTACTAGTGCTCATGCCTTAAAGCACTAGTGTGTTTGAACACCGGCCACTGCAGATTGCGACACCATATGCATAAAATTGAGGCCCCAACTGATAAATGCCGGCTTTGCATGGAAGATGCAGAATTAGCAGAACACGTAATGGGCGCTTGCCCCGCAGCTGGAAGAATCAGATTCGCTCTATTCGGCGAGGTGACTCTGCTGCCGGAGGACATGAAAAGTGTCTCTCCCAATACCATTATTAACTTCATTAAAAAGTTAGACCTATTGTGGGAAATATAAACAAGGTGTGACCCACAATAGATCGCATGGTCGCAGTGGAGGGTTAGCTATAACCCACTTACTTTTAACCTAACCTAACCTAGGTAATTCTTCAAATCTTTCTGCAATCCGATATTATTCCATTTCAACAGATTTTATTCCTGAAATAATTTGAAATCTTCTTTATGCATGAAAGAACGAAATCCCTGATGTTTTATTTTGTCATTTATTTAGTTTCTAATTTAAACAAACCTGAAAATGAACAGATGCACCACCAGCACTAATACCAAATATTGTTACATTATTTGGATCACCATTAAACTTGGATATGTTTTCCTGAACCCATTTCAGAGCAAAAGTTTGATCTTTTAAACCTGCGTTTCCAGGAACGTCCAAAGATGTATCGTCAGAACTGAGGAATCCTACAAAAATAAAATAAGAAATAAGAAAAAATAAGAATGTACGATAGTTAGTTCCCGTGTGGCACTGGCGTAGCCTAGGGGTCGTCTGCTTAAAGATCCATGTGTCACGTGACTTTTTTTTTTAGGTTAGCCATGGTTTAGTATGTATTTACCGCACGAACTAGGGGTAGGTGTCGTAATAATTTGTATTTTTATCAGGTTTTCGATTGATATCTAATAGAAAACTTAAGTGACATGAACTCTGAACCTCTACAAAATACTGATGAAAATTTTTGGTGCGGGTTTGCTCTAATAGAATTACTAAAGTGAAAAATCCAACAGCCTGGCCAACCTGGCCGTTTGTTTACGGGTCTTATAAATGGCGGCAGAATTTTATTTGTTTTAATTTAAAAGTTGTGTTTTTTGTATTCTAGTTAGCTCTTTGGGATAAACTTAATTGTTTTTATATTACATATTGCATTGCATATTATGAATGGTCTCGAAATTTTCGGTCTTAATGGTAAGTGCCACTATAAAAACCTTTGCGGGTCAAAAAATTGTTTTTAAATTTCCAAGTTGGCTGACCCTGCGTCAATGAACTTATTGTCCCTAATTAAAATATTTCCTTACCAAATATTCCAAGTCTATAATTGATTGATACATAGACAACGTCCTGAGCCACCAAAAACATTGATCCTGCCATCTGTTCTGATCCAGAACCCAAGGTAAAGGCACCGCCATGAATAAAAACCATGACAGGTTTAGGAGCTACGCCTGCTTTCGGCAACTGAAAATAGTTTTAGTTTTTATAGTGTATAGGACATTTTAAATTTGTGTATTTTAAAAGTGTCTAAACTACTCATCACAATTGTTTTTAACATCTTTATCACGGGTTTGTTGTTCGGAAACGAAATCACGGATTTTAATGCGGTTTGCAGAGTTTGAAATATTCATTTTTGTAGATTAACAGTGTGGCACGCCTATGACGCAATCAATGTACTTTAATATCATACAGGAAAGAAAAGAAAGCCGTGCAAAAAATTTCAAATTTCAAGCGATTTACATTTTATTTATTACTTTTTCATTATACAGTGTCACCAGTAAAGTCCGCATCATAAGGGATTTTTTTTTATTAATAGCTTTATTCAAACTTTGACTTTGGCATCAAGTTCTGATTCAATCGAGATGAAAATTAACCAAAAAAATGGTAGTGACATTGAATCGCATTATCTGTCAAATTTTAATTTTTTCCAAAAAATAATGCAAAAGTGGGGTTAATTCTGAAAATATTGAAAAAAGCTATGAGAAAAAGTTTTTTTAAGTCCAGTTTCTAGCTCACGTGCAAAATTTTAGCTGCATAAAATAATTTTGATTTTTTAGAGACTCAACGCAACCTACATAAAACTTCTTAGTTATGACAATGCTTTATTTCAGATACATTTTCTTTAAAGTAGCGCCATATTAAATGTGTGTTTTTCTACAAAATCAAAATTATTGGGCTATTAAAATTTGGTCGAATGTGTTGCAAAGTTCATATGTTTTTGACCCTGTGTAAGGTAACTTCATAAAATAAATATTTTTAAAAACGTAGTTTATGTCTGAAAGTAAAAAAAAATAAAGGGGTTTTAAATTAAATCGTTGAAAATAGATAAACTTTACATTAAGTTAAACTAAAATTTATTTTCCACTTAATGAACACTACTGATGACACTGTGTTCTTTTTTGTCATAATATTAAGGTGTATTACTTTCGGACACAAACTACGTTTTCAAAAATACTTACTTATTTTATGAAGTTACCTTATACAGGGTCAAAAACAAATAAAATTTGCATCACATGCGACCAAATTTTAATAGCCCTATTTTGATTTTGTAGAAAACACACATTTAATATGGCGCTACTTTAAAGAAAATATATCTGAAATAAAGCATTGTCAAAACTAAGAAGTTTTATGTAGGTTGCGTTAAGTCTTATATTGCAAAAGTGGTGCAATTTACAAAATATGGATAAAATATCAAAATTATCTTATGCAGCTTAAATTTTGCATGTGGGCTAGAAACTGCATTTAAAAAAACTTTTTCCTATAACTTTTTTCGATATTTTTAGAAATAACCCCAGTTTTGAATTATTTTTTGGAAAAATTAAAATTTGACAGATAATGCGAATCACGTGACTTAGTTAATTTTTATCTCGATTGAAGCAGAACTTGATGCCAATGTCAAATTTCCAAAAAAGCTATTAATAAAAAAAATACCATATGATGCGAACTTTACTGGTGATACTGTATATATTTCATATATATTTTAAAGTCGTTTTACAACCAAAGGTTAAATCTCGGCACTGTTAAGTATAATAATATGTGTTATTGAAACAATCTTTCAGGTACAATCGCTTTATTCAGACCAACAATAATAACCCTGTGTCTATAAAGTGAAACGCATACGTACAGGGTTTTTCCGTATATTTTGGAGCACCCCTGGAGCTTTTATTTGAAGACCTAGAAAAAACTTTAGATTACCAAAGCTGCATTATTTCTCCTGAACTGCCAGAATTTGTTATCGGACAAAACAAATGAACATCGTAAATTTGTTTAATAATGCCAATGTCGATTTTTTTAAACGGAACACCCTGTATATTAATTTTTTTTTTAACTCCTCACTCTTTTCTGATTCCAAATATGTATATATGTGATATGTTTGTTTCATAAATTATTATCATTATTTATATTAATTATTGTTACTGAATAAACATTATGTTCTAGCATGTTTTCCTCACACCAATATAGATTTTCTAATCCGCAATATTTTGAAATGCAATTTTGCCTAAACGACTAAAGTAAACATATAACATATATACATATTTGGAATCAGAAAAGAGTGAGGAGTTAAAAAAAATTAATATACAGGGTGTTCTATTTAAAAAAATCGACATAGGCAATATTAAACAAATTTACGATGTTCATTTGTTTTGTCCGATAACAAATTCTGGCAGTTCAGGAGAAATCATGCAACTTTGGTAATTTAAAGTTTTTTCTAGGTCTTCAAATAAAAGCTCCAGGGGTGCTCAAAAATATACGGAAAAACCCTGTATACGTACGTTCTGGTAATTTTTCCTAACACTGTATGTATGTCATTGATATACAACTTCTCCCTTTATTATTAAAGTACAAATAAAAGACTACGACATAATTGTATCATTACCTACCTATTATTTTTTTTTACTCCAACGATAACCCTTCACCAAATTACCTATACTTATACTTAAAATATATTTTTAGCTAATTATAATGTAATCGCTCGGGTTTTTCAATAACTCTACCTTTGCTCGACATACTAGGAACATTTTTTGATAAATTTTGATTCGTGGTACCATTAAAATTAGCATTACTACTTTCATTGTTATCAGTAAAATAATCATCCGGATCACTATCCCTGGGGAAACAATATCTGGATCAACCTTATTTTCTAAAGAATTATTATTTGAATGTGAAATTACATTATTATTTAAATTTTCCGAAATAAATTTCTAGTAAATCACCATTTTTTGTTTCCACTCTATATATTCTGGGTCTTATCTTAGCAACAATTTTGCTTGAATTTTCATCTTTCTGTAATTTCAGTCCTAGGACTTGAAATAAAAAATGCCAAAACCATCTCGAAAGATGGACTTAAGCATATTATTGATGTTTTTATGAAAATGTATTAACCATCCATAGCCTAATTAATATTGTATTTCAAACTTTTTAAATTTGAATAAACCAAATATTTTAATTTTATTATCCTCATTGAAATTTGGAGACCAGGTTGATATCTTTGGGCTATTTATTAATTTTATTTCTAATAAAAAGCAAACAGCGTTAACAATCATCATGTCGTCAGTTATGTCTAAAACAGCTGTTTAAAAAAAGAGGGATAATTCTTGCCCTTATCATGAAGAAATACCGAAACTGTCCCGAGATAATAGCTTAGGTTATAAAACGACCTCAAAATATAATATACGAAAACACTACTAACAAAACGTGACTTACTTGAAATTTTAAATTTTTTACACGAGTTTCTTGTCCACCCTCTATAATATTAAAGTGCGTTGGTTACGTCATAGGCGTGTCACACTATATTAATCTGCAAGGAACAATCTTTTAAACTCTGCAAACCGCATTAAAATCCGTGATGTGTCTTATTCCGAATTGAAGACCTTGGTGCAAGAACCGGACAAGTCCATATTTTATAAGTTTTGGGAAATTGAAAAAAACTTTCTATTTTTGGATATTTATAAGAAACAGATAGCATACATTTTTTTTTGTATGTATATAGAATAAAATTGATAGGGAAACCTTAAATAACAATATTATAAAAAAACATAAGAGCTAGAATTTTTTTAAAATTTTGACTTGTCCGATTTTTGCACCAAAAATACTATAAAAAATAAATAACAACGTAAATGATAACTTTGAAGAGCTCTATTTCAAAAACTGAAAACTCTCAATAAATCACAGCAGTTACTGAATAAATAAACCTGTTGCAAGCGAGACCCTGACTGTTCCGCATATTCCCCCAACTAGCCAAGTCCCTACGCTTTGTGAAGCTGTTGGTGAAAATACCGGACAAGTCCCGGACTGAGCTGTTTCTTGCACCCAAGAATGCCAGCGGCCAAGTCCTAAAGATATATATTAACGTTGCATTCCTTCGGACTTGGTTGCTTCTTGCACCAATCGATCGGCGATATTTTAATACATACATTTTAACGGAAATCGTTATTTCGACCAAAAATGGACTTGTCCGGTTCTTGCACCAAGGTCTTCAATTACAAACCAGTAAAAAAAGTGTTAAAAAACAGTTTGTCGAACTTCGAGAGATTTAGGGCATTGTTTTATTATTTTCTCCTAAAGGACCACGCACAAAATACACACAAAAGTGGTTTCGGTGAAATTGCTCCAATTTTTGGTATGTTGTACCTTATAACCCCTAGATTGATTTTCCAAAAAAAAATGGGGGGGTCAATTGGATGGTTTCGCCACTACTAGGACTCATAGGCGTGCGCGCAATTTTCAGAAATAAGACCCATTTAACTTGCGGTTGATTAAATAACACTCTGGTCGTATAAATACGTGTTCTACTGTTTTGAATTACTAGTCGACACATCTAGGACAAAAATAATAAATATTTTGAATATGGTTTTACTGGGTGTCCAAAAAAAACGACTTAATAATATACATCAAATATATAAAAAAAAATTGCTTTCTTTTCGCGCTTGTAATAACCCGGTATATTATAAATGTTAAAAACAATTTATTTTGCATATTGTGTTAACTATAGTTAATTAAAATATTATTTCCATATATTATGTACCGAGTATTAAATACATATTTTTCTCTTAATAAATAGTAATCATTTTTCTCGGGCATATATTTGCTGCAGGAAACTTAGAAAATATTTGTATTGCAGCACGGCCCTATTTAACCTAAGTATCATCAAACTGAATATAACACTTTAAAAATATTTATTTCACATATATTAGCCCCTACTTAACAATGTATTTAATAAAGTTATGCTTTGCTCTATTTAAATCTACAGCGAGGTAAATAAGTCAAGTCGGCTATGACGACCGACGACGTGTAACTCCACAGAAATAACAGCCAATCTAGACGCCTTGTCTATTTAGAAATGCATTTGTAAAGTGAGAACTTGGGATAGTTCTTTGTAATATAATATTTTGCAATAACACTATTTTAAAGTTGATTTCAATTCTTTTTGTTATTATTTATTTTGTTTGTTGTCACATGTATTGTTATTCACTATTTTCTATTTATTTCCAATTAAATAATTATTTACTGTTTTGTCACAGCGAAAATTATTGCACAGGTAAGTTTATGGTGTGATATTAAACTACTTTGAATAACATGATCTATTTGTCTATGTTCACTTTTAGGTTTTGGATTAAAATGGAAGCTGCGGCACAACTACAAAGACCCCGCTGCTACACGTGTAACAAACTCGGCAACATTCAACGTATGACAAGAATATTAGTAATTGATGGCGATGCAGATAATGCTGCAAAAATTGAAATAGTTTTTACTAGAAGGGAAATTTTTGGTTTACCACCAATAGCCATAAATGATTTTACTCGCCTGTGTCTTGATTGCAACCGCTCAATTGTTGAAGAATTGCGTATATTAGCCAACGATCCTACTATAGCTTGCGTTTAAACATTTTAAAACAAACGTCGAATGTTACGTGTTTAATATGTGATAATGCCAATAACATACATAGATTATCACTTAAGTGTAGAGTTAATATTTTTATTTACAAAAATATTTATACACCTGAAAGTGCCAGAGCTTGCTTTCAACACCTGGATGAACATGGATGTATCCTGCGTCCTTTATTGGAAGGCTTAGAATTTGTTAACAGACCATACAAGATTAAAGGACAACAGATGTACGCATTTTTGCAAGAACTGAGAACCGCTAAGGATTATGAAAGGTGGGAATTTCATAGTGAAAATAGTTTTAGCGATGAAGAATTTAAATCAATGTCACCAGTTGATAAGCAGCAGTTTCAAAACCTTTTTACTTATTGCGACGTTATTGAATCTAGACATATTTAAAAAAAATATTTATTGGCATTTTTATGCAAAATGAAGCAAGGACTTTCGGATGACTTTTAAAAGTGATTTTTAATTACTCAACTAGACAAAATATTAGTTTAGCGATTAGTAAAGTACGATTGTCATTGATGGTGAGATTTGTGCCTGCAAATATCGGTTTAGGTGCCATAAATAGAGAACAGTTTATTGAAAGACATGTCACTCCTTTCGCTAATCAACTATATAATCCTAATCCTGAACAACCAAAAGCTATAGTGTACGTTGATGGCACCTATTGTGAAATAAATAAAAGTAAAAACTTTCAAGTGTTGCGACAATCCTATTGTGTACATAAAGGACATCATCTAATTAAACCCGCTCTGATCGTTGGTCCTAACTGGTATATCTTAACAATTCAGGGGCCTTATTTTTCAGATACACGAAACAATGATGCAGCGATGTTAAGAAATGAGTATCAGCGTGACACAGAAATGATCAGAAATTGGTTTCAAGAAAACAATATATTTGTGGTAGATAGAGGATATCGCGATGCCATTCCGATGTTACAACAATTGGGTATTGACCATAGAATACCTAGTCTTGTCAGAGCCTGCGAGTCACAATTATCGGTCGAAGAAGCCAATACCAATCGCCTTATTACCAAAACTCGTTGGATTGTTGAGGCCAGAAATGGACATTTCAAGTCAATTTTTAAATTTTTTTCGGAAGTTATATCAGTTCATCATGCAGTTCTCCTAGGAGAATTTTACAAAATCTGTGGGGCAATTATAAATAAATATCACGATCCAGTTGTAATGAGAGGAGCTGAAATTGCCCAGGCTGAACTATTATTACAAAGATCAAGAGAAGAAAATAGATTAAAAGTAACTGTTGAAAACGATAATTTACTTAGGACGCATGGTAGATTTGTCAGTTTACAAAATAACCATCTTCCTGATTTCCCACATCTAACTTTAGAATATCTCGGGAATAATTTTGTCTTTGAGAATATTTCGGAATTGTTTCAGTAAATATACCTGATAATAATAAGAATAGCAAACATTCCAGAAGTATTTGTCAACAAGTATTCTGCATTGAGCAAGGATTACTATTTAATAAGAGAAAAATATGTATTTAAATAAAAACGTATTCACAATAAATCCGTGACACTCGGTACATAATATATGGAAATAAGATTTTAATTAACTGTAGTTATTAGTGCAGGGTTATTACAAGCGCGAAAATAAAGCAATTTTTTTTAGATATTTGATGTATATTATTAAGTCGTTTTTTTTAGACACCCAGTAAAACCATATTCAAAATAATTATTATTTTCGTCCTAGATGTGTCGACTAGTAATTCAAAACAGTAGAACACGTATTTATACGATCAGAGTGTTATTTAATCAACCGCAAGTTAAATGGGTCTTATTTCTGAAAATTGCGCGCACGCCTATGAGTCCTAGTAGTGGCGAAACCATCCAATTGACCCCCTCATTTTTTTTTGGAAAATTAATCTAGGGGTTATAAGGTACAACATATCAAAAATTGGAGCAATTTCACCGAAACCACTTTTGTGTGTATTTTGTGCGTGGTCCTTTGTGACATCAACAAGTGGCGTACGCATGGGAAGTTTTCTATTGAAAAACGAATAATTGTAACCCGAATGCTAAATTCAAATTATGATTGGTCAGTTCCATATCCTAACAAGGATGGAAATGAAATTATATCATTACAGTTAATTGACATAAATTATTTATCAATTCAATAGATTGCAAAAAAAATATATTTTGGATACAAGGTACTTGTGGGACTAAACAAGTATTATTACTTACCTCCTTCGTAAAAACGTTAAGAAATAAGCAGTCTTCTGAGCCTACAGGCTTAAATGTCATTATGTCCAGAGCTAAACATGGACTTCCTTCTTTCGTGGCATCTCGTACCCCTGTCCAAGGTTCGGCAGGTTGAGGAGCCTAAAGTTTATACTTATATATTATTCCACTGGGATTATTAGTACATTACGTACCTAGGTGGAAGGTTTTATTGCCGTCGAGTGAGTTGGTAGTTAAATAAATCTTGATATAATAATGAAACGTTCCACCGAGGTTTGTATACTATTTTATTTACAACCACTTAGTTTCCTATTATTTTAAATTAAAATTATTATTAATTTTCAAATAACTGTAGGTGGCAAAATAACGTAGGTATGAATTATGGAGGGCTTTAGGTTAGGAGTCCGATCGCAATACATTGGTTTTGGGCAAAGTTTTGGATCGGTAAAGCAGCTTTAAAAATGGCCGTCAGAGGCGCATGTGTTCCTTTAAATCTGTAAAATGCATGGGTTCTTATGGGATAATCAACTGTTTTATTGAATTTAGTTAACTAAAACCGTCTACAGGCTGAGATATGTATATATTATATCTAATAAAGCTTATTTTATTAATTATTGGATAAAAAATACCGCTGACGTCTATCAAAACCTGTAAAAAGTCAAACACTTGACGATCACTGCGCCGCGACCGGGAAACGGCGAACTAACTACTAAACAGGGACGTAAATTTAAAGAACAGCCATTTTCGATCGGACTCCTTCCTAAAGCCCTTCATAGTATGAATACACATCAAGATAGCAAATATAATTTTAAGAATATGGTTTTCATGTCAATAAATAATATATTATTTTTGGGAAACATATGTAGTGTCAAAAATTTCGCAAAATATTGAAAAAAATACCATCAGATGAGGAATTTGAGTTTGCTGCTACCCATTAGAAATTCAGGAAGCAGCAAAAATAGTAGAAGAAGATCTTCTGCCAACTAAAAGCCGCTCGAGCTATCAAATGGCATATAACAGTTTTAAAAAATGGTGTATGGAAAATAACAAATTCAAAATTCTGGTTCTGAATCGGCGCTACCAGCTTATTTTTTATTATTTTATTTTCGAAAGAAAAAAAAAGTAATTTAAAATTGTCAAAATATAGATGTTGTGATTGATGGTAAAAAATTGAATATAGTAAAGGGTTTTAAATATTTAGGGATAGTTATTGATTTAAAATTAAAATTTTTTAATTATTTTAAAAGTATCATAATATGATATCGATTATATCAAAGATTGCCGGAAAAGTAGGTTATTTTAAAAAAATCAGTTCTAATTTAAATCTCTTTTCTAAAAAAAACTGTATTTTATACTATTATATTACCACATTTTCTTTATTGTTCTTCCATGTTATATTGTGCTAGTGAGGAAATATTTGATAAATTACAAATTTTACAAAATAAAGCAAGGCGAATTATTTTAAATTGTGACAAATATGTGCGAGCATACATAAGGCTTACCCGTAGAGCTTAATACCTGTTCGGTGACAGCCGTTACAAGTAATTTGATTCGTCGCTAATTTTTTCAATTTCTTGAACAATTCAAACAATGAGCTTTACGGAACAGTACAAAACATTCATGGTTGAAGCGTATTTTCGAAACGGGGTTAGAGTAAATGGTGAGTGGCAATATAATCCAGGTTTGTGCATGGACGATTTTCACGAACATTTTCCTAACGTTGCTTTTATTGCTGGGGATTTTTGTCATTGCCTGGAAAGAACCGTGGCTGTGTTTAGGGAAACAGGTTCTATACAACACAAAAAAGAAGCAGGAAGACCATCTGTAAGAACAGAAGAACTTGTTGCAAACGCTCGTAAAATAATGCAAAATACGCCAACAAATTGTATAAGACGCCTGTCTCAAGAAATGTGAAGATCTTATGGAACATGCAGGACTATTCTTTATATTGATTGTTAATTCAGGTAGTTACTGACACCCAACAGGTATTAAGCTCTACAGCTGAGCATTATGTCCTTAGATGCAAGGCCCTCATTGATGCAAATAATTTTTGCTCGAACGGTATCATTTAGGAGGTATTTTAAGCTGAAGTGGATTACAAAATATTAGTTAGGTGAAATTAATATGTTTCCTCAAAAATAAATACAATGTGCTGTAAATTTTAAAAATATTTTAATGTTTTTATTTTAAGAGGCGATAATGTTGTTAGAAAAACTTGTCTGATATTATTTACGGTTATGTCTAACAAAGTCTGCAGAAAATACTATTTACTTACTGTATTTTTGTTCAAAATATGAAATTTGGAATTGGAGTATATCTTTGAAATTAAAATAATAATTCTTAATAAAAAAAATCTATAATAAAAATTATTCCTACTAACCTTAAATCTCAAAGAACCAACAGGCGGCTTGGCGTAGGGAATCCCTAAAAATTTGTAATAGGTATCGCCATTTAAATCAGTGGATGTCACTCCTTTCAGCTGGCCTTGTTTTAGGGACACAATCGGGTCTGCCATGTTTAGATTTGAAAACTTTTTTAACTGAATATTTTATAATAAAAACTGAGAATTAATTCGCCCAAATATAATAATTAGATTTTATATTAAAGTTCTGGTTCAAAGATTAACGTTTATCAGAGCGTTGGTCTTATCTTGTCCGACAACAATTTTAAATTAATACAATTGTCATTATATTGTTGCGAACCTACTTCACAATAAGTCGATACGCCGAACGAAACACCTTCAAAATATTTTTAATTGACAAATGATGTATTTATAATAGCGAGAAATTCCAGAGACGTACTAGTACGGCATTGTTTCAGAGGTATTATACCGTGCGAGCAAAAATTATTAATAATGCTTAGCCGTAGAGCTTAATACCTGTTGGGTGTCAGTAACTACCTGAATTAACAATCAATCAGTTATTCCGTCATCTTTGACAGTCGTTACAAGAAATTTGATTCATCGCTAATTTTTCCAATTCACACAATGGGATTTACGGAACAGCACAAAACATTCATGGTTGAAGCGTATTTTCGAAACGGGGTTAGAGTAAATAAACGAACATTTTCCTAACGTTCCTTTTATTGCTGTGAATTTTTATCATTGCCTGAAAAGAACCGTGGCTGTATTTAGGGAAACAGGTTCTATACAACACAAAAAAGGAGCAAAAGACCATCTGTAAGAACAGAAGAACTTGTTGCAAACGTTTGTGAAATAATGTAAAATACGCCAATAAATTGTATAAGACGCCTGTACCCCAAGAAGTGGGAAGATCTTATGGAAAATGCAGGGCTATTCTTAAGAAGCAGCTAAATTGATTTCCTTATAAAGTGCAAGTATTCCAAGAAATACAGGCCGCAGATTTTGAAAGACGCAGGAATTACTCTCAATGGTTTACCCAAAATTTATTGGAAAGAAATAATTTATTAGACCTGACATTTTTATCGAACGAAGCCTGGTTCCACCTCTCCGGTTATGTGAATTCTCAGAATACACACATGTGGAGTAGTGAAAATCCCCATTTTTTGTAGAGTCCACATCGCACCCTCAAAAAAATTGGTGTCTGGTTAGCTGTTTCCCGAAGAGGAATAATTGTTGGTCCTATTTTTTTCCATGACACAATTACAGCACGGTGGTATAGAGACAATATTTTGAATTCATTTGTGGAGCAATTACTTCACGACGAACTACGTTTTGGATATTTTCAACAGGACGGTGCAACCGCCCATACAGCCGCCGAAATTATTAACTACTTACGCAATTATTTCGACGACAGATTGATCAGTTTTCGATCAGACATTGAATTCCCACCTAGATCACATTGTTTAACGGTTATGGATTACTTCGTTTTTTTTTTTCATTTAAAGAAAATTATTTTTAAAACACCAGTTGCAAATTTAGAACAATTCCAAGAAAGGATTATCCAAGAATGTGGTATTATTTCTCCAGAGATGCTGGGTCAACACTTTTAAAAGTATGAAGAGACGTGTGAATTTTTGCTTGGAGCACACAATTTCAGCAATTTATGTAATTATTTTTCTTTTTCTTTCTGTATATTCGTACTTTGTTAATTTTGTAAACAACAAAAATAAATTTGTATTTGTATACCTACTTATTTTATTACTCATTAGTTTGGCACATCATGTCATAATATGAATTTGACAAAATTTTAACCTAGATTTGGTTAGATATATCGTCAACATATCATTGTGATCTAAACCAAGATCTACGTTTTTTAATCTAAGCCCTCTTTGATGCCAATAATTTTTGCTCGCACGGTACAACTTGCACATACTTAGTTTGATGACTTTTAAAATTATTGCTTTACAAAATATTACCTTTTAATTAATCAATTATAATATAATATTGAATCCGTCATAAGGTTGTTATAAGAACTGATAAAACTGAATAATAAACAACGCAAACAAACTATTTAATACTCCGGAATGAGCGACATTATTAGGTAGTGATTTTTGTGACTTTTTGAGCATAATAATATATTATTTTTAAATGAATTTTCCTAGTTACTTTAAGATTTTTTGATTTAAAATTGTTGTACATGGTGTCCTAAAAGCTATGGACAACAATTTGAGATTCAGTAGATTGGTTAGAAATTGGTAAGAACATCAGTACAGTACCATTGTGTCCAATGTCCACTTACTACGAAGCTACAGCCGCACCCTGAACTTACTTACCTCATAATTGAATAAACTACAGTAGTACGCACGACCAGAGTTGTTTTATTTTTCTCAAAAGATGAGACACTTTATGGTAACGTATTGCACCAAACTTAAAATTTATATTTTATTAATTACTAGAATTATTTTAAAAAATCAGTTATCGAACATGAGGGTCAAAAATGAAAAATGGAAATAAAAAAGTCATATTATTTTTGCTCAAGAAATATATGGGTAACGAATTGGCCTTCTTTTTTCGAACACCCTGTATATTCTCCGAGAATTACTTTTTATGAAGTACCACATGATCATTGTTATTTTCTTAAATACTTTAAAACTTGTTGAAACTAATTAAAAAATCATTTATTAAAAAAAAATCGTTTATAATTTCGTCAATATTTAATGTTTTAACAAACTCGTGGAAAGGCGTTGTTGTCCGATGGTGTTACGTAAATAGGGTTTTACTATTTTAAGTTTGAAAAAACATCGTTCCGCTGATGCCACACTAACTGGTAAAGTTAGAAATAACATCACTGCACTAGATACATCTGGAAAATTTAAAGAAACACACTGATTTTTTTATTAATAAATGATTCGCAAGTTCGTACACTGTTTTTAATTTTAAAATACTATCTCCAAGTCCTATTCTGAGTCTTAAATGTTGACTAGGAAAGTCAATTGATAAGTCTTTATGGTATATCGTTTGTAAAATCCGCGCTTTCACGTATAATTATTCTTCACTTAACGTAGTTAAATTAAGGGGCCGTCAGTGTGGGCCCCCCGGCTGACTGCCCCCCCCCCTCCACCGTGGTGAGGGGTCTGCGAGAGTGTTTCTTACACCACTGCTTAAAAATAAAGTGAAAGACAATCGAATTTTATTATATTTATTTTAATCGTTTAATAGAAAGGGAAAGGAATATAATGATAGATATTTTTAAAGGGTTGGTTTTTCATTTAAAAGCGCATTCTCAGACACTGTCTTAAGGACTTCTTCCCAGGCAGCAACCCTTTCCGGGAATGGATTTACTTTGAGTTTGAGATCCTGATTGATATCAAAGTATTTTAATTCGTTCGTGTTCTCATCGGAAATTGGTTCCCAGAGTTCGTGCGGTCGGCTAGTCTTAGCAAAATCAGTCCAAATCTTTGTGACTTTTCTAACACCCATCAGTAGTACTTCTAGGTCCTTTGGATCCATCGTATCGGATACTCCTGGCATATTAGTATTAAAAAGAAACGTCTGATCGCCACTATGTGCCACTCCTTTAAAATTTTCTAAAAAAAAAAAAAAGGATTCTTTTAAGGAAGGATGCTAATTTAATTAAAATTATAATTTTCATGATTTTTGGGATTTTAAATTTTATTTTTGCAAATTTTAAAGAGTTTGTTATTAATACGAATGTCACGTATACTTTGAAGAAAGTGATAGTGCTCTTTAAAATAGGAAAAATATACTTGTAAACATGCGGTCAAAAAGGCTTTATTTTTAATATATAGGGTCGCAAAGTTTTAATTGTTTTTTGTTTTTTTTTTATTTTTCTCGCACATTTTCCCAGATAACTATTTCCAATTTGGTACACTTATTAGTTTTTGAAATTTCTACAAAAAAAATGTTAAAAATTATTGGGTGCTGTATACAGGGTGTTATATTTTTTGCGCTACCGACAGTTCCACTCTTCTATACTTTTTTTGGAATACCTTGTATAAATACTGATATTATAATTTGGCTTCCCGTTCTTTTCTTATTCTTTTTGGCTCCTTGCATTTTTATCGTAACTACTGTCATCGTTTTCTAGTTATTTGTGTAGTCAAGAAGCAAACCAAAATGGTAGTTGCATTTTGATATTTTTGTCACAGAAAAAAAATTGGATTATTTTTGCCAAGTCAAGAATTTAAAAAAAGAATTAAGTCTTCTTATTATTATAAACGAAAAGATAACTTATACTTATACCAATAGCCATTTAGTTTGTACCTCTTTACAGGCAATTTGTTTTTTTTATCGCTGTCGGTACTTTTTGGACTTTGAAAAATTAGTGATAAAGGGACTCATAATATGTAAATTATTGAGTCGATGTTTTTTGTTGAGAAGCCGGCCTGGGAATAGGCTAATGTAGAAATATACTGGTTGCCACAAGCCTTCTCTTTTCGATGATGAGCCAATAATATAGGTTAATGTGTGTTAATATAGCTTCATTAAAATAACACCTTAAAGCAGAAAATGTATAATGAATCCTATCGAGTATTTTTTAAATTTTTTGTATGGTTTTTAATCAATGTTTAAAAACTTTTCTCTAAAGGCCTATTTACCCATATCGATGAACATCCAAATTATTTCATAGAATACCTATCTTCATTTCTATAATTTGTATAAGTATTTACTTGTTATTTCAAAAGTTAAAACAGAAATATTTTGACCCGGCATTTATATAGTTGGATTTGCATCCAGGAAGGCAATGCTGCAAAGAAAAAGATCTATTTCATCTAGGAATATAATCATAGATGAAGAGGAGTTCGCATGGACCAAGGAAGCTAATTACTTAGGAATAACCCTAGACTCTGGTCTAACATGGGAAAAACACCTCAAGAAAGTAAATAAGGCGACAAAGGCAAAAAATGGGCAGACTGTACTCACTGATAGAGGTCCAAAGAGCACAATGGGGCTCAAAACCAAGCTGCAAATAATAAAAGCAGTAGTTAGACCACAGCTGACCAACGGCTCAGCAGCATGGGGCTATGCAGCAAATACATAACATATAAAACGGCTGGAGGCCACAGAAAATAATTATGTAAGAAAAGCAGTAGCGCATGGTTTGTCTTTGTCAGAAATGCACAAATCCAATAACAACATTCATGAAAAGGAAAGCAGCCAAAATTTTTAAAAAAGCAGGAACTCATCCCAATGAAGAATAAAAAAGATAAGGACTATGATCCAGCACAGGACGAGGAAAGAATGAGGGTATACTATAAGCGCCCAAGAAACCAGATTTTGTAATAGCTTAAAGGAAATTACTGCTGAATCATAGAAAGAAGAAAGAAACAAGAAGTATTATACTTAGCAAGGAGTCGTTAAACTAGACGCTGCCATACCTAGTTTAAGTAGTTAGTAAACAAAAAAAGCCTACAAAAGAAAATTACCTACCACACAAGAACTTACTACATACAAGACTGCACCAATACACACAACTAACACAATTAAGTTCTTAGCTACAGTTTCAAAATAATTGGCAAAACTGTTCCAACCACCATTAACAGTGTGCGGAGAAAATAATTAACATTGATTCGCCCACTTTTAAGCTAAATAAAAACATCCCTAACCGCTTGATAAGATTGTGCATAAATAGGTCATTACATGTTGCCAAGTCTTAATACATTTCACTGAAATTTCCATAAAATTTACCGAAATCGCCATGTCATTAAGGCACGTACCTTTCACCCTACGGTACCTGTTTTACTTAATTTGGCAACACATTTGGGAAAACCCATGTTTAGAGGCGCTCGCTCGCTTTCTTATCGCATCTAATCAACGTTCAGTGTCGTAGACAAGTTTCAACCGAGAGGATATTAGCAATTCAGTTTTATTATTTTTGTGCTTTATTCAAAACAGCAAATATTATAATGCAGGCGAGTTATTCAAGTGGTAGTAACCAACAAGTTAAAAAACGACGTCATTTAAAACCTGGGGAGCGTGCAATGTTAAAAAAAATACACATGAGGAAATTCTAAGTACACACAGTGGAATATCATTTACTGATGCAGCAGAACTTTGTGCCACATTGACTAAGCCATCTTGCCGTACTGTTTATAGAACTATCAAGGAAAACAGGAATACTAAAGTGCCCGATCAGAAGGAGACAAGAGGACGGAAAAAGATTTTTATTGATCAGCAAACAAAGTTAGCCATTCGCCGAAAAGTGCATGCATTTTTTTTTCGAAATGAACCTCCGAATTTAAAAAAAAATTCTGCCGAAATTTAAAAGGATGAAAATATGCCAAAAATTTCAGTTCAGAGTTCTAATGCGTACACTACGAGAATTGAATTTTCGATTCTTAAAACGAAGTCGCAAAAGTATTTTGGTGGAAAAGAAAGAAATCGTATTGTGGCGTAGATAATATCTAGAAGAAATGCAACAATATCGCTATGCAGGGAAACTAATTTACTTTACGGACGAGACATGGTTAAATGAAGGACATACTGTGAATTACATTTGGCAAGATCTCAACATTAAAGATGCACGTAACGCCTTTATCAATGGACTGTCCACTGGATTGAAAGCTCCTTCAGGATAAGGTCGTCGGTTAATTATAACCCACATCGGGAGTGACTCTGGTTTTCTTGAAGGTGGGTTAAACGTGTTTGAATCTCGTAAAACCGGTGATTATCATGAGGATATGAACCCGAAAGTGTTTGAAGATTGGTTTAAATCCATCTTACCGCGTATTGAACGTGGGTCGGTAATCGTGATGGACAATGCACCATACCACAGCCGTCGGGTGGAAGCTTTGCCAACTTCTGCGTGGCGAAAAGGAAAGATTGTTGACTGGCTCGAAGAAAAAAATATTCCATTTGGCGAAAAAATGCTAAACGTCCAGTTGCTCGATCTTGCAAGACTTCACGAAAAAAAATATACGAAATATGTAGTGGATGAAATGGCTCATGAACGAGGTATTACAATATTACGTTTACCGCCTTATTGTGAACTAAATCCAATCGAGCTTATATGGGCACAGATAAAAGGCGAAGTAGCGCGTGAAAATAGAACATTTAAATTAAAAGATGTTAAAGAACTGTTAAAAACAGCAATAGCGAATGTTCAAGCAGCGGATTGGCATAAGTACGTATACCATGTCGAGGGCGTAGAAAAAAAAATGTGGGACTTAGATGTACGCGTTGAAGTCATGGTGGAACCTATTATTATAAATCCTGCGCAACACAGCAGTAGCGACAGTAATGAAATGTTTTCATCATCAGATAGTGAATAATCGTTGTAATGGTAATAATGCATTTAAAATTGTAACGTATATAATATTATGTCATCATAACACCTTAATGTCGGGGTGGAATATAATTTGTCAAAGTATTACCAAGTAGTGTTCATTAAGTAACAATAATTAGGTTTTGCCCTTAATCCACTATTACATCTTTCTATTATTATGTAGTACAATAAAATAATTTATGAAAATAGCTTATACCGTTGCTTTATTATTCGTCTTGGATTTTATACCTGCGTAATTTAGTTTCTCTAATTATTACTGCATTAGATCACCAAATGTAAAAGCTTCATTTATTTTTCAGTTTAATTTATTAGATATACCTAGTAAATAAACAAGGAATTTATATATTTTTTGATTTATTACTGTTTAAAATGACACGCCTCTGGAATTGGCGTTCCCCTTACGTCTTACACACCCCGGTAAAAATGAGTCACTGCCAATTATTTTGGTACCAGAGTATAGTAACAATCTACACCCTACAAATCTTACTTCTGCCCAGACCAGCGCTGTTGGTTCTTTCCCTGAGACAGCGGGGTCCCCATCCGTGGGCACATAACATCTCATTTGAGCACAAATATCGCAAACACAAACACTAACACGGTAAGCTTATTACCTCCTAGTTAGAAGACAAAGCCAGCTTAGTACACCGGTACCAAGGCCTTGGCGAGGTATGACTCAAAGCACACATTTGGCGTCCAGAGCTGAAATATTACTAAGACGTATGGTCTGAAGGTTTATACAAAAAAAAAACGGAACGCAACAACAATATGGCATTTTCACTATAAAACTTGAAGAACCAAACCAGGAATTTATTATTCAATAATGTAGACAAGGGAGATGCACTTATTATTTTATATGCTTAAAAGAAAATCCGTGCAAATGCAAAACCGATATCGAATAAATCCAGCTGATTTCATAAGATCACGCGCTACAGAATTCATGCAAACGAGACGTGATGGACAAAAGTGCAATAATAAAATGATAATATTTTAGTCACTTGAAAATATACTGGGATTAGCGTTGATTGTATCTTCTCAATAACTTTCCAGATTTTGGCAATTATTTTCACCCTCCCCTCATACTGTCCCTTCATAAGATTTCATAAAGACTACTATTCAAACATATATAACAAAATAATAAGTTCACCAGACGTTATATATACAAATAGAAGTATTTTAAATTACCCGAATAATTTATAAACTTACTAGTGTCAATTCCAAAAAGTCTAAATATTCCATTGGTTGCATCATTTTCATACGAGAATACATAAAAGTATACAGGACTTTTTGATGTTTTAGCCATTAATTTTGCTGCTTCTATTATACCACTCGAAAAGCCAACATCTCCAACTATCTATAAATAATAAAAAATATTTTTCTTATAATATTTATTTTTATGTTTTCAAAGGAACAAAATCACATACGACCCGACCCGTATATTTAGATGTGAAACGTTTGCCTTTATCTTCCTGGTGGAGCCCTAACCTAATGTAAGATTTATTTGTAACATTATAAATTAATAAAAGCAGAAAAAAATATGAAGTTTGACAAAATTTCATTTTATGCTTTTATTAAATTATACATATATTATTTACTGTAGGTAATTGCTTCCTAACGACTGGTATTTGGCTCGCCGAAAAAACAAAAAATAAACGTAATATTGATCGAAACTCGAAATGGCGAAGGCGCCACTATTCTAGTGTTTGCTATTAAGAGATTTAATAAGGCTGCTCATTCAAACCGCATACGGGTTTGTTATGGCCATTTGCACCGCAAGCACTAAGTCGGGATTACCACTAAGCCTTGTCTAACACAGACTTAACCCTTTAATTGGGTTGCACCGTTGTTGCAAGGCCGAGCTTTGTTCTTAAGCCAGACTTTATTTTAATCCCTCCATTTTCTAGGATTAACGCTGACTTAACTTTAAGTCGACACGTGCGCGTGCGTATTTTGAAGCTTTCAAAGTCAAAAAAAGCGGTAAAAAGAATTTTGATTAATAAAAGGATCCATTGATGGACTTTGTGTTTGAAGATAACATTTTTGAATACAATTTAGAGGTCCTAGATATTATCGATTTTGGGTTTCCAAGAAGAAGATATCTTAGGAGTAATTATTTTGAAGATTTTAATGAGCTGCAATTTTTTCAAAAGTTTAGGCTCAGGAAAGCAACAGTACTTGCTGTGCTTGCAGAAATTGAAATTCATCTGGAGTATCCCCATGATCAGTACTGAGACTTATTTAGGCTTTTTCAATGAAATAATATACCTATATCTAGTTAAATATTTTGTAAATTACTGTCAAATACTTTCCTACTAAAAGTTTATATATATGAACTCATCCAGTCTAATAACATAGCATTCTAATGTTAGTCCTTGTGATCTTTTAATAGCAATGACAGTGTTTCCCCAATAAACCAACTCCTAATATATATATACTCAATAATATGTTTATAGTTGTTTAGTATATTAAAAAAAAAAACAGTTCTTTATCTTGTGGGGTATAGTTTGCGGTACGAATTTCTCTCGTTTTCTTACGTTCATCTGCCATATTTACTTTTGTGCACTATTGAAATTTGAAAACCTACACAAGAAACGTTACAATGTAGAAATGTTAACAATTACTCAAAAATTCGACAAAACGATGATAACCAAAAAATATGTAAAACAAATCAGTCAAATCACACACATGTAAAAAAAAATCACAAAAAGTAACGTTATGTTAGCACCGATGCAGGCCGCCAGCCATACAAAAATAATTTTCCTAGATATTAACAGTGTTGCCGCGTGAATGCAAGGCTTTCTAAAGTCTACAATTTAAATTTAATATCATTCCCGGTGCAAATGAAATGTAACCAATGTCAGGCTTATAAATAAGTCGGGCTTAGTTAAATCAGACTTAATATAAAAATGGTGCAAATGGACATTAATGATTTATAAAAAGTAAAATCAATTTTATGTGCATTTTTTTTTGAGCAGCAGATTCAGTAAGAATATAATAATTTATTTGTATGGTCATAAGATTTTTTACTACATTTTATGGTGTGATGGGTATAAGGACGTAATTCTATTAGAAATTTATAAGATTTTAGAAGATTGTATTTTTTATTTGGATTTATGCGTACAGAAGTTGTATTTGACTTTTCCTAAAATTTTATAGGGATATAATTTTATGCAAAACCACCTGAATTGTTATGAGATACTATATAGGTTTTATTTTGTTTTATGTGTACAAAAGTAACTGGAGCTTGTATAATAGCTATTTACCTAACAAGTGCGGAAAATGAATTTTTCCGCACGAGTCTGCCGAACGACGCGTAGCGGAGTTCGGTGAAGCAGCCGAGTGCAGGGAAAACATTTTCCGCACGTGTCAGGTACAATAGTTTTTCTACAGACGTGTGGAAATAAGTAACACATATTTCAAAGAAATTTAATAATTTTTAATTAACTATAACAATCACGTACATATGTAACAGTAACTAATTCTGAGAAAAAAAAGTAATCTACAAGTTATAATTGATATATTATTGATTTTGACATAATCGTGCCGAAAAATTTTTCCGCACTAGTGTGGAAAAACCAATTTTCCGCACAGATTTTTGACATAACGTGCCGAAAAATTTTTCCGCACGGATATCAGTGCGAAAAATTGATTTTTCCACACGTCTGTAGGAAAAAACTATTTATATTAAAAATTTTATAGGTATATCGATCATAAAACCCCATAGAATATTATAAAAGCAGACAAATTTTCATCTTACCGCTGTTTTGCGAAGCAATTTAAATTCAAATAGATGTTCTACACTTTATAAAATTTGGGATCACAGTTTTACACTCAAAAACGATTAGAGATACTAATTGACCGAGACGCTGTGTTATGTAACAAAATAAAAACAATGAAAGTCCGAAAAAGTAATCCTTTTGATAACTATACATATACATTTGCATTTATCAGACTTTGGAAAAAAAACAACATCGAAGATTGATAATTTTGCTGGTTTTGTTTGTTTTTTATATTCGATTTTATAAGACTAGTTAAATGGTCTTGTTCTATTCCTTTTCAAACTAAAAACACGACGATGAATCATTTTTAACCAAATTTTAGAAACAAAACCTTAAAAACAAATTTTTATTCTCAAAATCTGTTTGCAACTACTAAAAATTCCAAAAGTCACTTGATCAAAAACTGAGAAGAAATTCCAATTTTTTGGCAAGAATTTGGGGCAAATTTTAGCTATTTACACGTAAAAATAAATTGAAGGTAAACTTTTACAATTTCTTGAGCAACAACTTAAATTTTAAAGCCTGGAACTGTCTATTTTCCCATTCGTCAAATGACAATGTTGCAGTGCGCTGCTACGCTTATTTTCGCCTTAAGAGAATTTAAGTTTTAATTTAGTATTTTAAAAGTTGAAAATCAAAAATAGTTATGAAATATTAAATACTATAAAATGTCAAAGTTTAAGTAAATAAAATAAAGTGAAACAAGCCAATCGTATTTATCCGAGCTAGAGGGGCTTTCAGCAAGCGAGCAATGTGCCATAGCTCAAATGCCGGAGAGTAGGGGGAGGGTCAAAAGAAATTAAATTAAGGCGCCACTGTTTTTATGCCAGGAGAAAAACAGAAACCCACCAATTTGGTTTTGGGTCCTCTCTCTCGGTTAAATCGATATAAAATAAAATAAAGGTAATTAATTCATTGATAATTAAGCACATTGCCTATTTTGATAGAGTGACTCAAATCAAACAATCAAATTTTTAAACAATACAGTCTAAATTTATTCTGACATTAGTAGGTTGGAACTTTTTTTTTTCATTAGAAGGATAAAAATGTCGTTTTAAACAGAACGAACCAATTGGCACGTTGAGAGGGTCAAATAAATTTATTAAAACATTTGTAGGATGAAAATTGTATAAACAAACGAATTAATTCGGCCGTTGATAACGTCAAGTTAATTGAATAAAACATTAGTAGAAGAAAAAGTTCATAAAAGAACAAATCAATTTTCACATTAATTATTTCGAGTTCTCGACGTAGCAAAAACAAAGAAACTCTAAACGGTAAACTGACTTAAAGTTATACCAACAACTTCTGCACTAAATTCCGGTCTTAGGATTCCAACATTAAGACTTCGGTGTTAAAACTCCATACTATGGTGTTGGTGTCTAAGACTCCATACTAGGATGTTGGCATTAAAGTCTCCAGGTTAGGACGAGGAGAAGGAGGACCCCAAGATCTGAGGGGCCTACACGTGCAAGCGATCTGGACGCATCAAAAATCGGCCTAAACCATACAAGAAAGTCTACCAAAACAACGGCTACACAGCCAAATAAAACCCAAACTACGACTTTCTTGACTACATTTGGGGCCCAAGATCCAGTCAACTGTTAAAAGTTGGGAACCCCAAACAGACGCGTCCGTCACCACGAGTCTAGGGTGTAAAAGTGAGCTCTAGAATTTTCCAGGAAAAGGACGGGACCGACGGAAGTGACGGCACCTGTCAACTTCAGTCATATAGCGCGCGGGATTTAATTCCTACACGTGATAAAAATACCATCGGCAAAATCAAAAAAAAAATAATACTCCAGACAGTAGTAAAACTCGTTGAGCACCCTCAAGAGTAATTACTTTAAAACCACTTAAATAAGATAAATTAATTATAAAATAACTCGATGTCGGGAAAAATGAATACAGTCTCTTATATGACCAGCAGCATAAACTGGTCGGAAAAGGTAAACAATCCAATGCTGGAATAATGTTCTTTAAGCATAAAAATAGGGATTTCCACTTCTTAAACAGAAAATTTCCATTGGGAAAGCAGGCTTTCCAGTAAGTGATGACCTACAAAAGGTATAACCTAGCATTCGTAGGTAAACAAAGCGGATTTCAAATGTTATTGTAAAAGATAGACTCTTGGTTCTTTTAGCTGGGAAAACTATCCTAAAAGCGACACTGAGGTTTAATAGTGGAAACTAGAAGAAAATTAGAATCTAGGCATCTTTATTCAACTAACCTACCTAGCCGCTGTGTCAGTGAACAACAAAATACGTCGAATTTGAGCTAGAAAAAAACAGCTGTTATTGAGGGAAGAACCAAGCTTTAGTCCACTAAAGTCGAAAGGTATGGACAACAGCAAAATAATAAGGTAAGCTAAAGGGTTATTAAAGAGATATGCCATAGATAAAATTTATACAAAGCTTCAAAAAGGCCTGAGTTGGATGTTCGAGTACTTTGACAGAAAGTACCAAGAAAACTTAGTTTAAGCGGACAGAAAAATAACTTAGAGCTTTTATTTTAGGTGATACATCAGTTTCTAACGCTACCCATTGTCAAAGACAATCCTACGGGGTTCCAGGAAGGCTAAAACATACAGGGTGTGTAAAGAAAAGTAAACAAAGGAGGAATCGTACATCTAATTGACAGTAGAAGGAAATTTTGTTACAAGAAAGCTAAAACCGGTCGGTAAGACTGTATTACTTATTTAATTACCAGGAAAACCAAATATTTTATAGGGATAAAAGATACTTGTTATATAGCCAAATTATTTTAAGTGAATTATTGACCAAATGGTGAATTTCAACTTTTTTATATTAATTATATCATAAAAGTATTTAGAAATATTAATTTAAAAGCTAAATCAATATAACAGTAGAGGTAAAAATTGAACGGTTACTTAACAGCAATCTTTGGCCGTTACATCGCATATCTAAACCTGTGTATATTTGTTTATATGCGTGAGGCCATAAATTTCCATAAATTTACCCCTTTCGTTAGTATTAATTGCTTAACAGGGTGTTCTCAAAGTTGAGTCATTTATTTTACCAGGTTGTAGAACTCGTAAAAATAAGTAATTGTACCAAAAATTATTTATATAAAAGTTGCAGAATAAAGACGTTATTAACAATTGAAAAAATGTAGAATTTAAAAACTGTAAGACCTGATTTTTTGATATTCTCGACCACTGCGTTATCAATGTTTTGTTTACTGGCGATACTGGGTATGGCTTGTTTTTTGTAGGATACAAATTACTTATCATTCATTCATTTTACGGGTTTTAGTGCTAATTTCGATTTGACCAGTGGTAAATAATTCGCTAAGGTGCGTGATATTTTTTATTTTTGGGCATTTAATGACTTCTTTATTCTGCAACTTTTATATTAATGATTTTTGGTACAATTACTTATTTTTACAAGTTCTACAACCTGGTAAAATAAATTACTCAACTTTGAGAACACACTGTATAAAGGTTAATATCTATGATTTTAGATAGATTCTTTGTTATCGAATTTATTCCAGTTAAGAGAATTACCCTATATGTATACCATAATATATCGTATTTATTTAAATATTTACCTCGTGTTGAGCCTCGCGAGTTTCTCCAGCTTGGAAATAAAGGTCATTGAATTTCGCCTTTATGGCTGCCTGTTTTTGTTCGTCCTGATCGAGACCAAAACTCCAAAATACTACAGTGTCCTTAGGCGGTACATCTAAAGACGCTGGAACCAGTTCGTAAAGAAGGCCCTCATTTGAAGTAAAGCCTAATTAAAAATTAAAATAGGTTATATCATGGGTACTATCCTAAAATTCAATGTCTTCACAAAGATAGCTAAAGGACAAGAAATAAAACGTCCAAGTCAACGAGGATAATACTGGGGATTCACGGTGGATGGTATGTTAGACGTAAATGATGAACCTGCCAACGAATCGATCTGAAAATTTGGCCAATTGCCTAAACCGACATGATCTATAAGGGTTGCCCAGAAGTCCGGAATAAATTTAATATAGCCTTAACCTGTAACGTTTGGGAAAAACGCTCGGACACGTCAATTTAATTTTATATATGGCAACATTTTGACGTTATTTGTTAGTTTTTTTATGGACATTTGTCAAAGATATGACGACATTGATATTTTTTTAATGGAAACATACAGCTTGTGATACATGATTTGAAACCTTAATATCTCGTACAGTATGCTTATAAATTTTGGCGCGATTCTGTCATGCTATTTCAAAATGGCGACTGTTAAAAGTTTTAAAAAAATCTTTATTTAAATAAGCGGAAATGATAAATCATTGATGGTTTTTTACCTTTCAAGGTAAGATATTTAGATGAGATATTTCCAGGTCGCTGGATTGGACGACGTGGTACAACTTTTCGTATTTGCTTAGAATTCCAAATACCCCCTCCCCCTCCCCCCATTTATAATAACCACGAGCCGCCACGGAAAAACCTAAGGACATTTAAAACTTTAACGGTTTATCATTATTTTACCTAAGATTTGTGGTACTTGATTAAATTTCCCTGATTTTAGCAAATCAATTGGATTTTCAGTTAAAAACGCAGTTGGATGAGGCTTCTCAATTACTGGTCCGAAGGGTCGTCTTTTAGTAGCATTAAGGACGATCTAAAATTAAATAATCCCTTAATAAAAGCGTTAAATACTATTATTGACATAATTATGGACTTATCAGGGATTTTATATATGTCGTAGGCTGATAGTGAAATCCGTCATTTCATGAAAAGCCTAGTCATATCATGAAGCGTGGCTAAAAGGTATATTGCAACTGGTTTGTTCGTTGTTCCCCAATTTTTTCAACTAATATTATTTTATAAAAATAAAATTTAAATTAACTTTAAAAAAAAATGCTCTGGGGAACAACGAACAAACCAGTTGCCAATATACCTTTTAGCGTGCAGCATGATATGACTAGGCTTTTCATGAAATGACGGATTTCACTAGCAGCCTACGACATATACAGCATCCTATGGAAATGACATATCTTATTGATATTTAAATGGGTGTCAATCTAGCATAGTGGTAGCGATCAAGCATTGCAAGCGGAGGTACCTGGTTTGATTCCACGCTGTTTTAGTTCGCTTGACCAGGCCAACATACTATGTAGTTTTACATAATATGCAACACACAATAGCATTCTCAATGGCAAAAACGCTGCAGTTGAAAGGCGAAGATTTAGGAAATGTTTTTGTTGTATAGGTCTCTGATACAAAAACCAAAATTACAAGAAAAAGCATTTTGAATTATACAAAAAATATGTCACCCTTTGCCCTCAAAATTATCAGGAGACAAATTCTTCTTCATTTATCAAAACGGAAACTGTACACGCCAAGTCGTCGGAATCAACAAATTTGGAAAATTGCCTAGTGAAATTGCAAAGGTTTTAAACTACCACACGCAGAAGAATAAATAGGCCGCGCTGCATTTTCTGGGTACCTGTGTGGCCCTGGGAAGACTCGGGCATCAGGTGCTGCGATCGGCGGCTCTCCAAAAAGAAGAAATCACGGCCCTGGCCTGGAGCGACATACTTAACTTCATAAAAAGGTCGGGACGTTTTGGCGGGGGCCAAGGTGGTAAGTATGACTGGGGAAAGACTCTGGAGTAGGCACACCGAGAAAATTAGTTTAATAAATTTCTTTGCTGAGAAGAAATGAGTAAGAATGGCAAATTATTTAGTTAAAGTACCAAAAAAACGTGCAACTTTAGCCTATTAGGGTTTTTGTAACAACTAAAATCATTTTGCTACGGAAATCTATTAAGGATTAGTATTATTTTATTTAATTTAACTAAATAGCATATTGATAACTAAAAAAGTTTCTTGCTAAATAGTTTCTACCATCGATCTATTAGATACAACTCGAAATAATATTTATTCTTACTGATCACCAAATTTTCTAGTGGATTTAGCAATATCTCCATTAAATTCTACTCAGACGAAGTAGTATGTTTAACTACCTTACCAGGCAAGGTAATGGTTCGCGAGGAGTCGGCGTACTCGAATATGTATTGAAACTTCACGAAATCACTATTTACACGTTAGCGCCGACATGGCGGGGCGGCATTAACATTTAGCTTTACGCAAATTATGGATACCTGAATTCTTTCTTTTGTGTTTGTGTCTTGATTATTTCATAATAGTTATTTAGTATTTAGGTAAGTTGAAAGTTAATAGCAAGTACCTACAGTGGATACGGCACCCTGCCGGGTGGCCCCTGCGTTCTATTTGGTCCTGATATTTTATAACCAATTATTCTTTTATTTCAGTATCAAAATGGAATGTAATTCAAAGATAGAGCCGACGCCATATTGTTATGTGTATTTTGGAGCTTGGAGCATACAGATTAATAAATATGAAAAAATGTTGGCAAACAACTATTTTCATAATCCGACGAACGCTTGATGTCATCCAGAAATTAATCCAGTTTTTCAATATTACAGCACAGTAAAGGGAAATCTTTTTTTTTTTAATTAATAAAAGTAAATAGAACAAAAATCCTATAGAAGTTATTGTCAGTGACTTTTATTATACCTATACTAATATTTCGTCTCTAACCTATATCTATAGTGTTTTATCCTTATTTGTCTTTGCAGAACCTTAATTTAAGATAGAAAACGTATTATAATATACGACTCTAACGTTTTAAGGCCAACTCTGTTCTCGTGTTATCAAAGAGAAAAGTGAAAAAAATATCTAAAAATGTATTTTTCGCCGGTCACTGTGTCTAATTACTCGTTGTCTGTCAATTTAAAAATCTTCTCGGTTAAGAGGTTGCACAAAACAAATACTAGTGACAGAAATTTAAAAATTTTAAAGTTTTCATAACCCCAGATTTTTTAAATTTTGCACGGGACGCCGAATGCATGGGACTTTGGCTTTATTCTTTTAAAGACCTTCAACAAAAACTACTAATAAACTTTTACTAGGTATACACTAATCAAACTAATTTTTTTTAGACCTTTGATGCCATAGAGTTCTAGAAGAAAGAATAACAACAAAAATTATTTGATTTTAATGTGACATCGCTACTGTCTGGAAACTCCGTAGTGCAATTGATAGAACGTTCGACTGGTATTCAAGGGATTCTGGGTTTAAATCTAAGCGGACGCATAAAACTTTTTAAATTTTGTAAACTGTGTCTTCACGCCACTTCGCCACTAACAATTTTTTAGTTATATTTTTAGCTGAAGTTCTAAAACCAAAAAATATTTAAGCAAATGGTAGGTACCTACTATAAATTACTTCTTTAATCTATATGTATCTACTATATTTCTGATTGATCTTGTTATTGTTTAAGTTTTTTATTACTAAATAAATTCTATTGAAATAAAAATAGGTACAAATTTACATCTATTTTTATTTTACCCGTTAAAACACAAAAAATGAAATGGTAAGGGCATTATTATAACAAAAAAAAAGGATCTTTAAATCGCATTTTTAGCAAGATAAACTTTTAAGGTTAGCTATAAGAAATAGTAGCTTTCGCAAATACATTAATCTAATTTAAGTAAGATCATCAATTTATTGTTACAAATAAAAGTATGTAACACAGCAAAAGAATAAGTTTAAATAGCATGGTAAGGATACCAAATACAGCTAATGCACTTAGTTTCTTCTACTAAATACCTTCCTATTCTTAATAGGTTATATTATATTAAAACTACTAAACACTTTTAGCTAACGCAACTTAAGTTTATAGTAGCTCCAACTATGCAGAAAACAGCAAGTGTTTTTAGTTGCAACCAATAGATAATTCTACCAAAATAGATTTAGTAAAATCAGCAAGTCATCTAACCTGGGGCCTATTCTACTACAGATTATAGTTCGGTTAACTAAATATCGAGTTATTTTAACTAAATTTTTTTCTCGGTGCAAAAAGGATCTCTGTTGGTCTACTTGCCATGTTTCTAAACCTCCCCTCAATTACTACTACTAGTACTAATAATCTGACAAACTGTAGTATAACTATGAATAATTATAATTATTATAAAGGAGACAAATAAATAGTTCAACTTGAATTTTTATTTGTTTTATTTACGGACGTAGAAGTATAGTGTGTAACACGTACGTGAAGTCTTTTACACATGAATTAACTTCACGCACTTAATACACAATATACCTACTATTTTAAACTGGACTCACATTTGATATATCAAATTACCTTCCGACTGTGCCTTGCCGAGTCAAGGCAATGCATCTTCTGCTTTACTATAAAGTGTACAATTACTTACATCCGGGATTTTTAGAGTTACACTATACAATTCATTTGCGTCAACTTTCATTAGCACTTCCAAAGCATCCTTGTCATTTTGCGTTTTTTGACCCAATTGTTCTACAACTTGAATGGCATTCTTTTGGCCCCATGCCCATGGGTTTAAAGCTACACCACTTTGTGCTATGGCTTTATGGAACAGACCCTTGGCTGTTGGAGTAAGTACCTGTAAAAATTAAATTGTCAATAAAGTTCTGGAACTGAATTATTGTCCATGTAAGCATTGCCATTTAAAATTAAACGATTCGTCAAATGGTTAACAGTAAATACTAGTGACGCCTTCTACATTTTGTTTTCTGATCATTGTATTGACAATAATTAGTTTAGTACAACTACAAGTTGACCAGACAACATACGGTTATTATTACGGTTCACAAACCGGATGTGCTCCTGGTGCTTGTTGTCGACAAGGCGAAGTTGAAAAACCCGACGATTGCAGTTAATAAACACGACAGCAACAATAATAAATACAAAATTATTTTAAGCCCGCACCATATAAAAATCTAAATATTCTTTTACTTCAATTTTATTATTACAAATATTACTATCAATATTTCTAATCAGAAAAGTATTATTGACCGCAGGTCAATAAATTGTAAGTAGAATCTAGTTAAAATGTCTGCAAGACAAAGGTAATTAATTGTTTTAAAACAAAAGAGTGACCAAACCATAACGATACTATTCGTAAACGTAAAAATCAATACACTTTTCCTTTCTAAGGGTCGTAAAATATGGGTTAAGTGGATCGTCACAGACCTTTTTAGTAACTTGTAACATAGGTTAGTTTGTCTCCCTGGGTGTATTTTTATTATGGGGTACTTGAAAACAAAATTTGGACATTATTACGCTGTAATAATGCTACCTTAAAAAGATAATAATAATCTAAAGGCCAATCCTAAAAAACAAAGCTCAGAAAAAGGTAATTTACTAGTAGCTAGGTAGATTACCAATAATAAAAATAACTTTTTTTTATAGCTGGCAGAAAATTTTTAGGATTAAAAAGCAATACTTTTTTAACTACATGACCTCAATTAATCACAAAATCATATTTTTTGATAAGGATAAGAAATTTTTACCACTGCATCAAATATTTTTTTAAGGCCACAGAACTGTGTTTTAGCAGCAAAAAAAATATTTAAAAAATGACCATATATTGAGGTTAAAAATAATTTAAAAACCGAACCTCGTACCTACAACAGAGTTGTTTTTTCGGTGCCAATTTAATGCAGACTTTTTAATACTACTAATGGATTTCTAGCTACCACTAATAGAGTTTTCTCTCAGTGTAACTAAACTACTACAAAAAAAACAAATATTTTTGAAGAAAAGTGCTAAGCAACGGTATTATCCGATTATTTAAAAGCTCATTGTGATTATCAATTTTTTGATAATACTTGCAAATATGGTTTTGAATCGTGAGTAATAAATTGTCGGTAAACAAACCTGAAAATGTACCGAGGCACCACCGGCACTGACACCAAATATTGTCACATTGTTTGGATCTCCATTAAAGCTGGATATATTTTCCTGAACCCATTTCAGGGCAAAAGTTTGATCTTTTAAACCAGCATTTCCTGGGACGTTCAATGATAAATCGTCGGAACTTAAAAATCCTAAAAAAATATCTAGTTTAAGATACGATCAGTTATACACAATGCTTCGTTACACTGGAATGTTTTATATTATATTGAATATTATGGATTTGTAATGAACTTTTCACATTCATAGCAATAATAAAATATTATCTTAGATAATTAAAGCAACGACAACAGACAAAAATTAACAAATATTTATCACTACCGGAAGATTCTCATAGCTCAAGCGTACAACTTGGGCGTGAGTACGATACTCACCAAACCACCGTATCTAAATAAAATAAAAAATATCAGTTTCATCCCTACAAACCATCTACAAGAGTTATTCTACGATGATCCTGACAGAACAGAACACTTTTATAAAATAACTATTGAGCAGATTGAGCAGATAATCATGCACAAATTATCCAAAGAATTTGTTTTTCATATGAAGCTACGTTTTTTTTAAATGCTCAGATTAATAGAAATAAAACTACACATACTAGGCACAGGACAATATCCACTGGTTTAAAAAAAATCACAACTAGTATAATGAAAATGTTAATGGACAATTTTTCTCTGATAAGAGCCTCACTGAAAAAATACATCTAAACTGCCCTTAAAATGATTTGGTTCCAGCTCCTGCACTCTATTTCCAGATGGTAATGATCCTGATTTATCAAGTTTAACCTGCAACAGGATGTTGCTCCCTCGCATTATGGTACTCTTGTACGTTAAATACAATTTTTCCGGGGAGGTGGATAGGTAGAAGGGGGTGAATAGAGTGGCCACACAGATCACCCAATCTCAACCCGCTGGATTTTTTTTTGTGGGTCTACCTACTTCAAAAAATTTAGTTTATAAATTTAAACCCAACTCGATGGATAGGCTTAAGGAGTCAATTCGACAAGTAATATGAAAAATTTCTCCGCAAGTGGTACAAAATGTGCAACAGGAATTTTTAGATCGATTGATCTACTGCAGAACAATAATTGGTAGAGGACATTGGATCAGCAGAATGATCTACATTCTGCTGAACTAATGTCTGAATTTACAATCTTTGCCGATGACACAATGTTTTGTGTCAGTGCGGATACACTGGAGCACTTATTGGAGAAATTGCTTTTGAACCAGAGTAAAACGGTTGGATTCTAAACGAGGGATCTGGGTGAAATAGAGCAGGGAGTTCAGGCGACAAGGTTTCTGGGAGTACATGTCTACCAACGACTCTTATGGGATAAACATGCTGTTGCGTCCAAGTTTGCAAAGAGCCTTTAACTTCTGCGCGGTCTAGCAGAAAATGTCTCCACTAAGATGCTAAAAACATCATATTTTGGTATATTTCAATCTCATCTATCGTATGCAACGCTCATATGGGGTCACTGTTCAGGTACTGATCGTCTCTTTGGCCTTCAGAGGAAAGCCATCAGGATTTTGGGATTCAGGAAAGACTGTAAACAAGCCTTTGCGGATTTGGGTATACTTACCCTTCCATCTACTTATATCTTACAAAAGCTTATGTATGTGAAGGAAAATCAGAACTTGCTCAGAACTCATGAGGACATTCATCATTACCGAACACGAAATAGTGGTGATCTTGTGCCGGAATTCGGGCGATTGGGAAGGTGTCAGAGCGGACCAGGCTATTGGTCACTTAATTTTTTTAATAAACTACCTGAAGAGTTAAAGGGTCTCCAAGTAACATTTTTTAAAAAGAAAATTTAACAGGTTCTTGTTAGAAATGTGTTTTACAGTTTTAATTTTTTTTAAAATTTTAACTCTAATATGTTTGTTTAATGAAACTGTTGTTAATGTGATTTCAATTCTCCATTTTGGATGTAAATTTTAGATTGTACTTTCATTGTATTTTATTATATTTCATACTGACCTGTATAAATTAACTGAATTGATAATGACATGAATAAACAATTTGAATTTGAATTTGAATAACATTTTATAAAATAGTTTTTTTTCATACTTTGTCATTAATTTGTTTATTTTGTTGTAAAGTTAATATTTTGTAAACGGTTGAAGATAGATACAGGGCATGATTTATGAAAAATGTCCAGAATCGATTGTACAATGTAAAAATATATAATATGTTTTATTACAAAAATAAAAGTTGCTACGTAGCATTTTTCTGATTTACCCTGTATAGTAAATTTTTTCTAAAAAAATGCATTTCAGAAAAAATTAATTTGACGGGTCCGAGCAACTCTTGATTATGTTTAAAAGGCTGATCCGTTACTTTATCATAACCCTGTACCATCCTACCATCATTATATTATAGATTTGTTTGCCTTACCAAAGATGCCAAGTCTATAATTAATGGAAACAAAAACGACATCCTCAGCTAGCAAATATTTTCCCCCTAAAAATATTTCCGAACCAGAACCCATGGTAAAAGCACCTCCATGGATAAAGACCATAACAGGTTTAAGACTTACACCTTTCTTGGGCAGCTAAAAAGATAAATAGATGTAAACAGTATTTTGCGATACTGGCAGGAAAAATTCGTCTTCTCAAAAAAGATACATTATATTATTTTATGATTACATACCTTCCTTGTAGAAACATTAAGGTATAGACAATCTTCAGAACCAATAACTTTTTTTGTAAACAAGTCAATAGATAAACATGGACTTCCTTCTTTTGTTGCATCCAGAACCCCAGTCCATGGATCTGCCGGTTGAGGGGCCTGAAACGTATTTTTATAAAAA
Source organism: Polydrusus pterygomalis (assembly GCA_963969555.1). Lineage (NCBI taxonomy): Eukaryota > Metazoa > Arthropoda > Insecta > Coleoptera > Curculionidae > Polydrusus > Polydrusus pterygomalis. The sequence continues at coordinate 24,012,859 of OZ018375.1, forward strand.
AAAAAGTGTTTTAGTAAAAAGCAGACGCAGCCCATGAGTTTTTTTTTTTACAGGTGGGTCAAATTTTGATGACAGTAATGTAACAAGCAAAATGCAGTTTAGTGCATAGTTTAGTCAAGGAATAATTAAACTGTTATATTTCTTGGGCTGTTAAATTCATTGTTCTTTAATACAAGTCACAAGTACAAGTCAAAAACACAAACGTAAACGAACTACATAAAGGGTTAACGACATACGGGCGATCCGGCATCGGCATACCTAATGATCTAAGGAAGGAAACCAAACTGTTTGCATGATTGGTAATTCGTTTTTCTTTGTCTAACACAAAGTTGTGTATAATAATAATTCACAGAGCGGTTCGACTGTGTTTCCATAAATCCCTATTGAACCGCCTTCGACCGAGCACGAAACAACCTGAGATCCAGTTTTGTAGAACCTACCGATATACCAAAAACCAATAGATTCACCTGAGGCGTGTTCGATTCGCTGGTTTAGATCTGACTGTGTTCAATTGGCAAATGATCGCCTTTTCCCCACTACCGTTAAAGTGATCCCAAATAAACCTGAGAAATTGCAGAATCACCCAAAATTAGATCAATTGTTTATTTTGTTTACTTTATGGTTGTGAAAGTTATAGTTCCATTCTTTCCCTGTTTTTAGATTTTCTTTTGGTATTTATTAGTATTTTTTGATCATGTCTTTTCTTAAAAAAATTAACTGTAATGTAGTAGCAGAAATGGAGGAAAATCGTATTTTTGAATTCATCTAGGTAAATAGTGTTTCCTGTATACGAATAAGACGAGTCGTAGTAAAACATGTTAAAGTTGTTTTACTTTAGTTTCTCGTTTTATAAAATACTACTACGCTACTCTCGACTAATTTTTGAACATGAAATGAGGTTAAGTCAAAATCGAAACCCAAACGAACAACTGACAAAAAATCCATGTTTCACCTTGGATCACTGAACCGATTTTTAAAATCAGATCGATCCAAATCTCTGTGCCAATCGAACACGCCTCTGATTGCACCGATTTTTTTACCAATTTTAAAAAAACTGAAACTGACCGACCCCCGGTGTGTTTATCACAATATTCGTGTGCGAGAAAAAATTTTAAGGTATAATTTGATTTTGAATGGTATTTCGTAAAAAAATTTCACAGCAAAATGAGTTTATAATAGATATTTATTATTAATTAGTTATACGTCAATAAATATAGAATGCTTTGAAATTCCTTTAAATTTTTTATTTGCCAATTTTAGTAACATGAAAACACCAATTCTAGGTTTCATATTACTCATATTATTTCGTAATATTGGGTTTAGTTTACTAAAGTTGGTAGAAAATTATTTTTTAGAAATAAATCTACCATAAATGTATGCATTATGTTACGTAAAAATAAAAGAATCCTGGTTAAACTTTTTTCCACCAATTTTAGTAACTGCGTGGGAGATTCGGTAAGAAAATTTCATAAATTAGAGTTTCTTTTAATGTTCCTGAAATTTTAGGAATAAACCTTAGTTACTAACAAGTAAAATCAACTTCTATTGTAAAAATACAGTGCGTCATATTAAACTAAACTCATCGGAAATATGTTTTTAAAAGTTATATTTGAATTTGAAACTATAAAGACATTGGATTGTCTCACCTGTCACTTCAAAATGACTTGACATTTGAATTGAAATTAAGTCGTAGTAGTCGCACCTAAAAAAATTATCACTTATTAATTTTATTAGGTTATAGAGTATCGCGATAGTCTCCCGT